>CM062820.1:634642841-635842841 GCA_031772625.1 Pinus tabuliformis | reverse complement strand
ACTTTTAAATAAAGGCAGTAGTGCACATCCACATAAAAGCTTCGTTATCAAAATTGGAATAATTGGCCCAGTCTTTATAAAAAAAATATGCCTGAAGTACAGTAGTGCAACTTCAGGTTTATGTCATATACAAAAATTTACGACCATTTCCAATGCATTGAAAGGGTCTATAAATACTTGATTAAAACTAACTAACTATAAAATTAAAATGCTACTTAATTGGTACAACTTGATTTGGAGTATCTTCCTCGTAGCAATCTGGCAGTCGGCAGCATGATTCATCACCCTGGCTGTTTGCCTTTCGAACCGAGTTGGCATATTGCTAGCATTGGTTCCACTTCTGGGGGGCGGCTGAGACGAGAATTGAATTGAGCAGCATAGGTGGCATCTTGTATATCGGGAATGCTACACCCAACTGCATCTGTTAGGAACTTGAGGGCGGCTCTCTGGCTGTATGGTTTTACTAGGAAGAACCAATAGGTGTCCCAAGTTAAACTGTTAATACCTGCGATCAATCTCCCATTCTTTTCCAACTCTTGATAACATGACTGCTCCAATGTTTGAGCCGATAGTAATTTACCTATTGTACATTGAGAGATCATATTAGATAAGTAGAGAGTATCATTAATCAATTCAACCAAATTACTTGTGGTTAATTTGCATCTGGAAACTGCTCTCTCTGCCTTCATTAACTGGGAATTCCATTCCATAAATATAATCTCTTTATGGGATTCTAAGATTTTTGGCAAATTAGCTTCCTGTCCCTCATCAGTGTCCTGCCAATCTAGAAAATTGGTCAAGGTCTCATCGGCCTGCTCCAAGTCTGTTCTAGCGTCGACTGATTTATCGATTATTGACGTTGTTGTGTCACATAGGGGTTCTGCTCGAGCAATTTTCTGACATAATAGTCTTATTTGTGTTACCAATGCTTTGTTAATCTATATTGCTTCTGCTCTGAACTCGGCAGGCTGCGGAAGATTCTTGGACTTTTCTATTTGGCCTGATAATTGAGCAATTTGCTCATCTTTCGACTTCACCATCTGTTCATTTACTGCTTTCAATTTTACCAATGCTTCGGACAACTCTTTCTGCTTTTGAATTGCACTTGAATCAATCCTTTGTTTCTCTTCTCGCAATTGTTTATTCAATTGATTATTAATTTGTTGCTACGTAGACAACTGTTGTTCGAGTTGTTCTTCTTTCTGCTGTGCCTCCGATAACTGTACTTGTAGCGAAGCGATTGCTTGATCTTTTTCTCTTAACATATTAGTCACTTCTGATGCCTTGTCCATAGTGGCCACCGAATAGGCTCCAGCATATTGGGACAATTTTTTTAGGTCATCAGAAGGATCAAACTCCTCTTTCCAAACCACATTGGCTGTCACTGTTTGTTCAGGGAATAGGGAAGGTTGATCAATCCTTCTCCTTTTCCGTTGTCACTTTACTACAACCCTGTGCCTTGGGCTGTAAAAGACATCCAATGGAGGTATATCCTCCACTTTCAAAATGATCTGATCCGAAGGATCTTTGGGAATTATCTCTATTTCTATAGAAGGGGGTAAGCCGCTGGTTCCACTTGGAACCTCTTTTGATGTTGTATCCTGTGTATCAGCCGCTTTGGATGTATCGGCTTCCTTTGAGCTTTCAAGATTGCTTATGATTGAATCGAATTGCTGCCATTCCTGGAGCAACTTCGGGTCAATCTGGGCATCGACATCCATGTCCGTGCTGCTCTGCTCTTGCTCTTTCCTCGGCACTTCCTCCTGCTCTTTCCTCTGCACTTCCTCCTACTCTTTCCTCTGCACTTCCTCCCGCTCTTTTGTTTGGATTTCTCCAGAAATTTCTAATGTAGCAGGAGGTTCATTGGTAAGTCGTTGTTTAGGCTCGCTTGACTGTGTCATCAGGGCCATTTCTAACAGATCTAGAGGCAGAGTTTGCAACCTCTGCTCTCTAAGTCTGTTAAATTCGACCAACCCGTCGTCGTGATATCTCATCCTGGCTAGTGCTTGAACCTGAAATAGCGACTCGGCTGAGGAGAATAGGTCATCAAACTCATCATCTTTATGTTCAAATTTAGTAAATTTTGCCTACTCAAGTGCATTGTAGGCGGCTTTGTTTGGATCAAATCGTCTGTTAGGAGGAGTGGCGAGATTCAGTGAATTAATCTTATCTGCTTCTTTCTCTGCATGTTTATAGTCATGCAGAGCGTAACTGCCACACCTTAGAGGAAAAGGAAGCCAAACCTGCTTCTTTTTATTCCTTAGAGTCTGTGTAACTCCTTCGGATGTAAGCTGATATGCTATCTCTCGGGCCAACAGTTTGTTGGGTGTATATAAGGGGAGGACATGAGGCTTGGCATGACTGCCGAAAACTCTTACATAGGTGAATTTTTCTTCTCCGAACCATCTCCCTATGGCTGTCAAGTCAATCTCTGCTTGTGAGGAAATCTTAGGAGCAAGTTTGTCAAAAATGGCATAGTGAATGGGTAACATAAATCCATTGCAAACTTGATATAGGTGGTGTTTATAGTGGGCTCTCCACAACTTCTGATGGTATATATGAATGGGCATGGGGTCCTGTGGAGTCCATCTCCACCCCAGCACAAGGAATTCAGAATTAAAATAGAGGGTATCCAAGATGTAGGCACTATAGTAAAATGGGGGAATGAACCTTTCAGTAACGCGGGATTTATTTCTGAATTCAAGAACAGCTGTTGCTAACTTATCAGACAATATATTCCCCCAATCCATTATTTCACTATTGCGTGCTGCTTCCATTAAAGGTACCATCTCTATAGTGAAGTTTGAGGAATCATGTAACCCCCAAATCCTACACATCATTACTCCGGCAAAACAATAAGGAGAACACAAGGAATCGACAAAGTACTTACCCGAAGACTCATGCTTGTGTTTTGCTGGGTTTTGCCTCCAATCCCGTATAGGTTCTGATTCAATGTCATTTTCATTTATGAACTTCTCCAGAAATGCTTTGTTGTACTTCTTCTCTGGTGTAGGCAAATGGTACATTTGCCTCAAATCATCGGGTTGAAACGAGCCGAACACTCTCCCGTCGATGGTGCAAAATGTTCTGTTTGTGATTGGGATTTCTTCAATTGCCCATCTTACCACATCTGTATATGGGAGAATTTTCTCTCGGGCTGCTATCCGATGAAGGTAAGAGTCGGCTAAATCCTTTAGAGTAGCATCAGACTTCCGGGTTGGGTCTGCTGTGGCTTGCACTGTTGTTACCTCAGGCTCTTTGGCCTCAATCAGATTGTAGATGCTCAGCCAAGTAGTTTTACCGAGTCCTAGACATGTGGTGTCCGAGATCAGTCCCTTTTTGCTTAGTCCTGGATCGGCAATGTGTTGTCCTGTTATTGCGGAAGCAGAAGCTGTTCCAGTTTTCTTAGATTTCTTCCCCATTTGGCTTGAATTTGCTACTTCAGAGGAGCTCTGCACAGGAGAGAAAATGAACGTAATGCGGAGAATTGGTGGTGAAAAACAAATATGAACAAGATATATTAATCAATGAATAATGGAGGATTAACTTAAGGTGGTCGCGGATACAATCTCTGAAGAGATTTTGGCCTTACTGTTCCATTAAATGCCCTTTTAAACCTGTCAATCCTTTAAATGCTCATCATATCGTTTATTGGCCAAATAATTCATTTAAGCATGGCTTTGATGTTTTTGGCGGTTGAGCGTAACTGAATCACTATCGGGAAGAGAAAGGCCTTTAATACTAAATAACCATAATATATCCCAGCCTTATCAATCCTTTTTGAAATCTGCGCATAGCTTTATCGCAATCGGCGATCGGGGGAATGCTTAAGTTGTTATATTGGTGTCCTTTCGGAATCCCCGATCGCCGATAGCGATACCGCCAATTCGCATCAAGAGTTTTTAAACGAGGGCTTGAGATGCATGCATGCTACATTCCCCGATCGCCGATAGAGATATCGCATCGGAGCAAAGAGAGGGGCCTTTTGTTATGATTGCTTGCCTTCCCGATATCCGATAGTCATTTGTGCATTGTCGCATCAGGGAAAACCAATGGGTCTTATGTCATGCATCCTTTGTTATTGGGATATGCGATCTTGCGATCGCTTTATCGCAATAATAAAGGATTATTCATTTTTATTATAAGACTGATTATATGATTTATCAAAAAGGTTTGTAATGTTTTATTTCTTTTCGGACCTTTTGAATAATGATAAGTTGATACCAATTTAATCTAAAACGGACCCATTTCATATTATAGTTTTGAAAATTAAAAATTTATGAAATGGGGGGTTGTTGTAGAGCAGAACACATCCCAACAGACCAAAATGGTAGACCAGCCTCAGTCTTTTGCTTCCATGGGTTCACAAGTTTTTATGATGAATACGCCTATAAATGTGGCTACTAGATCTAAATATTATCAAACCCCTCCTCTAAAAGTAGGGAAAGAGAATGAAAGTATCACTTCCTTCTCTATCCGATCTACCTCCCATCCTTCCCAGATAGAGTGACCTAGTCCTGATTCTGCTATCTGACCACCCTTGCGAGGTGTGCTGCGAAAATCCTCGTATAATCCGAACGCTTGAGCCCCTCAACACTACAATATTGTCGAGGATTTAGCTCAAGCACCATTAGCGATGTATGCCCTCGGGGTCCTTCAAAGTTTTCCCTATCAGTAGAATGCATTACTATCGACCATTGGAGGTGTTGTTCCATCTGAATCCAATCTCATTTTCTTTGATCTGGAAAACCATGTTCCACGCTTACCCCACAGATTTCCTTTCTCGTTCAAGTGATCATTAATGAAAAGACAATTCACGGGACCATCATTGATGAAGGTGTTTCCACTTGCATCATGTTCGTGCCTTGTTGGAAGGCAATTGGTTCTCCTACCCTAAACCAATCGCCTAACACATTGGAAGCCTTTAATGGACACGATGCTTAACCATTCGGTGTCCTTCTAATATTGCCATTAACTTGGAAGGTAAGACAGTTTATGTCGAAGTAGAAATTGTTGATGAAAATATTAACTATAATCTTCGACTCAGGCAGAGTTGGACCCATGCTATGCATTGTGTGGCCTCCTCTCTTTTCTGCGTGCTCCATTTTCATCATCAAGGGAAAATTGTCATAGTTGACCAATTGTATTTCTTTTCCTCTTCCTCCTCGAATGGAAATGTTCATTATGTGAAGCATACCAGTGCTCCATATGAGAGTGTGGGGGTTGTACTTTTCAAATATCCCGCCTTAATCGGTATTTTTCCTCTCCCACCTCAGAATGTTGCCTCAATCAACATGATCTCGGTTAAGTCTGATCCTTGGGTCATTCCCCCTCCTCATCACTTTGATTTGTGGGTTGATGTCATGTTGTTAAGCCCCACCGAGATTAATTATGTGGAGATTGTTTCGGCTTCGGCTTCGACATCTACTAATCACACTGCTCTGAGTACATATCTTGATGCATATTCTCAATCCCCTTGGCTTGGTTCTTCAATTTTTTCTGATCCCTTAACTAAGACGTTTCCTACTGATGAAAGTATCATGGAAATTATGTCTCTTGAGAAAGCACCTTGGAATGATACTCATCATCTTTCCTCGTTCTTACTTGGTCCGAAGGTCATGTCTACCTATATTGAGAAGTTCTCTTCTTATTTCCAGACCCAACCACTTTAGATGCCTATCATGACTCATGAAATATGGTGGGAAGGGAACATGAGTAATATTATGCAAATGATGCCTATTGACATTTCGATTAAACTTGGTATCATTGAACATGTTCATATTGGGGTAACTTGTTCTCATGATGAGATCAAGCTTTATACTCGCCTTTTTCAAGAGTTTTAAGATGTTTTTGCATGGTCGTATGAAGAAATTCCTGACATTGACCCAAGTATAGGTGTTCTTGAAATTCTGACTTATCCTAACGCGAAGCTCACTCTTCAACGAATTCATCTTGTGCACCCTAGAAAAGTAGCCGCAATTAATTCAGAGGTTGAAAAACTTCTTAAAGCTAGTTTTATTTATCCTATACCTATGATAGATTGGGTGTCCAACATCATACGGGTGACTAAGAAACAAGGCACTATTTGCATCTATGTTGATTACCATGACATTAATCGTGCCTGTCCAATAGACAATTATCCCACTTCTTTTATAGACCAAATTATAGATGAATCTGCTGAGAGTGAGATTTTCTCCTTTATGGATGGTTTTTCTAGTTATAACCAAATAACCATTTCACTAGATGATAAACACAAGACTTCCTTTATCTATCCGTTGGGGACTTTTGCATATAAAAATCTTCCCTTTGGCCTTAAGAATGCTAGGGCTACTTTCCAATGAGATATGTCTTATGCTTTTCATGACATTAAAAACATAGTTCAGCCTTATCAGGATGATCTTCTTGCTCATTCCTTAAGCACCATGACCATTCTGATCATCTTCGACAAATATTTCTTCATTGTAGACACTATAACATTCAACTTAACCCACATAAGTATGTCTTCTGTATTCAGTCCATATGACTTCTCAGTTTTATTGTTTCGGAGGATGGTATTCGTCTTGATCCTCTCAAAGTTGAGGCTATTGTTAATCTACACCCTCCCTTTTGGTTGCATCAATTACAGTCTGCAAGGGAAAGAAAATTTCCTTCGTCGCTTTGTGCCTAACTATGTTGAGCTAGCTACAGTGTTCACTCAATTACTTAAGCAAGGAACTCCATTTCTTTGGGATGACATTGCCCAAAAGTCTTTTGATGACTTGAAAGTTGTCCTCATTAATGCTCCTTTATTGCACCCTCCAAACTATCATCATGACTATTTCCTCTATGTCACTGCGGCTTCTAGCACTGTTGTTATGGTACTGGTGCAAGACGATGATGAAGGTCATGAACATGTCATTTATTACCTTAGCTACAATCTCCTTGATACTGAGACCCGTTATGCTCATGTTGAGAAATTGTCTTTGGTTGTTGTTCAGGATGTTCAACTCTTTCGGCATTATATTCTCCTCCGCACTATAATCGTGATTTTCGATTGCAACCCCATGACTTATATTCTAACTCATCAGTTAATTGGGGGAGAATAATATAAGTGGATTTTCATCCTCAAAGAATTCAATTTGGTGTTCACTACTGCCAAATAGAAGAAATCACTTGTATTTGCTAATTTAATTTGCTCTTTTCCCTCTGCCTCTCTACCTACTGGTGTTGATGAGAAACTCCCTGATGAGACTCTTTCTGATTAACACTCTCGATCCTTGGTACGGTGATATCATCATGTATCTCCAAACTTCTACCTTCCAATTTGTGTTGTCTAAAGATGATCACCGATGCATTTGGCATCAATCCAAGCCTTATCGCACCATTGGGGATACTTTATACTGCGTTGGTGTTGATTTGATTCTTCGTCGATGTTTAACTCTCGATGAGGGTAAAAGAGTCTTAAATGATTTCCATTGTGGTGCATGTGGTGGTCATTTGTCTGGCTATGCCATTGCTCAAAAGATCCTTTGTGCTGGCTATTTTTGGCCCTCCATTGTTAAGGATTGCATTCTTGCTATCCGAAAATGCCGCGAGTGTCAAATTTATCAACAAAAAAGTGTGCCACACCCTCTCACCTTCACCCTGCTATTACCATTGGTCTCTTTGCCAAATGGGGCATTGATTTTATGACGTTTAACCCTCCTTTGGCCAAGGGGCATGGTTATATTATCGTTGCCATATATTACTTCACCAAATGGGCCAAAGAGATGACTACATTTTCAGCTGACGATAAAATGGCTACGCAATTTCTCTTCAATCATGTTATTTCCATGTTTGGAGTGCCTCAAGCCATTGTCACTAACCATGGATACCATATTTGCGATTATATGATGGCTTGTCTAAATTGGGCTTACGTCACGATGACTCAACTCCTTATTAACCCTAGGCCAATGACCAAGTTGAAGCGGTAAACAAAGTTTCAGTTGCTATGCTTGAGCGCACCATTGGGATGCACAAATCTAATAGGCATCTCGTCCTTTTTTCAGCTCTGTGGGCCTACCTAACCTTGACTAAAGACGCAATTGGATTCACACCTTTTCAGTTAGTCTATGGTCTGGAAGCTACCCTACCGATTGAATGTGAAATTCCCTCATTCAAATTAGCTGTCGAGTTACTCCCTAATACCTCGCCTCAAGACGAGTGTCTCCTATATTTGGAATGACTAGATGAAGCCCATTGTCTCACTCCATTATTTATTGAAGCATAGAAAAATCGAGTTAAATCCAATTTTGATCAGTCGGTCTCTCCTTGTGCTTTTTCTGAGGGTGATTTGGTCTTGTTATATGACCAAACTAATGATAAGCTAGGGGCAGGAAAATTCAAACCCATGTGGCATGGGCCCTATATTGTCAAGTGTGTGCTACAAAAAGGAGCCTATGAGCTAATTGATTATGAGGGTAACCCTTTGGACAAGCCTTGCAATGGGCTATACCTCTAAAACTATTATGTGTGAGTCATCTTGCATGGTTACTTCTATACATACGTTTGTTATTCATTTTTATGTAGTTTCGTTTGGTGTTTTTTTTTCAAGCAGTTTTCCTACTTATTATGTCTTCACCTACTTTGCAGATGTCTGTGACTCCTTATGTCGGTTTCGCTGATGGTGCTTTCCATAGTACCTGGAATTTATCATCTACAGCATGGGCTATTTATGACCCTCATGGTGAGTTGATTGATCTTCAAGGTATTTGTTTGGGTCCAACAACTAATAACATTGTTGAATATAGCGCAGTTCTCAAACTCTTGTCAGAAGCCATTTCTCTTGACATTCGAGAAATGGTTGTAAACCTTGATTCACAACTTGTTGTTCTTCAGCTCAATGGGAAATATTCTGTCAAAAACCCTCAATTATTGAGAATGTATTTGCGTATTCGTCTATTGGAAAGAAATTTTGATTATATTACATATCATCACATTCTTAGGCATATGAATACATTAAGAGATGCATTGGATAATTATGTTTTAGACATACATTTACGCAACATGTGAGAAACATTGTATCATAATAAACAGGAAATATAACATATATATGTCAATAATTTTTTAGTGTAATACATCAAAATCCAAAAATAATATATGTGTTCCAAATACATCCATGGCTTGCAAGCCTAAAAAAATGTAAATGCTAACTATGGACTACTCTGTGCGATGATCATTATAGCATGTTACTGCTCACACTACTTGAGTTAGTAATCAACGGATCTGATCCGACACTCCCACCATGTGATACTAATAAGGACAAGGAATGTCCTCGATCTATGCATACTCTAGAATCCCCCTCATTAGGTTATCCAAATTTCAAGCAATCTCCTCTTCGTTGTCAACTCTTTCCTGGTAAGGAGCGACCTTGAATTGACGAGCCACACGTCTCACTATTGGGAACATCCCTGCTGGTCTCTCTAGTCCAACATCTGCAATTACAAAGTTAAGGTTTCACGAATACATATATTAAAAAATAATAAGAAACAAAAACAAAATTGTTTTGGTCACCTCCATCATCGAAGTCCTCTCCCTCTTGGAGTGGCATGTCGGGATCGCCACGACAGTCAGTCTCACTGTACAACCGATCCTCCACGACGATCAGCTATCATCTACGCCACACAAAGAAGGCAGGCTTGTAAGACATTTTTTGGCCCCCTCCATATCTGGGCATTAGCTTGCTCCATCGAACCATCGTTGGATGTCATGGTACCAGGGGGTTCACCTCCTCCATCTGATAATGGAACAATGAGATTCATTATAAGAAGAAGGTTACTAGGACATAGCCATATCCAAATTGCCTCAAATTCCCTGCTTTGCATTTGGATAGTTGTCGCTTCATGTTTACTTTCATTGCTTCTGCCTAGTTGAAAATAGTGGGTGCCATACAGTCCATAGCATATTGGAAGTGAGATTTGTTGGACTCATGTAGTTCTTGAGCCCCATCTACTTGGTTGATGGTCAAAAGTACCACCTTCAATAGAAGATCATTTATTGTCATAATATCGATCTTGCCACTTGTATATTTCAGAGCTCCTGGGCAATGTTGGGCAAGGAGCGTGTTTACGCTCACCCCAATAGGCCTGCCTCCATACAGTTGGACTGGTTCTCCTCTACAAGACAGTCTAGTAATGAAATAAATATCTAAAGTCTCCAACTCCAGCACTTGGTCATGAATCATGAATACCTCCCATCTAATATCCCATAGACTGATCAAGTACTGCAGTAGTTCAGGTTGAACCCATAGGCCTAGTGTAAAAAAGAACTTGAGGAGCCCACAGTTCCTCAATGTGTCAAGATATTCTGGATCCTCCAAGGCCATTTCGTCTATTATTTCATGTTCGCATTATTTCCACTCAATCACCATTTTCTCGCCTTGATTTTCTTACAAACACCCCACATTTAACTCAACATCAGCCCTTGAAAGGTAAAGTTCTGGTTTAAAGCATTAGATTTGGGCAAAAATCAAAGAATTTTGTTTCTCTGCATCGACATGACTATTTTTAAAACAAGAGCGCTAATGGCACAAGACCTTGTGTTAAAAGCCGATGATTGGTGCGGTCCCGTGCCTGGATCCCACACCAACCATCAAAGATTTTTTTTGTAAAACCCCTTCAAATCCCCTAAAAAGACAGTTAAATGTTCGAAAAATAGGTATCAAAGTGAAGAATAGGGCCATGGCTCTTACCTGCAACAAATGTTTCGACGATTGGCATCCTGGATCCATAACAATCTGCTCTTGAAGATCTAGGTCACAAGTGGGTAAAAAACTACACAAATGAGGTAAATGGTAAAAATGTTTTACTTTTTTCCCTTTTTATAAACTTTTATAGTATTTTAGGGTTTTAAAAGTATTTTTTCACTTTCCTTAGGAATGGATAATGCATTTTTTTCTTGTGCAATGATAGATGATGTTTTTCCAATGATGATGCAAAATTGGAGTCGCATTTAAGCTCTTTTCCTGACTGGTAAAAAAATGGAAATGAAAAGATTTCCAAGTATTTTTCCCTTTTTGACTCGTTAAAGTAAATAAAAATGGGGAGTCTTCTTTAATATCTTTTTCAACTCAAAACATGAAAATATTGTTGATCTCTTGTCGTTTTGACTACGTAAATGGTTCTGAAACGTCATTTATCCAGTCTACATTTACCCCTTTTTCGGGCTGGGATAAACGATTTACGAAAAAGGTACTCCTTGGTTGACATGGCCAAGAGGTTCTCTCAAGTATTGTTTTCTACCTCTTTAACATCAAGATACAACTTTATGAAAAGGGACCTTTTGGAGTTTTTTTTTCCGTGTCTTTTTCAATCTCTCTAAATATGAAAGAGATACCGAGTTTTTCCTTTTTCAAACTCGTTAAAATTTAACGACATTGCATTCATTACCATGACGAATGTGAGCTTCTCCTTCCTAGGTCTTGTTAATCTTACTAGGTGGGATCCATCCAAAGGATGGACTTATATTACAAGCATATGCTATCCCCTTCATTCTTGTGATAAAAAATAATCGAGGTACCTACTAGAAATGGTGGGGGAAAATGGAAAATTTTTACCAGTTGTGTCGGCAGCTTGTCACTCTTGAACATGACACTCTTTTTCTTTGTGTCGGGTTGGGGTATCCTCACTTCCTCATTGACCTTCCTGGGTTTGGTTCGTCCACTTTTTGTCTTTCCATTTGATATTTTCCATGTCATCATGACCTCTGATCCTATGGATCCAAAAATCTATCAAACTACGGAGCCTTGTTGCCGATATGTTCATGAGTTAATCCTTCTACAGCGTACACTCATTATTGATTCTGTGTATCATCCATAATCATTGCATCTCCTTGTCTCACGTCAATGATGTGGGATACATCATGGCCCTCCTTCGACAAGGTCACTTCTTGTCGAATTGAGCTCATTATCCAAGAAGTTGACCAAGAGACTCCCTTCCAGTACCTTAGAGCTTTCATGCCCAAATGGAAAGTTATTCGCACTCGAAGGCAGGTTGTCATCATTGGATTTCGATCTAGTGACTTCATGGTGTTCAAATTCATTTCCTTATTCACACTCCATAAATTTTGCTACTAGTACCTTGAGAGCCATTGTCATTATTGGTGGTTTCTCTCGCACTTGTTAATGGCTCACATCATTGACTGGTAATCAAGCGACTTTATAGCATGTTCAACTTCGACATATTTATTCACATGTTAGAATTTGTACTTTGATTAGGTCATGTTGGAGCACAAGGCCCTAGGCTCATATTACAAAAGTCCAAGTTGTGAGGCGATGTGACATGATCATGCTTATATACATGTCTCTTTCAGATGGATCGTTGCGACCATGCCATGAGTCTGTTATATGTGATCCTTCTCATTATTGGATGATTGCGACCATACCTTGGGTTAGATATCATCCTTCTTACTGGATGGTTGTGCCCATACCTTGGATCCATTTACATTATCTTTTTCTGGACGGCTGCGTCCATACCACGATTCATGTATCTTTTATCATAGATTTCAGTGATGTATATGTATGTATGCTTTCTTACAGTTTTTCCGATGACAACTTCCAGTTCCATGCATCTACTCGTAAATCATTTCACCCCTCACCCTTTTTTGGCCTTCACGCTTTAGGGGGGATTTGTTACATAGCATTTTGTCACCGTCCCTGTACTCCTCATTCCTCGATCCTGGAGGAACTCTACAGTGAACCTCATGTGTTTGCCTATCATGAAGAACATGTCTTTACATCACTCTTCATCTACAGAACATTCCCTCCTACATCATTTCCCAAGTGTATTCTTCAAACTCAATTTTAAAGGTTGGCGATATCCCTCAGTTTCTTCCCCGCGCCGATTTGCAGAGTTTAACACTGACCCTAGCACTGATCAGCACTGGTATCCATCCATTACCCACTCTGATCCTCTTTTGGAAAGTTTTAAAAAATGGAGTCGAAGCTTCTAGGTCTAGACGCTTCGTGAATAGAAGCCTGGTAAATGGTTAGTCGAGATAGAGCCAAGAGACACTCTTTGGGCTCCTTTCCCCTATTAAAATGGAACAAACCAAAAGGGATAAGACCTCTCCCATGATAAGAGGTTCCATGTCCACTCTCTCAAGCTATATAAACTTCTCTTATTCCAACCTCAGCTATCTAATGAAAGGGCTGGAATAATCTGCAAAATCTTAATAGCCAAAACAACTCTTGACAGCCTTAGCCTTCTAGTTTGTGCCTGTAAAGGGAGAATAAGTTTGCAGTTTTTTTGGTTTGGAGAAAAGAGGAAGAAGCCTTGAACTTCTATTGTTTAAGGTGTATCATGAGATGCTAACAGTACTACTGGAACCTGAACACATCGAAGGAAACCTACAACACTAAGGTGAAGGTTGTACTTTCATTTTTGTCATAATAATACAATTGATATTTTGTTTTCTATATCAATTACATATGGTATTTGGTAGCTTAAGAATTTTTAGCCTCTTAAGTAGGTTAAATCTATTGTATGCTATCATGTGTGCTTTGGTTTCTTGTGTATTTATTTCAAGTGCTTGATTGACATTAAGGAGTTGATCGTTGGAGCAAAGACACATGGAATTCATCAAACAAGGATAAGTGATACAAGAGGTAGGATCTTATCTATTCTCAATCTAAGGGAACTTATGTCAAATTGTCTTATTTGTGGCTAAAACCTCTTCCCTGGGCTAGAGGGATTGTCTCTGCCCGCAGAGAGAATCTTCCCACTCCACAATACGATTTTTAAGAATATCACCCAAGATTCTTGTACTTAATGATGGTTACTTCTTCCATATTTCAAGAGGATTTATGACCATAATTTATCAAATTTCAAAATGCCTAGATTCAACATCATTTTTATAAGTTCGTAAAATTGATGTGTAATAGAAAAGGACTGCATCCTTTAGAAATATATGGCCAAATATATCCTTAAAGTATCCAACGAGTGGGTCACTTTTATGTTCCCCCCCCAAAATCTCCCCATCATTCATCATCATATTCATGTCACTTGCTACAAAGAGATATTGGATGTCTAGCTGACCACAAGATTCTAATTGGTGCCAAAAGTATTTGTGCTTGGAATATGGTGCACATACATTAAGAATACATAAGTGGTGATAGGATCCCCTAATATATCCAGACAAAGTGATTCTTTTGAAGTATATGTAAGCACTGAGGGAAATAATTTTAGGATCCCACATAGTTTTCAATTTGTGGATAAACTAGAAGCAAATACGACACATACCTCCCACTCTGGACAATTTTCAATAGGAATTCTTTTGATTTTTCTTTGTCTAATGTCGTTTCTTGAAAGATAACCAATGATGGTTTATTTGATACAATAATATTACAAAGAGATCTCCTTTTATGGACCAATCCCAGGTCCCTTACATTCATGGACATAATTTTCATTATGTCAAGCCAACAACAATATATCCCCTCTAAAAACCCGCTACACAGAGATATCAGATAAACCAATATTATCATTGGAAGGACAAGGATTAAATGGAGGATAAAGGGCCTCTTCTATGACCTCTGAGAAGATAGAGTTCAGATCTACAATTTCCCCATCATAGGATGAAATTTTTATACCTAATCAATTTTTTCTTTTCGGTCATCACATTCTTCCTCGATTTCGAGCTCACAATCAATTCTTTCTCTTGGAAAAAATATTTCTTGATGGTCAATGGTTCCAAATTGAGAGACCCTTGGCTTTCCAATAATTCTAGATCTATATCTATTGAGAGAGGGGAGAAATCATTTCACCATAGGAGATGCTATTCACTTTGATGGTGATCGTATAGATCTAGAAGTTTGTAAATTGTCACCTATCCTTTCATTGGGTCATTTAAATGTAATAGGCGCTTCCTATCTCAAGTCCAACTTAGACACCTCCACAACTAGGGAGTTGTTAACCTCTGATTAGGACTTTCGCTAGGGCCCTCCCAAGTCGAGCTCTGAATTTTTTGTAATGTGTCGGTGATTAGGATTTGAGTGAGGCACCTTTTTTGTGTGTTTCTTGTTTCCTGGATTTGGATGAACATGGACCCCGGCTACCCTTTGACAAACCATTGCATGGTTTGCTTTAGGAACCTCACAGGCCATCCTGTTACTCCCACCAACTAATCTCAGAGGATATTTAACAATCAAATGAATATTGGAGTGGCACCCCAAACACCGAAAGAGTACCCCCTAATAGTCAAATTGTTGGCGAATACAGAAGGCCCCCAAGTGGATATCTAATGTCATTGGTAATCCCCCTGAATAATCAACTTCGATAAGAAACCACACAACTCTTTTTTCTAGCGGACCTAGACACCACTCATCCCCATAGTAAAATTTACCAATTTTGTTAGCAATTTCTTTAATTACTTTCTTGGATCAGAGTTCCACGGGAAGCCCCAGAAGTTTGACCAAAAAAATTTCCTTTTGGGAACCCCGTTGATAGATTCAAAGACAATAGTTCATCCTTATAGCAAGAGTAACCCCTGACCTTTAAGCCACAGAATAGGAGCAATATTCTCAACATCATCCACCTTTAGAAAATGAAAACCAAACCACCCATTCATAAGAACGCTAACCCTCATCTTTTACAGTAGTATGAGAGACTAACTCTTTTGAATCCATTGTTTCATTTGTGAACCAGTCATTTTTATAAACTCCTAGAAACCAACTAACACCCTCTGATTTAACTCACCACAGTATCCTAGTATACATCTACTCTAAGAGTTAAACTTTGAATTTTGTTAGTCGATTTAATAGGTTTCCTCCACTTACATCTAGTTTTTTTTAATCTATAAGAGTCTTCTCTATGGATATGTTAGGTCCCTATAATAATATTGATTCCCCCATTACTATTTTCTTTGTATCCCTTATTTTTATTGTTGTGCCCCTATTGTCCCCATATTGTTATTATTGTGCCCCATAGAATCCCACTATTGTTATTTTTGTGCCTTTGTATTATTATTGTTAGGTCCGCTTTCGTTATATTGTGACCCCTTAGACTCCTATATATAGAAAGGAGGTTTTTTCATTTGAATCATCTAAGAATTGTTCATTTGTGTAATGTAAATAAGGTTTCCCCCTCGAAGAGGCTTATTTCTAAGGCATTGATCTATCTTTTCTATCTTTCGTGAGCTGATTTCATAACATTTGGTATGAGAGCTTTGGATTCTAGGGTTTCGCTGCTACAAATAGGCAATCGTGGAATTTTTGCTATAACATTTTTGCTACAAATTTTCAGAAGCTAAAAAAACAACCCATTTGAGAGGGAATTGGTCTGAACCTTAGGCCCAAATTTCAAATCTTGTCTTGCTATATTTTCAGAGATAAAATCTGAGGAAGTTAGGGTTTTTGCAGACCCCAAAATTACATTCCAAACAGGGGACCTTGGGAAAATCTTCATAAATTTTTCCTTGAGCATAAAATTGAATTGTTGTAAGAAGTTACAGAAAATAGGATGGACGGTAGTTTTTTGGGTATCATTTTTAGAACCTAAGGTTGAAACAATGACCTCCGGCACGTTGTACAAGTTCGCTCTACTGAACCAGTATATACTTAGGTAATCGTGGGAGATTTTGCATAACTCTTCATTAGAGATTCCAATCTTGATTAGACTTGGAGGGTTAGAAATATTACTCAGAGGGCTACCGCGGGAAGAAGTTTCAGACCTTGGAGATCCAAAATTACAGAGATACATCAAATTCAATATCAAGCTCCTACAAAGTGAAAAAAAGTGTGTAGTTTTTTTTTTAATTTTTGTATAAGCTTGGTTTGAAAAATTAGTTTGAAGGAATTCAAAGGGCATAGTGAAGCATTATTATCAGTAATTGATGCCCTAAAGAAAGAAAATGGAAACACATAGTAAGCAACCTGAAAGCTCTAGCATGATGCATGAAGAAGAGGAAGAAATGCAGCATGATATATCAAAATTACGAGACCAAGTGCAACAAATTTCACTCACACAAAAAGTAACAGAAGCTAAGATGGATGGTTTAAAGAAATACATAGAAGCTAAGATGGATGGTGTGGAAGCTAAGATGGTGATTTAAGGAAAGTCATGGAATATTTGAAGACAGATTTGACAAAGTTTCTACAAGAAATGATTACTAATGCCAAAAGGGTAGTAAAGGAAGCTCATGATGAGAACAAAATAAATGCTAATCATGATTTCATAGACTCTAACATTGGATCGAAGAACAACCATGTTCCAAAGATCAATATGAGGAATTTTGATGGCAAGGATCTTGGAACATGGATACTACAAATGGAGCAATTTTTCGATCTCCATAATGTGCAAAACACACAAAAGGTATGCATTGCAACTTTATATTTGGAACCAAATCAGTTTGTATGGTATAGATGGCTTTGCTCTCATAAATAAATTGTCACTTGGGCTATGTTTACGGAAGAAATGATAGCACATTATGAGGATACAAAAAGAAACACATTTTCTAGCCAATTGATAAATCTCAAACAAAGGGTTAAATTATGGAGCACATTGAGGACTTCCAAAAATTGAATATATGGGTAAAATATATTCCAGAGGAGCATAGGATTGATGTGTTCATAGGGACTTTAAAAGATAACATCCAACATGAGGTTCGCCTTTGGGAACCAGATTCATTGGAGAAGGTATTCAGGTTGGCAAGAAAAATGGAAAGAAAAATTATGGCAACAATGAATCCTACCACTCACAATCGTAAAGATGGAAGTGTTGCTGCCCCTAGCCATCCGCAACCTACAAGGTTGACACCACAACAATTGGAAGGAAAAAAAGAAAAAGGGCTTTGTTAGAGTTGTGATAGAAAATACACTAAAGGTCATAAGTGTGCCAAGAAGAAATTCTTTTACATATGTTGTGAAGAGGAGGAAGACAAGGAACAATAAACATCGAAAGAAGAGGATATACACCAGGAACAAACCCTATAAAAATAAGAAATGAATCTGAACATAACTTGTAAAGCATTGCCTGGAATTACCACTCCTCAAACTATCAAGATAGAAGGGGATATCAAGAAGAAAAAGGTAATAGTGTTGGCTGATTCTGGAAGTATCGATAATTTTATTCATTGTAAGATAACCAAGGAATTGAATTTCTTCTTATATCCAAAACCAGAGTTTCAAGTGATGGTTTCAATTGGAGGAACCATAAATTGCTCAGGAAAGTGCCATAATATCAAGCTATATATAGGAGAATATGTATTGAATAGCCCAATGCTTTCCATTCTAATGGGTGGTGTTGATGTTGTACTAGGAGTCCAATGGCTACAATCCTTGGGTACAATAGATTTTAATTTTCAAGAACGTTTCATGAAATTCTCTTCAGAAGGAAAGGAAGTTGAATTAAGGGGTACCATAGGGAAACCGGGAAAGATAATCAACTCTAACATAATGAAAAATCTTCTAAAGAAAGAACAATGAGGCATAATTTCACAATTACGTTCACTAGAGTTTCCCACATCGAAATCATCCATTTCTCCAAATCTCCAAAAAGCCTTGGACAATCATTCCAAGGTATTTGAGACTCCCAAAGGCCTCCCACCTATCCGTGTTCAAGATCATGCTATTAATTTGATTCCAGGAAGTGTTCCTTTGAACATCAGGCCTTACATATATCCCTGTGTCCAAAAGAGTGACATTGAACGTATGGTTGCAGAAATGCTAGAGGTTGGTATAATTCAACCTAGTCAAAGTTCTTTCTTTGCTCTAGTAGTATTGGTTCACAAGAAAGATGGATCATGGCGCATGTGTTCAGATTATAGGGAGATCAACAAGCTCACTATTAAAGATAAATTTCCCATTCCTGTCATTGATGAATTATTGGATGAATTGCATGGATCAATTTACTTCACCAAGTTGGATCTTCGTTTAGGATATCATTAGATCAGAATGAAGATTGAAGACATTCCAAAAACAACATTTAGAACTCATGAGGGTCATTATGAATTTTTGGTCATGCCTTTTGGCCTTACTAATGTACCTTCTACATTTCAAGGTTTGATGAATTCTATTTTCAAACCCTTAGAAAAAAAAATTTAGTATCTTTTGATGATATGCTAATCTACAGAAAGTCTTCGAAGGATCATGTCCAACATGTTGACATGGTGCTCAAACTATTGGAGGAGAAACAATTATATGCAAAAATCTCCAAATGTTTCTTTGGAGTACAAGAGGGGGAATATATGGGTCATATTGTATCTCATGAAGGTGTTAAGGTAGACCCTAGAAAAATTAAAACCATTAAGGAATGGAAAATCCCCAGATATATAAAGAATCTACAAGGATTTCTTTGGTTGACAAGGTATTATCGCAGGTTTGTTAAGAATTATGGGAGAATAGCAGCACCTCTAACAAAATTATTGAAGAAAGATTCATTTTCATGGACTCCAGAAGCAACGAAGGCCTTTGAACATGTTAAAGAGGCAACGTGCCAAGCACCAATCCTAGCTACACCAGACTTCACAAAAACCTTTATTATGGAATGTGATGCCTCAGGAAATGGAACTGGTGCTGTTCTAATGCAAGAAGAAAGACCCATTGCTTTCGAAAGTCATCCCATCAAAGGAAAGTATTTACAAAAAGCTATTTATGAGAAGGAAATGTTGGCAATAATACATGCACTTAAGAAATGGCGACCCTACTTATGGGAAGACACTTCAAGGTAAATATAGATCATGATAGTCTTAAATAGTTTTTAGAACAAAGATTATTTTCAGAAGAGCAGCAAAAATGGGTAACAAAGATGATGGGTTATGACTTTGAAATCATCTACAAAAAAGGGAATCAAAATGTTGTGGAAAATGCACTCTCAATAAAGAATGAGGATGTGGAAGCATTTATTTGCACCATTTCTATTATCCAACCAAATTAGATAAACGAAGCAAGGGATGAATGGAAGAATGACGAGGAAGTGTGGGCACTCATTCAAAAGATACAACAAGATCCCAGTACATCTAATACATTTAGCTGGAAAAATGATTTGTTATGGTACAAGGATCGGTTATACCTATGTAAGAATTCCCAACTCAAACAAAAGATTCTTAGGGAATTGCACACCTCTCCCTTAGGAGCGCACTCAGGATTTCTGAAAACCTACCACAGGGTTAAGAAGGATTTTTTTTTGGGATGGCCTTAAATTGGATATTCAAAAGTTTGTGGCGGAATGTTTGGTTTTCCAACAAAATAAAGTTGAAACAATTAAGACTCAAGGACTATTACAACCTTTATCCATTCCAAGCCAATGTTGGGAGGAGGTTTCAATAGATTTTATCACAGGTTTACACAAGTCTGAAGGAAAGAGTGTTATCATGGTGGTAGTTGATAGACTTACCAAGTATGCACACTTTTTTGCATTATCTCATCCATTTAAAGAAAGTACAATTTATACTGCATTTATGGAAACAATTCAAAAGCTACATGGAAACCCAATGATTATTGTAAACGACAGAGATCCCATTTTCATTGGAAATTTTTGGACATAATTATTTTCTTGTCTTGGTACTCAGTTAGCTCATAGCTCATCTTATCATCCTCAATCTGATGGGAAAACTGAGATAGTAAACAAATGTTTGGAAGGATATCTTCGTTGTTTTGTATATGATAAACAGACACAATGGGTCAAATGGTTGCCTCTGGCTAAATGGTGGTATAACACTTACTTCCATACTGCAACAAAAATGACCCCATTTATGGCACTTTATGGATATCATCCACCATCCATCACATCATATTTAAGAGAAAATTTTAAGGTTCAAGCAGTGGAACATCACAGCGAGCATTAGCAACAAGTTCTCCAACTCTTAAAGGATAACCTCACCTTGGCGCAGAATAGAATGAAACAACAGGGAGATCAATATCACAATGAAAGAAGTTTTGATGTAGGTAATTGGGTATTCCTACGGCTACAACCATATAAACAAATGTCCCTCAAGCAAGCTAAGAAGGATAATAAATTATCACCAAAGTATTATGGTACATACAAGGTGTTGCAAAAGATAGGTACTATGGCATATGAATTGGAGCTTCCTACAGCTTCCCAAGTGCACCCAGTTTTCCATGTTTCATGCTTAAAGAAGGTTATAGGTGAAAAGCTTCCAGTTCAAACAATATTGCCAGAACTTGATGAGGAAGGAAAAATCATATTGGAACCTGAAGGAGTCAAAGAAACAAGAACTCGACAGCTACGAAATCGATCAATTTCACAATATCTCATCAAGTGGAAGAACTTACCCATTTAAGATTCCACATGGGAGGATAAGAATATTATACAGAAGCATCCAGAACTACTCAAGCATTGAGGAAAACACTTTTTTGAAGGAGAGGGGCATGTTAGATCCCTATAATACTAGTGATTCCACCATTACTATTGTAGTTGTATCCCTTATTGTTATTGTTGTGCCCCTATTGTCCCCATATTGTTATTATTGTGCACCATAGAATCCCACTATTGTTATTTTTGTGCCTTTGTATTATTATTGTTAGGTCGGCTTTGGTTATATTGTGACCCTTTAGACTCCTATATATAAAAAAGAGGTTTTGTCATTTGAATCATCTAAGAATTATTCATTTGTGTAATGTAAAGGAGGTTGCCCCCTCGAAGAGGCTTATTTCTAAGGCATTGATCTATCTTTTTTATCTTTTTGTGAGCTGGTTTCATAACAGGATACCACCCCACGACCCAAACCCATCTGCTCAAGCAAATGCCAACCCCCTCCCCCCTCCCCTCCATAGTCAAATGAGTGTGAAAGTTGAGAATGACTCACCATGTTCTTAGCCTCAATTGTAACTTTGGTCATCTCTTCCAAATCAGAGATGCAGTCAAGCATTGATGTTTGACCATCCATGTCATCTGAAAATGGGCCCCACCAGAAAATAACTAGAAAATTCAAAAATAATAATCTTCTGCCCAAAAACACTGAAAAATTACAACGCTACACAACTAATACCCAAAGATTAATCTTTAATCCAACACATTCCCAATACCACTATAACACCTACCTCTTAAAAAAAACATGCTCAACAACTGGGCCAAACTCTAGATCTACAAGAAGAAACATCTAATAAAGTTGAGACACTAGAATGTAGAGTATTTGGAAAAACTCACCCACTAATACATCCACACCCAACCTATGACGTCCAATATATATGATCCTACACTAATGACGTAGGAGGCTTCCTCATTGTTGCAACCTCAAAAACCAAATTATGTACCCGATATTAAATATTTTGTTTAAAAATTTTAATTAAAATATTATTAAAACTAATTCCAAAATTTTAATTTCAAATATCATTAAAATTAATTCCGTGATATCTTTAAAAACTGTTTCATGATATCACAAAAAGTAGTGGTATTAGACAGCCATATCATGGAGATATTTAGAGTCTTTAAATGTTTATATTATCTTGTAATAAAAAATCAAAAACATAAATAACATGCACAAAAATAATTACATTTTAAATATAATTAAAGCATGATTCCATGGTTAAATATGATGAATTTCTTTTTAGGAAAAATAGACCACAAAAGTTGTGGGTTATTAATGCGTTGAAGTGATATACGTCATTTTTTATGAAGTAGAAAGATATTTAATTGTTATGATTTAATTTGTGATATGTGATGATGTTAAAAATGGTGAATTTCTTATTATACAAATAAGAGTACAAAGGTTGTGGGTCATTAACTTGTTAAAGTGATTTTTATGAAGTTGAAAGATATTTAATTATTATGATTTAATTTGCGGTTGATTATTTATTTTATTTTTTGAATTTTAATAATATTATTAAAAAAAAAAATTAAAATATATTTATTAAATTTTGTAATGAATGAGTGGACATTTCTTTTCATTGATGCAATATTAATTTTTATTTAAAATATCTTAGGATATTTACTTAGGAATTTAAAAAAAAAGACATTTATACTATTTATTTTATAAAAATTTTATTTTTTTGTTTGGTAGTGTAGAGTAAGAAAAGATATTTATTTTAGATTTAAGTGTTATTTAATTTATGAATATATTGAAAATATTATTTTTATATATAGATATATATTTAGTAGTAGATCTTTTTATTTTTATTAAAATATAAGCAAGTTACATCAACATATGAATAGTTAGGTGGCTTCAATTTTCCTAGAGGGAAATCAAGTGTGTTGGGCACCTAATAACATGATAAGTCATCTAATAGCAAAAAACAATTAGTCTTTCTACCCATTCTATATATGTTTGTGTGTCTTTGTCTTTCCCAAATACTATTTCCCTATGAACATAAGAAACAACATAATGGAAATTAAAAGTTATCTGCATATATAATAAAGCAAAAATGTACCCATCTAGTAGACTACTGTTCTCCCTCAGTAGAAGCAGACTCTATCAGAGCTAGATCCTTAACATTGGATCCCGAAAGCACTGTCTGCGAAAGAAGGCAAGTCAAGTGATCTTCAATTCATCGAAGGTGGTCATCTAATTGTTGCAGCTGAAACTATAGCTTCTGGAATTCCTATTTATAGTTGGGGAAGTCTTGCACCATTGTTGCCATGCTCACAACGATCTGCTTCAAGGCCTTTCCCAAGGTACCTTTCATGGAATAGTACAAGTACAAAGTATGCTTAAACTACGTAACATGACCACGGGGGTGCCCATGATCAAGCACCATAGCTCACCAATCCCCCACCTCAATGTCCATCGATCCAGCCTGCTAGTTCAAATCTGCATCCAATTCCTCAATTAATTGCCTCATTTCCTCACTTGTCCCTTCAGAGTATGTTGTGGCTGCATCATTTATGATCCTAGCGACTAGTTTGCGGCCTAGTGGTTTGCCCCCAGAGGAGCTAGGATGCTCTTCATTCACAGTCGCCCTTGTTCTCCTACCATGGCCTCTAGCATTCACTGCCCATGCCATTGCCACGAGCTCACAATATGCAATGGAAAGGTGGGTAGGGTGAATTGCTAATACAGGAGGTAGCCCGAGCCCAGAATCTTTTCGTTTCCAGGTCACCCTGTTGCCCCGCACACCTGCCAAAGGAGAAGCATGAAACGATGATTTCTAATACAAAATTCAGGGAATTTACTCCCATCTGTTCCCATGTACTCCATCCTTACCATCTAACCCAAAGAGAGACACAACTTCCACCACCCAAAACTAGTTATCATAGCATTCAGAAGAAGAATTTAAGAGACCAACGAGACTTACGCCATAAGTGTTGTCCCCGTACCCAGATCGTCGCAAACCCACAGTTCTAACCTTGCAAAGACTTCCATAGAGGCAGAAGGCACGAGAATTAGCAACAAAAACAGAGAAAAACATACAAATCCAAGGCCAACATACATACAAGGATAAAAACTTCAACCCATCCCTCGAGGAGATAGTAAAACTAAGCCCAAAGGCAGTGTTGTTGACAATCCATCCCCGAACCCCGGTATTATCAAACCAGGCTAGAAGAAGAAGGTCCCACGGGCCAAATGTAGAGGCATAGACCTCGTATAACCCCATCCGGGAAAGGATAATTTCAAACCAAACAGAACCAGAGCCTATGCCAGTCAAAAGGACATACTACATCAAGGTACATGCACCGACAATTTCCTAGAAACTCGCTTTCCCATAACTTCAGTAAAATTGACACCATGCAAACCCAATTCCCATAACAAAACAAGTTGTTGCATGGAGGAGGAGAAGAAGAAACATGTCACATACCAATTTGCCCTCACCCAGTGAAGATTAGCCCACCACTTCACCTAGATCCATGTCGTTCCTCTGTGCTCACCGTCACCCTCATTCTCTTCTTTACCTTGGGCACAACATTTAACATAATCCCAGATCCAAGACACAATGTCGTTGCCACCTCCTATGGGAGTATTAACCACTTACATCTAGGGATCCACTGCACCTATCGCCTTGAGCGTGTGGAGGGCGTTGGGTTTGTACCCCAAGATCCTTTGCATTTAACTACCATGATGGGAGTGTTGTCCAACTCACACCCCGATCAAGCGGGTTTATATTTATAAATATAGTATTAATTTTTATTTGAAATATGTTGAGGAATTTTTAAAAATATTTATAAATTTAAATATGTTTTGTTTTGTAGTGTAAAGTCAGATAAGACATTTAATTTAGATTCAATTTTTATTTAATTTATTATTATATTTAATTGATTTTAATATTTGTAAATGTTTTATTAGTAAAATTAATATTAAAATATAATACAAATAATTTTTTTGTCAAATTATAAATTATAAAAATTATTCATTGTAAGATAAATTTAAATATTATATTACATCAAAATTTAAATATTATATTACATCTTCTTTTGATGATAACTATTGGTCTAGACTTGAAACATGGACTTGAAAATCAAATTCTGGAGCATATTTTGGATTTTTCTTCTTCAAATTCTACACGAGACAAAAACATTATATTACTATTAAATAAGACTTAGAAATAATTAAAAGTTAATAAATTTAATAATAAATATAACGTGGCTTCACTACAAAAGGTCCACAAGATAGAAAAAATGGATAATGTTAAGATTCTTGTTTTTATTTAAGAATGCAATCATTAGATTTTAATTTGCTAAGAGGTCATTCCACCTCCAAAAGCAATTGAACAAAAATATATTTTTTATACTAACACAACCATATTAATAAATGTGGTTGATATACGTCAATAAACATGAATGGATATGGATTTGATATTAATATTAATATTGATACTAATAAATATATAATAATATTACAATAATAAAAAATATATTATAAAATATTGTTATCATTATATTATAAATACGATAATAATTATAACAAATATAATGACAATTTATAAAAATTATTATTATATTATAATAATATGATAATATTATTGATATTATCAATAATAAATATTGATATTATTAATCAAAGAGATTATTAATATTATAAAACCAAGGCATTATAAACCCACAAAATAATATTAAACATAAAGGTTTATTATTATTATTATTATTATTATTATTATTATTATTATTATTATTGTTGTTGTTGTTGTTATTATCCAATTTTAAGGTCACGACCAAGCAAGACACCAAATTGGTGTATGAGACCCCCTTGTTTGTGGGACAAGGGACCTACCTCCGCATAGCGATTTGATTGCTACGTCTATGAAGGCATACATACTCTACCCCCTCTGATTTTGAACCTATGACCTCTTAAGAGGAAACACATGCTCTTAACCATTAGACCCACTCAAGTTGTATAAACCCAAGGGATTATTATTATAAACCATTAACCATTATAAACCTCAGGGATTATTATTATAAACCCAAGGGATTTATATTAAAAACCCAAGGGATTAATATTGAGAATCCAAGAGATTAATGATATAAACCTTTGGGATTAATATTATAAATGTAAGCAATTATTAATATTATAAACCCATGGGATTAATAACCCCAAGGAATTTATATTATAAACCCAAGGGATTGATATTAGAAACTCAAGGCACTAATAAACCTAAGGAATTAATACTAAAAACCTAAGGGACTAATATTGTAAACCTAAGTTATATAAACCCTGAGATAAATATTATAAACCTTTAAACAAACATGATTGACCATGGTTGATTTTCATAATGAGACAATCTTTGTCACAATGCAATATTGCACCATGGTTGACCATGATTGATTTTCATATTGAGAGAATATTTGTGACAATGTGATGTTGCACCCTGGTTGACCATGGTTGACTATGATTGAACAAGGTTGACCATGATTGATTTTCATATTGAGACAATATTTGTCACAATGCGACATTGAACCATGGTTATCACAATGCAAAGTTGGACCATCAACTAAGTTTTTCATATTAAACATTTTTTTTATGCAAAATTATATTTTTTATTAGTTTTTGAAGTTGGTGAAATAATATCCCCCATGAGGAACGAGACCACTCGATATCGGACCGGATGAGTAACGCTACCGCTCGATACCCGGGGGAGTAAGCTGCCGCATAGCCGAGACACTGGATACCTCGTGAGAGATGGGCGGTACACCGGACGGAAACAGATACTCAGAGATGGGCCAATGGATGGATGGATCGATACTGAAGAGAGAAGGAAGGATCCATAGTTGGTTCAATTCGCCCGCATCCCGCCCGCCATTCTCGCATTCGCGCATCCCCAATCTGCCCGCAGCCACGCCCCGCAGCCACGCAGCCACCCGCCTGTAAGTTCGTTCGTATTCAGTACGCCCAGTCCACCGTCACCGCCCAGATACCCCATTCCGTGAAATCCGCATTCCCCAGTCACATTAGATTACCCAATCCGCTTTCAGTTCCATCCATGAAAGACAGACTGAAGAAGTACAGGCAAGTCTATATACGTGAAATCCCCCATCCCGAGAGTGTGAGTGAGGGATCAAGATATGAAGATGAAGTGTGAGGTGCACAACTTCTCCATGCATTACGCCAACAGAACTGAGAGATCCAATGGATAGGAAAGAGTGAAAGCATACCCTTCATTCCAGCCATTCAATTCTGTTCAAGCCAGTCAACTTCTAGCTCTACTCTCTAACCTATACACCTCTTAGTTAGAGGAAGTGATCAGCATCCCTTTCTTAGATTCTATTATGAATGAAATGAGATTCTATGGATACAGATCCCTAACATGTGTCTAAAGTGGCAATCAAATGAACGGAAATGGCCTTTCAGGGGCTTGTCACTCACCTGTCTGAATGAGTGGGTACTGTCATCCTTAAAGTGGGTAGGTCTTGTCCTTCATAGGGCAAGGAAAGCATCTGGCACTTAGATTATCTACGTAATTACATATAAAAAGAAAGACCCAAATTGAGAATGAAAGAGTTTCAACCTTACCGATCAAGAAGTCATTATCAGAACTTACCCCATCCATCAGGGAGCCGTTCTAACACTTACCTCAGAAATCAGGGAGTAGCTCAAAGACTAACCTCCTCAATCAGGTAGTTGGTATAATACTTACCTCAGAAAGAAAGGAGTCATTATCAGGCCTTACCTCCTCAATGGAAGTCAGAAACTACTTGATATGGTCCGTTATCCCCAACTGCTCTCAAGTGGTTCTCTCTTAATAGCAGGAATCGGGCCTTCTTGGAACTAGGAAAATAAGGTTCAACCTTACAAAGCAACCTTACCGATCATTGAGCTGGGGATATATTGATTTCACTAGCGGGCAACCCCTCCCTTCACTCACCTGGGCAGGAGATATTGTGATTTGACTGGCGGCCCCTCCTTCATATGCTCACCTTGCCAGGAGATTGGGAATTGACCGGCGACTGGGACTAGCAACTTCCACCGGCAACTGGAAAGGAATATTGGGTTGAGACTGGCGGGGAGTATTAGGAATTGACCAGCAACTGGCGACTAGGATTGGGATAGGTAGTACTTACACTAGGCGATCACTTCCTTGGACTAAGGATATGGGTAAAGGAGACGAAGCCTTACCTACCAGTTTCTTTCTTGATTGGAGGAATTATGAAAGGTAACGGGTGAAACTACTGGATGGAGATTTTGATTGATAAAAACCTCCTCCAGACGTGATACATACGCAGGTACCCAACCAATCATACATTGACCAGGTCAGTCGAAGTCCTTTCCTGGCTATCTTCATAGGGCTTTCTTTCTCCTTGCCCAGATATTGAGATTGATTTGGGCTGGCTTTTTGGGGTGGGTAAAACTATCTACTGGATAGGATAAATTGAAGGGACTTTCTTTACTGTCTGGGTGGGGTGGGTGAAACTAGATCTACTGGATAGGATAGATTTGGTACTGGCCGGGGTGGTTGAACTATCTACTGGAGATAATAGATTTATTGATTGATTGATTGGACTTATTGAGGAAGGCGAACCTTACTGCCCCGAGAGGGCGGTTCGCTACGCTCAAAGTAATCCCCCCCCTCGACTGGCAGGCTCTTCTCTTCTGGGATACTGGCGCTTGACTCTATTACTGGCTGGCTCGGGCTCGGGCTCTTGCTCAGGCTCCGACTATATAGTCTAGGGTTTGCTAAGATTATTCATTACTAAAGTCGATAACTTCTCTTCCAGCAGCTAAAAAGGTAGGTTGCCCAATGTGAAAGTACAAAAGTAGGGAGCAGACTTGAGTTGTCTCCGGCTTGCTTGGCTACACCAGCTAATTCTATATCCTACTTGATAGAAACCAGCTCCTATATATTGACTAAGAATACCTACAAATCCTTCCTACTCATACTAATGAGAGTCCCTACATCATAAGTCAAAGTAAAGTTCCTATATATATAGTGTTTATAAACACCTAAACCAGCTTACGAGGTAAATGAAGGATATCAAGTGTGTGTCAATTGGTATTTGAAGGAGATAGAACCGTGTGTAAGAATCTTGAAAGTGGTAAATTGAGGAAGTGTGTCAAGTGGTAAATTCAGCAATGATTAGTAACAGTAACTCAATGATTGAAATAGTCATTTCTTGCTATACCCTCCGGGGGATAGGAACTTGCTCTATGCGATTAGTCATAGTGATTAGTCGGATGCAAGTCATAGCAATTAGTCTGATGCATGTGTTATTCAATAGTAAATACTCGGGACTCGGGCGGCGAGCCAACCGGCAATTGAGGTTCAAGAGACAAGGCACAAGACAGAATCGGCCTTTCGATCATTATTTGAGAATACTTGAAAGCTCATCCTTTGCACCAATGCTTCCTACCATCGCATTCTTTGCACTAGTGGGATTCAATAATATGCTTGCATGTATCAATACTAGTAAGTAAAGCCCCTATGCTTGTAAATTGAGTGGTTCACACATGATCTATAACACTTTCCAACCTTGAACAAGCCAATCGGTCACTCTCATCACCTCTAAGAATCTAGCTATAACTTCCACAAGACTCTTGGCATCTTTAGAATCAAAATTGAATGGGTACAAGTAGGCTCATTTCATTATCACTTCATTTTGTTTGACATTATTCGGAAGCTTGATTCCTAAAGATAGAACCTGTAACCGTAGTTCAAGAGGTGTAGTTGGTTCCTGTATCTGATTGAAGAGCAAGGGATCATTCTCTTCCTAATGCTATGTGAACCCAACTGGTCAATCCTTCTCCTAATTTTGTGTCTCAAAAGGTCAATATCTCTCTGCGTCAAAGGCCAACATAACAATGGTTACGATTTCTATATTGGATGTTCTTTATTAGTCCTATGAAGAAATCCCTTTGCATACATAGGAGCCATAGTTCCACAACAAGACCTAGATTGGACAAAGATATTGTTCCTCTAGATATAGACCACCTTTTGATTGATCTGATCAGTCCCTTGTCATTTCTAAGTCAATATAGTAAGTCAACATAGCATAGGAATCGTTTTGAGTTTGTCATAGAAATAGGAAGTGATGAGTAAGTAAGTCAGAGTATTAAGTCAGCAATAGGTTCTATCTAAGGCCTCGTTGTGAGAAGTTATAGGTCGTAGTGGGCGAGGGTGACGTGATAGGCTGTAGAGGAGAGCTTTGATATATTAGGAACATGTTGGGTTAGTATGAGGTTCTTAAGGATTACTTTTCGTTATAGTGAAAGTCGAGTTAATAGATCGCTAGCTTGAAAGAAGAATTCCTCCACTCTATCAAGAATCTATCTACTCTATTCCTCTTTCTATCAAGGTAATCAAATAGATAATCCCCTTGTCATTACTTTATAGAGACTAGTGACTATGACTATAATACTGAAAGTCTGTCTATATTCCTATGAAACTAGATCTTCCTATCATACTGTTACTATACATCAAGAAGTGTTACAGCCAGACTAATCTTCATATCATACTTCACTCTACTACACAACATGCATATAACTCTTAGACAGACATCATATATTTCTTTATGACAAAGGTATGACAACCATTACACAAGCAAGTCTCAATGAGCCAGTCGTAGGTTACATGTCATGTATGTCACTCCCAACACCTCATTATATTATTCACATCTAACTTCATTCACTTGAACTCGTCACAGCCTCACGTTCTCACATAAAGTAAAGTCCCCAACTTCAAACTCCTAAGCTAAGTTATGACATGATATGACCATTATAAAATAGATTCGATACATGAGAGGAAAGCGAGTCAGCGAAAACAATGCGCTATGACAGCTACCACCAAGCTTCGAATCTTCAAAAAAGTGAATGTCTTCATCTGAGTGGAAGACATAGGCATAAGAAGGGGAGGTCTCAAGTAGTACCATCATGGTGGGTAATGGGAGGGAAGAGTTGACATCGTAACTGGTAGCCACACCCGATGTGAGCGAGGGGTTATTCAAGTAGGTGGAATCAATAGAGGTTGAAATTGTGCACAGTGATTGAGACTCCAACCATGGCATCTGCAAGGGTGTAACATACAAGGAATGGAATGAAGGTGGTGCAGGAAACCTCACCATATGAATAGTGAGTGACTCTGTCCCTGTGTTCCGTATACGTAAGCCCCGTCCCGGGGTCTGGGGTCCATCCTTCTCTCGGCCACTGCTGGGTCACTTCTATCTTGTATGTTGTCAACTTGGCTCTCTCATCTGTTGGGGAACTTGATACACTCGCATAAAAGCCGTTGTTAACTGAAGCCCTGAACTGAAGCACCTAGCCCCATGTCATTCACTCTCTGCACGAAGCCGTTCAAAGAAGCCCTGAACTGAAGCCGTTCATTCACTGCACATAGCCTCGACCCGGGCACATAGTTGACAAAAGCACATAGTCCATTTTATTCACCCCTTTTTTTCCCACCCTCGGTCTATCTATCGGTTGGCAGTAGTCGTCCTCCGGACCATCCCTCTCACAGAAGACTGGCCATAAAAAGATTTCCAGGCAAGCATATGTATCTACTATGACTGGCTATGCCCTTCCTTCTGGCTAAGATCGACTATGTCTGACTGGCATATGAACCTCATTCTTGTGAATTAACGTATGTAAGCCTCTTCATTCCTTCCATCCAGCAGCCCAGGTAGGAACTATGGTTCGGTAGCGTTAAGTGATGTAGGAACTATGTTTCCGTCTCGTTAAGTATTATGCAGGTAGTAACCTATGTTCCGTACGTAAAAACCCGTAAGATGTGCCAGTGTGGTAACGCCTCTCCCGTAAGATGTATAAGTGGTAACTTGCCTCCCCACTCCTAAGTTTAGAAATCGAATCAATGCCTATCCCGATAGATCAGTTTGTTCAGTTTGCATTATATAAGTTATAACCCAACAATAGGAGGAACCTAAAGGTGAGCACTAATCCGCAGGGGCCTACTACATAGTACATGTGTTCACATAAGGTTTTTTCAACTATTTAAATAATTTGAAAAAACAAGAGTATCCTTTCAAAGAGGACTCATAAACGGAGATAGTGGTATTTTTTGAAATTTTCTCATTTTGTATATTTTATGATATTGATTTTTTATTCAACCTCTTTAAAATTGTTCAATTTTTTTCAAGCATTATGATTAAAAGATATTAGATGAAAAATATTATATGAATTTGAAAATTTCAAACTCATATGTGATTGGATAGAGGATTCCTTCATCAATCCAACATGATCAACTCTGCCACCGAAGTACAAATTTTGTGCTAAGTTCATTGGGGTACAAAATGGTTTTGCAGGAAATTTTGCAGAAGAGGTGTTGAAATTGTGGATTTTAGGACTTCCCATATACATGGTTAATAGGGGGTCGATCAAGCCTCTATAAAATAAAAAAAAAATTGAATGATCTAAAATTAAGCTTTTACCACATTTTAAAATTCCAAATATCTGCTAGCTTAGTCTCCAGACCAGATATCATGAAGCGGCATTGACCTTATTTTGAAGCCATTATTTGCATTTCATTCTGTTCGTGATAGAGATCATAGGTCCCACCACTCCTGTGCCAGTCCCAGATACGTGATTGAGATGATTTGAATCATATAATGGCGAGAAAAGTATTAACTTAGTCGTTCATTATGTTCCTATCAATGTAGTTCTTATATCAGCTAATTTTTGTTATCATGTCATGTATAGACATTATTAAATGTAATATTAATATTAAAAAAATATTATTGTTATTATTAAATTAAATTATGAAATCTCATATTAATGTAAAAATTTAATATTAATATATTTTAATGCTAATATTAAAATTATAATTTTGTATTAATATAATATTATTAACTTTAATATAATATAAAATTTGTTAACATAGTTTAGAGGCATACACTTCCACTGCCCTAGCCGCCACTGCCTCTACTAACCTAGCCACCGCTGCCCCTGCAGAGCCTTCCCTCGGAAGCCTCCTCCTGCTGAGGCCAACCAGACCATGTAGCCCTCTGAGGAGGGAGATCCCCACTCTTCCATGCAGCCAGGGATTGAAGAAAATGTAGAAGCCTTCGTATCTCTAATCGCAGATAATGGAGCTCCAAGGAACAAGCCATCAGTCAATAAATTTGTAAAGAAACTCGAAAGTATCCTAGAGATTTCTCTCCCTCCAACACTTCCAAGAAGAGTAGCCATCTCTCTGGTAGAACATAGACTTGTTAGACAGTTCATAGGGCTATGGCCTTCACCCAAATCAATACAAAAATGGGTGGAAAGAAACTAGAACGCAACCAAATAGGGGAAGATATCAATTCGATTTTGTCGAAGGGGATACTACACCTTTCTCTTTGAAACAAAGGAGGATAGAGATTTGATATTTAGAAATGGACCTTACTTCATGGACTCTAGAGGTTTATACCCAAACAAATGGATGCCAGACTTTGATCTGGAGATGGATGTCCCAAACGTTGTTCCTGTGTGGGTCAGGCTCCCACATCTTCCTCTTCACTACTGGGGAGACGAATCTGTGAAGGCTATAGGAAATGTAGTGGGAAAATATATTGATAGATGTGAGCCAAAAGACAACATGCACGCATGCGCACGAATATGTGTGGAAGTAGATCACAAAAGAGGCCTCCCAGAAGCAATAAATATCAAGGTCAACCAATGGACACACATTCAGCAACTAGACTACGAGAAAATATCATTTAAATGCAAGGTATGTCATGAGTATGGTCATTTTACAAATAGGTGTCTTAAAAAATTAGAGCATGAAAATGTAGAAGAGCAAGAACCTACATGGGAATAAGTGAAAAGGAAAAAACCTACCAACAAGTAGATAGCATCAAATATGTATCAGTCCCAAGAAGCAAATGAAACAACCTCTCAACCTCCAGCGAAGGTTACTCCTCCTGATCACACAACTCCAAATCCTTTTGATCCACTAGAAGACTCCTTTGATCCACCCTCTCCCAGATACCCTCCCTCAAACCCTACCTCTTTAGCTCTCATAACCAGCCCCAACCCTATATCCTCCCCACCTCCTCCCTTAGTGAACCACATCCTCACTAGAAAGAAAGCCAAAGAAATTCCCCAAGCCTGGGATCAGCAAAAGAAAATGGGAAGGAAATCCAATAAAGAAATCAAAGATGAGGCAGCAGCTAAAGAAATGGCCCTAGGAAAGTAACATCCAATGGATTCATTCCTTGGGAAACAAACAGGAAGTCAAGAAAAAACTCAGCAAAGAGGAAATGGAGGATCACACTGTTAGGGCCCTATACTACTAGTGTAACCCCTTATTGTTATTAGTACAACCCACTAATTATATTGATGTACCCATGTAGTGCCCATATTGTTACTATTGTGCCCCATAGAAGTCCACTATTGTTATTATTGTGCCCTTACATTATTATTGTTATGTCGGCTCTAATTATGTTATGACCCCTTAGACTCCTATATATAGAAAGGAGGTCTTTTCATTTGCAGCATCGAAGAATTGTTCATTTATGTAATGAAAAGGAGGTTGCCCCCTCGAAGAGGCTGAATTCTAAGGCTTTGATCTATCTTTTCTATCTTTTCTTGAGCTGGTTTCATAACATTTGGTATCAGAGCTTTGGATTCTAGGGTTTCGCTGCTCCAAACAGATCATTGTGGCATTTTCGCTATAACTTTTTTTCTGCGATGTTTCAGAAGTTGCAAAAAAAACCCATTTGAGAAGAAATCGCACTGAACCTTAGGTCCAAATTTCAGAGCTTTTCGTGCTATATTTGCGGAGATATGATCTGAGGAAGTTGGTCTTTTTGCAGACTCCTGAATTACATTCCAAACAGGTGACCTGGGGAAAATCGTCATAACTTTCTATCTGGGGATCATATTGAAATTTTGTAAGAAGGTACAGAAAGAGGACGGACTGTAGTATTTTGTATGCAGTTTTCGGATCCAAAGGTCGAAACAGTGACTCGTGGCACGTCGTACAAGTTCGCTCTACTGAACTAGTCTATAATCAAGTCACTGTGGGAGATTTCGCATAACTCTTCCTTGGAGAATCCAATTTGGGTCAGACTGGTGGCATTGGAAAGAGGACATAGAGGGCTACTACAGGTCGCAATTTCAGAACTTAAATATCCGAAAGTATAGAGTTACAATCGTTTCAAGATCGAGCTCCTAAAATCAAGAAAAAGCAAGATGAGGAAGTTTGATGGCAAGGATCCGGTAAATTGGATACTTCAGATGGATCAATATTTTGATCTACATGGTGTACCATTGTTACAAAAGGTATGTATTGCATCTTCATATTTAGGACCGGATCAATTTTTATGGTATGAAGGGCTTTGTTCTCGTAAACAACTTGTTACGCGGTCAATTTTCATGGAGGAAATGATAGCACATTATGAGGATACAAAGAGAAACACCTTCTTTAGAGAAACACCACAACAATTGGAAATAGTAAAAGGGATTTGTGACATAGTGGAAACCAAAATTATGGAAACCAGGAAACATACCCCTCACAACTATAAAGATGGAAGTGTTGTTTCTCCTAGCCTTCCACAACCTACAAGGGTTACACCACAACAATTGGAAGAAAAAAGAGAAAAAGGGCTTTGTTACAATTTCGATAGCAAATGCACTAAAGGTCATAAGTGTGCTGAGAAGAAATTATTTTACATGGAATATGAAGAGGAGGAAGAAAAGGATCAAGAAACATCAAAATAAGAAGATATAAGCCAAGACCCCACCCCAGAGAAAGAAGAAATGAATCAGACCATATCTTGTAAAGCATTGGCAATAATTATCACTCCTCAAACTCTTAAGATAGAAGGACATATCAAGAAGAAAAAGGTGCAAGAAGTGAAATATCAAATCAAGAAAGAAGAAATGAATCCAACCATATCTTGTAATTCATTGGTCAAAATTACCACTCCTCAAACTATCAAGATATAAGGACATATCAAGAAGAAAAATGTTCAAGAAGTGAAAGATCACATCAAGCATCAAGAAATGAATCCGACCATATCTTGTAAAGGATTGGAAGAAATTACCACTCCTCAAACTCTAGGGATAAAAGGACATATCAAGAAGAAAAAGGTTCAAGCAGTGAAAGATCACATCGAGCATCAACAACAAGTTCTCCAACTTTTAAAGGATAACACCACTTCGGTGCAAAATCAAACGAAACAACAGGTAGATCAACATCGTAGTGAAAAATCTTTTGATGTAGGTGATTAGGTATTTTTACTGCTACATCTCAAGCAAGCTATTTATGTGGAGGAAATGTTGGCAATACTACATGCACTTAAAAAATGGCAACCTTACCGAATGGGAAGACTCTTCAAGGATGAAGATGTGGAAGCATTGTTTTGTGCTATTTCTATTATCCAACCAGTTGGATAAACGAAGCAAGGGATGAATGGAAGAAGGACGAAGAAGTATGGCCACTTATTCAAAAGTTGCAAAAGATCCCAATTCAAACAATATTGCCAGAAGTTGAAGAGGAAGGAAAAATCATATTGGAACTTGGAGCAGTCATAAAAACGAGAACCCGACAGCTACGAAATTGATCAATTTCAGAGTATCTCATCAAGTGGAAGAATTTACCCGCTAAAGATTCCACATGGGAGGACAAGAATTTTATACAGAAGCATCAAGAACTACTCAAGCGTTGAGGACAACGCATTTTGAAGGAGAGGGGCATGTTAGGCCCCTATACTACTAGTGTAACCCCTTATTGTTATTAGTACAACCCACTTATTATATTGATGTGCCCATGTAGTGCCCATATTGTTACTATTGTGCCCCATAGAAGTCCACTATTGTTATTATTGTGCCCTTACATTATTATTGTTATGTCGGCTCTAATTATGTTATGACCCCTTAGACTCCTATATATAGAAATGAGGTCTTTTCATTTGCAGCATCGAAGAATTGTTCATTTATGTAATGAAAAGGAGGTTTCCCCCTCGAAGAGGCTGAATTCTAAGGCGTTGATCTATCTTTTCTATCTTTTCTTGAGCTGGTTTCATAACAGTAAATAATTATGGTGGTCTCTTGGAATTTTTACGGCCTTGGCACCTCCTTCAAAGCCAATGCAGCTAGAGACATTTTAGTCAAGGAACAACCAAAAATATATATCATCCAAGAGACCAAACTAAAAAAGCAAGAAAACCAAAAATTATTTAAAAACTAAAAAATTATGAAGAAGTAGTGTTAGAAGCCACAGGAGCATCAGGAGGAATCAACACTATCTGGGATAAGATAAAATGGGAACTAACGACCCAAAAACTCAGCAAACACTAGATTAGAACAGGGTTGAGAAATCTCAAAACAAAAGAATAGTATAGCATTTTGAATGTGTATTCTCCAAATCACTATAGAGAGAAAGAACAATGCTAGAAATCAGTTAAAGAAGAAATAGCAGAGAGACAAAGTGGGCACTTAATCCTGGGAGGAGACTTAAGTCTGATAAGGAATACAGAAGAAAAATTTTGTGGAATCTTCCACAACGATTTGTCAAGAGAAGCTCTTGAAGGAATAATAGAAGAACGCAAATTAATAGGCATTCTGCCAAGCAATGGAAAGTACACTTGGAACAACAAAAGAATTGGGAAAAACAACATAAAAGAAAGGTTGGATAGAATTCTTATTCGTGAAAGCATATCAGCTACTTACATCCTTGTGAAAAGTAAAATTGTTCACAACTCAGTTTCAGATCATAAGCCGGTGGTGTTAACCTTGGGGAAACTGTGAAATCAAGGACCCATTCCCTTTAGATGTAACTCAATTTGGGACAGTAAGGAACATTTTGACAAACAAATAAAGGATAGCTAGAAACAAAGTGTCACAGGATCTCCCTAGTATGTTTGGGAAACTAAGCTAAAGAACCTAATGATACACCTAAAAAATTGGGCGAGAGAAAATGATCTCCGGGACAAAGCTAGTAAAATCAAATAGCAAAAAAAAAAGGATAACCTTTGCAAGGAAAAAGAGAACAAGGAAGAAAGCCAGCAAGATCATATACAAGAAAAGGAAATATATCTCGAAATATGTAAGCAAAATAGGCAAGAAGAAGAGGAGAGGAGACTGAAATCAAGATGCCTCTGGCTAAAATCCGAAGACAAAAATACAAACTTCTTTCATAATACAATGAAAATAAAGAGGTCAAAAAATTAGATTGAATGGATTCAAGTAAATGGTCAAGAAATAAAAGGAGTTGAAGCAATAAAAAACGCAACCCATAAACACTTTAAAGAACTCCTCTCAACAAGTTACCAATAGGTAGTTGATGAAGAACTTTTGTAGCATATAACAAGAAAAATAACCAACCAAAAAAACAGGGAATTAGACAAAGAAATTACGGAGGAAGAATTCAGAGAATCTGTGTGGAATCTCCACCCTGATAAGGCACTAGGTCCAGATGGGTTTACAATGGCCTTCTACAAACAACATTGGGAAATTATCAAAAAATACCTAATGAGAATGCTCAAAAAATATTTCCAGAAAAAAAAAAGATTGGAGGAAATACTAAATCCTCCTTCCTAGCCCTCGTTCCCAAAGAACCCAATCCTACAACTTTTAACCAATATAGGCCAATCTCCCTTTGTAACTCGTCTTATAAGATACTTACCAAAATCCTAGCAAACAGAATGAAAAAATTACTCTCGGAAATAATTTCAGAGAACCAAGGAGGATTAGTCCCCAAGAGGAAAATCACAAACACTGTGATAATTTTACAAGAGGCTATCCACAATAGTATCCAAAGAAAGGAAAGAGGAATGATTGTGAAGTTAGATATGGCTAAAGCTTTTGATAGAGTTAACCATAACTTTCTTGTAGTAGCTCTCAAAAGGTTTGGCTTTTCAAAAAAATTCATAGAGATTATCCAAGCATGTATATCAAATCCTTGGATATCTCCTTTAATCAATGGTCGGCCTAGTAAATTCTTTCAAAGCACACAAGTGTTGAGGCAAGGTTGTCTGCTTTCTCCATTCTTGTACATCATCATGGCTGAATCGCTGAGCGTTATGCTAGAAATTCAGAGAAAAGAGAAAAAAATAACAGGGATCCACATTTCGAGAGGAGTCAAAGATATAAACCACTCTCTCTTTGTAGATGATACCCTTCTCACAGGCGGGGCATCCTGCATTATTGCAAAGCGTTTCAAAAAAGTCTTGGATGAATTTCTCCTAGCTTCAAGAGGAACTTTAAACAACTACACATGCAGAATTTATTGTTGGAACACTCCAACAACAACAATGTAGCATATCTCACAAATTCTGGAAATACCCCTACAAATAAATTGGACCCACTTCACTTATCTTAGGCTGCCCTTAGCAAAGGAAGTGGTAAAATCAGAAGTATGGAACAGGCAAGTGGAGAAAATGAGGGGAAAAATTCAGAATTGGGGAGTGATGTGGCTCAAAGTGGTAGGAAGAGTGACACTAATTAAAGCACTTCTTTTGACGTTGCCTATATATCAGTATGCAATCAGTATGGCTCCGGCAAGCGCTCATAAGAAAATGGAGCTGATAATTAGAAGCTTCCTCTGGAAAGGAGGAAAACAAGATAATAAAAAATTTAGCCTTGTTAAATGGGAGCAAGTTACTCTTCCCTATGAAAAAGGAGGTATAGCAATAAGACTACCAGGACTAATGAACATTGCCCTAGGGACAAAAATTATTTGGAGAATGATAAATGGGAATGACCACTGGTGGGAAAAAGTACTAACAATGAAATACTTGAATGGTCATAGAATAAAGCTGCTCAATGATACTATTCCAGACAGGCCATGCACCCAAATCTGGAAATTGGTTAAAAGGATAATTCCTCTTATTAGAGATCAAATATCCAAAAATCCAGGGAATGGCAAAACAATTTCTATCTGGGAGGATAGAATAATGGGGAAAACCCACTTAAATCAACAAAAAAATTTAAGGTGCCTTCAGAGATGGATGGAAGAGCAAATTTTTAACACACTTTATTCTATTTCGGATTGGGATCAGAATAAATGGGTTAGATGGAAAAAGCTAGCCACTCCACCAAGACTTAAAAGTCAGTGGGAAATTTTAAAAGTCCATTTGGCTAGGGCTGCGCCCATCAACATAGGAGAGTAGGATGACTTTGTTTGGGACCCAAATGGAGGGGGTTACACAGTGAAATCGGGGTACAACCTCCTCCAAAAACTTCGCAATCAAAATGACTGGAGTCTTTGGAAGGCAGCATGGAATTTAGAGAGCTACCCAAAACTAAATTCTTCACCTGGACCCTTCTCAAAGGTAAAATTCTTACCTCTGAAAATTAAAAAAAAAAGGAATACAAGGGCCCTCAAAATGTGTCATGTTTCAAAAGGAGGAAGAAACTATCCAACACCTCTTTGTTAACTGTATGGTGGCGAGAGAGTGCTGGAAATAGGCAACAAGTCCTTTGGAAATAAACATAAATCCAACAATCTTGTTGACAATTCTTCATAAAAACTGGGATAAAAGCTACCCATATACAAAGGAAAAAAAGGCAACAGTAAAAAGGATATGGAAATGTCTCCCTTCAATCCTATGTTGGCAAATTTGGTTAGCCTAAAACAAATGCATTTTCAAAAAACAAAATCCAAAATTTAAGCAAGATATTAGAAAAAACTTGGAGCCAAGTTACAGAGATAATCAGTACAAATGGAATCTCAAAAATGGACCAGAATAATTTACAACAAGAAGAGAAAGACTGGTACAGTAAAGCAATGTTAGAAAACAAAGCAAAATTAGCAGTTACAACAAATAATAAAGAATCCCACACAAACAAGAATTGGAAATTAAGGTTGGAGGACAATGAATTTGCAAAATGGATAAAAGAACAAAAGAGACACATTCTCTTTTTTGACAAAGCTGCAAAAAATAACCCAGGCAAAGCAAGGGCAGGAGGAGTTATACTAGACCCAAATGGACAAGAAATAATAACCTATGAATGGAGCCTGCGAGAGATGACAAACAACAGGGCTGAAGCATAGAGCCTTCTCCTAGGAACAAGGCTTTTAAACAAAAATGCATACAAAAAAACTATAATAATAGGGGACTCTACTATCATAATAGCCGCTTTGGATGCCAATAGGGACTTAAAAAGCATAGCCATCAATAAAATATATCAAAGGATCAAAGCAAGTTTTGAAATTCTAGGAAATATAACCTTAAAGAATGTTCTGAGAAACCAAAATAAGGACGCGGATAGCCATGCCAATAAAGCAATTGACAGACCAGTTGGCATAGTCAAAGAGAACAATGAAGTTTATGATGAAAGTATCCCTTGACCCCTTTGCCAATATAAGGAACGAGAATGTATACCATGATCCACATGTATCAGTGCAAGCTCCTAGGTGACTCGAGACAGTTTGGCAATCAACAACAACATGTTTCTTCACAACAGAGACCAGTAATTCAGGACTAGAAACCACAAATCAATGAAGAAAGGCTACAAAGTAGGAGTGCGGAGACTGATGAAGAATCATCGCACAGGTATCATGGGATTCTAGGGATCAATGGCTGAGGTATGACTTCAGTTGTAGTGGAAGAGGATCTCGGAAATGTCGTCGCAGCCATAGATGGTGGCAAATCAAGAGCCATCGGGCACTTTCTTGCATGAGAGTTAGACAATAAGAAAAGGTGGGATTGTAAACCGGAATAGTATTTCAGGTAGAATTTCAGCGGTAAGTGGTTTCGAGAGGGAACCACCCGATTCCACTCATTGATGGACACATATCATGAGGGTGATGTGATATTACCACCTTTTCGGGCAGGTACTCTCTGTGCAATTTTCCTACCCGATATTCCTGCCAACCGTTGGATCTATCGTGTGTGGATCGACAGCGAAAGTGGGACGTGCAGGTTTTTTGACCGGTCAAATCTGATAGAGGATTTTCTACGGTTGAGATCGAGTCTTATAAAGGTAAGCTTCGAAGATCGTGCCAAGGCTTCGAAAAAGTGGAAATCATTAATTACCGTGTATTATGTATATGCCGACTTTTCGAGGATAATGGTCTTTGACTTTATCTGCCTTTTCAAAAGTTAAGTCATTTTTTGGAGTTCAAGTCATCTTTTGGAAAGTTAACCCACATCACAGAAACACAAAACCGGCTCATTTGTTTTGAATTTTATGGATTATGGGTGGCAAAAGTAGTTGTGGGGACTGCGCTACCATTCACGCACTACTTTTGAACCTGCCCTCCCTTGATTGTACAAGGAACTAGCTTCCTTTCCCTCTTTTTTGCAATATATAAAAAGTAATTGACTGTATTATATATATATATATATATATATATATATATATATATATTATAATATATACTAGCACAACCACATTAATAAATGTGGTTGATATATGTCATAGACATCAACAAAAGTGTCATTAAAACAAAAAGATTCATACAGCTAATTCAATATGTTAATTTTATTTAACTTGACCGTTTTATAAATCTAACATAATAAAATATATAATATGTTTAAAATCCTAAAGTAATCATAACCTAAAGCTACCTTTAAAGAAATAAAACTAAATAGTTTCAATTGGAATACATGAAGCACTCTATGCATCTTTAATGGAGGTAGCTGGAACATAATATTTTGGAAAATTTTCGATAAATTTCCATGGAAAAGTATCATTTTCCGTCCAGGTGAATTTACAACACATTTGAAATCTTGCATTTTTAAATATGTATTATATAAAAAATGTAATTGTTGTATGACATCAAAAAAATAAAAATAAAATAAACGTAATCTTTTAATTATTAAAGTATTTTAAAATTTTTGAAATATAGAGGAGAGAGAGTGGGAGGGAAGGATAAGAGAGAGAGAAGGTGATACAAAGATGGAGAAAGGGAGAGGAGGAGAGAGTCTTCGAGAAAGAGAGGGAGCTCGAGAGATGGAGTTGGAGGAAAATATAAGCAAGGAAGAAGTTCAAAGACATATAGAGAGAGAAAGGTGGAGAAAGAGAGAGAGAGGGTGACAAGCAAGAGATGGAGAGAGAGTGTGTATGTTTGGGGGTGCGATAGAAAGACAAAGAAAGAGAGATGGAGAGAAGGGGGAGATAGAATGAGAGAGGAAGGGAGATGGTCAACAACATTGTAGGACGAAGCTCGATATATATATATATAGAAAGAGAGAGAGAGAGAGAGAAAGAGGACTTGAGAGGGAGGGAGATAGAGAGATGGAGTTGGAGGGGAATAGAGAGGTAGGTAAGAAGAAATACATGAGAGAGAGAAAGGTGGAGAGAGAGAGGGAGTGCCAAGGGAGAAGAGGAGAGATGGAGAAAGGAGAGTAGGATGGAAGAGAGATAGAAGGGGAGACATAGGGAGAGAAGGAAAAGAGAGAGAAAGAGGGACAGGGACAGGGACAGGGAAAGGGAGGGGTATATAGATAGGCATGGAGAAATAATGTGTATATTTGTGGGGTGATATAGAGAGATGAAGAATGAGAGACAAAGGGAGATACAGATCTAGATGGAAGGGGGAGAGAGGGAAAAAGAGAGAGATAGAAGGAGGGAGTGAGAGATAGATAAACACGAAGAGAGAGAGCATGTGTGTTTGGCGGGGTGAGATAGAGAGACAAACAAGGGGAGATGGAAGGATATATTGATATAGATGGAGGGGGTAAAGAAGGGGAATAAAATTTCTTGCACTAGATGCATTGATTTTAGTGTACAGATGCGTATTTCTAATCCTATTTGATTTCTTGCATAAGATGTGTTCATTTATGTGTAGATGTTTATTTCTAATTATATTTCGTTTCTTACATTAGATGCATTAATTTCATTAAAGATGTTAATTTACTGTTTGATTTAACTTACATTATATGCATTGGTTTCAATGTAGATGTTGATTCCTACTCCTATTTTATTGCTAGCAATAGATACATTTCGTTCAGTGTAGAAGTTGATTTCTAATCCTATTTTATTGCTTGTAGCATTAGATGCATTTACTTGAGTGTAGATGTTGATTTCTAATTATATTTGATTGTTTGAATTAGATCCATTTATTTTAGTGTATATGTTGATTTCTCATCATATTTGATTGCTTGCATTAGATGCATTGATTTCAGTGAAGATGTTGATTTTTGATTTCATGTAACTAGATGTATGGTGTACATTAATTTCAGGGTGATTAGTTTAACATTGTGCATTGATTTCAGTGTAAACACAAAATAATATTGGCAATGTGCATTATGACTAAGATCTTGTAGATAACCTCAAATAAAATAAAATCAAATAAAACTTGTATTTGTAGCTTTTACATCTCCACATCTTTTAAAATTGAATATATAAATTATTTCAATAATATTTTAGTTTTTTTAAATTTAATAAAACTTATTTCCATCATAAAGAATTGATTGAAATACTTGGATAAGTACTTGTAAATTTAGGAAAGGTGATAACATTATATAAAATTATAGAAATGTTGTCATATATTGTTTTTTGACCTATATATTAAATTTCAGTACGAATGACTTATATCATTTTATGACTAAGCGCTTGTAGATAATATCAAAATAAATAATGTTGAATAAACCATATTTGTTGTTTACATGAAATCTTTTAAAATTGAATAAAACTCATTTCAATCCTATTTGTGTTTTTTAATTGAACCTTGAGATAATAAATTGATTGAAATACTTAAAAAAACTGTCCATGCAATGGTATATGAGTGCTCATAGATGTTGATTGCACTAAAAGACACTTTCTACAAGCTAATATGAAGCATGATTGGAATTCTTTCCATGTTCAATATTAAATTGATACATGCTATGTTTTAGTTCATTTTAAGTATAAAAGTGACTTCCATCATAACTTAAGATTGTACTTATTTTCTCAGTCTATGAAACTGGAAATCAAAATTGAACGTTTATTTTACTAATAAAAGTTATAGTATATAGAAAAAAAATAAACTAGCGAAATAATTTTAACAGATCCATAAACTTGAAAAAATAATGAGCATCCATAAACAAGATTAATACAAATCAATAAACTAAAATAGTGAATAAACGTATCAATAAACCATCCATATGAAAATATATACAAATTACAAATATCACGTGAACATCCATAACCTAAAATAATAAACATCCATAAACTAAAATAATTCCCATGATGTACATCGATAAACTGTCCATGTATGAAAATATAAAAATTTTGTATCACGTGTGAATGTTCCCTATGAAATGAGCATGGAAATATACAAACTATGACACTCTAAGTACCACCAAAAATCCTATGTGAGTTATGTCGCGCAAAGTAAGTTTCCATAAGTTGGTATTTCAATATAACACATTCAAATTCAAACTAATTACATCATTATTTGTACAAAATAAAAAAATATGGAAATAAATTATTTTGAACCACATTTTTTATTACATGTACATGAATCTACTAACCTGAGTCAAGTCCAAATGCAATTCAGATAGGATGGGGTTATGATCATGAATCCGGGTTTGGTGCTCTTGTGCTAGTGGCATAATGATTGGGGCCTGCATTAATGGACCTGCATCATCAATGCCTATAAACCCAACATCCCACTGATGTTTGCATATAAAAATGATATCAACGACACTTTGCATATGTGCTTATGTACACAATGGCAAGGACATATTATAATTAGCCTATAAATTAATTAGGATATATGTGTAACTTAAAAAATGAAAATGTTCAATCTTAGGAATGAAAACGTTTACCTCAACTTTTGGTGCATGTTTTTGTACATAGTGACTCTCCTCCACATTAGTGAACATATAAGGTGGAGTTGGAGGTGGAGGAGAATCCATGGAAACATGCTCTGGTCGAGGATGACATGGATGATAAACTGCCCCTCGTATGACCTCATAAGCTCATCCATGTAGTTGGGATGTGTCTACATGTTATCATGAACTTATTAATATAAATGCAATCTAATACGAACTATAAGTTAATATAAATAATTATGCACAATTTGACAATAAGAGTCAAAAGTTTCTTATATGTGTGTACCTGGTCTGTGTTATGTAGGTCATGCGCCCTCTAAGTCTCATGAATGACATCACGATACATACATGTATATGTCAAACCAATTTATCGAGACAATCAATGTAAATTACGGATCCAATCACCACGATTTACCCATTACTACCGTGGCGGCTGCAAAGGTGGAAACGATAGATAGAGGTTATAGATAGAGGTTTCTGATTTGCTGCTTCCCATTGAAGGGTAAAATCATGAGAAATGCATCATCATATAAGGGTACTAGAGAGTCGCGAGGAAATGGTGGTAGTCTCCTTATCACTACATCTAATACAACACATGCACTAGCCAATGGCGTCATCATGTTGTTCGTAATAGTCTCCCTGGTCTCATGACTATGCTGTGACAACTCCTCTATCTCTGTCGGTAATACCAAGCTGCAAGACAGTAGTGGAAAGAATCTCAGAGACAGTGGGACATGCATATGGTCTCTACGAGTCCCCACGCACTAGTACGTCCCAAGTTGGGTCCATAATAATGATATCCACTATGTAATTTAGCCTCATATGTAACACAAACTATGCATATAAATGCTTGGAAAAATAAATGGCGACTTGGTCATTATGTGGAAACTTGCTCCAACCTCTAATGAATTTATCATACACAAAAGGGGTTTCATCAACATTCCAAAAATATTTCAGTAGAATTAGACCTCTACGTCTAGCAGGATGATCCGAAGGGATGTTGAACAACTCCCCATGAACATCAATGCCCTTGGTGGCCTCTTTCACCACCTCATCAATATTTAGGTCTCTAACATCATGTCTCTTGATCCTCTGCATGGACTATAGGAGGTGTGTGGGCCTGACCTCTGGTATGTCTTGACCTAACTATGTATGCTAACGAGCATCAAAGATAATGCAATATGAGTTAGTGAATTGGAAAAGATGTTCTGTATCTCTGCTCTAATCTGCGTATGACGGGTCATACCATCCTCCAATATGATATGAGTTGTAGCATCATCCCACAAAGGGATCGATGTTGCACTTTGATCCTCAACTTTGGCATGCTAAGGGCCTGCAAATCATAAACATAATTAAACATATATAATTAAAAAACTAGAAGCATAATAACATATACATTAAATTCAAACAAATCAGTTGAAGACAATTTAAAAATTAAAAGACATAAACACATAAAATTAAGGAGGATTTAAAAATGTAGGAGGTATACCTAAAATAGGCGAAGAAGGTCCAATAGATGTAGCATGATCATCAACAGATACAAAAACACTGCCTCTGACACTCTGACTAGCGTCAGAGGTAGGATCTATGAGTGGAACATAAAGTCTCGATGGGCTCTGTGATCTATCACGAGCATGACCACGTATAACATAACCCCTCACACTATGATGGTTTGTAGTTGGGGTACATATATGGGATGTCCTAGAATATTACATGTAATACATATAAACTAATCCAAGAATTTTTTTTTGACAAAAATACCATTTATAAACTCAAGTAGAATAATCTAGACTGAAGTCCTAAACTTTAGAATGCATTTTTTGATAGTTTATCAACCAAAATATTGAGTTCCATGTAAACATAATTGAAAGAAGTGATCAAATATACCTTCATATTTTTTTCTCATTTCTAAATAATACATTTGATTCATAGTGCATAATTATGTAAAAATTTGAAATAAACCTATTTATAAAACTAGTAAAAATTCATGCCAACCAAATACTTCAATAGAATTTAAGTTCTTAATGTTTGAATTCGAAACATGACATGTACTAGGTGCAAGCACATGAAGACAATGTTTCTTGTACAACACACTAATGGTACAAATTAGAAAATAATCTAAATGTTTTTATTCACTAGACCAAATGCACTTTTCATGATGGATTTAATGTATCTATCAATGATGCATTGTTGAAACATAAACTTATATATAGTTACATGTTAAATTCTATATATGTTGTTATGTTATAAATAAATATTCTATGTTAAATATTATAGTCATATTATGTTATAGTTATGCACAATACATATTACACTATGTTATTTTATGTTATGTTACACACACACACACACACACACACAGATATATATATATATATATATATATATATATATATATATATAATGTTAAATAATAATAAAACTATGTTATGTTATATTAAATAGTTATAGAATTATGTTACGCTATATATATATATATATATATATATATATATATATAGTTATGAATTAGTTATAGTTATGTTACATGCTATGTTATATATGTTATGTTATAAACAATATACATAGAACTATAATATATAGTTATGTGATGTTATAACTAAGATATAATTGAGTTAAATATATATAATTATATAGATATATAGCTATTTTATGAATTATAGTTATGTTTATGGTTAAGCTAGTGAAAAGAGAAGATGATGGGAAAGTTTGTGAAAGAAATGATGATATTAAGGAATAAGTTTTGAGGAGGGATGAAATAATTAACTTCCAAGTGAATGTAATGGAATATGCTTACTTTCATTGTAAAGGATCTACAAGCATTCTCAAAAATTCATTAGAATATTTGCTAGTGGATATTCCTTGAATTTCATCTTTTCCTAGATTTCTTGTTGATTCTCGTGAATTCATCACAAGTGTTGAGCCGCCCAAAATAATTATACGAAACCCTTTTCAATGAAGTGGGATTGCTTATGGTGACAAAGTTAGATATAAATTGTTGGGATCATGTGTTTGTACCGCTTATATGATGTAATTAAAATACTGGCTTAGAGAACTCAAGGTCCTAAAGCATCTTGTGTTGAGTAACATCAACATTATGTTGATATTTTTCTCTTCGAAGGTGTTAAGCATGCTTTATTTTTTGGGAATATGATATTTGTATTTCAAACTACATGAAAGTAAGGAAATGGTGCCATAAATTTTTAATTAATGTAAATGTACATCTCAATTTATGAGTGTGCATTTCTAGAACTTTCCATTCTAAGAGATGGAAAACTATTGAAACTGGTGGCCTTTTCAAGTAATTTGGTTTTTCTTGTCTATGAATTAAGTTATATGTTATAAATTTTGCAATGAATTATGCAAAGATGAGTGCATGGCTTAAGATTTGATATATTTTTACCCGTGAGGTATTGACATGGGTTTAGGTTTTCTTTTAGATTCATAAATATATGGTAAGTAACCCAAATCAAATTTAAATGTATTTGATTTGATATTGACCTCAATTTGAATGCATTTGATTTGATACTGACCTATTGGATATTATAGAGAACTTCATAAGCAAATAGAGTATTTTTGGAATTTTATATGTTTACTCTTATTTTGTGATCTAATGTGCAATTATCTTGGAAGTAAATCACGTAATTATCTTGAGGAGAAATCTAAGAAAGGCTAACCAATTAATTTACTTCCTTATAGAGACATCATATATTGAATATAATTAAATAGTGCATTTCCTATAAACAGTCTGCAATGCAATGCAAAAAACTAATTTCATGCTATTTAAACTTCCTACCAAGCTCCCTGAATAATGAATGTAATAAAACGAATGCATCATATTTAAACTTCCTACCAAGTTCCATAAATAATGAATGCATGACACTTCAATTTCCTGCCAAGTTCCCTAAATATTCCTGAAAATTTAGAAGCATCGTATTTAAAATAATATGTGTCTCTAGAGTAAGTAGTCTATATTCAATTGTTTGTTGTAAGAGTTTCTAGGGAATGTCATATTTATCAATTTCCTTGTGTATATTCATTTGTTTCTATTTCAACATTAACATTTTGTAAATTTACAAGTTTTCATATAAATTTGATTACCTAACCTTGCACCATGGCTTCATTGTTGTAAGCCTCCATCACTTCAAATTGAATTTTTCCATTTCATCTTGGTTAAGGCCCAATTCATGTTATCAATATTTCTATTGCAAACAATTTTCTATGGAATTGTACAAGTCCATTTAGCTTCAGATCGCAAGTTCAATTTTCATAAATATCAAGAGGTCTTCGGATGATGACTTCAAGAGGGTGATTTGAATCAGGGTGGTAAAGATCCATTCATAACAAAATGGTATTCGTTAATGATTATGGGTTTTCTTATAGCCTTTCCCTGTGGTCGGACAGTTTTTTACTCTTGAAACTCTCGAAGCTTAATTTTTAGTAACGTTCACCCTTTATCTATAGTACCCCCTTGTTTGCTTTTGCAGTGGCATTTTTGCTTATCAATATGTATAGATAGTCTTCATTGTGCTATCTTTGCCTCCAATGTTTCTCCATTGTTGTAGTCGTCGGGTTAACATGTGTTTTAATTTATCTACAAGAAAGGTGGAACAAATCATTTTGGGTATCCTTCATACCCATAATTTTAAGTGCTTGAAAATTTAATAATTTAGTGAATTGTTGATGTTGTGAGTTAATGATTTTGGAAGGATCTCTGAATGACTTCCCAAGGCTTATCACCATTATATTACCTATATGTGTAGATATTTTTGTTGGTTGGACTAAAACTACAACTAATAATCATATAAATGGATTTAGAATTTCAATAGAGGTAATTTGTGGTTGAAGGAACTCCAGTAATGCAACCAACAAATATTTTTTTGGTTCATTTGACCTGAACTTGTACTTGTCTATATCCATTCCTCACTTTTCTCAGTATCAATTCATTTACCCAAAGAAGTCTCCTTATTAAATTGTACTTCCAGAATCCTATAGACAATATTGATAAGAATAACAATGGTTTGATAGTTACCTTATAATGTGCAGAATGCTTTCCATATCTTCTTATGGATATGGGTAAGAAATATCCTCATTCCATAAGGAACATATTATTTTTCATGGAAATATCGAATATGAACATTCAAACAATAATAATAGAGTTATTGTGTGTAGAATCACTGGTTGTAAAATGGTAACAATTGCAACAGTTCTTAGAGTGATAGTTTTGATTGAGACCTTATTTTCACAACCCGTTTTATGGAATAATCACGAGACTTATCACTAGGCAAGTAAATAATTTTGTAAGAATAAAATATTCCAAACATTCCAATCGAGAAAACTCACATTTTATGGATTCACATTTTTGGAATAATTCACATTTGCTTCTCGGTTTTGTAGGAAATTTGGTCGTTCTTGATTTTGGAGAGGGTTTAGATTAGCTTTCATAGTGTATAACATTTGACTTTTAGGTATAGGATGAGGATTCACATAATCTATTCACTATTCTACCCCTAGACTTATGGTCTTTTGGCTATATATTCTGTAAGCATTTTTAAACAAACTACTTATATGTTTCAAACAGAGCACTTATATGTTTCAATTTGAGTCATAGGTGTACTAGAGTGTCTGATATGGAAATGGTTCTCAATTTTGTAGCTGAAATGTCCAGAATGTCTGATATGGAAAGGATTCTCAAATTTGCAACTGAAATGTCTAGAATGCAAGCCATGTTTATCAGAGATTCTAAATTACAACAACTTTTTGATATTTTCAAGTTAATATTTAACAAAAACAAGAGAAATATTCCTATCATTATTTATAGGTATTCCTTTTCTCATGCAAAATAACATTTTTCTTTGTTAATTTATTCTTTTCATGCGACATTTTTGTAAGGAATCCCAATGAATAACTCTAGCTAGGAGTTACTAAATTCAAGGACTAGCATTTCTATCTAAATAGAAACCCCAAGATATAAGCTTTGTTGTTCCAGAATTCGAACCAAGTTGTGTAGACATCTTGTTTGTAAGAATCTATATTCTGTATTATTTCCCTCATATCTGGTATATTTTTCTTTTTTCTTTTTGAAAGGAATAGTGGACTAAAGCTAGTTGAATTCACGTCTTTTACAAAAAATGCTGCTTTATGAGCCATCCAAAGGAATATCAACTAAAAAAGAATTACAACATTGTTACCTTGATTATTTGGATAAATCTCAATTTTGAGATCCATTTTAAGGATTCAAGCAATTCAGGAGAGTATGTATTACATTTAAGAAATTGAGGATAGTATATATTACTTTCTGCCTGCATTGGTGGTTTTTCATGCAATTCTATTATCAATTATTTTAGATATCACTTGGATAGGCTCTTGTCAATAATATGGATGAATCTCAATTATGAGATTCCTTTTAAGGATTTAAGAAATTCAGGGTAGTATATATTACTTTCTCCATGCATTGGTGGTTTTACATCCAATGTTGTCATAAAGTTTTGCAATTATTGCTTGGATAGGCTCTTGTCAATTGTTGCAGTTATTGCTTGGAAAGGCTCTTGCCTGGTAGCGAAATATGTGCAATAGCCTCACCCAACATGATAGTTCTCATAGGGTTTTGGACAAGCTTTTCACTGTAGTAGTGAACATTCTCATAAGCTAAATATAGTTAGTAGTCCCATTTCTTCCCCATCTGTACCCCCAACAAAGGAGGATTGCCTAGTGATTCCATTACAGTGAAACACAAAACCCTCTACCTTATCATAAGAATGAAATCTTTAATGGACTATGTTGGAGTAATTCTATGAATAAAATGGTTTGATCTATCAAAATATTTATGTTGTGGATCAATGATAATGCCAACCTTTCTATCTTGATATGTCAGCATCAAAGGGACACTTAGTAAATCACAGTTTGTGATGCGAACATTGGAATTTGCTATATTGACATTGTTATGTATTGATGGTGCTTGAGAATAATAATAGTCTACATAAAAGTTTCGATAGATTCCAGTATTGAAAACATGTCGATTGAGGAGACTTTTTGTCACTCTGGTTGGCCATTTGTTTTCTCTAATCCCTTATGAGTTTCAGAAACTTTTATTCTATGCTTAATTTATTCACAAAACTTATTAGAAATGGTCTCGACGATGTTGGCTACTTGAATTGTTTATTGATTAAACAGTCAAGTACCACATTAATTTGTCAACCTGGGAAAGTCCTTTTATTTCAAAGGTGACCTCGTACTGTATGTACTTAATTCTAAAAGCATTAAAAGCTGTAGTATACACGATTATGTTTCTGTCAAACTCCTTACTCTATGTTATAACAGTTACAGTGTATTACAAAGATAAAATGAAAGCAGTTAACTAAGAATACAATTCTGAAAAGAAAAGTGATGGTTTCTCTGTTAGCAGAGGATCAGGACCCTATCCTCAAGGTAAGGATGTTCAGCACTTGCCCGTGTAACCAGATTGGTAATACACACTGCAATTCTAATTCACCAGTGAAGTATTCTTTTACAACATCAAGCAATTAACAAAACAGAGTATCAGCAAAAGGAAATTATCAGAGGTAATGCTACAGAATCCAAACAGAGTACCAGCAGAAAGGAAATTGTCAAACACACTCACACACTAACAGAAAATAAATGGGTGAATCTTGTGAAGAAGGTGGGCCCTGTCCCTCTCACAAGATTCCCTAGAACACAAATGCTGGATTAAATGCTCAGAACAACTTTTTATTCATCTGCCAAAATGTCCAGTTACAATAAAGATTTAGACTTGCTTTTGTTTTTCAAAATTTTCCTTACACTCCCCCCCCCCTTCTAATGTAGATGTCTCCACTTTATAGAGGAGACATCTATTACAATAGACTATCATCGTTCTTTCAGTTAACCCTTTTTGTCAAAAATAAGAAATCCATCCTTGTTACAGGATGTTGTTACAACAGTGTGACGGTGTATTCTTTCTTGGGTCTCTTACTGTTACACAGCTGGTAGCCAAACTTCAACCGTCTTCTTGGAATCCTCGTACTATCCTTTGTCGCTTCCTCATTGTTGCTGAATTAGTAAACTCATGTTGTTCCTGGTGTTTTAGCAACTGTAACCATGTTTTACCCTTTCTGGACAGTTGCTGATCGTGCTGTGTCAGCATGGAACTCTGGAGATATTCTAATAGTTGTTGTTTGTTATTCCCGGTATTCCAGTTGTTTCAAAATAACATTTTCCCTGCTTTAGATAGTTGTTGTTGCTGGTGCTGCAGCAACTGCGTAGTCGCTGTTTCTGGTGTTGCAGCAACTGCGTAGTTGTTGTTTCTGGTGTTACAGCAACTATGAGTTATAATTTCTGCATACTTTAGACAGTTCAACGATTACTTAGCAACTTGGTTAAATTTTCCAAAGATAATTATAAAGACAACATGAATATGTAATGAATAATTAAACATATAGTCATGCGGAGAGTTACTTCGTACCTTAGGATGATTAGGTCATTATGTAATCAAAACTTTCAACTTATGGACTGAAAAAGGGTAATATTATAGCAAAAATACAAGGTCAAAAATGGTCAATTTGGAGTCCTAACATCCCCCCCAACTGAAGGGATTGCATGTCCTCATGCAATGCTTACTCTGAATCTGAGTCGGAGTACTGGGATGAACAGTGTAAATTACTGAGACAGTAGCTATAGAAAGTGTTATCAAACTTGTCTCTGAACCCACAGACAGTCTGTAGTTGCCTCCATGCTGCCGCCTCTTCCTTTTTGGATAATCCAAACTGACCCTTGTATTGCTGACTAGATAACCGTAAAAGTGGAAATTTAAATCTATAGCCAATCCAATTTTTAGCACATTGTTCCATACATCTAACATAGTAAGGTACCTTTGAAATTACTGCCTGTAAATTAGGTGGATTGTAGGGATGATACTCTTGCCTTTCCTTGGGACAATTTTCCCAGAATAGGTTGTTGGCTTTAATAGCCAAAGCTGCCTTCATTTTCACATAGTGCTGGCAATCTCGAAGGACCACTGCTTGTAGTTGCCTAATGTGATCAGTCATTCCAGGTTCACTTAACATTCTTTGGTGCTGTGCAATGAAAGTGGCTACATTTTGAGGTTCAACCCTAATTCAAAGGAGGCAGTTCTGTTCATTATGTTGTGCTGAGATGAAGGCATTTTTCCAAGTGAGTTGGTTGGCTAGAAAGGAAATGAAAGCTCTGAGTTGTATGTCACCACAAAGAGGGAGTATATTCATTTGTCTGTCTTCAGACATGGCTTCATTGTGGAGATAAAGCTCACACAACAAATTCTGATCATTTTTGGGTGCCTCTGTAAAGGTTTCAATAAATTATTCTGATGTAATCACCTGATGAGGTCTACCATCTCTAATTGCCTTTATCTGTAAGAATGTTAGTCGTTCCCTTAAAAATGTTGCATAGTTGAAAGAGGGTTTCCTTGTGGCAAGTATTCTTTGAACCAACTCAAACATCTGGGACAGTCTAGCTTTTAGTTTCTTAATTTCTTTCTACTGAGCTCTAGACTGCTCAAGTGCTTCCCAGTTCTTATATGCATAATTGAACCAAATTCCCTTTTTTTGTTGGAATGCTTTGCCTTGTGACAGCTCATATTCTCTCCACCATTTTCCTTTTAGTTCTTGAAAACTAGCGGTCTCTATGCATGCATCACTGACAGAGGGAGATTCTGTTTGTTTAAAGGCATCAACAAGAATTTTCTGCTCTGTGATAATTGGAGTAGGCCGGGGTGATTCGATGTCCTCTTTTCCATTTCCAGCTAATGTTTCTTCTTCTTGTTCTATAACAGTTTGGGTAGGTCGGGGTGACTTTATGTCTTTTTCTTCATTCCCTACTGATTCCTGTGTAACTGCTTCTTCTTCTTGTTCCATAGCAATTTGGGTAGGCCAGGGTGACTTTATTTCTTCTTCTTCATTCCCTACTGATTCCTGTGTTACAACAAGCCCTTCTAATTCTTTTATAGTTTTTGGAGATCCTGCTGGTTCTTGTGTTACAGCAGGTTGCTCTGTTTCCACCTGTATAGTTTTTGGCAAACCTGCTGGTTCTTGTGTTACAGCAGGTTGCTATGTTTGCTCCTGCACAGTTTCTGGAGAAACTACTGGTTCTTGTGTTACAGCAAGTTCTTCTGTTTGCTCCTGCACAGTTTCTGGAGAACCTACTGGTTCTTGTGTTACAACAGGTTCTTCTGTTTCAGCAGAGGGTTGTGGTGCTTCTGTTTTTGCTTCTGCAGTTTGTGTAACAGTAGGTTCTTTTGTTTCAACCACCACAGCAGAAGATTTTGGAATGACTCCAGTCACTGGTACTGCAACTATCTTGTATCCTACTTGAGTGTAGAGCTCACCACACTCAGCGCACATATACTCACTCTCTTTACTCCTCTCCACTGCAGATGCTACCTGTGCTAAAATGTGCAAGTTGCTCTCATTTTGATAAGCTTCTTTGACCCTTATTATTTCCTCCTGATAATCCTAAATTTGGGATTTCAGAAATTCAATTTCTTCCTGCAGGGTAGATATGGTAGGTTGAACTTGTGGAGCGGCAGGTTCCAGTGGAGGCAGAGGTTGTGTTTCAGCATTCATTTGATCACTTATATCCCCAACAGGTGGTTCTTGTGTGTCACCTGGTGGGGTAGTGGCTGTTTCTTGTGTTGTAGCCACTTGGCCAATATTACCTTGGGTGTCAGCAGCTAGTTCTTGTGTGACAGCTGCCTCAAAAGATAATGTCATGACACTGTGAACACACTGCATCTCAGCCCCCGAGGGTGAGGGAGAGGAGTTTCCAGGGCTGGTGGGAGTACGGGTTTTTAACATGATCGGTGAGGAGCTGGGGAGGGTGTGGCTAGGGGATTCAGCTATTACAGACGACCGAGTCCTTTGCTTGGGTAGAGAAGCAGGGAATTCATAAATTTTTCTTTTTAGGCCAGCTTTTAAAATAGGGGCAGTGGCGGAAATAGCAACTGCTTTAGCCGAAGCCCTAGTTCTTCTTCTTTTTGGTGGGGTTTCATTTTTCTGCTGCATTTTTTGTTTGAGAAGGGTAATAGGGATGTTATCATCAGAGTCATCGGTAGAAATACCAAGTATGGGAATGGATGGGTTGGTTCTATTGGGGATGGGGTTGTTTCTATGGGTATTTCTACTGCTGATTGTACATTTTCAGCAACTTCTGGGGGCATTTGCTGGAGGATTTCCTCGGGCATTTGTTCTGGAATATCGTCTGTTTGCTGAGGGATTTCTTCGGGTATTGCTCTAGAATGTCCTCTATTTGCTGAGGGATTTCTTCATCCTGCTGAGGTATGTCCTCAGCTTGGTGAAGAATTTCCTCTTCCTGATGAGGAATTTCCTGCTTTGGCTGAGGGATTTCTGCCTCTTGATGGGGATTAATGAGGGGAGGGGGGTTATTTAAGGCAAGGCCTCTATTTATCAACAATTGAGCTAGACGATGGTGTTTCAAGGAATGGAGCGGACGCTTTGCGTTGACAGTGTACCGTGACATATTTTTAAGACATCCCAATAGATAAGATGGCATATTTATCAACTGACCATGCCTCAAGTGATTCAACAAGACAAAATCGTGCTGGTAAATTACCTGGTATCGGCATTCGCACGTCAAGTATTGCTTTACGAACTTAGCAACTTTCGGCCATGGTTGAGCCAGTGATTGGAGTGCTATGCCTCTGCCCTTTGGTTCCACCTGCTCGCCTGGTTGAAGAAAATTATGCTGCGCATTGAGCATCAGGTGCTTCCTACTGAACCATCGCATGCCATTAGCTGGTAGCCCGGTAACTTGGGCTATGACTTCCTCTGTGACTGGAATTTGAACCCCCTGAATGACGGAAAACCCTTCTATTAAATTGCATGCAAACTCAAGGACTTGCTATGCGTCGAAGTCTGGAAGTCTCCTAAAATAATATAGCCATCCCGCTTGCAGGAAGATTTGATAAGCCTCGGGATAGAGCTCAAGAAGTGCTATTGTGCCAGGTTCGTATGTGATGAGATTTCCTCCCATAGCTTTTGTTTCAGTGAAAATTTTCAGTTCATAGCCGAGCTTCCGAGTTCAGTCCAGAGTAAATCGTTGCAAACGGTAACATGCCATGATGAGATGACTTTTACATATTACTAGGAGAGTTAACGGCGGCGGCAGTTGGCGTGCTATACAATTATGACAGCGCTTTGGTAATCCCCCCCAAAAAGCTACGAGTAAGTGATATGATTGGAAGTACAATTATTCGGTAGTCCTATCAACGTCTCCACATTAACTATTATTTAATGTCCATACATAATCATGCGTACCTTTATGTTTTACCTTTTTAGTTGCTGCGTCGAAAAGTCTTTTCTTGTCTTTTGCTGGATTCACAATGATTAAAGCGGATCTAACAGTATGAGAATACTGGCGATTTTTAGTAATGACGGAAGTAATAGTGGAGAATTGTAATCATCATAGTGTATGGCTGGTTCTTTTGGTAGGAAATGCTAATAATAATTCATTTCTTGGAAGTTGAAGTGGAGAAACTGGTACTTTTATAAATGAGAGAAATACTGAAAAAGGCATTACTGCATCGGGAAGTGGTGTTGTAGCAACGGGGGTAGGTGTTGCAGCAACGGGAATGATGTTGCAGCAACGGGAGTTGGTGTTGCAGCAACAGGAGATGGTGTTGCGGCAAAGGGAATGATGTTGCAGCAACGGGAGTTGGTGTTGCAGCAATGGGAGTGGTGTTGCAGCAACAGGAGTGGTGTTGCAGCAACGGGGTTCCCAAGTCCGCAAAGTGATCCCTTTGGAGCTTTTGTTGTCAGCCCTTTTCCAAAGCTAAGATCTGCAAAATAATAGATTGTAATATGGCAACCCTTGGCAGGGTTTATTAGTTGAAAAGAATATCTAATCTAAAAAAAATGCATAAATAAACAGAAATTTAAGTGCCTTGAGGGACAGCAAGTTCCCCTAGGGAAGCATAGTGTTTATTTGCCATGCAAGTAGCTTTAAAATCTTCTTTAGAAACAGGCTGCTGATATAAATGGAGTCGATACCCATTCACTAGTAGTGGTGTTCTGCTTCCATCAATCGTTAAAAGTCTGACTCTCCCATTTGGAAAAACAGCATCCACTTCATAAGGCCCTAACCACCTTGTTCTTAACTTACCTTGGAAATTCTCGAAATGGGAGTCATAGAGTAGAGCCCAGTTACCTTTCTGGAACTACTTTTGCTTGATGGTTCTGTCATGCCACCTGCTTCTTTGTTGCTGTATCATGGTTGTTTGATGGATGGCATCCAGTCTCTTCTCGTCCAATTCCTGAAGCTGCTGCAACCTGGCTGTCTGTGCATCAGTCAAGTCAAGGTTAACAGCTAAAGCAGTTCTTAAAGTTTTGATTTCAAACTCTACGGGGAAAACAACATTTTTTCCAAAAACTAATTCATAAGGTGAAAAGCCTGTAGTATTCCTCCAAGTAGTTCTATAGGCCCATAATGCCTCGGGCAACCTTTGAAACCAGTCCCTCCTATTCTCCTTTATCGTTTTTGTCAAAATGGCTTCTATGACTTTATTGGTGCTTTCTACCTGCCCATTTGCTTGGGGGTGATAAGGTGTAGTCATTTTGTGCTTAATATGATATTTCTGAAGTGTATCCTTGAAGCCATGAGAGTTGAAAGGAGGTCCTCCATCCGTGACTAATTCTCTAGGCAATCCAAATCTAACAAAGATCTCTTCAAATAAAAATGTTAGTACTGCTTCTTCATTAGCTTTAAGGAGTGCCTTAGCTTCTACCCATTTAGTCATATAATATGTGCATACTAATATGTACACTCTTTGATTGGATGGAGGATTAATGGGACCTATAAAATCTAATGCCCATCTCTCAAAAGGTTCAAGAATTACCTGGGTATTGAGTGGCATTTCATCCCTGTGATTAGGCTGGCCCATCCTTTGACAGCTATCACAGACCTTCACATATTTCCTTGCATCTTTGAAGAGTGAGGGCCAATAATAACCCATTCTGAGTACCTTGTGTGTTGTTCTTTTATCTGCAAAATGCCCTCCACAAGGGCCATCGTGACAAGCTTTTAATACATCATAAATTTCATCTTCACCAATGCACCTCCAGATTTCCTGATCGATTCCTGTATGGAAAAGACACCCGCTTATCCAGCTGTACCTAGCACTTTGCTGGATGATCTTTCTTTTTTCCCTGTGTGATAGGTGCGACGGTAATTTTCCTGCAACTAATAGTTGGCAATGTCTGCATACCACGGTGAGTGAGCAGATACTGCAAATAAATATTCATCAGGAAAAGAATCATCTACTGGAATATTTTCATCAGTTTTTAATCGAGAAAGGAAATCAGCAACTACATTTTCTTTTCCTGGCCTATCTACAATTGTGATATCAAATTCTTGTAATAATAATAACCATCTGGTAACTCGGGCATTTGTAACTGATTTATTCATTAGATATTTAATGGCCGAGTGATCAGTATGCACAAAAGTAGTATAGCCAGTAATATAATGTCGAAACTTATTGATGGCATAAATGACTGCTAGGAATTCCTTCTCAGTGACTGTGTAATTCAGTTCAGCTGGTGTCATATTATTACTGATAAAATAAATAGCATAGGGAAGACTATTTTCTTCTTGACCCAAGACAGCTCCAATTGCAGTATCTGAGGCGTCAGAGGATAGATGAAAGGGTAGTGTCCAATCAGGTCCTCTCAAAATAGGAGTTGTAGACAACTGATGTTTAAGTTCATTAAATGCTTTTTCACAATCATCAGTCCACTTAAATTCAACATTTTTTGTTAATAACACAAATAGAGGAGAAGCTATTTTGGAAAAATTCTTGATAAATCTTCTATAGTATCCAGCATGTCCTAAGAAGCTTCTTACATCAGTTTGTGTTTTGGGGATAGGGAGGGTCTGAATTACCTGTATTTTGGCTGGATCGACTTGAATTCCTAGGAATGAGATGAAGTGACCCGATACAATACCTTGATTCATCATCATATGACATTTTTCAGTGCTTAAGGCAAGGTGTGCTTCTACACATCACTTAAGTACTTTTTCAAGATTCTGCAGTGCATCCTCAAAAGTCACTCCATAAGGAGTAAAGTCATCCATAAATATTTCTAAGGAATCATTTAGCATATCAGAAAAAATCCCTATCACTGCTCTTTGAAATGTTGCTGGAGCATTACATAGCCCAAATGGAAGAACCCTGTAAGCAAAGGTCCCCCATGGGCTAGTAAACGTGGTCTTGTCCTGGTCTTGGGGTGCAATCTTAATTTGATTGTATCCACTAAATCCGTCCAAAAATGAAAAGAATTTCTTACCTACCAAATTATCTAATACCTGATCAATGAATGGTAAAGGGAAATGGTCTTTCTGAGTGGCTTTATTCAGAGCTCTGTAATCCACACATACTCTCCATTTGCCATTTTTCTTGGGTACAATTACAAGTGGGGAAACCCACTCACTATCAGATATAAGGTATATAAATCCTGCATTCAACAGTTTTTGAAGTTCCTCCTTCACAATTTCCCTTAGATTGGGATTCATCCGCCGCTGGGGTTGACAGACTGGGCGAGATCCTTCTTTAATGTAAATGCGTTGAGTGCATAGCTCAGGAGAGATCCCCTTCATGTCCGTATAATCCCATGCAAATGCTTCTTTATTTTCCCGGAGTAATTTTATTAGTTGTTGTTTTTCATTATCAGTTAAGTTAGGATTTATATTTAATGTTTTTCCATGCTCAATTTCTATTGTTGTACTTTTGGAGGGGCTGCCTACTGTTGTCTGAGATAAATTTTTATCTTTCAGGTTCTGCTGAGATTCAGATTCCAAGATTGCAGTGAAGTGATTATACATTTCTGGGCTGACCGAAGAAGGTTCAGAAATGAAGCTGTTGATTAATTCATCTTCGGTAGAGTCTTTGAAAGTTAAAGCTTGTCCGATAGTCAAGATAGGTTGGGTTTCTTCATCCTCATAATCTACCCATACAGAATTGTCATTATTAATCATGGGTGTAGCATGAGGATAAAGGGTAAGTTGTTTGGTTTCCTGCCCATTAGAGATGGTCATTGATCCTGATCTACAGCTAATGAAAGCATCTGCTGTAGCCAACCAAGGTCTTCCTAGAATCAGCGGATGACCCCCCAACTTTGTTTTAGTTTGTAACACCACAAAGTCAGCTGGGTAATTCCAGGATTCTACAGAAATTATTAGATCTTCAATGACCCCTTCAGGTTTAATTGTAGAGCGATCAGCCAACTCTAGGATGGTTGGAGTTTCCGTAATAAAGTTTTTTAACTGAAGCAATTGTGTTGTTTCAAGTGTCATAATATTTATTGCAACACCTAAATCTACTAGAACTTTAGAGACAAAGGTTTTTCCAACCTGAACTGTTACTGTAGGGTGATCAGGGTCACCATATTTCACAGGAGGATCTTTTTCTGTCATTAAAGCAGTCAGCTCTCCCATCACATGAACTGTGAGGGGGTCCTTAGTTTTTCTTCCAGGTTTTTTTATGCAGATATCTCTAACAGTCCTAGCATAAATGGGAACATCTCTTAGCGCTTGCAACAATGGAATTTTAACATATAAATTCTGTAGTTCGCCTAAAAGGTTAAAAGCAGGTTGCTCAAGTGTTTTAGTGAGAGCCAGACGTTCAGGGAATGGCGGATCTGTTGTTTGATCATTGTTGTTAGATGCTGATTCAACTGTTTCAGCATTATTGTTAGCTGGTTTTTCTTTTCTAACTTCCTCTTTATCAGAGTCAGTAATGTCATCAATGATGGGTTCAACAATTCTCCCTGAGCGAAGATGGATATCGTTACATTGCATGGGGGAGACAGGCTGATTTTGGATATCGATTACTTGCAGGGCTTTATTGTTATCTGGGTTGGGGTTGGGTTGCACAGGCAGCTGTGGTCTAATTTCTTGGTTATTCGGAGGAGTATTGGATGGTAAGGAAAGAGACTGTTGATGCTGAGGAAATGGCATCTGTTGGCCTACCCAGTTCGAATTCCATTGATTAAAATACGGTTGCTGGGGAGCCCAAGGATTCCATATGGTAGGATCAGGAAAAGGAAGACTTGGTTGCTGCATGGGTAGAAAATTCATTGTGTTAAAGGGTGGGTACTGCATTTGGTTCATGGGTGGGTAATTTGTTTGAAAAGGAGAATGATTATTCCAACGACTAAATGTTGTGTTAGAATTCATACCTTGTCTTTGTGGCCATTGCCTCCTCTGTGTCATCAGGTACATTGCTTCAGCCTCTTCTTCAGTTGACTGCAATGCTACTTTTATTCCAGGCAGAGAGGGGCATTGCTGGGTCTCATGGTCCTTTTCACAGATCGTGCAGATTGGTACCTTATCTAGTGGGCATTCCCTGAGTGGGTGTTTTTCTCTGCATTTGGAACAAAAAATAGCTAGGGCAGCTTCTGCTTCTGCCTGTTTCTTTTTTACCTGCAGAGCATCAATTTGTGAAGCAAAAGAGCTTAACATCTCAGTTTTAAATTCTTCCAACAAATTACCTATTTCAGCCCTTGTTGCTCCTCCATTTGCGGACTTCTGGACTCTTGAATATACATTGTCCCTGCTTTTTGATCTGCTTACTGCTCCTATTGAACATCTCATGCAGAGGTTGATAATTTCATCAAATGGTTCCTTGGAAATGTCCCCTTTTCCCAGCATATTCAACATGTCCAAGCAGTCATCTCGTACCCCTTTCAGTAATATTGTTTTCAGAATATCTTTACTCATGTTAGGGTGGTCAGACCGCTGCAGATTATACTGCAGTCTTTCCACAAAGTCTTCCAGATTCTTGTCCTCCTTTTGAACCATTTTAAACAACTCTTCCTTCCTTTCTCTTGTTCGGCAGTAATCCTGATATTTGGCCAGAAATCTTTCTTTCATCTGATCCCAGGTAGTGATTGCCTGATCTCCTAAGCTCATAAACCACCTTAACGCATTCCCTTTCAGTGTTGCTGGAAACAGTTTTAGTTTCTGATTAGGGCTCACATAATCATAACTCCTACATAGTATATCGAATTCAAAGAGGAATTCATCCGGGTCTTCAGAGGATAACCCATGGAAGTTGGGTAATGCTGAAAGTGGAATGTTCTTCATAGGGGTCGCTCCTCTCGGGAGCTCCCCAATAGGTAACTCCAAGGTAGAGAGTGAGTTTTCCCCCCTTTCTTCTGCTCTGTTATCCTCCATTGGTCTTTTTCCTGAATCGCTTGCTTTATCTTTGTATCTTCTATCTCTTCAGGTTCTTCTACCGGTTTCTCAGTGTATTCTGGTACTTCCAGCTTCCTTTCAGGTCCTAGTACTTCCTCCGTCTATCGATCTGTTTGTGAGGAATACTGGATCTGAGGTCTCCGGGAACTTGTCCTCCGTGATGTCTCGGCCTTTGAGATAATTTCGTCAATAAAGGTTTTTCTTCCTCCTCCGCCTTTGCCGCCTGTGAAATTAGGTTTCATGCGTCCTCTCATGCACCTGTTATTATTAAAAAGAAATCATTAATGCTTTTAAAATCTCTAGTCGCCTTCCCCGGCAACGACGCCAAAATGTTGGCTACTTGAATTGTTTATTGATTAAACAGTCAAGTACCACATTAATTTGTCAACCTGGGAAAGTCCTTTTATTTCAAAGGTGACCTCGTACTGTATGTACTTAATTCTAAAAGCATTAAAAGCTATAGTATACACGATTCTGTTTCTGTCAAACTCCTTACTCTATGTTATAACAGTTACATTGTATTACAAAGATAAAATGAAAGCAGTTAACTAAGAATACAATTCTGAAAAGAAAAGTGATGGTTGCTCTGTTAGCAGAGGATCAGGACCCTATCCTCAAGGTAAGGATGTTCAGCACCTGCCCCTGTAACCAGATTGCTAATACACACTGCAATTCTAATTCACCGGTGAAGTATTCTTTTACAACATCAAGCAATTAACAAAACAGAGTATCAGCAAAAGGAAATTATCAGAGGTAATGCTACAGAATCCAAACAGAGTACCATCAGAAAGGAAATTGTCAAACACACTCACACACTAACAGAAAATAAATGGGTGAATCTTGTGAAGAAGGTGGGCCCTGTCCCTCTCACAAGATTCCCTAGAACGCAAATGCTGGATTAAATGCTCAGAACAACTTTTTATTCATCTGCCAAAATGTCCAGTTACAATAAAGATTCAGACTTGCTTTTGTTTTTCAAAATTTTCCTTACACTCCCCCCCCTTCTAATGTAGATGTCTCCTCTTTATAGAGGAGACATCTATTACAATATACTATCATCGTTCTTTCAGTTAACCCTTTTTGTTAAAAATAAAAAATCCATCCTTGTTACAGGATGCTGTTACAACAATGTGACGGTGTATTCTTTCTTGGGTCTCTTACTATTACACAGCTAGTAGCCAAACTTCAACCGTCTTCTTGGAATCCTCGTACTATCCTTTGTTGCTTCCTCATTGTTGCTGAATTAGTAAACTCATGCTGTTCCTGGTGTTTTAGCAACTGTAACCGCGTTTTACCCTTTCTGGACAGTTGTTGATCGTGTTGTGTCAGCATGGAACTCTGGCGATCTTCTGATAGTTGCTGTTTGTTATAACCGGTATTCCAGTTGTTGCAAAATAACGTTTTCCCTGCTTTAGATAGTTGTTGTTGCTGGTGCTGCAACAACTGCGTAGTTGTTGTTTCTGGTGTTGCAGCAACTGCGTAGTTGTTGTTTCTGGTGTTACAGCAACTATGAATTATAATTTCTGCAGACTTTAGACAGTTCAACGATTACTTAGAAATTTGGTTAACTTTTCCAAAGATAATTATAAAGATAACATGAATATGTAATGAATAATTAAACATATAGTCATGCGGAGAGTTGCTTCGTACCTTGGGATGATTAGGTCATTATGTAATCAAAGCTTTCAACTTATGGACTGAAAAAGGGTAATATTATAGCAAAAATACAAGGTCAAAAATGGTCAATTTGGAGTCCTAACAGATGATTTGCTGTTATATGGTTTCTTGGTGTAATTTAACTAGGGACCAATATTTTTGATGTTCCTCTAGTTTTGCTCCAGCGCGCAACAAAGAAAAAAGTTGTGACAATGTAAAAATTTCTATCAGTGCTCCTTGGGTCCTGAAATTATAAACATAATGTATTTCATTTTTTCATGAGGAATTTATTGAAGTTGCATTTCTTAAATTCATTATAAAGTTATTTGTAAAACTGAAGAAATGGAACTAAAAATCCTAATGCTACCAAAAAATAATTTAAGGAACTAGAAATTTTTTTTGGCAATATTGTGCTAACATGGATAAAATAAAAACACTTATAATTGAACCAAGGTTGGTGTCATGTGTTGGTAGTTGACAACTAATTAATCTAAATTTGGGTAAATTGTATTAGTTACTGACAAGTTGGTTTCATACCGAATCAACAGTTATGTAACATAGGCTCATATATAAAACTGATGAATGCCCAAACTATTGTATGGAGAATCACTTATTGATTGAATAGAGATTCCAATCCCTTTCCCTGTGGATGTTTCCTTAACACTCTATCAGGGTTTTACCACGTAAATCCTGAGTTATTGCTTGTGTGCTTGTATTCAGTTTTCCTGTTAGTTACATTCCTTTCTTGTTTAGTTTATAACTGTAGATACCTTCTTTCTTAATCAATAACTCATCTAACAACAATTGGTATCAAAGCTAGTGAGTTGAGTTGAGTTAGAAATCTGCTTGTGGACTAGAGCGAAAATTCGTGGAGGTGTGAAGGCGAGCAGAAGAAAAAATCGTGGAGGCTCATTGTTGCATGAAGGCGAGCATAAGCTCATTGTTGCGTGAAGCCTAGCTCTATGCTACCACTGTCAGATCATTGAATCCGCATGGACTAGAGAGGAGGCTCTCTACATTGGAGTGTTATGCGCTACCACTGCCCTCTGGATGAAGACCAAACATGTTCTACGTTGCCACTACCCTCTAAGTGAAGACTAACGACCGCTTTTCTTGTACATTGTTGCGTGTTAAAAAACAGAGGTGACACGGTTTGAAAGGAGGAGTGAGGAGTCACCAGCATGGAGCGAGGGGACAATGTGGAGCGAGGAGGCTCTGTCAAGTCTACGTGTTGGAGTAGAGAGGAAGAGCTTGCGTGGTTCTTTTCTTTTACCTTTGTGTGCTGGAGTAGAGAGGGATCTGTTAGGAAGAGCCTGCATGGTCATTTTTTTTTACCTCTACGTGTTGGAGCAAAGAGGGAGCCATTGAAACCTCTACGTGTTGGAGCAAAGAGGAAGTGAGTGCTGAAGCCATGCTGGAGGGTGTAGCCTACTGCAGACCTATTATTGAATGCTGCTGCCAGAGTCATCAAGGAGATTGCTGGAGTAATCTGGGTATTTGTGAAAAAGTATTCTTTTTTTTTTTAAAAAGCAAAGTTTCCAGAAATTTTTTAATTTAGGCAAAAACAAGTGGAATTTTTTTTCCAGAAATTAGTTTTTCTTTCTAAGAAAGACAACAAAATCCAGAAAATTGAAATCAAAATCAGTTTTTTCCTTGAAGGGGAGATTCATAAATCTGTTTTGAAAAAATCTCTGAGAAAGATAAATAGAATTTAGAAAATTGAAATCTGGATCATAGTTTTTTTTAGGGGAGATTTAGAAATTTGTAAACAGGCTCCAGGCTCCAATTTTAAATTTGTAAATAAGTTCCAGGCTCAAATTATTAAAAAAAAAATCATAACTTTTTAGAAAGGAGGAAACCTAGCTGAGAAACCCTAGGAGGAAAAATGGTCAAGATGTCAAATGCAAAGTTCAAGGTGGAGAAACTCACCAGCAAGAGGAACTTTGCTCTTTGGAAACTAAAAGTTAGGGGTTTGCTGATGCAAAAAGGGTTGCACAAAGCATTGGAGGGGAAAATAAGAAACCTGCAACCATGACTGATTCAGACTAGGAGGACTTGGATGCCCGAGCTCTCAGTACCATCAAGTTATGCCTGGCAGATGAAGTTCTCTTCAACATTGTTGAAGAGAGTACAACTTCAAGTTTATGGGAAAAACTGGAAAAACTATATATGACAAAGTCATTAACAAATAGAATTTATCTGAAAAGACAACTGACAGTACTCAAATGAAGGAGGGTTCAAAATTTGTAGAACATTTGAATGTTTTTAATACACTTATATGCCAATTAACAAATATGGAAGTTAAAATTCAGGAAGAAGAAAAAGCTATAACCTTGATGTGTTCTTTGGCCGAATCATGGGATCACTTCGTAACTTCAATGAGCTTGAGCATCGCTGATTCTTTGAAATTTGAATCAGTTGTGGGAGCTCTCTTGTCTGAAGAAGTACGAAGGAAATCCAATACTGAAATAGCTGCATCAAAAGCCATGATAGCTAGAGGACTGTCAAAGGAAAGAGGAGAAAAAACAAGGGGGTATTCCAGATCTAAATCAAAGGGAAACAAGTGTAAGGCAAAATGTTGGCACTACAATAAAATTGGACACCTGAAGAAAGACTGTTGGAAACGAAAAGAATCTGATAACCCGAAGAAGGAAGCAAATCAGGTTGATTCAATTATTATAGACAAATTTTTATCTGCTGAAGAATTATGTATGACAGATGAAAATTTACCTATGTGTAATGTTTCTTATGGTTTAGAAAGCTGGTTGTTAGACTTTGGTGCTTCTCATCACATGTTTCCACACAGAAATTGGTTTACTTCGTATGAAAATGTAAATGGTAGTTCTATGTTTATGGGTAATCATGTATCATGTCAAACTGTTGGGATGGGAAATATCAGGATTAAAATGTATGATAACACAATTAGAACATTAACTAGTATTACACATGTACCTGATTTGAAGAAAAATTTGATTTCTTTGGGAGTGTTGGATTCAGATGGTTATAAGTTTACAGGTCAGAGTGGCATGTTGAAAGTATTTAAAGGCGCCCTCGTTGTTATGAAAGTAGAAAAGGTTGGAAATATTTACAGACTCAAAGGAAGTACTCAAATGAGTGAAGCAACGATTGTGTCAGAAATAGAAGAAGCAGGTACTCGCTTATGGCATTAGTGATTGGGTCACATGACTGAGAAAGGTCTTCAGATATTGATGAAATGTAAATCTCTTCCTGATATGAAATCTTTGAAGTTGGATTTCTGTAAACATTGTGTGTATGGAAAAAAGTGTAAACAAAGATTTAAAACTGGAAATCATAATATTAAAGATATTTTAGACTATATTCATTATGATCTGTGGGGACCATCTCCTATTGTACCATATGGAGATGCTCTATATTTTTTAATGTTTATTGATGATTTCTCCATAAAGTTTGGGTCTTTATGCTAAAAAAGAAAGATGATGTATTCAATGTCTTTAAACAATTTAAAGCAATGCTAGAGAAAAGAACATGAAAACCAATTAAATGTTTAAGAACTGACAATGGTGGTGAATTCACTTTAATAGAATTTGAACAATACTGTAAGGATGAAGGAATTGTTAGACACAAAACTACTGTTTATACTCCTCAGCAAAATGGTGTTGCTAAATGTATGAATCACACTCTTATGGAAAGAGCCAGAAGCATGATCAACAATGCTAACTTGTAAAAGGAGTCGTGGGTAGAACCAGTATCCACTGCTTGTTATTTAGTTAACATATCACCTTCAGTAGCAATTAATTGTAAAATTCATGAAGAGGTTTGGACAGGTCAGTCTTGTGATTATTCACATTTAAGGATATTTGGCTGTGATTCTTATTCTCTTATTCCTAAAAATCAGCGTTCAAAATTAGATCCAAAGTCGAAATGTTATGTCTTTGTTGGGTATGACTATGTAGTGAAAGGATACAGGTTGTGGGATCCTACATTGCGGAAGATAGTCATTAGTAGAGATGTAACATTTGATGAGTCTTCTCCTTTAGAATCAAATGCTAAAAGAATTGAACAGGAAGAGGTATCACCAAATCAACAAATTCAGTTGGAGACTAGACCTTTCAATGATAGTCAAAAAGAAGAAAAGACTTTTGGAGAAAAAGTTGTTGAAGATGTGAAGGAAGCTGTTGAAGTTTCTGAACCAGTTCAGCAACCAGTCACTCTAAGAATGTCTACAAGGGAAAGAAAATCTCTCAAAAGGTATGAATATTCTGCTTCATTTTTGATGGGAGCCCAGCCCACGTGGTCCCACACTAGCCCAATCCTTTGTGGACCTGCACTGATATTTTGATTTTGGATATGGTGTGATTGCAATTTATTTGGTAGGTGATTATTAATCAACCCACGGTACTGACTTGGTCTCTTCCTGCGACACCTGTTCTTCTCGAAATTACCAAACCCTAATTTCACTTTTCCCTTTTCACTGCCGGTTTGCACCTATTCGGTCATTTTCACTCCGTCACTTTGCTCTCTGTGTTTTGCTCAGGTATTCGGCTCCGCCTCTGGTTCTTGTCCGACGTTCGGCACTGTGTCTTCAGGTAAGAGATTGTTCCTTGCTATATTTCATTATCCTCTGCTCGAATTGGTGCTAACTCTCGCAGCCCCTCTGTGGTCAGGGTTTCACTTCGTTTCTGCGGCTTATGGGTTCGGTTCACTTCAGGTATGGCTATGCTCCTCAGCCATACAAGGGTTTCGCTTTCTGTCAACTCCTTTACAGCTTCACGATGTTGTTTCTGTTGCGAGGGTTTTGATTTGGTTATAAACCCTAACGTTGCTCTTCTGTGGTGGTTGCAGGGGACCAGTCCCATGGCTTTGCAGGGACTTCGACTGCTTGTCTTCCGGGTAGCTCTATTCTTACCTTAGTTTCTTCCGTGGTTCTTCGTCTTTGCTGTATTTACTTGCATCTGTGGTCTGTATGCGAGATAGTGGTAGAGTCTGGTCTTTATGTTATTCAAACCCGTAGCCGTAGCTAGGAGGGTTTCTGTAAGTTCTTTTATTTGGTGGCCGGGACCAACGAATCCTCGTTGCACAGTCCTTTCATGTTATGGGAGTTTTATAAACCTGCAATGTAATTACACAGTGGTATGTAATATATATTTAAGTTCGGTGCTGTTGCTTACCAATTTCGACTGTGGACTGTATCTTGCGTTATTGTTTGTCTCTCCTCGCTTTATGCTCGCTCTCGGCCTCGATTGGTCATGAGACTTTTGGAGTCGTGATACTCCGTTACTGTGTCTACCTACAATGAGTTGAATGTATAGCAAATAGATATGTGTATTCCTTTTGGGGTCATGAAACTCGATTACTGTATTTGCCTGCAATGAGTTGAATGTACAAAAACTATATATATATATATATGTGTATTCTTTTGAGGTCGTGAAACTCTGTTACTGTATTTGTCTGCAATGAATTGAATGAACAGAAATATGTATGCATGCGTATTCTATCATAGAGGACATAAATCTTGCAATCTTGTATTTAATTGTGCACTGAACATTTGATGAAGGAAATAAAATGTATTTTTCTTATTCTCTTTTCAATGTTTCGCTCCGGAACCCCTCTGGGTTATTTCATCTGTCTTTTTATACAATAGTTTCAGCAGTTAGATAACTGCTTGGTAGTTACTACATTACATTTGCTCGGCAGTTACTATCAACTTACGTGACTTGACTATTTGTTTGTTTACCTGTTTCCTCTGTTACATAAGGGTTTGCTGCTTACATTGATTATTGATATTAATCTAATTCTTAACAACTCTAACTTAAGACCTGTTACTATAGTTAAAACAAAATAAATAGAAATTTAAGCTAACAGAATCAAATGCTGTAGTTGACCTTGGAAGAAACAAAATAAAACATAAGAACTCTGACAGACTTGCTGTCCATTTGTCGAACTGTTCATCTTTCCCAATCTTCTTCAGAAACTTTGTCTGCCCCTTCTCGGTCTTCGCCCTGTCGACCAGATGCTCCTGCATCAATTTTTTGCTTTTATTACTTAGGATTGGGAACCTTCTTGTTATCAGGAAGATGTAGATGATATGGATAGCGAAAAATGGAAAATGGATATGGAAGAAGAAATGGATTCCTTAGCCAAGAACAATACTTGGGATCTTGTAGAACTTCTTGAAGGGAGAAGTGTTGTTGGATGCAAATGGGTTAGCAAACTGAAACGAAAAGTTGATGGAAGTATCGAAAGGTATAAGGCGAGACTGGTAGCAAAAGGGTATTCTCACGTTGAAGGTATCGACTTTCATGCGATTTTTTCACCAATTGTAAAACTTGTTTCTATTTGTACTGTATTGGCACTAAATGCATTACCTAACCTTGAGTTAGAACAGTTAGATGTTAAAACATCTTTTCTACATGGTGATTTGAATGAAGAATTATATATGGAACAACCAGAAGGTTTTGTACAAGGTCGCAGCAGAGGATTAGTTTGCAAGCTCAGGAAATCATTGTATGCTCTCAGGCAATCTCCTAGACAATGGTACAAGAAGTTTGATTCCTTCATGGTAAGCTAGAACATTATTAGAAGTGAGTATGATCATTGTGTATACTTCAAAAGTTTTAATGGCATATTCATTATCTTAGATTTGTATGTTGACGATATGCTTATTACAAGCACAAGCATGGAAGAGATCAACAGGTTAAAGGTTCAGCTCTCTAGGACATTTGATATGAAGGATCTTGGAGCAGTGAAACCTATCTTGGGCATGGAGATAGATAGAGACAGGAAAAATGTTAAGATTTGGTTATCACAGCAAAAGTATGTGGAGAAAGTACTTGAAAATTTCTGTATGAACAATGTAAAACCTTTTAATGTTCCATTAGCTTCCAATTTTAAGCTTTCTTTGGTTTTGAGTCCTAGAACTGATGAATAAAAGCAGTATATGTCTCATGTACCATATGTAAATGCTGTAGGCAAATTAATGTATGTGATGGTATCCACAAGACCTGACATTTCACATGCAGTTGGAGTTGTGAGCAGGTTCATGGAAAATCTAGGTGAAGAACATTAGCAAGCAGTGAAATGGGTGCTTTGATATCTAAGAGGTACAAGTGACCATTGCATCATCTTTAATGGTAGTGAAGGATTAGTCTGGGGATATGTAGATGCTGATTATGCAGGTGATTTGGACAAAAGAAGATCTACTATAGGTTATGTCTTTACTCTTGCAGGTGGAGCAATTAGTTGGATGTCAAAGCTTCAACAAATAGTTGCATTGTCCACTACCGAAGTAGAATATATCACTGCTTCAAATGCCAGTAAAGAAGCAATCTGGTTAAAGGGTCTACTTGATGAGATTGGAAGGACGCAGGAGAAAGTGAATGTACTTTGTGACAGTCAAAGTGATATTCACTTGGCTACAAATCCTACTTATCATAGTAGAACCAAGAACATTGATGTAAGGTATCTTTTTCTGAGACATGTGATCGATGGCAGAAAAGTAGCTCTTCAAAAGGTCCATATGCGAGAGAATTGTGTAGACATATTCACAAAGCGAGTTACAGTAGAGAAGCTGTGATGGTGTTTAGCTTCTCTTGGCTTGCAGAAAAGATGATGAATGGGCATGGGCAAGGGATTAGGAAAATTATTGTCAAGGTGGAGTTTGTTGGTAGTTGACAACTAATTAATGTAAATTTCGGTAAATTGTATTAGTTATTGACAAGTTGGTTTCATACCAAATCAGCAGTTATGTAACAGAGGCTCATATATAAAACTAATGAATGCCCAAACTATTGTATGGAGAATCATTTATTGATTGAATAGAGATTCCAATCCCTTGCCCCGTGGATGTTTCCTTGACACTCTGTTAGGGTTTTACCACGTAAATCCTAAGTTATTACTTGTGTGTTTGTATTCAGTTTTCCTGTCAGTTACATTCCTTTCTTGGTTAGTTTATAACTATAAATACCTTCTTTCTTGATCAGTAACTTATCTAACAACATCTTGAATTCAAAATTGAGCGTTTATATCCTCCAACTGAAGAAATGGAACTAAAAATCCTAATGATGCCCAAAAAACAGTGAAAGGAACTGGAAAGAAATTTTGATATTATTGTGTTGACATGGATAAAATAAAAACACTGGTTCAAAATTGAATGTTTAGATCAACCATAAAAAATCAGGCGCATTTTACCAAACTGTTAAATGACATTGAAGTTGGTATTGGATAATTTTTTCTCTCCATCATAAAATTTTAGGTGGATTTTCTCAAACTGTTAAACCACATTGAAGTTGGTATTGGAATATTTTTTCCATTTTTTAATTCAAGTTTGTACTTTTATTTTATTTCTGATTGAATTTTTGACCAATTATTGGTAGTTATAGGCTTTTTTGAAACATTCCATTATAAAAATTAGCTATGATTTAAAATAATAATTACAATTACATTTAAAATATAATTTAAGTAATATAATTTTATTATTTGATAAAAAAATGTATCATCCAATTTTGATGTAAAAATATTAATAGTCCATTGAAATAATGTCATTATTGCGTTGATGCGCTCTACACCCTAGTATGAGGTAGATCTCACCTAAACATGTAAATGTAAACATGTAAACGTACATCCTAGTATGGGGGTAGATCTCACCTATACATATAAATGTACAACCGAGTATGGGGGTAGATCTTACCTAAACATGTATAAAGTAAACATGTAAACCTACAACCCAAAATGGGGCATATCTCACCTAAACATGTAAATGTAAACATAAATGTAAACATGTAAACCTAAATGTAAACTTAAACTTTTAACTTGTAATGTTTAACATTTAACATGTATGGGGTAGATCTCACATCAACATGTAAATGTAAACATAAACGTAAACGTAAATGTAAATATTCAACATGTAATGTTTAACATCTAACATTTAACATTTTTAGTCGTCCCTATTTAAAAATCAATCTAATTATTATTATGTATGAACACACTATAACTTTAAAATATAAAGAGGTTTATGAACAATCAAAAAAGAAGAATGGTAAATAAGTAAAAATATAAATAAGCTAGAGGTATGGTAAATAAATAAAACCTCTTTTTATATTTACTCCATCAACCTCTTTATATTTAAAAAAACTCAAAAAGGAGGTTTTATTTAGGTGACGCCTAGAGGCCTATGGGCCAAATAACATTTTAATACCATATGCTAAATACCATGGGCCAAATACCATATTTATAAAATAGGTATGGTAAATAAATAAATATAAAAGAGTTATAAAGAGGTATGGTAAACAAATAAAAATATATCAAATAGGATTAGAAATCAACATCTAATTATATACTAAGCCTATGCCCCAAATACCATGGTAAATAAAAGTCAATAAATAAATGAGAGGTATGGTAAATAAATAAAACCTCTCTTATATTTACTCCATAATCCACTTTATATTTACAAACACTCAAAAAAGAGGTTTTATTTAGGTGAAGCCTATGGGCCAAATTATTATTAATACCATGAAAAAAATACATTATTGACCTAATATTAATATTAAAAGATTAATATTAATATTATTACTATATCTAATATTCATATTTATATATTATAATATTAATATTATTAAATTTAATAACTTTGGATTAATACAATATTAAATTTGTTATATTATAATATATATTAGTATATCATGATATATATTAACTCTAGATATATATGGGAGGGAAGAACAAAGACAAAGAGTGATAGAGGTGGAGAGATAGGGGGAGTGACAAGGGAGAGGGGGAGATAAACCGAAGGAGAGGGGAGAGGAGGAATGGAGATAGAGAGAGAGAAGGAGAGAGGGAGGGAGACAGTGAGAGGAAGAGAGAGAGCGATAGGGGAGAAAAGGAGAGAGAGGAAGGATGAGAGTGAGGACTTGAGAGAGAGGAGGAGAGCAGGAGGGATAGAGAGATGGAGTTGGAGGGGTAGAGAGGGAGGGAAGCAGAAATACATAGATATTAAGAAGTGGAGAGAGAGAGAGAGGGAGTGACAAGGGAGATATGGAGAGAGAGTCTATGTGTTTAGGGGTGAGATAAAGAGATAAAGGAGAGATGGAGAGAAAGGGGGAGAGAAGGATAGAGGGAGGGATATAGTAACATAGTTGGAGAGAGAGAGAGAGAGAGATAGCAACATAGTTGTGGAGAGAGAGAGAGAGAGAGAGAGAGAGAGGGATATAGTAACATAGTTGGAGAGAGAGAGAGAGAGGGATATAGTAACATAGTTGGAGAGAGAGAGATATGGGGAAAGAGAGAGGATTGGAGGGAAAATAGAGAGAGAGAGAGAGAGGATTGGAGGGAGAGAGAGAGAGAGAGAGAGAGAGAGAGAGAGAGAGGGAGGATGAAAGAGACGACTTGAGAGAGAGGAGGAGCATAATGGGGGAAGATAGAGGATTGGACAAGAGAGAGAGAGAGAGAGAGAGAGAGAGAGAGAGAGAGAGAGAGGGAGATAGGAGAGAAAGGAGATGGAGGAAGGACGAGAGAGAGGATTTGAGTGAGAGGAAGAGAGAGGGAGAGAGAGAGGATGAAAGAGGGAGGGATAGAGAGATGGATTTGGGGGGGGGGGGGGGGGGGGGAGAAGAAAGACATTGAGAGTGAGAAGTGGAGGGAGAGAGAGGGAGTGACAAGTGAGAGATGGAGAGAGAGTGTGTATGTTTGGGGGTGAGAAGGAAAGAGAAGGAGATAGGGAGGGATATAGTAACAAAGTTGGAGAGAGAGAGAGAGGGAGGGGTGGGAGAGAAAGGGAGAGAGAGGAAGGAAGAGAGAGGATGTGAGAGAGTGGACATAGGGAGGGAAAGAGAGATGAAGTTGGAGTGGGAGAGAGATGGAGGTAAGAAGAAATATATAGAGAGAGAAAGGTGGAGAGAGAGAGAGAGAGAGTTCTAAGGAATATGGAGAGAGAGGGAGAGAGGACAACAAGAGGAAAGTGAGAGAAGTGGGGGGAGGGAGAGAAGTGGCGAGGGGGGAAGGAGAGAGAGAGAGAGAGAGGAGGAGGAAGGAGGGATAGATAGATATATTTGAGAAAGAGAGTGTATACTTTGGGGGTCATATAGAGAGACAAAGGGAGATAGAGATATTTATGGAAGGTGAAGAGAGGGAAGAAGAGAGAGAGGGAGGGATGGACAAAGAGATTGATAAATATGGAGTGAGAAAGTGTGTTCGTTTGGGGGGGTGAGATAGAGAGACATGAAGGAGAGATGGAGGGATAGATATATATCTATATATATATATATGGACAAGGGAGAGAGGGAAGAAGATTGCTTGCACTAGATGCAATGATTTCAATGTAGATGATTTCTAATCTTATTGTATTGCTTGCACTAAATGCATAGATTTCAAAGTAGATGATGATTTCTAATCCTATTTGATTACTTGCACTAGATGCATTGATTTCAATGTAGATGTTGATTTCTAATTATATTTGATTGTTTGCACTAGCTGCATTGATTTCAATGTAAATGATATCTAATCCTATTTGATTTCTTGCACTAAATGCATTGATTTTAGCGTAGATGGTGATTTCTAATCCTATTTGATTGTCTTTAGTAAATGCATTGATTTCAATGTAGATGTTGGTTTCTAATCATATTTCCTTACTTACACTAGATGCATTGATTTGAGAGTAGATGTTGATTTCTAATCCTATTTGAATTCTTGCATTATATGCATTGATTTTAGTGTAGATTCTAATCTTATTTGATTGCTTGCATTAGATGCATTGATTTCAGTGTAGATGTTCATTTCCAATTTGATGTAATTGGATGGATGATAGTACATTAACTTTAAAGTGTTTGGATTAACAATATGCATTGATTTCATTGTAAGCACAGAAAATTATTGGCAATGTACATTAGTTTTTTGTTATAGTAATTCAACTTATTAATATTGGAGAGCAAGATAGACAAGGTATGATATTTACTATAACAACTTGAGCTAAACATTTAAATGGTTTACGATTTCAAATGTTCTTTTCATATAATCAGTATGAAAAGATGACAAAACTAACAAGGGTGACAATAAGAATAGTAGAAGAAAACAGCTTGAGATTGATCACAATGAATATTTGTAATTAACTACATTCTTATTATTCACATTTTCTATCATTCAACACTATTACATTATCACTTTGCATTTAAAATTTGTATTTCATCATTTTTCATCATTAAAGTTATTAACAATATTTATCATCTCAACCAAGTGAGGTAACTAAGAAAATTCAAAAATGATTATATTAATATTAGATGTATTTACATATTATTGATCAAATTAATCATATGTTCGATAGATTCTCCTTGGTGGCAGACAACTAAAACCAACCTAGATCAATCTTAACTCCGGATCTATCAAGTGTTGAGAGGGATCAAATCTCTCCAGGTGCAAAATTTTCCTCAAGTTTTGCACTAAAAAAAGAGGTTTGCACGTGGAGAGGTTTGATCTATTATGATGTTTGATAGATCCGAAGTTAAAATGGATCTAACCTGGTATACTTTCAAAAGGAGAATTGATTAGTCTCAGACCAATTTATTTATCTATTTCATTAAAATTAATTGAAGTATTCCTATGATTATATTCTCAAATCTAATAAATTAAAGCCTATGGTCAAGTATTATCCTGAAAATAAATTTTGTTATAGGCTCATACCATCGATTAAAAATGACTACCGTGAAATTAATTCTAAACACTACAGCTCAAAATACCCTCTATAGAAATCTTCATATTCTCAAACTAATAAATTGAATTCTCATAAAATTATTTGACTTTGTTTTCTCGCAAAATTTTAAAAATTTGTAGTGTTCTCAACAGGGAAGTTTCAATTGTACAATTTCTTAACTCTTTAAAGATTTTTGAATTTTTTTGGTATTTTTTTGAAATTAATAAGGTAAAACATTTATCATTACACGTTAGTTAATCACCTTGTCCAATTCATTTTCTCTTAAACCTTTACTATTTCTTATTTTGATGGGTTGTAGTTTATAGCAAGTTTCAATTGTACAATTTCTTAACTCTTTAAAGATTTTTGAATTGTTTTGGTAATTTTTTGAAATTAACAAGGTAAAACGTTTACTATTACAGGTTAGTTAATCACCTTGTCTAATTCATTTTCTCTTAAACGTTTACTATTTCTTATTTTGATGGGTTGTAGTTTATAGCCATACATTAGAGTGGTTATTTGCATTTATACACTCTAGTTTACCCAAATTCTTGGGAAGTTTTACTTTATTGCAATCCCTTGGAAGTTTAGAATATATATATATATATAAAGATAATAATAATATATAATAATATTTTATTTTTAAAATTAAAAATATATTAATTATTTTAAAAAAATTATAATATTCAAATTATATAGATTTATTAATTTATAACTAGGGTTTTTTATTTAAATAAATTTAACCGAAAAATCTAAAAAGAAAATTAACTCTATTCATTATCTCAAATTTTTAACGCCACAAGTCTCTCCGATAAGCCAGGTTTGTCTTCAACCTTGGACGAGGATAGTTGATAATGGCAGACCCACAAGTCCCTCTGATACGCGAGGTTTATCTTCATGCTTGAATTAGGTTAGTTAACCATTTCTCCGGTTGATTTACTTTCAAAGAAAAAGAAAAAGAAATCGGTACATTGTAGGAAAGAAAAGTTAGACCATGTTAGTGAAAAAAGAAGAGTTTTAACTTTTAAAGTTGATAATTTTAGTGAAAAAGAATACCATTTATGTTATTCAACCACAACAATATTAAGATTTCTCTCTAGTGAAGCTACAACACATTTACTTTTCTTCTATATACAGAAGATCCTATTCTATTATAGAGAAGAAAAGTTATCGTTAATATAATGTATAATGTATCAACTCTATTGCACATCATGCTTGAGACTTTTGGATCTAATCTTTATTTTTATTTTTATGTCTACGATCATTTTATAACATAAATTAAATTGAATTTTGAAGTGTATTTAATTGATGGAATTATTAAAATTTACAAATTCAATGTCAAATCAAATTGACATTGAAACAAGTAAAGCGAAATTTAAAAATATATTACTTGTGAAGTGAGTGGTTTCTCAGCATAGTAACATAGAGGGTGACCTTTGCGGATTGATGCTTATGAAACAAGTCATGGAAAATTTAAAACTATATTAATTAGGAAGCTCCAAGTGAAGTCGAAGTGAGTGTTTCCCAGCGCAATAATGTAGAGAGTTTAATGGATTAATTAGAAAAGGTACATCTTATCTAATTAATCAGTTAAAGTTTTAAATTAAATTTTAAAAATTAAAGTTATAGTTTATTGTTGATATAATTTTTTATATAATTAAAATTATAGTTTATTGTTGATAGGATTATAAAATTTAAAAATGTGATTTCAACAAATTATTGAAAAATAATCAAAATTTAAAAAATTCTCAAACTTGTCATTCCAACTAATTATTGCTAAAACAAAATTAATCAAAAATTGTAATTGAAAATAAATGAAAATGTCGAAAAAATAAACTATAACGATTTTATTAGTGTAAATATCAAAATAGTTAAGTAATTTTATCATTACAAAATATGTTAATTATTTGCTACAACCTTAAATTAAACTTAGTTACAAAAATTAAAAAGTGCCAACCTTGTCTCTAGATTATAACGTGAGTTCTTTATGGGTGAAGTGAAGGACAAGTTAACTAGATAGAGTTGATTTTTCTAGTAATTTTTCTTAGAAGATCTTATAACTTCCTTTCATGGAATTTTGGAATAGAAAAATTTGTAATTTTTAGATGTTTAATATAATTGGACTCAATAATCCCTATGCATTATTTGGGGATTATTTGTCTTTCTTTTTTTTTTTTTGTTAAAAAGATAGATTCACACTTCAAATATAGAAATTCTACCTAATTAGAGAATTATGAAATAAGCGCAAAAAGTTCAAGTGGTTATTGGTTTTGAAATGTTATTAGGTTAGTGGAGGGGATGTGATCCCCTTCGGGGTTGATCTGCCCAAATTTACTGTGGACGTAACAGCTACCCAATGACCCAGGAAAAAAAAAATAAATAAATAAATATATATATATATATATATATATATATATATATATTAAGGTAATTCTTCATGTGGATGTGGTACGATTATCAACTAGATTGTAAATTTTTAGTTTGTGGTTGAGATATTTATTCCATTCGAATTTGATTTTAAGCATTTTTTAAGAATGCGTAACGTCTTAAATTCAGTTATGGGCATATGTCACTGTAATTCATTCTCTATAAATTTGACTTTTTCTTTTTCTTTTAATGTGTGTTACTATGATTAATTATCCCAATTGAAACTTTGGTACCACTTGGTAACAATATGCCTTGCATGTGAAAAACATATGCATCTTAACAACATTTTTTTTCATGCATAATTGTAAACATACCTATATAAAATTATTAAATACATAAAATATGCCATCCAAAATCAAATAACATAGAACGCTTATCATTTTATGAGGTCCCACCAAGCCATAGCTACTGTTATTCCATCTCTTTCAACAATAGGTCACCCTCAAGATGAGGCTAACACTCCACTAGGACAAACACTACCTAATCCTATTAGGTCTTATAGTGAGCACAATAATAACTAGATCATGATACTAAACTCTAGCAACAATTCCAAGCTACAAACTTTCATTACCAGTCATCCTACACAATGCAAGGAAGTCTATCCACTTCTTTATGTTGTAGTCCCTGAGGTGGCACCACTTCCCTCCAAGGGATCCGTCATAATTTGTCAAAGAACTCTCAAAGCTCTATGGCTCTAGGAAATTCAACTACTATAATGCACTCTCTAGTCATTCCCCCCAAGCCTCACATAACTTAAACATATTCCCAACAATTCTTTGTCTAGGTCCCCATCCTTCCCCAAGGAAATCCAAGGAGAATTTTCCACCTCCATCCACCTAAGATTTATAGGGTTTCCCAATTTAATAAGGTTATAGTCAATCCTCTACTCACACTCAACATACCCAAATCAAAGGTGGCAAGAAAGGAATGATGGCATTATTGAGAATTATAGATTTATTACTAAGCCAAAATTTTATAAATGCATTATCCTTTTCTAACAAGTGGCAACCCAATAACTACCTCCCCACACTTGGTAATTCATTCCACCACTTAGGAACTTAGGATAAAAATCATAACATGAGATAGGGGATTTTAGGAATGTGTTATTTGATTCCTTCACTTAAGCCCACTTGACTCAATCCCTTTCACTAATCCTCGAGCATCCTTTTCACTCGTGGAGTCCTAACCCTCCATACTCTCTTGCATGATTATTCTTAAGAAGTGATGTATTTTATTAATATATGAATGATCCAGGTGGATATTGGTGGCCACCTGCCAAGTCCACCTGGACCCCCACCATTGTCTTTCTCAGCATTTTCAGTTTCCTTAATTGTAGCACAACTTACTATTTTTAGCAGTTTTTCGGGTCCTGAACTTCCGGAGCCGTTTTGAGGCCCTAAACGACGTTTTTTGGGGAATCCGGGGGCAACACGAGTCCATGGAATGGACTGGTGCATGGACTGGTGTTGCCCGTTCCAACAATGATAGTGCTCGGATAGATCTTTCTAATGAGCTATTGTACGCGTCAAACGGAGATCATATGCCAAAGTTACGACCCCGGGAAGTTGATGTACCAACTTACCCCCAAACGGGGCCCACAGTTTGGCGTTTCATCTCCTAGGGTTAGGTTTTGGAATGTTAAGGGTTTTTCCATTGTTTCTCAACAATAAATAGGCCTTCGAGCCTCATTGTAACACAGTTCAGAGGCATGTAGCCATCACATCTCTTCTCAGAGATAAGCTACCATCGCCCTAGCTAGTTTATTGCCATTTCTGTTTGTAAGCATATTTCAGTATTTTCCATTAATGAAATGAAGTATTATTTCCGCTGCATCTTTGTGTATATGGTTATCTCTGTAATTTGTTGCGTTCCTGTTTAAATCCGGATCAGTGGTATCAGAGCGGTCTGCTTTTTCTCTGTTTTTCTTTGCATGTCCCCAACAAGGTCGGGATATAAGGAGTTAGGGCTTGAACTGGTTGAACCTTTGCAAGACCAGCCTCGCAAATCCCGACGGCCTCCCATGGCGGACGAGAAGAAAGACGAGGGGGCAGGAGATCCCATCAAAATCTTGCTCGAAGAAGCGCTCGAGCGACAACGGAACGCGATGATGGACAGCTTTGCGCAGATCCTTCAGCGGCTACCCAGAAGCGGCGCATCGGCTTCCAGCAGCTCCTCTGGAAATGCCACACCCTTTAAGGTACAAGTTAATTTTGAAATCCCCATATTCGAGGGTCAGATAGACGCCGATGCCGTAGATAAATGGTTAAATCTGCTAGAGGGTTATTTTTCTGTTCATGAATTTTCGAGTCGGGAAAAGATTGTTTTTGCTCTTCTCAAAGCAGCCCCCCACGTCAAGGACTGGTGGGAAACCTACTGCGAGCAGAAGGATGAAAGTACTGGCTCACTATTTTCAGCCGCACCCACCTGGTATTCGTTCCGGGATGCCATCAAGGAGCAGTACTACCCTGTCGGAAGCTATGAGGATGAATACATAAAGTGGACCACGCTGCGGCAGGGAAGGGACCAAGACGTGCCGGAGTTCACCAATCTTTTCCATACCCTTCGCACAAAGTTGGGTATCAAGGATTCAGAGCAACATTTGATACTCAAATACCGTGGCTGCCTGCACAAGTACATCCAGGAAGAAATACAGTTCCTAAACATCCCCTCGCTCGGCGCAGCATACCGGTATGCCGTCAAGGTCGAGCAGACGTTTAAACAAAAGAAGCGAGACTTTGGATCTGCGAATCCAAAGCAGGGGAAAGGTGCCCCTAAACCACAGAACAAAGGACAAAGCCAAGGAGGGACAGCCCAAGACAACCAGCCGAAGCTTCAAGCAAAGAGAAATGCCGCGAAGCCGAGAAAGGACACTGGAAAATGGTGCGAGTTCCATAAGAGCTCCACTCACAACACAAGTGAGTGTCGGGCCAAGCAGTCACTGGTGGCTGAGCTAAAGGTTTCAGAATCAGATGCATGTTCCGACTCTGAGTCAGAACCCGATAAGGGGTATGAAAAAGGGAAGCAGATCATTGATGCGGATCCCAGCGCCACTGTTGCTACCGCAAAGATCTAGAAAAATGAACCCGAAGATCCAGAGGAGGAGGAGCGTCTCTTCCACTCCCAGATGTGGGTAAAGGGCTCCCCGATACAGTTCATTGTTGATAGCGGGAGTCAAAAGAACCTCATTTCGGCAGAGGTCGTGAAGCGGTTGGGCTTACCGACCACAGCACATCCACAACCATACACCATTGGGTGGCTTCACCAAGGGCGAGATCTTCGCGTGAGCCAGCAGTGTCGCCTTCCATACAACATCAAGCCCTTCACGGATGAGGTATTGTGTGACATTGCTCCCCTTCAAGTTTGTGATGTATTACTAGGACAACCATACTTGTGGAAGCGACATGCTGTGTATGAATCAAGGCCCCGTGCTGTTATTATTACATTGGGAAATAAGTTGTTCAGGATACCAGAGGTAGCACCACCTGCCACCATCTCTTTGATTACTGCAAAACAATGCAGTAAGATCATTTCCAAAACCAGGAAATTTGTTTTCCTGATGATACGCCCTCAAGGGAAGAAGAAGACAGTGGCCGCGGCCTCCAAACGGGGTCCCTCTGCACGGCAGCTACAGATGGACAAGATTGTGGAGGAGTACGAAGACATCTTCACCTCCCCGGCAGGGGTTCCTCTGCACTGTCAAGTCAAGCACTCCATCGATCTGACCCCAGGTGCGCCGCTACCCAATGGACCAATTTATCGGCGCTCCGTTCTGGAGAACAATGAAATCAAGAGGCAGATTCAGGAGCTCCTGCAGAAAGGTCACATCCGTCCGAGTTCTTCGCCCTGTGGGAGCCCGATAGTGTTGGTACAGAAGAAGGATGGGACGTGGAGACTCTGTATTGACTATCGGGCGCTGAACAAGATCACTGTCCGTAATAGGTACCCGATCCCGCGGATTGATGACCTCCTAGACCAACTAAAGGGGGCGAAATATTTCAGCAAGATCGATCTGAAGTCAGGATATCACCAGGTACCAATTGAACCCTCAGATGTGTGGAAGACTACCTTCAAATCCAAGGAGGGCCTCTTCGAATGGTTGGTCATGCCTTTCGGATTGACGAATGCTCCTGCAACCTTTATGAGGCTAATGGATGACATCTTGCGGCCATTCACCAACTCCTTTGTAGTAGTATACTTGGATGACATTCTGATCTTCAGCCAGAGTTGGGAAGAGCACCTCCACCACATCCGACAGGTTCTCCAAACACTGCGGCAACACAAGCTATGTGCCAATTTGGAGAAATGCACTTTTGGCATGACCGAGGTTCAGTATCTGGGATACATCATTGATGAACAGGGGGTGCATGTCGATCCAGCCAAGGTCCAAGTCATTCGGGATTGTCCCTCTCCAACCACTCTAACAGAGCTCCGCAGCTTTCTAGGTCTTGCCAACTTCTACCGCAGGTTTGTGTTGGGATTTTCTCATATTTCTTGGCCCTTGAGTCAAGTCACCAAGGGCGGGGCGAAAGCAAAATTCTTTTGGTCTGAATCTCAACAGAAGTCATTCAGGGAGTTGAAGGATCGCCTCTGCACGGCACCAGTGCTCGCGTTACCAGATTTACAACAACCATTTGAGGTCGAGACAGATGCCTCTGACTATGCTATTGGGGCAGCCCTTACTCAACATGGACATCCAGTGGCATATCACAGTGAAACACTTTCAGACACAGTCCGGAAGTACCCCACTTATGATAAAGAGATGTATTCCATTGTACAGGCCTGCCGACAATGGAAGAATTACATTTTGGGGAAGGAAACGGTCATCCACACAGACCACCGACCTCTGCAGTTCATACAGACCCAAGGGAAATTGCAGAATGATCGCCATCAGAAGCGGTCTACATACCTGCAACAGTTTCACTTGAATATCAAGTATAAAAAGGGCAGCACCAATAATGTTGCAGATTGCCTCAGTCGACCACCGATCATGGCGCTAACCACCGTGCTCAACTCTTGCGGGCACGAGACTTCTGATTGGCCACTCCTCTACAAAAGCGACCCAGAATTCGGCCACACATACCAGACACTCTTGGAGGGTCGGCAGGTTGCAGATTTTCACCTCCAGGATGCCCTATTATGCCACCTCGGTCACCTCTGTGTTCCTTCAAGCGAGCGTGCCAAGATGATTTGGGAAGCACACTACAGTCGGGCTGCTGGGCATTTCGGGGTCGAGAAAACAGTGGCAGTACTGCAAAACTATTTCTATTGGCCGAATCTTCGACAGGATGTTGGGAAGTACATCCAATCATGTACTGCCTGTGCCATTGCCAAACCGACCATTAAGAAGCAAGGCCTCTATACCCCGTTGCCTACCCCTAGTCGACCTTGGGAATCCATCTCCATGGATTACATGTCAGGCCTTCCTTCCACTAAGCATGGAAATGACTGTGTTTTTGTGGTCGTCGACAGGTTCTCAAAGATGGCCATTATGATGGCCTGCAAGAAGAATATCACAGCAGAAGCCACTGCTAAACTCTTCTTTGAACGAGTGTGGGTGCACTTTGGGATCCCACAGTCTATCATCTCAGATCGGGACAGTCGGTTTCTCAGCACCTTTTGGTCCAGTCTCTGGTCAATGCTGGACACCAAACTCACGAAGTCCACAGCCTTCCACCCTCAAACTGATGGCCAGACAGAGGTTGTCAATAGGATGATTGTGCACATTCTGCGCATGTATAACTCAAAGCATCCACGCACATGGGACGAGAGCCTCCCCTACGTTCAGCACAGCTACAACCGAGCTCTTCACAGCTCCACTGGCCATAGCCCTTTTCAGGTGGGTTTGGGATTCCAGCCACTATGCCCCATTGATGTGGCCATGCCACTTGCAGCTACTCACATGAATTCAGCTCATGTCCAGTCCGAAACAGATAAGGCCACCAGCTTCATTGAGCGCATCCAACATATTCGCCAGCAGGTCCATGACATTCTTGAGAAATCAAATGCCAAGTACAAGCAGCGACATGATCAACATCGGGTGCCACACAAGTTTCAGGTGGGCGACAAAGTCTGGTTGCATTTGCAAAAGGAACGCCTTACTGGAGCCTATCGGAAATTGAGACCACTCCGATATGGTCCTTACACCATTACTAAGGCTATGGGAGACAATGCATTTGAGCTCAGCATTCCCCCATTCCTTGGCCTGCACCCAGTATTTAATGTGGACCGCCTTCGGCCATACTTTCCACCATTGCTAGACACATCCGACATTGCAGAACAGCTCAAACCCACAGAACTAAATCCAGATTGCATGGAACAAGCTGCAACTGATCGGATCATGGACACATAGATCAAGAACACTCGCCAACAGAATATCCAACTGTATCGAGTTGTCAAAGCGGGCCAACTCCTTCAGCAGGGCAAGTGGCTCACCAGGGAACAAGTTCAGCAGAAGTTTCCTCATCTCATGGAGGAGCTCAACGCAATGGGGACCATTGCTTCCTAAGGGGGGAGGAATGATCCAGGTGGATATTGGTGGCCACCTGCCAAGTCCACCTGGACCCCCACCATTGTCTTTCTCAGCATTTTCAGTTTCCTTAATTGTAGCACAACTTACTATTTTTAGCAGTTTTTCGGGTCCTGAACTTCCAGAGCCATTTTGAGGCCCTAAACGACGTTTTTTGGGGAATCCGGGCCAACAATGATAGTGCTCGGATAGATCTTTCTAATGAGCTATTGTACGCGTCAAACGGAGATCATATGCCAAAGTTACGACCCCAGGAAGTTGATGTACCAACTTACCCCCAAACGGGGCCCACAGTTTGGCGTTTCATCTCCTAGGGTTAGGTTTTGGAATGTTAAGGGTTTTTCCATTGTTTCTCAACAATAAATAGGCCTTCGAGCCTCATTGTAACACAGTTCAGAGGCATGTAGCCATCACATCTCTTCTCAGAGATAAGCTACCATCGCCCTAGCTAGTTTATTGCCATTTCTGTTTGTAAGCATATTTCAGTATTTTCCATTAATGAAATGAAGTATTATTTCCGTTGCATCTTTGTGTATATGGTTATCTCTGTAATTTGTTGCGTTCCTGTTTAAATCCGGATCAATGAATGTGATTACAATTTATAATGCTAGGTTCACTATCTTTTCAGAACACATGCTCTCTTTCCTAATATCACACAAGAACTCCAACACGAGAACATATATACGTAAACACTCTTACCCAAAAACCATACTGGCTCACTAGCCTATAAACATAAGTAAATTTACAACCTAAGAGTATTAGGTTCCCATACTCCTTATAGATGCAATATCCTTAATGCATTACATAAATATGTAGAATGCAAAACTGGTAAAATTTCTACAAGTACGCCTCCTGGATGACATCCTCAAGCTCCCACATAGCACCTTCAAGATTGAAACAAGTCCATTGGACCTTTACCAAGCTAATGGGTCAATTGTTCAAAACTTTGACCTTATTGTCCAATATGTGCACTAGTTGGACCTAGAAGTCACTCTCATGCTCCACCTCAATCACAACCTAATCAATTACCTCGTTAGGAATAGGAACATACTTTTTAAGAAAAGACTCATGAAACACATAATGTATGCACATGGATGCAGGTATAACAAGCATGTATGCAACAAGACTAATCATCTCTAGGATTTTGAAATTCCCACAATATCTTACTACTATTTTGGGGTAGCTTCCAAATCTTAGTGAATTTTCCTTAAATTTCCTTTCAGGAAGACATGTTCAGTAACTTTGAATTCTCTCTGTGTTCTACTTTATTCTACGTAATTTTTCTACATGTATTATGTAGTCTTAAATTTCTTCATTATTTTCACCATATGCTCTTCCATTTACTTAAGTAATTATAGCCCATAATAGCCCTGTTAGCTAGGTTATCCTAACTCACAAGTTTGTTTCATTTCCTACCATACAAGGCTTCAAATGGGATCATAGTTAAGGATGCCCAATACCTATTTTTTTAATCAAATCAACCAAATATAAATACTCTTATTGTTTTAATGGTTTATCCATCACATACATCCACATCATATCTTCAATCACTTCTTTGGTCATCTTTGTGTTCTCATGTGGCTATGGGTTATATACTTTGCTAAAATTTAATGTTTTCCCAAATAATGGGATTTTAGAAAGAGAACAGATTCCATTCTTTAGCATTATATCTTATTATATAGCTAAGAACATTATTTCAAAATGGTAAATTATGAGAGTAATGGAGGAGGAGGATTTTGTAAAACGCATTAAGTCCACAATGTCAAAAGGCAAATCCATAATCAGTTGCCATTACTTTGTATGTGCATTTTTACAATTGAAACAATGAGAGCAAAGCATAGGCCTCACCTTCTAGATATGTTTCCTCCCATATTGGGTTTCCAAGGGTAAATCCTATATTCATTTGTGTGGATGGTGTGTAATTGTGCCTATTCTTTCATTTTTGTGTTTTAGTTATTTATTAAAATTCAAGAAAAACTACTAATTAATTAATCTAGAATATAAGGAAAAATTAGTTTGTGTAGTTTAATATTTTAGAATATTATAAGTGTCACACACCAAATTAATTTTTTGTATTCCATTTATTACTATTAAAATTGTTTTATTTTATTTTTATTTGTAGTTCACATTCATTTATCACACAAGTGTTATGTATATTATATTTTTTTACATATAGCCTAAAACTAAGTGAGGGTTACATAGTTATCCCTCCCCCTCCCCCTTTATACCAAAACTCATGGTTATGTAAAAATATGTCTCAGTCTCATCGTTTTCGATTTCATTGCACCATTAATACGACTTAGCCTTTGGATGCTTCCAATAATTATATGTTGATCTCTTTAGGTGATGTACCATATTTCTTCACCAAAGTTATATATATTTTCAATGAGATATCACATTTGAAGGAGGACATATGTCCATAGTTAGAATGCATAGGTCTGTTACACTATATTCGTTTCATCAAATTTATATTCATGTTAATAGGGTATCATTTTCCAACAAGGAAATTTGTCCATGTATAAGTTGCACAGGTGTAGAGCTAACCTAGAATTACCCTCGCATTAAGCATTTTCTGCCATTGTTTCTCATGCTAAGGGTTATCATTTTACCTTTAGAAAACCACAAGCATTGTGTTTTCCCCACATTGCCTTCTCCCCATGTGATGGCATGTGATCATCCTATTTACCTTTCAACAGTCACGATGATGGGAGGGAAGATCACCAGCTAGGAATCAAAGCCCCAAACTCTAACCCTTTATTACCAATCTCCTTACCATTTGTCTCTCATTCCTTATGCCACTTCTTGCTACATGTTTCAAGGCCGCAACCACTTCTGGCAGGTATTCTCTCAGCACTCGACACCTAATCGAGGACGTAGATGCATGATTGTGGCTTCCTTTGTCATATGCTCCATCTATCCTTAGATATTGGTAGCCTATTTCTTTGTATAATGGTGTAATTGGTTTCGTTTACTTGTAGTTGGTGGTCTCAAAATTTAGCAATTGGGCCTCAAATTGTTTCTTCTATGTTTTGATTCTCTCTTTATTTTAGACAATTCATGTATGATGAAGGTCCCTTTCATCAACCCACCTTGTTTTGTTTAGTATTACTTACACGTAGCTTACTTTCCTCACTTCCCCCATTTCACTTATTGTGCAAAGTTTTTCATTTTTTGGGTTTTCTGTTAGTCATTGGTTTCGTTTACACCAGGTACTTCCAGTGTAGTCACGTGGCTTCTTGGAGACCATGATACCCCATTTTCGTTCTCCGATCTAGAATTAGAGTGCCATTTTGATATACACTAGAGGTGAATAGACCTGAATCTATTAACTTAACCACTAGTTTGTATATATCATCATGATAGTAATAATTCTACACCATTTAAGAGATTTTCTTGTTGATATTCAACATGGGCGCAATGGTACCAAGTACCTACCAAGTATGAAAATATCATCTCCTTTTCCTTTATGGGTTTTATTATAATGTAGATAGACTCATTTTCTTGTGAATGCAATACTAATATTGTCTTCTATATTCGCCTCATAGATATGAGGGCTTCCTTTGCAATATTTTTGTTACAGTGGCCTCCATGACCTTGTCTAAGTCACAATTTTATAACCCCTAGCTTAGTCCCTCCTCCAGGTCAGTGATAATCATTTTCTCGGGCTCTATCAAATGCGATGACTCCCTTAAAATTTGTATGTTGCCATTATTATTGAAAGTTGTAAAGGGTACTATTCTCTAAGGCTGAAGTAACTTCATCTTGCTATCTTGAGTAAAATACTTTCTTATTTTCTTTTTTGTACCCTGTGGTAAAGGGGTTATGATTTGATCAGTGTATGTATTTCTTTCTATTTATGAGACTATTTTGAATACTACTTGGGTTTCAACACCATGTATCTCCTTGTAATTACAGTGAGGTCCTTATACTCAAATAAGGTTGTTACCCCTTTCCTTAGGGTGTGAACTCTGGAATATGTATGTTATTCTTTTTACCAATATTTAATTCAATATCATAGCCTCGCTCAAGGTGCATATAATTTTTTTCAAGTATATTGGTCCTTTATGAACTGAACTTTGTGCAGCGTTTTCACGAAAGTATCTGAAGCAAAATATGGTTAATATCTCAGTTTTGTTTTAGTGAAGCAATGGCATAGTTAATATCTAAGTATCCATTTATATTATTGTTCTCTCTTTTTTTCTTTTTTTTTCTTTTTGTTTTGTTTTGTTTTGTTTTTGTTTTTGTTTTTGTTTTTGTTTTTGTTTTTGTTTTTGTTTTTGTTTTATTTATTTATTTATTTTATTTATTATTTATTATTTATTATTTATTATTTATTATTTATTTATTTATTTATTATTATTATTATTATTATTATTATTATTATTATTTGTGGTTCATGAACACCCTTGGTCACTCGGTGGCCGCTACATCCATGGTAAGAGACTAGGTTGATTAGAGGGGATCAAACCTTTCGGCCATCACAGACCTGACCCCAAGAGCTCTTGGGAATTGACCCTGTGACCTCCCATCTAGCGAGGCCCTGACTTGACCGATTGAGCTAACCCGTGGGGCTATTATTGTTCTCTTCTATTCAAGCTTATGATGTATTTTATGTTGTAACTTCATCAAGTAAAACTCTGGAATTAGGAGAGTTGAATAATTAGGACACATATAATTTTCGTTTAGGTATTTTCATTTCTTGTTACTCCTGATATCATTGGTATTACTTTCTAATAGCATTACTCTATTTCGTTACTCCTAGAATTTTTTTTGTATAGTTTCATCTTAGTATGGTTGTACGATCCTTTCAGGGCTTCAGACATGATAATTCCATAAATTCTTTGGCTTTTGTTTCCCCTCAGATATGTCGATTTGTATACTTAAGACAATGTATGCATTTTTAACAAATTAATTAACCATGGTTAGCATGTCCATGACCCCCAGGAAGAATATGTGTATGTCCCTCCTATGGAGTTGTAGTAACTTTTCAACTCTCATTCTTCTTTCGACGTCCGTTCAAATATTGTCCACATGAATGGAATTACATCCCAAATTAAACATATGATAACCGAAATAGGATTTTTTTTTTGAAGCAATAAACAGTTATACAGACAGCCAACTCTTACATCTACACAATATTACATGTTTGAATAAGTCTTTAATCTACTTATCCTACCTTCTATATTATTTTTTACCCTTAAAGCTAATAAATAGACTTCCAAACAATAAATTGATAACCCCCCACACCCCATTTTCGTGTCTGTGGATTTCAACTTGAACTAAATTAAGGTTTCTGCTAAAATTTCACGCACAAGTATTCCACCAACTCTTAGGAATAATTAAATCTTATTACTTCTACTCATCCTAAGTCTTCTAATCCATATGTCAGTTCCTTTTGTTTTAAGTTACTTTACAAGAACTCATTTCATCACCAAAACATGTATACCTATTTATATACTCATTTACAGTACTAAAAAACCATAATAAAAAAAATACTAACCATTTTGTATATCCCTCTACATTACTAAAACACCGTAATCACAAATATCATTTATCCATTTGCAATACTGCAAAATTGTAACATAGATTATCATATATTTATCTACAATAATGAGAAATTGTAACAGAAAACTATCGTATATTCATCTCCAATACTGACAAATTGTAACATAAATTTATCATATATTCATCTACAATATTGAGAAGTTGTAACTAAAATTATCATATATTCATCTACAATATTGAGAAATTGTAACAAAATTTCTAACAAATCGTGACTAGGAGAACACTTGGGAATGAGCACTTTTCCTCCCAACCTTGAATTGTAGTCTCCAGTTACCTCCAAGATGAGATTTATTCGCCAGGAAAAATAAGAATCAAAAACCCCTATTAATCCCTTCAATAGCTATTTTATATATTTTCTTCCATAGTCGATTTTTCCTTCAGCAGTGTCCTGCTTTTGTGGTTCTCAACTCCACTGGGCTAGGATTTTCCTTTAAAGCCCACTTTTCTCTCCTGCAACAGTTTACTCATTCATGGTTAGAATATTTCCTGAGCTAAGTGTATTAATGGAATTTCTCTCATATCCATTAAATCTTATGTAGAAGTCCTTATCATGGAAGAGTTATCTCATTCTCATCCACACATGAGATTTTTGTTTTTCTTTATTTGGCAAGAATATCTTACTCAAGTGTCTTATTCCCAAATAATTTCAACCCTTTTTTATTTATTAATAAAATTATTTACTACATAAGCATTTTAATGTAATTCATGGATTTTCTACTATCCATTCTAACATAACTTAGTCTGAACAAAGAAAACAAAAATTACAGAAAGAGAGGGGTATTACATCTTCCCCCCTTTTTATTTATATCATCCCTTATGTTTATTCCCCAGTTACTTCCATCTGGAATAGTGCTGGATAGTTCTTCTACATCTCATCTTCTCTCTCCTGTGGGGCATGTTCGAGAGTAAAGTTATTCCATTTCACTTTAACCCGAACGATGGCTGGATTTTGGATCGAGATCTATTTCTGGTTTAGGATACATAGAGGTTCTACCAGAAAGTCTCATTCAGGTTCCACCTGTAGCAAGTTCCAATCAATTATGTGAGAACCATCATGTACATATTTATCTAGCAAAGATACATTAAAAACATTGTCTAATTTAATATGGCTAGGTAATTCTAATTGATAAGCTATGGGTCCAATTATGTCTAGAATTTCGAATGGCCCACAAAATCATTGTGCCAATTTTCTACAGGTTCCCATCCTTAAGGTAATTTTTCATGGTTTCACCCTTAAATAAATATGATCTCCAATTTTGAACTCCCTGTGTTTCCTCTTTTTATCGACATAGATTTTCTGTCTATCCTATGCATTTTTTATGTTTTGCCAAATCCTTCGTACCATTTTCTCTGTTTCCTCTAAAGCATCCAGTTTGAGTATCAATTTATCCATCGGTTGACTCCAACTGAGAGATGTATGACATTTTCTACCATACATCGCTTCAAAAGGGCTCATTTTGATGGACATTTGATAGTTGTTCTTATAAGAAAATTCTTCCAAATGCAAAAAATCTTCGCATCTAGTAGGTCTGTCCATGACATGCATCCTTAGCATGTCCTATAAAATATGATTAGTTCTCTCAGTTTGTCCATCCATTTGAGGATGACACGCAATGCTGAAATTTAGTTGAGTTCCCATGCTCCCAAACAACACTTTCCAAAATTTTTAGATGAACTTGGCATCCCTATTAGACAATACCATCTTGGGTACTCCATGTAATTGAAAAAATTCCTTCTGAAGATATTGGAAATCTACGTAGTACCATAAGTGGATTTTATAGGTATGAAATGTGCGCCTTTGCTTAAGGTGTCTACCACCACCATAATAAAGTCGTGTTGCCCTTTGGTACTTGGTAGTCCTGTGATAAAATCTAAGGAAACTATTTCCCATTTCCATTCAGGAACAAGTAGTGGATTCAACAACTGAGTAGGGTGTTTATGTTCAACCTTCACTTGTTGACATTCTAAACATTTTGATAAATATTCAAATACCTCCTTTTTCATACCTCGCAAAGAGAAGTTATTTCTTAATGTTGTGATCATATTTTGGTACCCATGATGTCCTAAATATGGTTTCCTATGATACTCATCTAGTATCAATTTTTTCAGCTCATTCTCATTGGTCATATACAACCATTTTTTGTAAATCAATAGTTTTTTCAAAATTTTCAGCATAACTAGGGATGTGAGTCTACTACAATTTTTATTGAATTTCCACATATTTAGGATCACTGGTTATTGATTTTTTAATCTTCTCCACTAAATATATGCTAATGTTGCTTAGATATATTCCCATTAAAGTATAGGCATGCATGCTCAATGCATTTGCTATCTTGTTTTCTTTCCCTTTATGTGTTTAATGTGAAACTCAAATTCAATGGGGAGCACCATCCACCTAGCTTATCTGGAATTGAGATCTAGTTGGCTAAAAATATATTTTGAACTGATGTGATCTGTCACCAAAGTGAATTTCTTCCCTAACAGATAATGCCTCCACATCTTTAAGGCATGTATTACAACAACTAGCTCTAAATCATATATAGCATAATTTATTTCATGTGTTTTTAGCTTTCTAGATTCATAAGCTACCACTCAATTTTAATGCATTAAAACTCCACCTAGCCCCTCCATACAAGAACCAATGCAAACTGTAAATTCTTTATTTTGGTTTGCAAGGTTTAGGATAGGATCCATTGTTAGTAAGTGTTTCAACTTATCAAAACTTTCTTGACATTTGGTTGTCCACTCAAATTTTACTCCTTTCTTCTGTAAGGATGTAATAGGATGTGCTAGTTTTGAGAATCCCTCTATAAATCTTTAGTAATACCCCGTGATTCCCATAAATGAACATACAACAGACACATCCTTTGGTATGGGCCAATTTACCAATTCCCTAACCTTCTTAGGATCAACCACTAGTCCTTCATTTGAAATGACATGGCCCAAATACTGTATTCTATTTTTGTAAAACTCACATTTTCTAAATTTGGCATACAACTGATGTTCTCTTAGAGTTTACAACACTAATTTTAGTTGTTCCTTGTGTTCTTGCTAATTCTTGGAATACACCAGAATGTCATCGATAAATACCAACACAAATTTATCTAGATTTTTATTAAGTACATTGTTCATCAAGCACATAAAGGTTGTTGGCGAATTAGTAAGGCCAAATGATAACACTACAAACTCGTAGTGACTATATTTGGTTTTGAAAGTTATCTTATAAATATCTACCTTTTTTATTCTTAATTGATGGTATCTCATCCTTAAACCAACTTTTGATTAAAATGTTGCCCCCCTTACTTGATGAAACAAATCATTAATGTGCGGTAATGGATATTTATTTTTAATGGCTAACTTGTCTAATTATTGATAATCAATGCACATCCCAAATGTGCCATCATTCTTCTTAACAAATAACACAGGAGCCCCCTATTGAATTTCCATGACCTTGGGTCTAGGTTAGAGTCTTAAAATCACTAATGCTACCAAACCAAGAATCCCAACCATAAACTACTTTGCACAACAGAAATATAAAGTAGTAAACCATAGATGCACAAATCTACATAGTTTTTAACAAATTTTACAATAATGTAGAACCAAATATTCATTACATTAAACAAAATATGAATAATAAAATAGTCTATGGTATTGATCACTAGCTGCTCCTTAGTCCTTCAAAGGACAACACATCGAGACTTGAGGAGGGATTCCACTTACCATTATTGCAAGTCACTTATGCTGCATGTACACAGGCTCATCAATCTGCTCTCTAGGTTTGCCAATTCCCAAGCTCCAGTTTACTAGGCTAGCAGTTACATTTGTCAATCAAGGTGCTGCACTTTGGCACCAAACTTCACCCAATATTCAACTCCTCTTTGTTACTTCAAGATAGCTCGTCTAGGGCTACTTTGGGCTATCAACATGCTGCCCTCCACTAGACCAATGATACCCAATACTACACTGTTCGTTCTACTCCTAGGAGGAACCCTTCACAACCATGGAAGGTCCTCCACGCGACACCAAAAGGCTGCAATATAATATGATCCAAAATGGTCACTTCCTTGACCCAAAAAACACCAAAATCTACTCCAATAATCATGTACTAGGTCACTATTTTGAGGTATGTTATAAACATTGCAACTAGGCCTGGTTAGGGAACAACGCATTCCCTTTTCCAGCCATTTTTTCTAACAAGAATTGCACCAAAGTGATGAGGCTTCCATTTCTTGAGATTCTGAGGAGGGATGCTCCAAATCTGGGTTGTCCCAGCCCTCAACCAACCTTCGACCTACCTTCAAATGACTACGGGATGCTACAGTTGGCTCCTCTAGGATTGTATCATGCTAGTTTAGCATCTGCCCACCCTTTTCCTACCCTCAAAATAGTTCTAGAGGTTTTGGTGTCAAAAAAAGGGAACTCGACCCCTTCTCCAAAACTTCGGACTCCTGAAAATACCCTTCAAACATTCCCTAAATCCCACACTGGTCTTCCTCCTTGCTGCGGCCCTAAAACAGAAATACCCTTCCTTTCCAACGAGCTTCTCTATTTTGTTTTGTTACTCGAATGGATGAGAATTAACCTTTCATTCACCCTATATTTATACACAAATGAGGGGCTCCATGATTTTGATGAAGGGTCATGTCTCTTAGACAAATTTATCAAGCCTACATGACTTGTCCTTGTCCAAACATTAATGACAACTTCAAAAATTCATATCTCCACTTCTACAACTCAGAATTCGACGATTCTTGAAGAGTTGAATTATCCTTTTCTACCCTCTATTGTCTCATTCCATAAAATTTAGAACTATGCTTCTAGAAATGCCCAAAACACTTTTTTGTTCAAAACCACATACTTGGGTTCTAAGCCCATAAGTGACTCTTTGGCGTTTTTCCCTCCAAACCCTCAACCCTAGGGATTTGAGTACCTCCTAAGGTACACAAATAAACACTCCCTCTTAGTGAGGGAGGTACTTCCAATACTAAGAAGTATCTCGTCGTCATCATCACTGCTCGCAAAACTTGCCCAACTTTTATCACTCACAATCGCAGAAATCCCTGTACAATGAATGCCTCCCTTCTTGGAAGTGTCACTGTCACTGCTCAAAGCACCCTACTTCTTTTTCTTATACCATAATGTATTCTACTCTCTCCACAATTCGTTCTTGGTAGTTGTAGGAGCACCCTTTCTCCCCACTAACCATGCACTCTTCTTGGACTACAGAGTCTCCCTTTGAATTTGAAAACTCCCTCTCGAACTCGACTCTGTCTAAGTCATTGGAATCTAGACCTTCTTCTCGGGAAGGTGTGCCTTCTTCTTGGGAACCTATACCTGCTGCTTTGAAGTCTGCACCTACACCTACTCCTTATTCTCTAGAATTTGTGCCTGATCCACCTACTTCTTTCAATGATCCACAGGCTTACCCATCAACCTATACAGACCATGCTCTCTAACTCCAAGTATAATACTGGTGGAGCTAGAGCCTCTAGGCTTGATTCTTTCCTTCCCATCTTGTAACAAGACCTCAAACACATTCTTCTTGATCATCGAGATGAAAATCACACTATATCTGAGTCTTGGTATAAACAGTACATCTTGGACATGCAGCACAGGTCCTATCTCCATATTGAAAGGCACAACACCTGATCCTTAGATCTCCAATTGACCCTTGTTTCCCAACACCATGTGCAACTTCGAGTCCCATTTAGCTAGAGTCTCAAAAACCTCTTGTGACCCTTTCATATAAATTTTCACACCACTTTCCACCTACCATCCAACCTCAATGATAGTACCCTGCAAGAAATGAGAAATCATAGAAAATTCATCCACTTCCAATCTCATGGTGAGAGCATCTATCTCAGTTGAAGTGGCAACACCAGCTACCTGCTTTCCTTTCCTTTTCTCATCATCTCCCTTCTTCTTCATCAGACATATCAATGAATAGTGACCCATCTCGCCACAGTTGAAACACTTGAATTTACTCAAGTCCTTCTTCTGCTTACCCTTCATTCGCACTGCAAGTGTCGTTTCATCATCAAAATAATTCTTCATTGGATGAAGATCCTTGTCTTGCAAATCTTCCTGAATGAAGTCATCCCACAGCCTATCCCAGTCTGGTAGCTTCTCCGTAGAAAGGATCCCTTTGATGAATGTTTTCCATTCGTCGGTAAACCCTTTCAAGGAAATCCTTACCATATCTCCATCTGAGATAGTCACACTGATGGAAGCAAGCTCATGTTTGACCTAAGACATTCTCATCGGATACGAGGTCACGCGTTTACCCTTTATCATCTTGGTTGAGTTCATCTTATCCTCTAATACCAGTACTCGGTTCTTGTTCTTATTCTGGAACAAATTCTAAAGATCCATCCACATATCATTTACATTTCTCTTCTTGAACAAATGAGGTATTAGGGCATCCTTCATACCATCTAGGATGATCAATCTCACCCTCACATCCAAATCTTCATATATTTCCAGCTCCTTAGCATCTATTGGCTTCTTGATCTCTTTCTCGGTGAACTCCCTGATCTTGTTGACCTGCAAGACCAATGTGATGCTTTCTTTCCAAGGAGTATAGTTGGACAACCCCTCCAACCTATCCTCATACTAGGCACCTTCCTACAACTTTGAATTGGAGTGAACCCTTCACTCACAAAGTGACCAACTCCCTCTCACGTTGTACTTCTTTGTGCACAACTCTGATTTAGTTACTTCCAAAGTAGCTCAGACATGCTTCCATACCATGTTGAATTTCCATGACCTTGGGTCTAGGCTAGACTCTTAAAATCACTGGTGCTACCAAACAAAGAATATCAACCATAAACTATTTTTCACAACGGAAATATAAAGCAGTAAATCACACATGCACAAATATACATAGGTTTTAACAAATTGTACAATAATGTACAACCCAATCTTCGTTATATTAAACCAAATATGACTAATACAACATTCTATGGTATACAAGATACAATGAAAAACATCATTGCAGCTTCTATGTTCTATCTTGTCATTTTGGTCCTTCGCTTCCATATTGCTCACTAGTTTCCCCTTAGTTCTTCAAAGGCAAACACATCGATACTCTAGGAGGGCTACCACCTAACACTATTGCAAGTAACTTCTATTGCATTTACACGTGCTCATCAATCTGCTATCTAGGTTGACCAATTCCTGAGCTCCAATCTTCCAGGCTGGCAGTCACCTTTGTCCATCAAGGTGCTGCGCTTAGGCACTAAACTTCACCCAATATTCAACTCCTATTCATCACTTCTAGATAGCTCATCTAGGGCTACTTTGGGCTATCAACATTCTTCCTTCCACTCGACCAATGATGCCCAATACTACATTGTTGGTTATGCTCCTAGGATGAACTCTTCATGACCATGGTAGGTCCTCCACACAACAACCACATGCTACAATATAATATTATTCAAACTAGTCACTTGCTTGACCCAACAAACACCAAACCCTCCTCCAATAAGCATGTACTAGCTCATTATTTTGAGGTCTATTATAAATGTTGCATCTAGGCCTAGTTAAGGCACAACTCAGTCCCTTCTCCAACATTGTTTTCTTCCCAAAATTGCACCAAAGTGATGCAACTTCCCCTTCTTGAGAGGCCAAGGAGGTCTCCTCCAAATCTGGTTTGTCCCAATGCTTAACCAACCTTCGGTTTACCTTCAAATGACTATGGCATGCTACAACTGGTTCCTCCAGGCTTGTGACATTCTAGTTTAGGGTTTTCCCACACTTTTCCTACCCTGAAAATAGTTCTAGAGGTTGCGGTATCATAGAAAGGGAACTCGGCCCCTTCTCCAACACTTCAGATCCTTGAAAATACCCTTCGAACAATCCCTAAATCCCACACTAGCATGCTTCCTTGCTGTGACCCTAAAACAAAAATATCCTTCCCTCCAATGAGCTTATATCCTTTGTTTTGTTGTTCAAATGGATGAGAATTAACCTTTCCTTCACCCTCTATTTAGACACAAATGAGGGGCTCCACGAATTTGATGAAGATTTATGTCTCTTAAATGAATTCCTCAAGCCTACATGACTTTTCCTTGTCCAAATATTAATGAAAACTTAAAAAATTCATATCTCAACTTCTACAACTTGAAATTCTACTATTCTCAAAGCATTGGATTCTCCTTTCCGCCCTCTATCATCTCATGCCATCACATGTAGAAATATTCTTCCAGAAATTCCCAAAACACATTTTGGTGCAAAATGCCATACTTGGGTTCCAAGCCAACAAGGGACCCTAGTGGCATTTTTCCCTCTAAAACCTGAACCCTAGGGCTTGGAGTACCTCCTAAGCTACACAAATTAACACCCCCCATGGTGATACACTGGTCCTAATATACCCTTTGTCCAATAGTTCTTGTAGTTGCATTTTCAACTCCAATAATTCAGGTGGACTCATTCAGTAAGGGGCCCTAGACAGTGGGGCTACAACGGGTACCAAATCAATGTAAAAGTTAATATATCTACGAGGGGGTAAACCTAGGATTTCCTCTAGGAAGACATCTCGAAACTCCTTAATAATTGGTAGGGTGTCTAATTTTGATTCTTATCCTTGTTCTTCACTTGCTTCCATATGAACCATATATAATTGACACCCCTCCTATGCAATATTTTTCCTTTTTAAGGTTGCGATTTGTCTAATTGATATTGGTTTTGGTATGCCTTGGATTATTTGAGTTTGTACCTTTTGATTCACACAACTCACTATTTTTTCAAAACATTTTATAATGGCCCTTTATTTTTCCAACTAATCGATGCCTATCAACACGTCATATCATCCCAGGGGAAGTATATTTAGGTTCAGTGATGTAAAATAACCATTTAAATCAAGGTGCCATTGCTTTAATTGGATGGTTACTCTTCTCTTGGTGCCACTTGCTAATTGTACCAGTGAGGCAGTATCATAATTTTTAGTTTTAAGATTACATTTTTCTACCACTTGTGGCCCATTGTAACTTAAACTAGCTCCTAAACCAATTAAAACATAAACAGGTTGGTTTAAAATAGTACCTTCAATATCAATTATTATTGATTTATGTTCTTCTTGTCTATCCTCCAAAGTTGTGCTTATTCTTGGAAAGTTTCTAGCAACATCATTCATTATGGTGGCTTCATGGACAACTTGGATATTTTGGATAGACCTAGGATTATGCATACAATCCCTCAACATATGAGGCTCACCACACCCCCAACACTTCAGTGATTATTTTTCCTTACCCCCACTAATCTTTTTATTATTCTGATCCATCGGTTCAAACCCAACTTAAGATTGTGTTTCCTAATTTACATTTCCCTTGCTCAACTTTTTATGTTGATGGTCCTTCCCAAAATTTTTAAGATAAGAAAGTTTATGTCATTTTGCCCTAATTATAGATTTGGCTTTGTCTTTACTCTACTAAAACTTGGTGCCTTCACCATGATTCCTAAATTGCTGATAAGACAACCTCACCTTTCTTACTGCTCCATCCATTGTCTTAGGATTATCGAGCTCAACCCTTTCCTTGTATACAGTGGGTAAACAATTTACGAACCACTTCACCTTGGCTTTCTCTTCTTTAATGTAGGGAATATACAGTAGTAAATTCGTAAATTTTCCCACAAATTTGTCAATGGTTAACAGTCCCATCCTTAACTCATGTAATTCCTTTGTGTAATCATCATAATAGCATTCACTTAAGTAGCAAGACTTAAATTTATTTCCGAATCCCTCCCAAGATAATGTCTTTTCTTCCAATAGATGCACACTTTTAGATTCTTCCCACTAGAGAGAAGATTTTCCTTGCAGCTGATAAATGACCAATCTAGCCTTCAAGTTGCTCTCGTATTCATAAACTTGAAAATATTTAGTCATATTATGAATCCATGGTTCTAAATCCTCCTCTTTCTCCCTATCAAAAGTAGGGGATTTGATTTTCCTAAATTCCCCTTGTATTTTGTTTGTTTCTTTCACTTCTATGTTCTTGGATATGTTCTATCAGACTCCCCCCCACTTTTACATTCCTCTGATTCTATGCCCCTTTTATTTATTTTCAATACTTCACATTCCACAGTTTTATGGCTAGTCTTTTCAGTCATCACCCTGTTCATCCTTTCTTGCTTTTCACTAGCCTTTAAGAGGCATCCATTGCTTCTACTCAGATAGGCCAAATCTTGCTCAAGATTTATAATAAAATCCATAAATTGAGAAGTTATTGAAGTGGCCCCATTTCCAAATTTAACATACAAGTATTCACCCTCGGTGATGGTTGGAGGGGGATCCTCAGCCATTCTACTATAGTCGCGTCACTTGATTACCATGTGATTCAAACAAAATCAGCTATTATCTCCACCTTAGTTACTTCAACTTTTCAAGTCTACACAACTGTGTTTATTTTTGTGGTGGTTACTTAAGGCCCTAGTTTTGAACTTGGGCTTCAATACCATTTATCACATACCCAATATCTCTTTTGTATTCCACTATTACTATTAAAAATATATATATTCTATTTTTATTTGTACTTCACATTCATCTATCACATAAGTGTTATGTATATTTTGTTTTGTTTTTTGTTTTTTTTTTTTTTTATATAGCCTAAAAATAAGTGAGGGTTACATAATTATCCCTCCCCCTCACCCTTTATACCTTTGCTCATAGTTATGTAAAAATATATTTGGGTCTCATCATTTTCGATGCCATTGCACCATTTATACAACTCAACCTCTGGATGCTTCTAATAACTCTATGTTGATCCCTCTACATGATGTACCACAGTTCTTCGCCAAAGCTACATATGTTTTTAATGAGATATCACATGTGAAGGAGGACATCTATCCATAGTTATAATGCACAGCTGCATTACACCATAGTCATTTCATCAACTCTCTACTATGTGTTAATTGTTGAAGAAAAGCATAACTAGGTTCGGTCTTTGTCAATATAACTTTGATCGTTGTACTTGTCAAGAAAAAGAAATTTTATTTTTATAAATTATATGAATGAGTTTCTTTCTCATTCCATAGGTATAGGAAAGTCATAGAGTCAAATTCATGTGCAAAAATCTCTTCTTGAGCATATATGTAAAATGTAAACTAGTCGTGGAGGAACACCCTCCATCTCCGCCCTATTCCTAGTCTGCCACCTTGCTGCCGCATGTCCACCTCATTGTCTACCACCTTGCTACCACTCAGTGCACCACGCGTCCACGACATAGTCTGCCACTCAGCATGCTATGTGTCTTAGGTTTTTTGGGACTCTATTTTTTAGTTTTTGTTTCAATGGGGTTTTGGTGAAAAAACTACGAGTTTTCGGCTCTTTAGTTGGTTTATTTGTCTCATTAAATATAATAATAAAAAACTGGATTCTTTGTTGGTTTCCCCTACATGGGAAACAAGCTAATTTTTTGAACTCTTTTCTGTTACAGACTAGTTTCCCTTCTTGGCAGTTCAAATCTAGACTTTGCTGGTTTTTGCCATTCCTCTAGCATGGTTAAGTACAGGATAAGGCCTCAGTGTATGATATCTTTTTCTCATTAATAGAATTAGTATAAATTAGAAAAAAAAATGTAAACTAGTCAAGAACAACCATCCAAGAGAAGTACAATCCTCCAAGACAAGCATGATGAAGTCTGCCTGCAAAACAATGAAGAAAACAATCAAGTCGGCCTCAAAATATATATTAAATAATAGTCATGTCCGCTCAGTTAAAGTGACATGTCTATTCATTTATACAAGTTGGCTTATCTACACACATACCACTATATATACCCCGCTGGGGTCACCACAAAAAATATATCTGTACACATCTAAAATTTTGTATGGTGCAAGAAGCTCTGAAGTTTCAAATAGTAGTTAGAGGAATTGTTTCGTATTGCACAGTAAGGTAATTTTGAAGTTTGTCCATGATACAACTTGTGTATTTTTTAGACGAGTACCACTGTTTCGGCATCCTAGTTGCAACAATTGTCTTGACATGTTTACACTCTCAGAATGTTATCTTCATATATTTACAGTCTCAACTTAATTTTGATGAAGAGAACTTTGATGATCCTACAGTAGAACTCCCAATATCTCATAGTGACATGCATTGGTATGATCCCACAGGGACACACATTAACTTGACATATAATTTGGATGTGATCATAATCTCAGTCTCTGTCATGAATATGTTGAAGACATAGTTATTAAGTCTTGATCATGTAAAAGTTCTCAGTGCATCTCTCATGGGTACATACATATGGACCTCATTTTTATGATGGTGGTCTCGATGAAGGTATTTAGATGATCTCAGTAAAGGCATAGTGGTGATCTCAATGAGCAATCATGGTGCAACAATGATGATCTTGGTAAACCAGTAATGATGATCATGATCTCAACAGTAATAATATGATTGGTGTCTTGGTCCTGGAGTGGCTTGATAGGTCAAGGTTCATGGTCTTGGTAGTCATCAATTAGAATCTCTATAAGAATAATTTTTTGTGGGTTTTTCTCTCCAATAGGGAGAGGTTTTGGCCCTGGCAGAAAGCCAAACATCTTTTGTTCTTGTCTCTTTGTTTTGTTTTGGTAGCAATTTGATGAAGCAAACACACACACTAATAATAATAATAAGATCAAGCTAAGATAAACTGCAAAATCACTTCACAAATCATATATCAATTCTAGAAGAATCACATTAATCCCACTTTCCCTAGATTCTTCAACATGGAATCAGAGCTAAGGTTCAAAATTCAAAGGAAGGGTAGAAAAGAGAAATAAAAGGATCAAACTTCAAGGGCATCAAAGTAAGATTAAGGTTTTTGTCAAGAATAAAGGATCAAGTCTATAAACAAGAAGTCTACATCAGCAAATATTATCATCTTGGAGAAGGTTGAAAATCTAAGGAGTAGTCCTAATCTATAATACAACAAAAGGAAAACATTGTACCTTTCACAGTCTCGGTGCTAGCCTCAAAATTTTGGTGTCATTATAACCCATGTCATACAATATCAAACTTAATGACTTAAGCAGTTTCGATGATTGGTATTGAACAATTATTGAAAGCCACAAAGATACACAGTCACAACATACATTACAACAATATCACTTCAAAAGGAGAACACAATGCCACATCTCGGGTGGACATCATGATAGTGCTCTCAAAATTCTTGATTTCGATTCCATACCCTCATACTCAAGGAATCAAATAATCTCAACATATCATAAAAGACATTAGTGCTTGTTGCTAAACAATGCAAAGTCTCAAGAAAGATTCTAGAACTCTAGTGTACCAGGAAACTCAAGCAAGAATCTCATTGAAGGAGATCATTTAAGAAAGCATCAAGGTGAAGATTTCATCTTCACATGACAAGTAAGTATATTTTCATTCTATATTCATGTTTGGTTAAATTACTTCATGATTGCAAGGACATCTATGAATTGTATGGGTTATCAAGATTCCTTGCATGAAGAAGGAGATTAGACATACTCTTCTATGCAGATGAACTCATCAAAAGGTCTCCTTTGAATTTATGAAAAAGGGTATTTATGAAAGATTCCCTCATATAGAAACATTGGAGACATCAAAGTGATGTAGATGACAAACACATTCTCTTAAGGTGCAATAAAGAAGGTCAAGTTAAATATAACCTACATGAAATTAAAAAGGCATCAAAGGATGTAGGATATCTTCACAAGGTCTTATATATAATATTTGGGAATGAAGACAACCATCATTGATGCCCTAGAAAGGTAAAAAATATCCATGAACAAGAAGGTTACCTCATTCAGCAATTTGTAGTCTCTATGAAAGATAGAGAGGGACAAGTTGATGGAAAAAATGTTGAAGGTTAAAAGAAATCAACCATATGTAGGAAAGGAAGGCAAGGGTGGTCGTCAAGCAAGACAAAATAAGTATAGTTAAGATTCAATTCTATAAAAATATTTTGGAGCCTCATATCACTGAAAGATGGAGGGAGCTGAAGAAAAGGGCCAAGGAAAGAGGGAGTAACAAATCTCTCTTATGAGTAAATAGTATACCTCACAAAAAGGTCCTATAATAAGCTCCTAGATCTTGTGTTATAAGATATGACAATGATAATAAGATGCATCATGACATCACGGAAGCATTATAAATAAGAGCACGTAACATCTCCATAGGGATCATGAAGGAAAAAAATGCATGGCAGACAATATGTAGGATATATAGCTCTTGGGAACCTCAGTGGACATTAAAGGAAAGAAAGAAGTCATCTAAGGCTCATCATACATCAAATAAAAAAAGGAAACATCTTCCAGTTGGGGATATACAAGATCCTAAAAAATTCTCTGATGGAATCCTCATCATAGGGTTCACTAATGTACAGAAGATGCGAGTGTTTCATCAGAAACTATAACTTATGGAATCCATGAGATGATGATGTGATGAAGCAGATCAAGGGATTGAAATTCTTTTCAATCAAGGAATCTGTTAGAAGAAGCCTCAATTTCCTGATGGTAAAACAAGGCATGCATGCTTATGTTTAATATTATAATGTCATGTCATATGGTTGCAAGTAACATGGATCATTGCTTCTATCTTGAAAAGCACGAACAAGAGAAAAATGATCTCTCCCTCTGAAAATATGCAGGAAGGCATAAGTCACACTAGATGAAATCAATATAATATGTCCTCATATGAAGTATGAGGTGATTGAATATAATAAAGAAACATTGATTAAAAGCTATGGAATGTGTGAGGAAGTAAGAGATCGTGAGATATAAAACCATGATAAAAGGCAATCAACATCCAATAGACTAAGAAGATTTGACTAGGGAATATCCTGGAAGGATATGAAGACTCTGATGAAAGTATAAACAAGATGGAGAGCCCTCACACAATGAATATCTTTGGGAGATGTGTCAACATGAATGTAGGATGTTGATACCTACAAGAATATGTCATGATGAAAATCCATCTCGTAAGTTATGATTTAATTTAATATAAGTTCTTGAATAATATCTGGATGAGTTCATGTAGGGCTACTAGAACATGACTTGTAAGTACAAGTGCAACCAGCATTCATGTGATGGATGGAAACTCTTGAAAGAAGCATGGAGAGAAAAGAAGTAGCCATATTAAGAAGGTTTGAGATATGTACCAAGAAGGCTACTTTCCATGAATAAAGGAATGAGATGACGGAATAAGAAGGAAAGTGATCGATGGTTGTTTCCCTACAAGGAATAAGCTCAACTAAATTTCATGACATCAAGGAGAGAAGTTGATCAAGCAACTGAAGGACCCACAAAGAAAAATTTTCTGATATATAGAAGAGTCCCTAGCTAAGAGGGAGCTCTGACAGGTCCCTGATCAACATGGAGTTTGAATTAAGATCACCCATGATTACAAAGGAGTGAAAATTGTGTTTTTCCATGTCATGTGTCATGCACTAGACCAGGACTAATAGTCATAAGTCTATATCAAGGCCATGAATGGAAATGTAGACACATGATAGACACAACATTCTTGTCTTCACCTGGGAAGAAAGAATGGGGGGACTGGGTAATAATCTGGCATCCGATACTCTTTAAGGATGTATAGGGCATCCAAGATAAGAGTATGCAAGAGGATCAATATACTTTGAGGGTTGGGAACCCAAGATAAGAACAGTCGTAGAAGTTCATACTCAGTGAGCACCCAGGTGGGTATGTACCTTGAGGGACAATGATGAAGGTGTCTATAAATCATTGGTCTTGCTAGAACTGTAGCTCATGGTCTCTTGGAGAGATGGAATTGTTAGTCAAGGCCTTTCACTTCGACAATGTTGATTGATATGATGTTATACATATTGGATTACCAATGTGACTCTTCTTATGAGAAATTCTTTAGATTAAGAATAGCCAAGTACCATTATAAATACCTCCCTAGTTAAGAGGGAGTGTTGAACAAAAGTATAACTAGGTTCAGTATTTGTCAATATAACTTTGATCTTTGTACTTGTCAAGAAAAAGAAATATTATTTTTATAAATTATATGAATGAGTTTCTTACTCATTCCATAGGTCTAGGAAAGTCAAAGAGTCAAAGTCATCTACAAAAATCTCTTCTTGAGAATATATGTAAAATGTATAGTAGTCAAGAAAAACCCTCCAAGACAAGCACGAAGATGTCTGCTTGCAAAACAATGAAGAAAACAATTAAGCTGGCCTCAAAATATATATTAAAGAATAGTCATGTCGGCTCAGCTAAAGTGACATGTCTAGTAACGAATAGAAGACGGCTTAGCTACACACAGGCCATTATATATACCCCACTAGGGTCACCACAAAAAATATATTCGTACACCTCTGAAATTACGTATGGTGCAGGAAGCTGTGAAGTTTCATATGGAAATTACAGGAAGGATTTCGTACGCCACAGTTAGGTAATTTCGAAGTTTTTCAATGATGAAACTTGTGTATTTTTTGGATGAGTACCACTGTCTCGGTATCCTAGTTGTAGTCACTGTCTTGACATATTTACACTCTCAGAATAATATCTCGATAGAGTTACAGTCTCGGCTTAATTTTGATGAAGAGGAATTCGATGATCCTACAATAGCACTCTCAATCTCGAAGTGACATGCTTTGGTATGACCCCATAGGGACACGCATTAACTTGACATATAATTCGGAAATAGTCATAATATCAATCTTTGACTTGAATATGTTGAAGACATAGTTACGATGTCTTGATCATGTAAAATTTCTCAGTGCAGCTCTCAAGGATACATACATATGTACCTCATTGTTAAGATAGTGATCTCAATGAAGGTGCTGAGATGATCTTAGTAAAGGCATAGTGGCGATCTCATTGAGCAGTCATGGTGTAGCAATGATGATCTTGGTAGAGTAGTAATGATGATGATGATCTCAACGGTAAGAAGAGGATTGGTGTCTGGGTCTTAGAGTGGCTTGATAGGTCAAGTGTCATGGTCTTGGTAGTCGGCAGCTAGAATCTATGTAAGAATAATTTTTTTCGGCTTTTCCTATCCAAGAGGGAGAGGTTTTGGCCCTAGAAAAAAGCCAAACATATTTTGTTCTTGTCTGTTTGTTTCAGTAGCAATTTGATGAAGCAAACACACATGCTAATAATAAGAAGAAGATCAAACTAAGATAAATTGCAAAATCACTTCACAAATCATATTTCAAGTCTAGAAGAGTCACATTAATAGGCTATCATTTGCCAACAAGGACATTTTTCCATGTCTAAGGTGCATAGGTGTAGATCTAACTTAGAATTACTCTTGCATTAAGTTTTTTATGCCATTGTTACTTGTGTTAAGGGTTATCGTTTTTCCTTGAGAAGACTGCAAGGACCGTGTTGTCGCCACATCTTCTTCTCCACGTGTGATGGAATGCAATTGTCCTATTTACATTTGAATGGTCACGATGGTGGGAGGGAAGATCAATGGCTAGGAATCAAAGCCCCAAACTCTAACCCTTTATTCTCAATTTCCTTAGCATTTGTCTATGGTTCCTTCTGTCATCGCTTGCTACCTATTCCATGGCCACAAGCACTTCTGGTAGGTATTCTCTTTGCACTCGAAACCTAATAAAGGATGTAGAGTCACAGCTATGGCTTTCTTCACCATATGCTCCAATTGTCCTTAGCTACCGATAACCTATTTATTTTTGTAATGTTGTAATTGATTGCATTTAGTTGCACTTAGTGGCACTTGGTGGTCTTAGAATTTAGTAATTGAGCCTAAAATTGTTTCTTCTATATTTTGATTCTCTCTTTCTTTTAGAAAATTCATGTATGATGAGGGTCTCTTCCATCAACCCTCATGGTTTCATTTACTCTTAGTTACAGGTAACTTACTTTCCTCGCTGCCCGTATTTCACTTGTTGTGCACATCTTTCTTTTTTTGGGTTTCTTGTTAGTCATTGGTTTTGTTTGCACCAGGTACTTCTAGCATATTCAGGTGGCTTCAGGAAGACCACAATACCCCAGTTCCATTTAGCAGTCCAGAATTAGGGTGCCATTTCGATATACATGTTACATAGTATTTTTTTCACCCCTTGTTAATTTTAGGTATGTTCTATGCTAGAGCAATTTATTTAAATTTTCATAGTTAGCAACATATCATAAACTGTAGATAGAACATAAACATAAATCACAAAAGACAATCCAAGACAAGAGGACACAAGAAGTGGCACTAGCCAGGGACAAACCCCAATGTGGGGAAACCCTTGATCAATTCTTATTTTATGTTCTTCAATGTTCAGTAGAGAGAGAGAGATAGTACATTTACAACAGAAGTCAACACTTTGACTTATATAGTTCTAGCATAGATAATTTCGTATAACGATGAGATTAGTTGAAGACATTCTTCTTCAATTGATTCTACAAGGTGACTCCTTCACCTATCATCATGTTATACCACTGCATACTACACCATGCTGCACTAATCATGATTATCATCATGCTACCCATGTCCATGATCTTATCCATCATCATGTTGCCCTTCATGTCCGTGATCATATCCATCATCATGCTCCCCTCATACATCAGCATGTAGTCTCATTGCTAATCATGCTACCCTTTACTTCATCATGTAGTTCCATTACTGATTATGCTCATATACATATATATGATGAGATCATTTTAAGATCATGATCTTAGACACTAATCCTTGCCAAGCCTAAATCTTCTTGACTTGGTGGTCATTGCTTCTTTCATCATGTTGAGGTTGTTATGATCCTTATCATCTTGACTACCTCAGAGATACTTATTCATGAGAAGCTCTTGATCAACACTGAAACCTACTTCATCATTGTGATTATGCCGAGACAGTGACATATACATATGTGAGACTAAGATGACACCCAACGTAATTTTCATTATGGAATCTGAGTTACTGTGGTTTATTACATCTAAACTACCACAAGGATACCATCGAGATATATACGCATAGATTGTGGCTACAGCAGTGTTGAAAAATGGCAACAAGAAATTGCTAAAAATAGAACTGCTAAAAATAGAAGTTTGGGTACCAGTGCTAGATTGGGCAACAGGGAATGAAAAATGGAAGTGATAAAAATAAAAGTTCTATTTTTAGCAGTTCAGTGTGGATTCCTATTTTAGTCAGTCCCTGGACTAAAAATAGGAAGTAAAATTCGAATTTGATATTAACAGCAGTTTGTAAATTAATTAATTCATTTAGTTTGATTTAATTAGTTAAGGAATTATGAACTTGAAGTCTATGTGTGGACATGCAACAGTTTCTCCTTTGATTGAGGGATTTAACCATCAGTTAAAGGATGAGGATGAGTTTTAATTATGAGTTGTAATTATTTGGCTCAGTTAAGTGAGTCAAGTCCAGTTAGATTAATTTAACAAGTTGTTAAATTAATGAGATTTAGTTTGTTAATGCTTGCATGCATGTAACAACTGGTATTTTTATATAACTGAAGATTCACTCATGGATAACTCATGCATGTCAGTTCAGACAGAGACCTAGTTGAGATTAGATGGAGGGACAATGCACTATCAGTTGCTAGGATATTCCTTGGTGAATATTCCTTGCATGCAGAAGGAATATTATTCCTTATGGATTGCACAGTTGGACCTGAGGTTACAGCAGGTATGATGTGGCCAATTCACACATGTTATGGCATTGGACCCCAATCAAAACTATGCAAGGAAATAGGATCTTGGAGGAGTTGTGCAGCCTATATATATAGGCCTAGGTAGTCCATGAGCTACATCATCAGAGTACAGAGAGAAAAAGATAGCTTTTGAGCTGATTCCTTTTGTATGTTGTTGAGGATTTCCACTTGATTGATAATACAAAGATGGGGTTTTAGGCTGGTGCTTTCCCCATGTTATATCTTTTGTGTTATGGTTGATTACTTCTCATTCTCAATTATATCTATTCATGTTTGATGTTGCTCATGTTCAATTAAGCTTTCGCTAAGTTTATGGTAGATGTAGATCTAGTATTATGCTTTAGTACGTTGCATATATCAGTTGGATCTACAGGTGAAATTTCTACATGATATCAGTGAGCTAGCTTATTTGTAGAGAAAATTTTACAAGAAGTTCCTTCTTGTGGTGCGGCTACAGTAGTTCCTTCCTACAGCCTAATTACCCTTATCATTGCAACTACCCCTGGCTTCCTCATTCACTGCGGCTTCTATGGCTACTTTGGTTATAAGTGAGTTTTTTCATACCTAATAACATATAATTAAACCTGTATAACGTATACTCAAACTTCACGTGGAATGGCAGAGAGGAGTACAAGGTTCAAATGTGTGAACATGTCTTGTTGACTTGACCCATTGACTGCATTTAGATTTTCATAAGCCTGCAGCTCCTCTTCCATAATGGACTGTGGTTATGACAACAACTTCTTCATTGACTGTGTGGGATTTTGACAGTGGCACCATCATTACCCTTACTGCGGCTTTATTACTAGAGTTCTGACATTCATCCTATAGTTTCTCTTTATTTCAGAGGCATCCGAGATCCCAAAGATATCTGAATTGTATACGTATGAATTTCTCCATGACTGCGCATAGGGTGTCCATGAACAACGTATAATGTCTAGCATATAATGTCTTTTTTTGCATCCTCATAAGCCTTCGGATAAATCTTCATGACCTGTGTTGCATTAGGGCATCACATAACTATAATATAGGGTTGCATTTAATACCTTCTCCTTCAAGACTCGTAGGCTAGTGTATTACTCTTGGTGTCTCTCTCCTACTCCAAAAACCCAAGACATGGAGAAGAGGAGATCACCTCAAGAATGTATTTCAAATGAAATCAAAACTCTCCTAATTATACCAAAAACATATAGGTTGAATAGACATGACGTTTGTGCTTCTTGAGCCTACATAAGTTTCTGGTTGACTTGACAATAATTCCATAATCAAAATAAATTCATATCTCCATAAATACCTATCGGAATCGGATGATCTTTAGATCAATACTACACCTCTCTACAAGAGGGATCCAATAAAAATATCAGCTGCCATAAATAAGCTAACCCACATGGAGTTTGGCCCTAGTTGCCAATTTTAACACTCCCTCTCAACTAGGGAGAACTCCATCCGCTGATCCATATGTCCAATTGTACTATCTCTGCCATTAGTGCCCTGCACTTCCCTGCTCAGCTTTTCCCAGCTCTACTAAGTTTTTCTAGCTCTTCTCAGCTCTGCTGCTCTGCTCTGCTTTACTGGCTCTACTCTACTCTATTGGCTCTGCTCTTCTCTGCTCAACTTATCTTTGCTTAACCGTGAAGAAGAAGAATTGATCGAGAATGTCTCATACCATTCTCCACTGACCCGAAGTCAGTCTCAGAGTGCGCACCACTGGTCCTAGACCAGTCTCTTCCGACCCAAAGTCAACGTCATAGTGGGTACCACTCCTACTACTGGTCTGAGACCAGTATCATCAGTCTCAGAGAGTGTACCACTTGTCCCAGACCAGTCTCAATTGACCCGAAGTCAGCGTCATGGCATGTAACACTCTCACTGGTCCCAGACTAGTCTTCCACTAACCCTAAGTTAGTCTCAGAGTATGTACCACTGGTCCTAGACCAATCTCAACTGACCCGAATTCAGCGTCATAGTAGGTACAACTCCTACCACTAGTCCCAGACTAGCATCATTGATCCCAGATCAATGAAGGTCATCCTATCATAGGGATTAAGATACTTACAACGATGTGTCCATTAGTACTACTATGGTCCCTATCCTCATTTCCCTGCTCATTGATCAGATGAGAGGTACTTCCCATGAGTCCCATATTGCATGGGTAGGATGCCTCGACAGGAGAACTTAATAAATCGCATCCTCACAAGAGAACTAATCATCCTACTACACAATCATCATGCAGAACACATCATCTAGACCTCACAGGAGAACTAATCATCCTGCTACAAAATCATCATGGAGAATACATCATCCAGACCTTGCAAGAGAACTAATCATCCTGCTACACAGGAGAGTGAATCATCATGTCCCACAAGAGAGCGAATCATATTGTTCCACAAGAGAGAAAATCATCTTGTCCATAGGAGATTGAATCATCCTCTCCACAGGAGAGTGAATCATCCTATCCCACAAGAGAGAAAATGATCTTGTCCACAGTGCGCACCACTAGGGGAGGGTGAGTCACCCTGTGGTCGTATGTTGCTCTAGTAAGAACCGCAAGCCCCTTGAGCTCAATGTATGCAACATGCAGGGCCCTTTTACAAGGGTCTTTTGACGACTCCAAGTCATTCAGGATAATCACAAATTTGATCTTTCCTCGGGGCTCTGACAAAGTGTAGCGACCTATACATCATCTCAGTGCGATGGGTCCTCCTTGCTTATCGGCTTACCATATCCAAGATAAGATAGTATCTGATGTCTATCTATTGGAGAAATCATTGAATACGGGATTCCTCAATAATTGAATCCCTCCTCTGGTTGTCACAGAGAATCACAGTGGTATTCATCATGTGTACTCACTGAAGAGTTTCCACAACTAGGCAACTTCATATAAGGTCATACTCGTAGTTATGTATCTGGCCTCGATGGTACTTATAACAAATGACTTCTGCTTCCTCCTCATCCATGATATCGAAGTAGAATCCAAAGAGAACTAACACAAAAAAGTGCTCTGGTGATCCTCCACACTGCCTACCCAGTCAACATTCGAATAATCATGCATTTTTCATATTTCTGGCAGTGTATCTCAATCCATGAGATATTGTGCCCCGAAGATATCTCAAAAGATTCTTGGCACCAATCCAGTGAGGCTCAACCAAATATGAGCTCACCATGCTAACTGCAAAGCATATGTCTGGAATCCAACTCCCTCTTACTTCTGAAAATGAGAGGGTTTGTGCCTGTTGGAAATAGGTCGTCCTTATGAGGTGCCAGTATGAGAGGTCTATCATCCACAAACTTCGGGTAATGGTTTGGATCGATTTCACTCCTAGTGAATCTCTGCTTCATCAAACAGCTATCAATCCTCTCATATTACTCTCGAGGTGTTTTCCTTCAAGCCATAGGGGGCTTTCATCCACCTGTATACATGAGATTCCGTTGATGAATTTCAAACTCCACGAGTTGTTCCAAACATGTGGACCTGCTACATGAGGGGAATGGTCGCCCTATTAGATTTTCCTTCGTCACATCTCAAACATGTACCTTCATGCTCTTTTTGAATTTAGGCATCCTGGTCACCATTTGACTCACAGACCTCTGGTGCTGAGTCAATGGACATGGTCCCCAGTGGACATGATACAATCATGAACTCTAAAACATATTTGAAAAATCTATTTTCAAACACATACCTTTCCATTGATGAGTACCACCTTGAAACCTTAAACTTCCATTTCCGAGATGGACACCAGGTTCTTCTTGCTAATCAGGTACATAAAAGATATTTTGGGGTTCCTTTCTTTCTTTGAAGAGACAGTCATGTCCTTGATGACCTGTTTCTCTGCCATTCAGACACTCCTTCACATAAACGCAAAAAATATTGTAACCAAGGCATATTCCTTTCCTTCCATCCTTACATCCAAACTTCCCAATGAAGTGATATTTAGGTAGGCCATAAGAAATTTCTGTTGCACCAGTCTAATAATATTCTCTACTTCGACTTCACCCTGGGTGAATTATGAGGAACCCATTGATCCTTTTGTCTTGTCCCAACTTCCTTTGGTGATTGCGCTTTCACTCTTGCTTGGGCATTGTCTTCACCTCAGCTCCGATACCATGTTAATTTTAGGTATGTTCTATGCTAGAGCAATTTATTTAAATTTTCACAGCTAGAAATCATATCATAAACTGCAAATAGAACATAAACATAAATCGCAGAAGACAATCCAAGACAAGATGACACAAGATGTGGTGCTAGCCAGGGACAAACCCCAATGTGGGGAAAACTTTGATCAATTCTTATTTTATGTTCTTCAAAGTTCAGTAGAGAAAGAGAGAGAGAGAGAGAGAGAGAGATAGCACATTTACAACAGAGGTCAACACTTTGACTTATCTAGATCTGGCATAGATCATTTCGTATAACAATGAGATTAGTTGAAGACATTCTGCTTCAACTGATTCTCCAAGGTGACTCCTTCACCTATCATCGTGCTGCATCTGGTTCTCATGCTGTACCATTGCATACTGCACCATGTTGTACTAATCATGATTATCATCATGCTGCCCATGTCCATGATCTTATCGATCATCATGATGCCCTTCATGTCCATGATATTATCCATCATCATGCTGCCCTCATACATCAGCATGTAGTCTCATTGCTGATCATGTTGCCCTTTACTTCATCATGCAATCCCATTACTGATTATGATCATATACATATATATGATGAGATCATTTTGAGATCATGATCTCAGATTCTAATCCTTTCCAAGGCTGACTCTTCTTGACTTGGTGATCATTGCTTCTTTCATCATGTTGAGGCTATTATGATCCTTATCATCTTGACTACCTCAGAGATACTTATTCATGAGAAGCTCTTGATCAACACTGAAACCTGCTTCATCATTGTGATTATGCCGAGACAATGGCATATACATAAGTGAGACTGAGATGACACCCAACATAATTTTCATTATGAAATCTGAGTTACTGTGGTTTATTACATCTAAACTGCCACAGGGATACCACCAAGATCTATATGCATAGATTGCAGCTGCAGCAGTTCCTTCCTTTGGTGTGGCTACAGCAGTTCCTTCTTGCAGCCTAATTACCCTTATCACTACGGCTACCCCCGGCTTCCTCATTCACTATGAATTATGCAGCTACTTTGGTTATAAGTGAGTTTTGTCATACCTGTATAGTGTATACTTAAACTTGTATAGCATATACTCAAACTTCACATGGAATGGCAGAGAGGAGTGCAAGGTTCAGATGCATGAACAGGTCTTGTTGACTTGACCCATTGACTGTGTTTAGATCTTCATAAGCCTGTCGCTTCTCTTCCATACTAGACTGCAGTTATGAAAGCAGCTTCTTCATTGAATGCATGGGATTTTGACGGTGGTGTCATCGTTACCCTTACTGCGGCTTTATTACCAGAGTTCCAACATTCATCCTGTAGCTGCTCTTTATTTCAGAGGCATCCAATATCCCAAATATGTCTAAATTGTATACGTATGAATGTCTCCATGACTGTGCATAGGGTGTCCATGAACAACGTATAAGGTCAAGTGTATAATGTCTTTGTTTGCATCCTCATAAGCCTTCGGATAGATCTTCATGACCTGCATTGGATTAGGGCATCACATAACTATAATATAGGGCTGCGTTTAATACCTTCTCCTCCAGGACTTGTAGGTCAGTGTATTACCCTTGGTGTCTCTCTCCTACTCCAAAAAGCCAAGACGTGGAGAGGAGGAGATCACCTCAAGAATGTATTTCAAATGACATAAAAACTCTTCTATTTATACCAAAAACGTATAGGTTGAATAGACATGACGTTTGGGCTTCTTGAGCCTACATAAGTTGCTCGTCGACTTGATAATAATTCCATAATCAAAATAAATTCATATCTCCATAAATACTTATCAGAGTCGGATGATCTTTAGATCAATCCTACACCTCTCGACAAGAGGGATCTAATAAAAATATCAGCTGCCATAAATAAGCTGACCCACATGGAGTTTGGCCCTAGTTGCCAATTTTAACACACCTCCTGCACTTCCTTGTGTCATACCTTGGAGTGCCCAAAACTTGGCAATTATGTAGTGTACCCATCCTAACATGTAGTCAAGATCCTCCCTAAATACTTAATGAAAACAAGCCTTGAGCCTCCCGTGAAGAAGTAAGATAAAAACCATAATTTCAAGGTTAGTGCAACTGTGACATTGGCAACTAGCACTGATGGTAGGTTGTATCATACTAGCCTTGCACTAGCAGTGTGCTTTCTACTTGGATACTCATGCAGATCCCTAAAAGGCAAGTTTTCCCAAAGAGGACAAGAAGCTTCATGTCTAGAGGCTTCCAGAACGATGAGTTGGAGGTTGTTCATTGTGGATGTGGTCAAATTCTCCCAATATTCTCCTTTGATCTTATCCCTATGAGCTTCCTCCTTGAGATGAGGGCCTTCCCCTATCTTTGGAGAGATCCTAAATCCCTCTCCATACCTATATATTCATCCTCTCCCATTCCAAAATTTTTGGTCTCTAATTATTTGCACCCTTATGTTGAGATAGTGCCTACACGCTACTCATTCGGCTTAGAGAAGGAGTGCTTGGAGAGATTGAGCTTGGACTTGCACATTCATTCAAGATGGAATTATTAACATCAAGGCTTTGGTTGTATGTTTCCTCTTTCATCTTTTAATATATACAATTGATGGTTCATTTTCCATAAATGCTTGTTTCAATGCATCATTTATCTTAATGTTCCTTAATATATTAAGTGGATTACATTCGATTATACTTGTTACAGTTGTATTCTTTTTCATGTCTTTGATCTCTTGTGCAGGCATTCAAACGTTGTGAGCAGTAGCGCTAAGCTTGAGGAGAAAGTGATCAAGATATTCAACAAAGGAGTGTGTTATAGCATCAAAACGAGGTAGGTATCCTTCCTCTTCTCATTTCAATTATAATTTAGGAAAGTTTCTCGTAGATTGTTACATTGGTTGCTAGTCCCGCTCATTGAACTAGAGGTATCATCTCTGTCCGAAGAGAGGAAAAAAACTAGACAACAAAATTGTGACTCCACTAGGGAAGCCATAACCTCTACATCCATTCCTTCGATTAGATTCTGTGATGAGTTTGACCAACTGCCGATTTCTTGGCTTGTATGCCTCAATATAGATTTATGCAGTCACTGGTTTTTTCTTGAGAGTGTTGATCCTGCTCTGGTTTTCAATATTTTTTATTTTTTCCTTATTTCCCTCACCCAACATGTTTTCTGCTTTGACAGAAGTGTTTCCAGGGCTGATTTTCAATTTATAGTTGCGTTGCTATGCCTTTCATCGCCCTTTCTCCTTTATTAGGCACACTAATCCCATATGATAGAAGAAAATTAGGGTTTCTTCTTGTTTTCGTTGGTTTTCAACCTCTCTGATTGATTTTCCACTGTAATTACAGTGTGTTTTTCTTGATTGTCATCCTTGTGTGATTGCAATTTTCTCTTGGCTTTTGTTGATGTGTGTTTGAGGCTTGATTTCCTTCTAGGGTTTCTAGGTCTAGGTCACCCTCCACTCATCATTTGTCTTGTCTCTGTCAAGTTGATTTCTTCCATTTAGGAGTCTTGCTGCAGTCAGGACACCATTTTCAAGTTGCTTTCGGTTGATGTTTGTGGAGTTACTTTCATTAGTATTGAATCATATTGGTGCTTTGAAAATTTATTTTGTTCCATTGTCAAACAGAGATTACAGTTGTTTTCTTTAGTAGATGTTGGCTTATATGGGCCTAACCCCGGTTCAGAAGAGTTATTTAGCCAAACAAATCCCGTAGCAACTGTCCCTTTCGACAACAGCTCGCGGAGTGCGGACTAAGGTCTCACCCGAGGTAGCAAGGGAGGGTGCTGGAACCAGGTTTCTGCACCCTTGGGATGACTTGATGTGGTTTGGAGGGTTCGTTCACCATTCTGTGGCTTCGCACCACTCTGCTCCACGTAGATCCAGACCCAGGAAAATCCTTAATACTTATTAATGCATTGTTTATAGATTAGATCTACTTTTTATGGTCTTTAAGCAAACATTTACCAGAAATAACTGGTTCGCACACTCAGAAAAGATATAGATACATAACATAAGCATACGCGCATAGATCAAATAGTTATATCAACCATAAATTATCCAGATTCGTAATAATTCAGAATTAAAATAGAATTTCATAATCAACTTATCTTTATTCACTTTCTTCACCAATACATCCAGATATACCCTACGCACTCAGCTACAAGGGTCCGTGCACACAGCTGCGGACTCTACTAGGCCTCTGTGCACACAACTGCAGAGCCTCTATCTATCTACCAACCCTCTTGACTCAGACTTATAGATGCTTCAAGGCTTCGTTCCTCAAAAACCCATTACAATTTAGATCCAAAATTACATACCAAAAACTACTTTCTACCCATAGAGCAAGCCAACTTACTTCCTATTCTTCTATATTATTTCTTGGGCGGACAACCCCTTGACTCGATCTGTTACAATTCATAGTCCGCATATTTTATAATTTTTACAATATTTTTATCCTAATTTATAGGCTCTAAGCCCCCAAAACTATTACGCAGGACCTCTGCTACCCAACAGACCCCCAACACAATCATCATGACTCGTCTCGAGTCACCCTTTGGTGTGGCGAGACGCGCTACCTAGGCTCCATGGTTCACCTCCCCGTGAGTGACGTCCTTCATTCTGTTGCTCCTTCTTCATCTCCTGCAACGCTTCTTCTTGTTCTTGCTTCGTGGTTTCTACCAAGTCTCGCAACTGATAATGCTCATTCTGCTCTGCTCGATTAACACAGAACACCCCCTCATAGGATTTTAGCTCTAGCTGGGGTGCCGCATACAGGACCACCTTGTACCAACACAGCCAATTTCTATGTTTGTATCTTCTCTTCACACTATCTGCTACAGCTTGTGTTGCAATTTTGCAAGACCATTGCTGTTGTCCGCAAAATCCCAATCTTTAGGATACACTAGAGACGACCTGTTAACTACAATTCCTCCAAGTGGCTTCATATTCACAGATTTTCCTTTATCCTTTATGATTCGCCAACTAGCCCATGGGTAAGGCGATGGCATCCGGACCAATTCTGCTTCGTGTCTATAAACTTTCGACACATCCCCTCCCGTCGATGTTGAACTCTGCATGGTGCTCGCAGCTGTCCACATTGTATTCTTCAAAAAACCCGACATCTTTGGCCATAACACAACATTCAACCATACTCCTTGAGCGTGGATAATAAAGAGTTCCATAGCAGTGGGAAAGCACAATAGCTTAAGGTTCTCAGAAGCGCAGCTTGTTTGGTGACAACCTTCCTGTGATTTATAAGTGTTTCTAAATTCAAATTTTTTGGCTCCTGTCTTTTCCAGTGTCATTCTATTGAGCCTGCGGTAGATCGTTCCAAATCCGATTCGTAACTTATCTCTTAATTTCCCGCCGCCCACTCCCTTTTACCATAACTCAAACATCTTGTCATGAATAGTGATAGCAACAATCACCTCTCTGCTTGACAATGCAGCAGCGCATCCCTTCCTACGCAACCGCGACCCTTGTGACAGATCATAGCCACGTGCACCCCGGTGGTCGCGCAGCTTCCCCCCAGACTGCTTTATCATCCTGCACTCTCTTTCAACTGGCTGGGGTGGTGAGACTGTCCTTCTGTCGGTTAGTCAAGCGGTCGACCCACCTGTGTAGAGCTTCAGGCGACTGCCATTTACTCTTCCTCGGAAGGGGTCTCCATTGAGCTTAGCAAGATAGATCGCACCTCCTTGCGACGCAGTTCCTATGGTTAATAAGTGGATTATGTCCTCAAAATGGCCATCTGCGACGCGCACTACATATAGTTGTGCATCCGGTAGTAATTCCTCCAAGTTTGTGAGCTCTTCACTGTTCTCAATTCGAGATAGGTGGTCTGGGCCTGTGTTCAGACGTCCTAGCTCTACGATGACTTCAAAGTCATATTCTTGAAATAATAACAGCCATCAGCAAATGCGGCCCCCAACACAGGCTTATTTACTAGGTATTTTAGCACTGAGTAATCAGTATACATCTTAAAGTGTCCTCCAAGCAGATAGTGGCAGTATTTCTCGAGCGCGTCTACCATTGCCAATCCTTCTCACTCAGTAGTGGACTAGTTCTTCTCAACTTTTGACAGTCGTTGACTTGCGAATGCAATCGGATGATCAATTCCCTATACTCCTTCTTGAGTGAGTACCGTGCCCAATGCGATACAGGATGCGTCAACGTGCACATGAAATTCGATGTCCCATTTCAGAAAGACCAATATAGGGGTTCATGCCATCTTTTCCTTAAGTGTTTCCAGGATTCTGTTGCATTCCTCATTCTAGCAATAAGTAGCATCCTTCTTCAGCAACTGTTTCATTGGTGCCGTGATCTGCGCATAGCTTTTTATGAACTTCCAATAGTACCCAGTGTGTCCCAGTGTGGCGCGTAGTTGTTTGGCACTTTGAGGTGCTTGCAAATTGAGTATGACAATGATCTTCATCAGATCCACCATCAAACCTTGCTTACAAAACATGTGGCCATGCAATTTCTTGAAGGGGATGAGGAAAGTACACTTCTTCAGATTGAGCGCAATCTGTTGCCGCCGGCAAGTATCCAGCATTAATCGTAAGCTCGCGGTATGTTTCTTAACTAGCCCAAAGATGGTCCAATCATCAAGATATACCTCTAAGAACTTGTGTATGAATTCCTTGAGTGCAGCTACCACAACATGGAAGAATATTTCCGAAACATTCTTTAGTCCAAAGGGCATCACCATATACTGAAAACATCCCCATTCGGTGGCAAATGTAGTCTTGCTTCTATCCTCTAGCGCGATCTTGATCTAGTGGTAACCTGAGAATCCGTTCGTGAAGGAGTAGGCTTCTTGTCCTCCCACATTCTCCACTACCTCTTCTATAAATGGCGTCGAGAAGGGATTGTTGACACATGCATCATTGAGCTTTCTGAGATCAACGCAGCTGCGAATTTCGCCCTTTTATTTCTTCTCCTGCACAACCATAGGACTTACCCAGTCAGACTTTTCTACCGGTTCAATTATTCCTGCTGCAAGCATCTTATCCAACTCTTTGTGAACCTTTGCTTTGTATTTTGGATTCAACCGGTAAGGCCGCTACTTAACCAGCTTCACATTCGGCTTCAGGGTTATCTTCATCATTCCCAGGTCACCGAGGATTCCTTTTAACTCCGTGATTTTTGTAGGGAATAAGTCTTGATATTCTCGAAGCAACTCGACCACCTTTTCCACCGTGGCATCGTCCCAATAGTCTCCCAATGTTGCATACTTCGGCTCTTCCTCTGTCTCGATGTTTACTTGTTTTGTTTTCAGTGGTGCAGTGATGTCTGGATCCTCGGTTGCTGGTCTACGCACCTCGCGACTCCCCTCTGTTTCTGGAATATTGATGTTTCTAGGTTCGTCCTCATAATCTTCTACCTGCACATTGTAACATTCCAGGGCCTGGCTCAACTGTCGCGACCAGTCTGGTTGTACGATTTCTTCTGCTTCCGATAGTATTTTGAAGATCGTGACCTTTACCACCTACAATGCATCATCCACCATATCCATCCATTGATCCTCAAAGAGGAAATTTGACAGGAGCCCTTCGCACAAGATATCCCATTCTCTTGTGCCATGTCGGAGCTTTGTTTCAGTATACCAATTCCTTGGGATGACGTCCAGGGTATGATAAAATAAGTGTACCCACTCCTGTTGGGACTTTTCTCCATAAGCTTGGACCCATCTAGTCAAGTGCATGCGCAGATCATCACGCCCATCGTATTTCTCCATTATCTATAGTTCCAGTTTCCCAATTCGTATCTATATCATGTGCCTACAGTCGCGCCAATTATCGAAGGTTGCTTCATGTGTGCCCCACCAATGTGCAAGCATCGCATGCATGCCCATTTCAACGCATTGAACCACTGGTGCGCTGGTAGCGTGCTTTCAAATTTGATCAAGAATTCATCTACTACTGTTAGCCCATCATGCATTGATAGTTCGGGATCCTGAGCTTTAATGCAACACAGCGATTTAGTCACCATATTGCAGTTTAACATGGTTACCCCATTCAATCGGTTATGCCATCGCTCATCTTATTCATCTGAATCTTCGGTGCATGATTCTGCATGCCCCGATGATATTCTTCGTTCTGCCATCGGATTGTCACTCACTTGCTGTCGTGCAGTGATTTTGTAAATACAATCTAATTCATCATCACTTCCTTCATCACGCACGGATTCAGTGTATTGCAGTCCTTCATCCAGGTCTAACGGAATGACTACGCGGAGCGACCTCTTCTCAAAGATCATTTTTCGCTTCTTTAAATTAATAACTCCATTCATGTCAGTGGCCCAATATATTCCTAATAACGTGGGGTAGGGGCTACTTTCATCCACAATTTCGATTACCTCGAAGTCCGTTCAGGTGCTTGCGCCTTCTATATCAACCGTAACCCCTTGCAGTCTTCCCATGGGCAAGATCTTTTGTTGATTCACCATCCTCAATTGAATAAGAGACCATTACAGCGTGGGCTTGCCCATGCACTCCCACATCTGTCTAGGTAGTACATTTGCATCTCAGCCCAAGTCTAGAATGATTTGATCCATCTCATAGTCACCAATATGTATTGTTAACCACATTTCCCACCCAATCCGCGATGCATGTATTCCCAATTTTCGAATCATTCGAGGTTCACTTGACCCTATGCACCTATTTATCAATTCTTGCAATCCCTTAACCGCTCTAGTATCACGAAGCAATTTCATGCATGTCTCTAAAAAGGTAGTCAGCATAGAGGGATCCCTTAGCTCTTATTGATCCCTACCACCTGGGGTAGAGACCGCCATGAAGCTCTCCCTAGCTTCTAGACCTGTCTCCTTGCAAATTCCTGTGTCCTCCTTGGTTGGTTCCCCCTTGTCTTCTCTTGTGACCATGCCACTTTTGAGCACCATATTTAGGTTGGGATCTTCTTCACGTAGTTTGGAGCTCATCATCTAGACGTTCTGTGTCGTCGTAGGTTGTGTTGCCCTTTTCTCACGAATCTGCGCTATCAGTGTGGGGAAATCTATTAGTTCATGATCGAATTTCTCACAGTAAGGGCATGATATTTTAGTTGGATTAGTACAGTCCCATGCGTAGTGAACTGGTCCTCCGTAGTTGTAACAGATGAGCTGGTCGTGACCCCTTCCTGGCCCCATTCCTCCCCATCCTCGTCCATGTCCCTAGAATCCACCGTGTGCTATCATCGTGGCTAGATCCTAACCTTTCACTTCAGTCTGCATTCTATAGGCAGGTGACTGGTCCATCAATAGTTGATAGCTACGGCAGTCTCGTTCTTCGTGGCCCACCGATTTGCAAAAGTTGCAAAACAGCCGCTTCGGGGGGGTTGTCTCATGTTCTGTAATAGATGATAATTGTCTGTGGCATGCTCTCCTCCCTCCTGACATATCGTGCACTAGAGTGTGGGCGCTGCACTTAGCCCTGCCTGTGCCTTTGGTCGCAATGGCGTTGGTCCCCCCACTACCACATAGTTTGCGAAAACCAGACAGTGATCTTTATCATGACCCTGGCTCTGACACTTTATACACCATACTTCCTCTCAGGCTCCTAGGCGAGGTGCCTGTTCTTGTTTTAACTTATGCATTTCTAAACACAGGTTTTGTATCTGTGTGTGGATTTGTTGAACTCCAACCCCGGATCCTGTATTGGTGTTTCGTGCAATCTCATAGTGGTTTCTAATGCTTCAGCTTGGGTTGAGATCTTTTGCTGTGATAGCGTCATCCTCACATGTGGTGTCAATGATGCCACAAACCACGCACAGTGTTGCACATCCATCAATGTCATGTTAGCCTCACAAATTGTGCTTTTTAACCTCTGATCCAGATCCCACGGGGTTTCACCCGGCAGCATCGCTATCTCTTTGAACCCAATGACCAACTGTGTCTCTGATTTTGGCTGACCAAATTATTTTCTTAATTCAGTTTGGATCTTTGTTGTCCCTACATTCGGGTTAGCGCTTGAGTACTTTATATACCATGTTAGCGCTCGGTCCTGCAATGCACTAACTTAAGTAGCCTTCTTGATGTTATCATCAATAACTCCATGCGCTGCCCATACCGCAGCTACCACGAACCAAAATTATTCTGGATCCTCACTTCCTGCTCCTTTAAATACCGATAGCTGCATCGCGCTCGTCATTCTTAACCTTTGGCTTATGCGTCAGTGCTCTTATAAACTCGCATTGCTCCTAATCCAATCAATCTTCAAGCTCTTTCCTTGTAGGAATCTAGTATTCCAACATCAGACACCCCTTAGGTAGATCCTAGTCCCAGCAATGGAACCATTTGTTGGCTTATATGGGCCTGACCGAGGTTTGAAAGAGTTATTTAGCCAAACAAATCCCGCAGCTACCAGCCCTTTCGACAACAGCCTGCGGATCGCGGACTCAGGTCTCACCCGAGGTAGTAAGGGAGGGTGCTATAACGAGGTTTCCGCACCCTTGGGATGTCTTGATGTGGTCTGGAGGGTTCACGCACCATTTTGTGGCTTCGCACCACTCTGCTCTACGTAGATACGGACCCAGGAAAATCCTTAATACTTGTTAATGCATTGTTTTAATATTAGATCTACCTTTTATGGTATTTAAGCAAACATTTACTAGAAATAACCAGTTCGTGCACTCAGAAAAGATATAGATTGATAAAATAAGCATACATGCATAGATCAAATAGTTATATCAACCATAAATTAGACAGATCCGAAATAATTCAGAATTAACACAGAATTTCAAAATAAACTTATATTTATTCACTTTCTTCACCAATACATCCAGATCTACCTTGTGCACTTAGCTATAGGGGATCCATGCACACAGCTGCGGACTCTATTGTTGTGTGTGGAGCATGATTGTTCAAAGGTCTTTGTTTCAGCTGGATGTATACCCCAAGAAGTTTGTACACCCCTCCACGCAGGGGGGTGCGGGGGGGACTTGTCCCCCCCACGAGGGTCTGGGGGCTAGCAGTCCCCTGGGAGGGGCTCGGGGGCAGCGCCCCCGAAGCTAAAAACAGATGTAAAATTTCCTTGTAAAAGTATAGTAATTTCTAGTCAATCTGGGCCGTCCATTAAGCAGATGATCTGACGGTAGAACTTATGTTTAGTTTAGGGTTTTTTTCCCTAGAAGGCAACCCCTCTCTTTGTATGAGGGCATTGTATTTGAGGCTGAGAAATAGATGTGTATTCTGTGAGCGAGAAACAGAGAGGTGAGACTGTGAGAGAAAATAGAGGATATTATAGCGGATCTGTTGTAGGTTGTGTCTCTTCATTTTGCTGGATAATAGAAAGGAAGGACTGGCTGTTCAGGGTGGACGTAGCCCAAACTGGGTGAACCACGTATATCTGTGTCTCTCTTGTTTTATCTATTTTTATATTTCTACAATATTTTATGTGTTCCATTGCTCCATAATATATAATTTTAACAACTAGTATCAGAGTTGAAGGTCTATTTGGCTGATAAACTCACAGGAAAGAAGGATTCCTCGTTCAAGTGGGAGCAATGGCGGAAGATGGTATGTTTAGGGTCGAGAAATTTAACAGCCAAAACTTCTCGCTATGGAAGATGCGGATGGAAGATTATCTGTATCAGAAAGATATGTACCTACCATTGAGTGGAAAAACAAAGAAGCTGACGACTATGACAGATGAAGAATGGAACCTTCTCGATAGAAAGACACTCGGCACAATACGGTTGTGCCTCGCTGCATCAGTCGCCTTCAACATTTCGAAGGAAACAACGACAGAGGGTTTGATTCAGGCGTTGTCGAAACTATATGAAAAACCCTCGGCCTCAAACAAGGTATTTCTTATGAAACGGTTATTTAATATGAAGATGTCGGAAGGTGGATCTGTTGCAAATCATTTAAATGATCTTAATACAGTTACAAGTCAGTTAAGTTTTGTAGGGGTAAACTTTGAAGATGAAGTTAGATCTCTATTATTCTTGTGCTCATTACCAGAAAGTTGGAATGGTTTAGTAATGGCCATTAGTAACTTTGTCTCTGGATCTAGTACTTTAAAGTTTGATGATGTTGTCGGTGCTATCCTTAGTGAGGAAATGCGATGGAAAAGCTCCGGTGAGACATCGGGTAATGCTTTGAGTGCAGAGTCTAGGGGAAGAAAAATGGAAAGAGGAAAGAGCTCAGGATATCGCAGTAAATCAAGGAAAGGCAAATCAAGTCCAGATCGGGGATAGTGTGCTGGAAATGCAGAAAGAAAGGACACCTAAAGAAAGACTGTAGATCTCGGAGGGAAAAGAAGGAGATGCACAGCGAGAAAACAATCATGAAGCAAATGTGACATGTGAGGTGTTACAAGATGCTTTGATTCTTTATTTTGAAAATATCACTGATTCTTGGGTGGTAGATTCAGGGGCCTCATTGCATGCCACACCCGATAAGAAATACTTTCATGACTATGTTCAAGGAGATTTCAGACAAGTTCGTTTGGGTGATGATAAACCCTGTAAAATTGTTGGAATGGGTAAGGTTCTTATAAAACAGCAGAATGGAAACCAATGGCTACTAAAGGAGGTAAGGCGTGTTCCATATCTAAATAAAAATCTGATTTCAACAAGGCAGTTAGGCGGCGAAGGTTGTGTGACAACTTTCACAGATAAAGCTTGGAAGGTCACCAAAGGAGCCCTGGTAATAGAAAAAGGCGAAAAGATTGGTACATTGTATTTATGCAATGGTATTTCTTACTCTGTTAATGCTTTAACTTCCAAAGGAGTAGATGCAACATTATGGCATCATAGGCTCGAACACATGAGTGAAAAGGGGATGAAGATTCTTCACTCAAGGAATTTTTTGCTGGGTTTGAAGAATGTTGATTTGGACTTCTATGAGAATTGCATTTATGGAAAATAGAAGAGAGTCAGATTTCTCAGAGTTGGGAAAGAAAAGAAGAGCAAAAAATTAGAGCTTGTGCATACAGATGTATAGGGACCTGCTCAGGTATCATCTCTCGGTGGCTCTCATTATTATGTTACTTTTATGGATGATGCAACTAGAAAAACTTGGATTTATTGTATTAAGAATAAATCTGATGTATTTGATACTTTCAAGAAATGGAAAGCTTTGGTTGGGATTGAGACAGGAATGAAATTGAAGTGTCTTAGATCAGACAATGGAGGTGAATATTGCAGTAAAGAGTTTGATAGCTATTGTTCAGAGCATGAAATTCACAGAGAGAAGACAGTTCCAAGAACACCACAAGAAAATGGTGTGTCAGAGAGGATGAACAAAACAATCATGGAGCGTGCAAGGTGCATGAGATTGCATACAGGATTGCCTTTACAGTTTTGGGTAGATGATGTAGATACTACTATTTATCTAATAAACAAAGGGCCTTCAAGTTCCTTGGATGGTGGTGTTCCAGAGGAAGCATGGACAGGAAAAAAGGTAAACTACTCTTTTTTAAAGCCTTTTGGTTGTGAGGCCTTTGTCCATATTGATAAAGAAAATAGAACAAAGCTTGAGGCAAAGTCAAATAAATGTACCTTTATTGGATATGGTGTTAATGATTTTGGTTATCACTTATATGATTACGAAAATCACAAAATCATTAGGAGCGGAGATGTAATGTTCAATGAAAAGGTCTTGTATAAAAATTAGTTGCAGGAAAAGAAACAGGAAAAAGAAAACAAGGAATACATAGTTCTTGATGAAATCATTGAAAAAGTAAAGGTGCCTGAAAATAATGATAATCAACAACAACAACCACCACAATAGCAACAGGCACCCCAAACACCTGAAAGTGGTGTTAGAAGATCTACCAAGATAAGTAGACCCCCTGAACGATACTCTCCTTCATTATATTATTTATTGTTGACTGATTCTGGTGAACCCAAATGTTATTAAGAAGCAATGTAGGTTGAAAGCAGGAAGAAGTGGGAGGTAGCCATGGAAGAAGAGATGGACTCCTTAATGCATAACCAGACTTGGGACTTAGTCATGTTGCCTGCAGGAAAATCTATATTGAAGAATAAATGGGTTTATAGGCTGAAAGAAGAAGATGGAGGAAAACATAGGTACAAAGCTAGACTTGTGGTGAAGGGGTTTGCACAGAAGAAAGGTATTGATTTTGATGAAATATTTTCTCCTGTTGTTAAAATGAATTCAATCAGAACTATTTTGAGTCTTGTAGCAGCTGAAGATTTGCATCTTGAGCAGTTAGATGTAAAGACAACCTTTCTCCATGGGGATTTGGAGGAAGAGATATATATGCAGCAGCCACAAGGATATGAGGTGAAAGGGAAGGAGAAACTAGTGTGCAGGTTGAAGAAGAGCTTGTATGGCTTAAAACAGGCTGCAAGGCAATGGTATCTAAAATTTGACAAGTTTATGCCTGAACAAGGTTATACTAGATGTCACTCTGATCATTGTGTTTATCTGAAAAAAGAAAAATGATGGCAGCTATATTATATTGTTATTATATGTAGATGACATGCTTGTTGCAGGGTCTAACATGCAGGAAATAAATGTGCTCAAAATAAAATTGGCAAATTCATTTGCAATGAAGGATTTGGGAGCTGCAAAACAAATCCTTGGTATGAGAATCACTAGAGACAGGAAAAATTGCAAATTAACATTGTCTCAGAATGATTACATACAAAAGGTGTTGAAAAGATTTAATATGCACAATGCAAAACCAGTTAGTACACCTTTTGCTAACCATTTAAAACTTAGTAAGGAAATGTGCCCAAAAACCCAAGAAGACATGGATTATATGTCTAAATTTCCATATGCATCAACAGTTAGAAGCTTAATGTATGCAATGGTCTGCACAAGGCCTGATATTGCACATGCAGTGGGAGTTGTAAGCAGGTACATGAAGAATCTAGGAAAAGAACATTGGATGGCAGTGAAATGGATTCTCAGATATTTGAAAGGTACCACAAATCAAGCATTATGCTTTGGTGGTGCAAACATTTTTCTACAGGGATATGTTGATGCAGATGGCAGGTGATAGAGATAACAGGAGGAGCACTACAGAATATGTATTTACTATTGGTGGAACAACTGTCAGTTGGGTCTCAAAAATCCAAAGTGTTGTTGCACTTTCAACAACAGAAGCAGAGTATGTTGCTGCTACAGAGGCTAGTAAAGAAATGATTTGGTTACAAAGGTTGATGGGTGAATTGGATAAGGACCATGATATGGGCACATTATACAGTGATAGCCAAAGTGCCATTCATCTTGCAAAGAACTCAACATTTCATTCCAGGACTAGACACATATAGCTCAAGTACCATTTCATACGATTAGTGTTGGAAGATGGAGAGTTGAAGCTGGAAAAGGTACACACTAGCCAGAATCCTGCAAACATGCTAACAAAAGTTGTAACCAGGGAGAAACTGAGAACATGCTCAGTTTCAATTGGTCTTCAAGGATGACGATGAAGATGAGAAACAACCAGGTCCAAAGAGGAGTCATTGTCTAGCAAATGAAGCAGTGGTGGAGTTGCTACAATCATTCTCGAAGTGGGAGATTGTTGTGTGTGGAGCATGATTGTTCAGAGGTCTTTGTTCCAGTTGCATGTATACCCCAGGAAGTTTGTACACCCTCCATGCGGGGGGGTGTAGGGGGTACCTTTCCCCCCCACGGGGGTCCGGGGGGGCCAATCCCCCCCAGCTGGGGGGTCTGGGGACCAACAGTTCCTCGACGGGGGCTCGGGGGCAGCGCCCCCGAAGCTAAAAACAGATGTAAAATTGCCTTGTAAAAGTATAGTAATTTCTAGTCAATCTGGGTCGTCCATTAAGCGGATGATCTGATGGTAGAACTTATGTTTAGTTTAGGGTTTTTTGCCCTAGAATGAAACCCCTCTCTTTGTATGATGGCATTGTATTTGAGGCTGAGAAATAGATGTGTATTATGTGAGCGAGAAACAGAGAGGTGAGGCTATGAGAGAAAACAGAGGATATTACAGCGATCTGCTGTAGGTTGTGTCTCTTCATTTTGCTGGATAATGGAAAGGAAGGGCTGGCTGTTTGGGGTGGACGTAGCCCAAACTGGGTGAACCACGTATATCTGTGTCTCTCTATTTTTATGTGTTTTCTGTGTTTATATTTCTGCAATATTTATGTGTTCCATTGCTCCGTAATATATAATTTTATAACATCTACTAGGCCTCTGTGCACGTAGCTGCAGAGCCTCTATCTATCTACCAACCCTCTTGACTCAGACTTACAAACGCTTCAAGACTTTGTTCCTCAAAAACCCATTACAGTTCAGATCCAAAATTACATACCAAAAGCTACTTTCTACCCATAGAGCCTCGCTCTATTTATACCTTCCCCTGGTCCACAGACCATGGGCAAGCCAACTTACTTCCTATTCTTCTATATTATTTCTTGGGCGGACAATCCTTTGACTCGATCTATTACATTTTGTGCTCCGCATATTTTGGAATTTTTACAATATTTTTATCCTAATTTATAGGCTCTAAGCCCCCAAAATTGTTACGCGGGACCTCTGCCACCCAACAGTAGAACTGAAAGTGAATGCTTCTTTTAATTCCATAGTTTCGAAAAGAAATGTGAAAGGAATTTTTCATTTAATCACTTTTGAAACGATTTGTATTCAAACTCAAAAGTGAATGAAATTTCCATTTTAGTAGTTTTGGATTGAATTTTTCCCTTTACTTGTGCATTAGTTTGCATGTTTTAATCAAAGTGAAAGGAAAAGAATAAAAATATTAGCGCATCTTAGTAAAAGAAGAGTGATTTTCATTTCTCATAGGATTCCATTTTGGAATTGAATTTGTTAGTGAAAGTGAAAGAGTAGTTTTCATTTTTACACAATGCATTTGAAAAGCTAGGAAGTTATGTTTTGATGCATTTTGCTTTTTTGGTTGTCTCTCTTCCCTCATTAGTTTAGCCTTCACCGAATGAAAATATTTCACTTTTCTCATTTAGTTGCATCATAGGAATTCAGGTGACATCGTTGAGCCCTAAAATTGAAACCTAATTCAAGATAAACTTAAAATTTACCTCAATTAATCTAAGGAGCATTTGTAATCTAATGCAAATATCTAGAGGTCTAGGCTAGAGATGTGTTCCAGTTTTTCTAAATAGAGCAGTTGTTGTTAACTCTTTTCATTAAATCCCAGGGGTGAAATTTTGTTCCAGTACGGAAGTATATCGAAGGTTCTCCAGTACCTTCGGGTATATAGGAGGCACTTCAGTATGGCAAGTAAATGGGAACGCTCTCACCAAATGGTTATGCATTAGAAAATGCTAAAACATACTTTTGCTCTCTGTACCATCGAGTATCTATTGGAAGACCCCACTATGTTGCTATCCTTTAGCCACAGGTAACTGAGTCAGCTGCTTTGTAAATGATATACACCGAACACAACAGTCGTTGAGATCGGGCATTATATGTCAAGTCCTTGGTTTCAACTAAGGTTTATATAACGGTTCATGGATACTTGGTAAACCATGTTGCCTAGCATTACCCTTTTTTATTTATTTGTTGTTTCATGTCATAAAATTAACTGCCAACGATAATAATTCAAACCCATGCAGTTTCTTCTTGGACTCAAATTGAGTAATTCCTTGTAAACTTTAATTTTAATCAACCCTCAATGAGTCATCTCTTCTACTTCTCCTCCTAAGAGAAAGTCATCATGATTGAACCATTCTATTCACCTCACAAGTCCCCTTCATCGACTGATATTGAAGGGTCTTCACAAGGAGTTCGTCCTGAACTTTCATAGTCACTTGAAGCTCAAGGGTTTGAACTTGGAATTGTCGCAAGTATCCAATCCCTTGCTTCTTGTCCTCCACCTCGACGCTTATCATCATCTCAGGAGTCTGATCCAAAAACCATTGAGTGTGAGGTTTGTTGTATACACTACGAATCCGCTTTTTGATCCATTTGTGGTATGTCCTCAACATCCTTATAGTCCATAAAATCGAACGAGTTTTCCTTTGGAGTTATCTCCTCATCCATCTTGGATTCCTCCTCGCCAATTGTTTCCATCTATGGCTTCAAAAGGTGAGATTCCAACCTCTTCTCGAGGTCCTCTGGAAGTCTTCGCTACTCACACTCCTAGTGTTGATAATGATTTCGAATACAACTTTCCCTTGGTAGGATTTCCTTATAAAGGAAGAGTACCATCTCAACCACCTCTTGTGAACAGTGAGCTTATGCTTCCACATGGTTGCACGACATTGGCTCAGTTAGTTTTAGGAACTCCGAGTGCTTCTTCATTATACCAAAATCTAATTTGGTCATCAAATGCTATGCCTACTTCTTGTCTGTTTATTCCTAATGTGACCTCTCATATCCTTGTGCAAACTTTCATTACTTCAATTCCGATTCAACCGACTATTCTAACGCAATCGTTACCGCTGTTTCAAACTTTCTTTCCGAGGCAACCGACAATTTCGTTTTATACTTCTGTAAGTTCCTCAATTCCCCCTTCAAGTGGACAGAATTTGCCACCGCCTCATTCACATCCTGGGGGGGAAACCCAAATATACCTCTTATCTCGAGTGGAACCAATGTGATTGGATCACAATCTCACATCGTTGGAGTAAGTCAACCTATTAGTGTTATTCTTAATCTCGTTGATTCATCTATTCTAGCTAGGGCAGGAAATATCCCATATCAACAACCTTATTCAAATCTAATACCCCTCCAACACTCTTATTTTCCATATGTTTAACAAGCACTGAAAATTAAACCTTAGGTCCTCATGTGCAACCTAGTCAAAATCCTATTCCTAATGCATATGGTAAAATCCCAATTATAAATTACTAGTACCAACACGGAATTTCTTAAGGAACTATTCAACAACCTTTATTGTAGCAAGGGCAACCTTTGCAGCAGCACGGGTAACGTTTGCAACAGCAGAGGAAACCTTTTCACTGGTTTTAACAGCCTTTGCAACAGCAAACACAATTTGTACAAAACCCCATTCAACCCTTGTATCTGCACGGTCAACCATTGCAGCAACAAGGTCAACCCTTGCAACATTAAGCCCAACCTTTATATCAACAAGGTCAAACCTTTCAAACACAAGGAAAACCCCTGCAGCAGACAGTCCAACGGCTTTATTACCAGGGTCAGCAGTTGTAGCAACCTTACAATCCATAAGCCATGCACAATGTTTATATGCCTTATGGTTATCAATGGTCTATGGTAGGTTAATATCAACTCTACCTTGGGCAGAATCCACCTTATGGTCAAGGTATCGCTTAGTGGTGGGGGGGGGGGAATAAAGCCCCTTATGGTAAAAATCCTCCACTTTGGGGGAAAAACACTTACCAACAAGGTTGGAACCCAAAGACTGGGCCTTACCAAAGGCCTTATATGCCTTTTAACCCACAATTGTCATTCCTAGCGATGTTGGAACTGCCCAATGTCTTGAGGCTTACAAATGATATAATTCTTCATTTAACTTATTGGCATCCAGTTCCCACTAAGATTCCTAGTGATTTCCCCACATTCGAAGGAAAAGCTAAAGAGGACCCTCAGGCCCATGTGATGACATATCACTTATGGTGTTCCTCAAATTCCTACCAAGTTGACTCGAGGTACCTATGCAGACTTAAATTCTTTGGTCGTGACCTTCCTCACCCACTTCTAGTTACAAATTTTCTACAAAACTGGTACCCATTTTCTCACATCCGTGAAACAGGATACTGGGACCCATATCGCCGATCACATCCATGAATGGAGACGCTAGTGTTGCCTCATTAAGTTTGAAATCCCTGATATATATCTATATATATATATATATATATATATATATATATATATATATATATATATATATATATATATATATAACATAGCATGGTTCTATAACTATTTAGTTCATAACATAAAGTTTTTAACATAACACAGACATATATAGCATAGCATGTAACATAACTATAAGTATTTCATAACTATGTAACTATATAATTATTTAAATATAACTATATTGTATATGTTATTAAGCTTCTAGTTTGTTAATTATATATGCTAAATTATGTTTACGATTTGCAAGCACTCGACAGATCAAAGTTGAGGATTAGAGTGCAACATTTATCCCTCTGTGGGATGATGCTACAAGTCATATCACATTGGAGGATGTTATGACCCATCATACATGGATCATGATAGAGATACATAACATCCCTACAAATTCATTGACTCATCATGCATTTTCTTTGACATTGGATAACATTAATAGTTTGATCGATGCATACCGAAGGTCGAGACCACAAAGTCACCTCCTACAATCTATACACAGGACTAGGAGGCATGAGGTTAGAGGCCCAAATACTTAGGAGGTGGTGAAAGTGGCCATCAAGGACATTGATGTTTGTGGGGAGTTGTTTGACATCCCTTCGGATCACCCTGCTAGACATAGAGGTACGATTCCACTGAAATATTTTAGGAATGTTGATGTAAACCCTTTTGTGTATGATAGATCCATTGGAGCTTGGAGAAATTTCACCCACCATGACCAGGTCTCGAGTTATTTTTCCAAGCATTTATATGCAGAGTTTTTGTTACATATGAGGCCGGATTACACTGATATCAGATCTCATTAATATGGTCCCGAATTGGGACATACAAGCATGGCGGCGCTCTTATGGACCTTAGGCATGTACCACCACCTCTTAGATTCTTTCCACTACCTTCTCAGAGCTTGGTATTACCTACAGAGCTAGAGGAGTTGCCGCAGCTTAGTGGTGAGACCATGGAGACTATTGAAGACATGATGCACATGTCATTGCTCAGTGTGCGTGTTGCATTAGATGGAGTGATTAGGAGGCCACCACCATTTCTTCATGACTTGCAAGTTCCCTTAAATGATGATGCATTTATCACGAGTTTACCATTTGACCAACTTTTGACATAACACATGTATGTATCATGATGCCTTTCATTCAACTTGAAGGGTACATGGACTGTGTGACACAAACTAGGTACATATATATAAGAAACTTTTGAATCTTATTGTCAAATTATGCATAATTATTTATATTAATTTATAGTCCATACACTAGTACAAAATGACTAATTAATTAATAAAACAATGACTAAAATTTGCATATAAACGACCTTTTTTCAGTCGGTGACCAATAGTGGCTAATCTACAGTATCTTATAATGCGACCAAATTTCAGTCATTTTTAGCTTAGTCATTAATTGGTTGTCTCAATTTTATCATCTAGTAGTATATTTAGTCATAAATCTGGTCACTAATTTAGTCATTGATTTAGTCATTAATTGGCACAATTACTGACCAAATACACAAAAAAATATACTACTATATGATCATCCCAGAAAACTAATTAATGACCAAAGAAATATGACTAAAATGTTAGTCACGTTGTAAGATACTGTAAATTAGCTACTAATAGTCATATATATGCAAATTTTAGTCATCATTTGAAATTAATTAATGACCACAAAATTATAACTAAATTTCAGTCGTGTTATAAGATACTGTAAATTAGCTACTAATAGTCATATATATGTAAATTTTAGTCATGATTTGAAACTAATTAATGACCAAATAAATATGACTGAATTTCGGTCATGTTATAAGATATTGTAGATTAGCTACTAATAGTCGTATATATGCAAAATTTAGTCGTTATTTGTAATCACAAATTTATCGTTTATAGTAGTCATATATATTTTTTTGGTAGTTTCATATTCATTATATAAACGACTAATTTAGAAGTTTATATTCATGTCATTTACTTTCATTAATAATCATTATAAACGACTAATTTAGTTGTATATTCATTTTATTTGTGTTCATCGATAATCAATACAAACTGCTAATTTAGTAGTTTTAGATTGATTTTGTGTGTTCATTATTAATCAACATAAATTAATTAGTATGATTTTGTGACTAAATTAAAAAAATTTCATACAATGTTCACCTAATATGAAAACGCAAAGTTGCATATGTTAATTACAATATTAAATAATATCAAATACAACTATAAATAATTTCAACCACATAAATTATATTATATGAAATGTCAAGTATTACAATATGAGTTTCCAACTTAATATTGTTTGGACTACAATTTACACATGAAATAGTGTTTTATCACTTCAAAAAATTATAATTGTGTTTTCAAAGCATTACAGGTGAATTCACCAACTCTGAAGACTTGACCATCAATATCTATGTGTGTGTCTCATGGGGGATATTGGCTCTAAAGGATCACTAGATTGGTTCTCTTCTCCCTTATTCTACATTTGTATCTCTAGTGTTATTGTTCTCCTCTTTATTCAATTTTTATTTTTTACCATCAATATTGAGTTCCTCTTCTGAAAACGAAAGAAGTAACAATGTAGAGTATAAGACATAAAAAACGATGAACACTAGAATATAAACTAAAGTAAACTATAAAGGATTTATATGACATATACCTAACATCAACAATGTCAATGCCATATTTCCTGAGAAAAGCAAGAAAGTCGAACAAGCTTTCTTCAGTTGGGTGATAGTGGCCACTATGTGGCCAAATGACCTGTATAAACAAAGAAAATAAAATGTTACCATATAAAATAACACCTAAGTAACTTAGCAATGAACCTTTAGGATAATTTTAGGTGCAATCATGCCAACTAAGTTACATGCTAAAAATATTAGGTTGTAGATAACTTGTGAAAACAAATAATATGAGGTGTGATGCTTAATCCTTGTTGTTTTATTCTCAATAGCATTTCATTCTCTAATGCATCATGTGCTCAAATAACAACATGAAATTAAATGTTTCTAATAGTCATGAAAATATTTAACTCAAAACAACTAAAAAGATTTCAATCAATATCGTGTAATACTAATTTCATCTTCAAAATTTTGATGTTGTTTAAATGAACATGATACCAAATATTTTCGATTTCATAGTTAAAAAAAAAAAAAAAAACTTCAAGGAAACATTCAAAATACAATCAACAATAAAGAGAGGATATCATGGAATGGACATTGCAATTATAAAAAAAAAATTACCTTTCCATTGGTGTCTGGAATTCATATAACATTTGTTTTCCCAAAATAACCATGAGTTGAAAGAATCACAACATTAAAAACCATATGAATCCCTACTAGAAACATTTCCAAAGTTGATGGATCATATGCTTGAAGGATCTCCAACAACAAATGAATCATATCCAAGACATGTTATACATGGTCTCCCCAACCTTTTTCCAATCCCATTTCCTATAACCTACCCACACCAGGGAAAGTAACAATCAAACATAGACATTGACGTTTGTTTTTATCTTTTATATCTATAAACTTTGAATCTAATTTGTTTTAAGGACATATTAATTCATATTTAGAGTCGTCTAGTCATGAGAAGGTATTAATAAAGTAAGACATCAGAAAAATTGACCTCAATTAGGTCCTAAAACAATTCCTGCAATATCAATATTTTTCTTGCTATGATATCTTGGGTAGAAAAAAGAGCATATCTGCAAAAGAAAAACCTATATATTACTAAAGGAGAGTGTAGCTTGGTTAAACTTTATATACTTTCATTCAACATCAATTCCTACAAGATAAATTTCATAGATTATTCTTTCCCATTTCTCAACATGCTACAAATGATAAATTGAAAGTCACATAAAACCAATTGCATACCATTTTCTAACCAAAACAAACAAACAAATAGTGTCCCTAATAAAACTTCACACCTCAGAAATTACTCTGCCACATGATTAGGCTAAAGGTGAGATTATCTGAATCATCTTTAGCTCATACATAATGGGATATTTGTATTCTTACCTTGATGTCAATTTGGTGCTGAAATAAATATATAAATCCATGTCATTATTAGTGAAATTCATGTATAATTCAGAAAAATAATGTAATGTCCCTTAATAATAAATAATAAAGAATAAAAAGTAAAAATAATAATAAATAATAAATAATATAATATAATATTATTTATTATTTTTATTATTTATTATTTATTATTAAGGGACATTACATACTCCCCCACTTTAAGGAACTTCATCCCGAAGTTAAGTTGAATTATTTAACATTTTATTTTGTTATTTATTACTTCATGTTCGCCGACACCCTCTACTGAACTAGTATAACCAGTAGGCATCGAAAGTTTCACAACACCTAGGAAATCCCAAGGAATCTCTGTCCTTTTTCCCACTTTTGGAACCAAGCATAAGCCTCCTCGGTCTGTATCCTAGTCCCAGGCTGGCCCATGGGCTCGTGCCTGACTCAGACCTCATCTGCCCCAAGGCAGGCATCCGATACAATGCTCAATGTTTCCGAGTATCTCGCAAGGTTGGCCCACTCCCTCCACAACTCACTAAGGCTCACAACCCCAGGCATCGAAGTCCTTACACCCCTACCAGACTTCGGTATCCCAATACAATACTAGGCACCTAGCCTTCAATATCAGGCACTTGGCCTCCTCAAGATGGTCCCATAGCCCTCAAGAGCTATCCATCAAGAGCTATACAAGACAAAGGAACCATTGGCATATGTAGTGTTGATTGAGTTTGTCCCCAGCCCATATGGTGTTACTTATTCTCCCTCGTGTGTATGGGCTCGCACGAGATCATCAAATAAACCGGCCCTCTCAGCCCATTTGTGGAGTCCTGTCAATCATCACAGCCCAACATGCAACCAATGCATTAGATATAACATCATAGTATCATAGAAAATAATCCACATGCCAAGTCTTGCATGTCATCATGAGAACATTCATCATTGTTAACCACAACATTATGAATAATAACGAACTGCATGCTCATGCATGTCATAAATTTGTATGCAACTATCACATGCTTCACCTCATGAAATACCATCATAAGTTATAACATCAACATATTTGCATCAAAGACATATCATGACTTTACATAATAAATGAAACACATGTCAATAAACCTCATATTATAGCATCATAATTCCTATGCCACGTTATGCATATCATATCCATCATGAGTATTCAACATTAAATACCTATCATCACATAGTAAATGAATATGTCAATATACCTCGAAATAACATCATAATGCCTATGAATATCATCATCATCATAAGGATATATCATCACTATAAGAACCACATGTGCATCATTATCCTCCTACCATTATATCACGAAACCTCATGTAACATTATACTCAACATCATAATAGTTAATTAAACTAGACTGAAATCATTGTGTACAATTTAGATGTATCATAAAGTTTAAACAATAAAACATGATTTAGATGCTCCATAAAAGTATCTGTCTTAGCTAAGTAAGCACTCCTAATTAGTTCACCACACATTTTAATCAAGTAAATAAGGAAAGTCATTAAAAATAACATCTGCATCTTCCCATGTAGCTGACCCTGGGCTATATTGGTCCCACTGGACCTTGACTTGCTCAAACTCATGATTCCTGAGTCGACGAACCTGGCGGTCCAGTATACAGAATGGTTCGACCTGAAGGTCTCCCTCCTCGGAAACCTGAAATTTTTCAAATTTCAAGACATGGGATGGATTGGGTACATATTTTCTAAGCATAGGAATATGAAACACATTATGCATCCTTCTTAGATGTAATGGAAGCTCAAGCTTATAAGAAACTGGTCCAATCCTCTCTAGGATTGTGAATGGCCCAACAAATCTAGGGGATAACTTTGTTCCCTTACCAATCCTAAAGGGACTTTTAAAGGGTTTGATTCTAATAAAAACTTGGCTTCCTTCCTCAAAGTTTCTATCAACTCTCTTTGCATTAGCATAACTTTTCTGGCGATCCCTGGCTTCTTTTAGTCTCTGTTTAATTGTGGCCATTTGTTCTTCCATTTCTTGGAGCATTTCAAGTCCCAACATGACTCGATCCTCTAATCAATCCCAACCTTAATGGAGTACGACATGGTCTTCCATACAAGATTTCGAAGGGAGATGCCTAAATTGAACTGTGATAACTATTGCTGTATGCGAATTCCACTAAGGGAAGGTATTTCTCCCATTGGTTTTGTTGATCCATAACATACATTCTTAGCATGTCCTCTAATAGTCGGTTTACTCTTTCTGTTTGCCCATCTGTCTCTGGGTGATATGCTGCACATCTAGGAGTCCAGAAAATGTACGCGGATTTAAAACAATTGTTTTTCTCGACATGAATGAAAAAGGATATAACAAAGTTTGTGGCCGGATGTTTAGAATGTCAACAGGTTAAAGCTAAACATCGTCACCCGGTAGGTCTTTTACAAACCCATGATATAACGGAAACTAAGTGGGAAGTTGTTTCGTTGGATTTTGTTGGAGACTTACCTATGAAATTCCAAAGACATGACTACATTATGGTTGCTGTTGATAAATTAACTAAGAGTGCTCACTTCATTCCAATTAAGACCACTTTTGAAGCATCAACTATCACTCAAATTTTCCTAAAAGAAATAATTCGCCTTCATGGAGTGCCCTGAAAGATAATATCTAATAGAGATGCACATTTTACTTCTAGATTTTGGAAAAGCTTATTAAAATCTATGGGAGCACAACTAAATACTAAAGCTCTAAATAAATATAAATATAAATAAACAGAAAAATAATAAAAATCAGTAAAGCTATCAAAAAGTAAAAACAAAAGAAATAAAACAAGAAAGTAGTAAAAATCAATAAAGCTATAAAAAAGTACTATATATATATATATATATACTATTATTAGTATAGTATATATTAGTGGTTATTGATAATTTATTTATTACAATACTTAAACCATAAATTATCAATAACTACTAATTTTATAGTATTATATTATATTATTTATACCACGGAAAACATGAGTTGGAAGGTAATAATATATTATATTAAATAAAAATTGTTATAAATAATAAAAATAATAAATAATAAATAATAATAATAATAATAATACTAATAATAATAATAAATAATATAATATAATATTAAAATACAAGAAAATAAATAATAAACAATAAATAAAAAAATAGTAATAGTAAATAAATAATAAATAATAATAAAATAATAAATAACAATACTAAAGCTCTAAATAAATATAAATAAAAATAAATAGAAAAATAGTAAAAACCAGTAAAGCTATCAAAAAGTAAAAACAAAAGAAATAAAACAAGAAAGCAGTAAAAATCAGTAAAGCTATCAAAAAGTAAAAACAAAAGAAATAAAACAAGAAAGCAGTAAAGTTGCATGTTGACACATGGAATATGTGCATGTGGTTCCCCTTCCAATGTTTGCTCTATTTAATAGATGGTGAAGAAGAAGAGAGGCATTCCATCATTCCATGATTCCATCATCCATTCTCTTAGGAGAATAGTGTTGTGAGACAAAGGATTCCGTGGCAGTAGTACGTTGATTGAGAGCACGAGGGTGGCCAGTTGTAGCAAGATTTTTTGCAATTGAGCCTATGGTTGGGTGGAGAGTTGTCCCCAAGACTTTGTTGTAGTTAGCAGAATTCAACTAGCGTTCAACCCCAAAATCACAAGTGAGAACATCGCCACATGTAAGTTGTCTCTAATCATATTTCTGAAATTTGATGTTAATTAGTTGATAAATTGCATGTTGATTATAAATTGCATGATTAACCTAATTAGTTACATGTTTTTATTTCGAGGATGTTATAAATAAAACTACAAGGTATTGATAAATCTAGAGACGCATGCATCTATTGATAATGATAAATGAGGGCGCACACTCTCAAACTTATATGATTGAGTGGCACTATCCATAAATAAATTATTGGTTGTATTAAACATTTGAATTTAACCCATTTATTCTAAAGATTCAATTAGAGAACACACAGGTAGGGTCTCAAAATGTCCCCGGGCTTGACAAGAAACAAAGAGACATTCACTCTATGAAGATTTCATTATAGAGACAAAAAATATACTAGGGCTAACCCAACAACAAGAAAACATAAAACATATATGGAAAAATACACATATAGGTTGTGTTCCAAGTATAAGATAAGATCATTTTATTTGTGTCCACCAAATGACCATAAAAGTATGTCAAAGGAACAAAGATAGTGCATCTATTGTTAGTACAAAATGTGAGTGCCAAGGCATTTACTAATTGGACATTAAACATCTAGCAAAAGAGAGTATAAGATGAGATATCATTACGAATAAAGATGTTATAAACTGAAAAGCTCTAAAAATATCAGTATTGAGTAAGAGAAGAAAGGACAACAAGCCCTGTTAGAGCTTACAGGTGAGGATAAGTGAGGGGACCAAGAGTCAGAAAAAACAAGATATATTAAGAAATGCATCATAAAACTAATATGAATTCTATATTTTGAGAAACTTCTACACACATTATATTAAAGAAGAAAATCATTGTAGTTGGCATTTTTCCAAACAAAAAGCTAGGAAACCAATTTGTAACAGAAATCAAACATGTAGGAGTATGTATTTCTTTTTTTATTAAATGAAAAGTTAAATTTGTAACATAGGAAGGAGCATTTAGATGGAGAAAACATGGAAAATGACATATTGAAACTACATCTAATACCAAAATTTCATAATTAGGCATACACTAAGTTGACTTACCTCACATTGATGAGCTACTACTGAATACAATGGTTTATTAGTTGCAAATGTACAAAAGTCCATATCAACAAATGGTGATCGTATCCAACAGATCAAATAGGTACTCATGCCTTCAATTCCATGCAACATCTTACGCGACACCATCGTGGACCTACATTAACATGAGGTCGTCAAACATTTTCAACAAAGATAACAAAATTGACATTGTAAAGTGAAAAATACACATAAATAGAAACTCACCAACAAATCCCATCAAATTTCTACAAAAAAAATTCATAGTAAACATTAAGAATAATCTTGGCATCTTTTAAGGGTCACATTTATGGGGTTGTGAGCTCAGTCCTAATAATGTATTTACCCTTTTTTTATTGCATGCTACCATAATGTAAAACTAATGAACTTTAGGATGAAAATTGCTTTTGACACAAATTGAATAGCATGAAACATTAACAAACCGAAATAAAATAACTTTTGAAGCCTAAAAACCTGTGTGTGTTCAATTTCATATAGAAACCTTTGCTAAGCTACAACTGACAAACAAAAAAATATGAACCAATCCTATTATATCGAAAATTCATCCAACTCATGAACTATATTCAGATTCTAATCTAATGATAATAAGAGGGAATTATGATGGGTCTATTTATTTCCAATCAGACACAAAGTTAATTTGAATAACATCTGTCAAAATAACTCACTTTATATATTTGTTGGGCCTCTAACACTTTGTTTTTGGTAGGTGCATTAATGTCCCATGAACAAATTTGTGTGTCATCTGAACCACTTAGAATATGGCCACGCTTAAAATGGCTCCATTATAATTACTTTTGAGGTTGAGTATCAATTATTGTAATTGCCCCCCTCCTTGAAATTCTTTGCTCCCAAATTAGTTGTAATGTTGGGTATTGTAGAATATCTAGGCCTCACTATGTCACCTCTTCTACTAGTAGATATTTCCTCTACCCAATGGTAGTCAATGGCATAGGTGTTTCTCGGAAAACTAGTGTCTTTTCAATCGACTAGCCCTCTAGGTTTGGCAGCTACCTGAGGAACAACAGTTTAAAGCAATTCATGATTTCTTCTATGTATAATAGATCAGAGAAAGTCAAAGGAACCAACCTGGATCTTCGGCTTAACTCCTTGCTTGATCTCTCTCCCCCTTGATAGAACTTGCAACTCCTCTCTGTACTTATCCCACTTGGAGAGTACCTGTAGAAACATAGTAACAAAGAATCGTCAAAGCATCTTGATATATTATATCATAAGCATTACAAAATTAGAAATGTAATGAACATACAATGGCATTCACAAATAATAACATTCACAATTACATAGTTATATGGAAGAAAACTCAAAGAACTTTATTAAATATAAGGGAGAATTACAACCCAGTTGTTTGATCCAACATCATCCTCCCAGCATGAAGCCCTCTTCACCTCATGAAAAGCAAGATCACGTCAACAATACAATGCTCTTTCTCAGATACAAACTATCAGCACTTCCTTGCAAATTACAATATTCCAACCTCCAGTCTCTCAGATGAGGGATCCATTTATAGATGTGTGCAAGGGTGTGAGTCATCTCTGGGGTTTTGATTAGTGTCATTCCACTTGTTGCATTTGGTTCCACTTGGAGATTTCTTGGATCTCTTACTCATCCCTGGGCGAATTCAGAGAGGCAAGTGTCATAGGAGAAGTTTCTAGAAGATTCCATGAGTATCCACTTAGGAAAATGTCTCAGACATTTGTCCATCCTCACTCATCGCACCCTACATAAGGCCTCATCAGTATGCATTGCACCTGGCTAGTGTAGAAGTCAGTATGCATCACACCCTGACAGTGGAGCAGTCAGTATGGTCCAATTCAGGCCAGTTATGGATGGTTTTTTAGGTGGAACTTTTGGGGAATGATGTAATTAGTTGACCATGTTCTTTTAGGGTATGAAACAACACTTTTAGGGGTTGAAGAGCCCTATTTTATCGACATATAAGATTAGGGTTGAAGTGTCAAAATATGTCTATAACAGTTGCCCCCTAAAGCATGAAGTCGTAAATATTTGATGTCAGGTGAAATGCTTTATCATGAGGATCCGAGGCTTCAAATTGGAAGGTGACCTGTATAAGATACAATACAATACATCATCACAATATAATTTTCATGATCTAGCTAAGGTGGGCATTCCCATGCTCAACTTTATAAATTCATTTCATGTGCATAGAAAAGATAGTCGTCTACATATGCAGACTGGTGATTCTTCAAATGTAGAGTCATCATCCTTGGTTCGGATGACCATCTGTGCAGCTTTTTTGTACATATGATGTCTTTATATCCTTGAATATATTGCAGCCCAGATGGATGAAACTAGATCCGTGGTCTTCAAACTCGTTCAATCTTCACCCAACTTATAAGTCGATCCATGTGAAGAGATGTTCTGAAGTCGAACATGGAAAGACTTCGCCTGATTACCATCCAATAATGTGAGTTGTTAACAGGCGCGAGAGGAATCACCGATAATGATAATGACCCTCAAGGTATTACAGTACAATTCACGTGGTGTGAATATATGATCCGATGTCGAACGCCACACAAAATCTTTCGGTCAAAGGTCACTGATGTCAACCTGTCGCCAGAAGTGAGAAACTTGCCATTGAGGCATGCAAGCTTCAAAATACTGAAAGGGTTGTTTCTAAGTCAACTTCCTGGATAATGAGCTAATGTCGATAAGAAGTGACCCATCGTAGGAGGGCCTTAATGTATCCTACATCTACAACATGAAATGGAGAAAATGATTTTCTGGAGGTGAAAATAATCTGACGACACAAGGTTCAGGAATGGGGGTCATGAAAAATGGAGGGTGAAGGTATTTTAATGGATGAGGCATTAGCTGGATTGTGGTTTCTCAACTGAATGACTTCTCTTGAACATATTAGCGACACTGAGATGGATTGGTAGCGTTAAACCCAACAGATGGATGGTGTGGAAGACCAATGGTGAAATGACCAGTGAACGGAATAACCCAACTCGACTCAATCATGGTGATGGAGTGAAAGTGTCATGTTCAAGAGTGACCTGCCACCATAAAATTCTTAAAGTTTTGTTCCCTTTTTCCCTAGTCATTGCTGACCTGTACCTCTTTATTTTTGTCAAGCTTGAGGAGAATAACATATGCTTGTTCTATAATTTTGCCTTCGGGCAAACCTGTTGCTATGTTTTAACGAGTCTAGTGACAGTGAAACTCATTATTTTCTAGGTGGACAAGCTTGTCGCTATTGTTTTAACGAGTTTAACGACAAAGATAACTTGGTCTTTTTCATGTTTAGAGAGTTTGAAAATGGATGAAAAGGAAACTCTGTCTCGTCTAGGACGAGTTTCTCACTATTGTTTTAACATGTTTAATGACAAGGATAACTCCGTCCTTTTCATGTTTAGAGAGTTTGAAAAGGGATGAAAAGGAAACTCCAGCAGTTCTTTTTCATAGAATAATCCCTTAAGTCCGAAAAAGGATAAAATATTACAAAAGGGATGACTTTTCAATCACTTTAATGAGTCAAAAAGACAAGCGCTCGAAATTTTTACTAAGATAATCCCTCGGGTGCGAAAAAGATTAAAATATACAGGAGGGATGGCACTTCCAATCACTTTAACAAGCTGGAAAGGCCAATTGTTTGACAATCTTTTCATTTTTAATGAGTCTGAAAAGAGTTTAAATGAGACTCGTTTTTGAGGAACGAGTGGCGTTTAGGGTAGCAACTGGTTCCGGGTAAGCTTGGAACTTATCAAAACATGGTAATGTGAAGAGTTTGGTTAACAAAACCACTTGTTGCAGCTGTTCCTCAAAATGGTAAACAATCAAGTGGAAGCGTATGATCGGCCAAAAGAATGGAGGTGATGGTAAGAACACAACCAAGGCTGAAAAGGGCTGATAGCAGGGCAATCACAAAGGTTATTTACCAAAGGTGGGTTCATTTTTTAACAAGCTTGAACCGTGGGCAACTACGCTCGGTGTGGGTTTCATTGTTTTTACAAGCTTGAAACAAACAAACATATGCTTGGTTTTTAGTTTTCTTTTTATGCAAGCTCTAAATGACAAAACTAAAAAGCTAGAAAAACTAAACTAAAAGCTAGAAAAGCTAAAAAGATAAAAAACTAAAAAGCTAGAAAATGAAAATGAGAAAGGTTTGCATGCCCCAAGCATGATAAAGAGGAGAGTCTCCAGTAGCACATGGAAACTACTGTGGTTAGGTAGGATGGTTTTGTCTACAAAATAGACAAAACACTTCCTCGGCTTCATCCACAGAATAGACAAAGGCGAATGGTGTGTCAGACCAATTACATAACCTACAAGGAAACCATGTTAGGTAGGATTGTTTCGTCAGCAAAATAGACAAAACGCTTCCTTGGCTTCATTCGAAGAATAGATGAAGGTGAATGGTGTCTCAGACCAATCACATAACCTACGGGGAAACCTATCTTTTCAGCTGGGTTCATCTGCCAAATAGACAAGGGTGCATGCCCCCTAAGCTTCGCTACATTCACCGGACTACTCCCATCAATCAGGTCGATGGAATGAAGGTTGAAGAGACACTCTTCATGCAAAAGGACCATTTAGGGATGATGTTCGACTTTTAGCTGTGCTTGAACCGGGAAATGAAAGCTGGTCAATAGTGACAATTTTGCCTTCATGCGAGAAATACATCACTTGAAAGAATGTTGAAACAATAGCCTCCATGTTGTAAACATAGTCACGTCCAAGGAGTAGATTGTAATCTAATGGTCCTGGGACTACCATCACGTTCAGGTGAACGGTTTCTGTCCCAAAGTTATCGGTAACTTAGGAAGGATCCCTAACGGTCGACTAGTTCCTTTGTTAAAGCCTGACAAATATTGTATAACAGGCACAAGCAATGGCAAACCAAGCACTTTCCCAGTAGTTGAGGAAAGGATACTCACTGATGCACCCTCATCTATGATAGTGCATGACATGATCATTTTGTAAACTTGTACTATGATTCGGAAAGGTACATAAGAAGGAAGGCGAGATCTTTCTAGTCGATCCCAATCAAAGGAAGTGACTAGACTACTTGGAGGGGGTACTGAATAAATGGGAGAAATAACCCCTTGAGTAGTGGGAACTGGGGAATTTTCTTCCTGTTGTGAAGGAACGAGTGGATTTCCCCCAAGTTCATTGGACTCTGAAGTGACAAAAAAAAATTTAACGGTATTGTTCTCACTCTCTTCGGGAAGGGTATGATCTTCTGAAGGTAAAACTGGGTCAACTGTCGCCTCGACATGTTGACTTTGGTCAGGTATAGACTTAGAAGATTTACTCTTGGTGAGAGGTGTTTTGACCGACAGTTGATTTAAGTCAGTCGGATTTTCAACTAGTAAAGGATTTGGGGAGAGTTTCCTGTAGCCAGACGGAAGTCGCTGCGGTGAAGCAGGACTGTTATCCAATACTCTTTTGGCTTCATCCAAAAAAGGACAACGGTGAAGGGTATGGTTCCCCTCACATAACCTACATGGATCTTTGACCATTCCTTTCTGTCCATGAACTTCATTATTACTAGTTGATGGTGTGTTGTCAACATGATCACCAGCGGTTGATGATATCAGGTTGTGCGAACGGGGGGACCATTCTCTCAAGATCTGAGGAATGCACAGACAATCTCGATGAAAATGGTCCCCTCTACAAATTATGCATGGAAATCTGGGTTTGGAAAGTTTAATGTTCGGATTTTCACCAGATGATGCATGGTTGCCCCCTTGTTGAATTGGCTTCTTCTTCTTCTCCTTCCCTTTCTTATTCTTCTCAGTCACCTGGTTACTAGCATCACTACTTTCACCAAGAGAAGAGGAAGAAGGGGAAGGAGAAACAAACAAAGAAGAAGGCGAAGGGTCAACTTTAGTATCAACTGGACGCTGATTTGATTGTGGCATAAATGTGGGATTTTGAACCACAGAGGTTGAGAACAGCCATACCGATAGGCCAATTGTAATTCCCGGAAGGGACAATGTGGCCATATATGGAGCACCAATATTTCCCCAAGAAGAAAAAGGACTAGGATTCCCTTTAAAAGGGATTCCTTGATTGGTGGATCCCGAATTTGTCTCCATATATCTCAACCTAAGATCAACTAAGGAACAGGGATGTTATTCCAAATTTAATAAATTTTAATGGCGCTTTGACACAACTTCGCTTTTTCAATTTTTAAGAGTCAAGAAAAAGCTAAATATGACTCTAGTCCCCTTCGATTTTTAATGAGCCTGAAGTGACAAGTGCTCAGATGGACCTTTTCTTTAAAAGAGTCGAAAAGGAACGAAAGTGACTACTCTAGAAATCTAGATAGAGGGATTACCAAACTAATCACAAAACAGCAATATACACCTTGGTGATAAATAAAAGAGAAATTACCAAGGACTTATGTACGGAAGTAAATCTTCCCAAATGTTGTGTTTAGTGCATTGCGATCGATAGGGCGGCAGACACAACTTCCTATGGATAAAGGATATAAGCCTATTGTGGTCTCCCAATATATACTGGATGGTACGGGGAGCAAAAATCTGTGCTAGAACTTGTCGTATCAAGGAGGAGGAATCGCCCAAACTTCGATGAAAACGATAGTTACTAGTTTTTACGATGCCAGAACACGTCTCTAGCCTAGACCTATAGATGTGTTGCGTTAAGTTCCAAAGCATTGTTAGGTTCATTGAGATTTATTATAGAGTTGATCTTGTTTAAAGTTTTCCTTTTAATGGTTCACCGCATGATGTTGATTTTAAATTCCTAAAAATGCAATCTACAATGATAAACAATTGTTGTTTATTTTGATCAATGAAAATCATAGCTACTAGGGAAAGAAAATTACGATTCTTTTAAACAAAGAGCAAAGAGCACACACTAATGCACTTTCCTAAATCATTTTTCGCACACAAACTAAATGCAAATGCAAATGCATGTATTTGTTTTTTGTTCCCCTTAATGTGAAAAATGCCAAAAAGGAAAACTAAGTATAGCAAAGATCTGAAATATTTTACTCAAAGCGACATTTTCAAAAATTTATTTTTCAAAATAGAAAGGAAGACTAAAAGACACTTTTCAATTTCGAATAGAAAATTCTTTTGAAACTTCAAATATCAACAAATCAAATAAAATACTTGAAGAAAAGTTCAATCGATATTCAGGGAAGGAAGACTCAACGACACTTCTCTTTTTGACACAAAATGACAGTTACGACACCTTTTGTACTAAAACGACAGATCAATTTAAGCAACTTTTGGACAAAGGATTATAAATGATGGAAAAATACATAAAAACATTTACTAATCCTAATCAATGGAGGTTGATCTATGTGATGCAAGTAGGCTTCAGTAATGAGGTACTATTCATAAGCAACAAAAAACAAAAAAACAGAGCTGAAAACAAGGACAAAAACCCCAAATTTCAAGAAGGGAAATAGGTTCAGTGAGTCATCACACCTGGGCTTCACAGAAATAGGGATTCATCTCACCTACTACACTCAGGAAGTGCGATGCATACTAGTTTACAGTGACAGACAATGCAATGGGCCAGGGAGCGCAACTGAAGTGGGTTTTGGCTCAAATTTGTAGCTGCTTCCAGTGAGTTAAGCTGAGCTATGATGGAAAGTAAAGAGCAAATTATAGAGGAATGATCTTGAGAGGTTACTAAGCTACCAAAAGGGCAACTAGAATGCTTGTAAGTCAAATTTTTAATTCATAAACTAAACTGGAGATTGACTGAAGTAGCATTCATCTACTATGCAATTGCAGAGCAAGAGCAGTTTGAAGGCTACCTGGCTGACTTTAGGCTCCGTCTATAGTTTATAGAACAAACAACAAAAACAAACAAACATCTATTCATTCCCCAGTGGAGTTGCCATTTGTTTATGGGAAAACTAGTGTCTTTTCGATCGACTAGCACTCTGGGTTTGGCAGCTACCCTAGAAACAACAGTTTAAAGCAATTCGTGATTTCTTCTATGTATAATAGATAAGAGAAAGTCAAAGGAACCAACCTGGATCTTCTGCTTAACTCCTTGCTTGATCTCTCTCCCCCTTGACATATCTTGCAACTCCTCTTCGTATTTATCCCGCTTGGAGAGTACCTGTAGAAAAACAGTAACAAAGAAACATCAAAGCATCTTGATCTATTATATCATAAGCATTACAGAATAAGAAATGTAATGAACATACAATGGCATTCACAAATAATAACATTTACAATTGCATAGTTATATGGAAGAAAACTCAAAGAACTTTATTAAATAGAAGGGAGAATTACAACCCAGTTGTTTGATCCAGCATCATCCTCCCAGCATGAAGCCCTCTTCACCTCATGAAAAGCAAGATCACATCAACAATACAATGCTCTTTCTCAAATACAAACTATCAACACTTCCTTGCAAATTACAATATTCCAGCCTCCAGATCTCTCAGATGAGGGATCCATTTATATATGTGTGCAAGGGTGTGAGTCATCTCTGGGGTTTTGATTAGTGTCATTCCACTTGTTGCATTTGGTTCCACTTGGAGATTTCTTAGATCTCTTGCTCATCCTTGGGTGAATTCAGAGAGGCAAGTGTCATAGGAGAAGTTTCTAGAAGATTCCATGAGTATCCACTTAGCAAACTGTCTCGGACATTTGTCCATCCTCGCTCATCGCACCCTACAGAAGGCCTCATCGGAATGCATCGCACCTGGCTAGTGTAAAATTCAGTATGAATCGCACCCTGGCAGTGGAGCAATCAGTATGGTCCAATTTAGGCCAGTTCTGGATGGTTTTTCAGGTGGAACTTTTGGGGAATGATGTAATCAGTTGACCATGTTCTTTTAGGGTATGAAACAACATTTTTAGGGGTTGAAGAGCCCTAGTTTATCAACATATAAGATTGGGATTGAAGTGCCCAAATATGTCTATAACAATAGGTCTTGGACGATACTTGCAAATTCACCAATCAACCATTGTTCCTTTAGTATTGTTATTTTCTGGGTCCTTACCCTACTATGAAAACCATTTGTGGAATTAAACAGGAAAGTGAAACTTAGCTACTTCTTAGCAAGCTATTTGGACATTTTGTTTGGTGCAACAAAGTCATTTGCACCCAGTTCTAGTCCTCTAGCACTAATTAGTTGTTTTCCTTCCTCAAATTTTAGGTAAAGTTCCTCCATAGCCATGCGGAATTCGCCCCAAGTTCTTCAACCATTGAGCTCCAACAACAACATCAGCCCTCATAGTTGTCCAATTGCAATTTCGTCCCTTTGACCATCATTTTTCACTCCATCATACTAGCATTGGCCACTGATGCTTGGAAATTCTATAACTGGACTACTTTTAGGTGCAAGAAGTTACCATATTTGCATCAATCATGTTATGAGCACTCTCAGAATCGATGAGAGCCATCATAATTTACCATTCTATAAAGTTTCAAACATTGGCTTGCATATCATCCCTTCTTGTGACATTTGCAACCAGTCACATTCCTCAGATCCTCCCTCTCAGAATGAGACATTTATCATTTTTCTTACCATTCCTAGTCCTTTCTCATCTTTATTCTTCATGCCAATGACTACTAGGCCATTCAAATTCTCAACTCTAGCTGTCACAATTTCTCAAATCATTTCTTCCTAGATATAAATGTCCCAAATCCTCTAAAATATGGGCGTGTTCACAGGTGCAAATACTTCATACAAAGGTTCCAACATGATGTACTATACACAAATACTTCATACAAAGGTTCATGATGTACTATATGCTCCAACAAGAGCACGATGTGAAAAATTCCTTCTCAGTTTGGTCAAGGTTGTGAGAGATTCATAAGTGTAATGAAGCACTCAAAAAGGGCGAAGGGCGACAATGAAAGATTTGCACTGGCAGAATCTTAAAGCTTTTCTTTGTACCCACCGGGGAAAATATTGTTGTTTTGCAAATCACAGAGTTATGTATGGGAATCGATACATGTTTTGGATGCTCCAGCTGTAACCAATATATTTTTTGTGATTATTTTAATTATATTAAATTCACTATTACTGAAATCCATTTAAAAGTACGCCCTTTATTTTCTCAAAGTTGTATCTTTCCACTATTAGCGGGCATTATTTTGAAACTGAATAGGGATTCCATTAGTAGATGCTTATGAAATAATAGGATTATCAAACTGATCTAGGTTTTCATTAATAAAACATAGTCTTCATTACGGGTTGTATTACTCTTGTAATCTTCATAATTTTTTTATTAAGATTTTATTACCAGTTACATTATAATATTAAATTAATATTGAACAATTATTTTATAACCAACATAGATTCATATTAAATACAGATCTAACATGAACTAAGAGGGATTCAATTTCTTCAAGGGTAATTTTTTTTATGAACCAACTTTATTTAAATATTTTATATAGTTATCTATTTTTTTTTAATTTTTTATTTTGGCTGACATGAGAAAAATTTCAACTTTGATGATGGATTGACAGAGTTACACATCATACTGGGTTGTAGAATCAACCTCTTGACTCAAAGATTTTAATAGATATCAGCATAGATCCATATTAAATATGGATCTAACATGAGCGAGGGTTATGCATCATACTGGGTTGTAGAATCAATGTCTAGACTCAAAGATTTCTATAAATATCAGCATAGATCCATCTTAAATACAGATCTAACATGAGCCGAGAGGAATCCAATTTCTTCACGTGTAAATTTTTTTATGAGCCGACATTATTTAAATGTTTTGTATAGTTATTTAATTTTTTTATTTTTATTTTTAGATTTTTCATAATTTTTATTTTCACTAACATGAGCAAAATTTCAATTCAATTTTGATGTACACATCATACTGGGCTATAGAATGAGCCTCTAGGCTCAAAGATTTTGATAAATATGATTTGAATATATTTATATATATATATATATATATATATATATATATATATATATATATATATATATATATATATATATATATATATATATATATATATATATATATATATATATATAGATATAGATATAGATATATCTATCTTAATCTTATTATGTTTGATTTGAATTTGAAATTTTTTATAAAGTTTGATTGAGGTTTGTTATAATAATTGTTTATATATATATTTTCAATATATAATTATAATAATTAGGGTTAGCATAATTTATTTTTATAATTTAGAAACAAAAATAATAAAGATCAAAATTTCTTTTAGGTTTGAGTTCGACTTAAAGTTCAATTTTGACTTGAGGTGTGGCGAATCTGATGGAACTTGAGAAATTCTTTTAGGTTTGTCAAAATTCAAACTTTAAGGTTGAAGTTTAACAAACTTTATGACATATGTTGCAACTAGAGTAAAAACACTTGCTACTTTCCAATGACCACTTGGTTTATTTGTTACCCTAGTTTCTCTCCAATTGACGCCTCTATCTCCCTCATCATTGTCTATTGATGACATTTTTCTCCTCTTTTGTGAATGTTATTAATCTACCTTTAATTGTTTCTAAAATCATTATGACCCTAGAGGACAATGGCATTACCATTGCCTCTCCAAATATAGTATGAAAGTAATAAGAATCTCCTCCTCTCGAATTGTGACCACCGCCTTCTTGGCCCCATGAAATGCAATAATTTGTCGACCAAGACTAAATCTAGTGATTGATAGGTTTAATAGATTCTTTAAAGAGGGATTCATGTCAGGTTTGGGTGTGGACTACCATTTTTCCTTCTTTTCTAGGCAAGATTTATGACCCAAGAGGCCCTTGCACTAACCATTATGATAGATGAGAATGCCAACATCTAGGCCAAATATATCATTGGCATGGGTTAAAATATAGATTCAACAGACTCTGGGTAAAATTTACAGATCAAAATCAATGGATCTCTATAACGTAGGTGTTGGTAATCTAAGAAGAAATCTGTAGCTATCCATATGTTAAACAGGTTTTGTTGTCGAGTATGATTCTTAGAAACATCGGGGTCTCATCCATAATATGCCCATGTTTTAGGGTAGTGTTGTCATTTCCATGAAACCATGGGTCGAGACATTTTACCAAATGTGACAATCCCTCTCCTAATCCTTGATAGGGGTAAGTCTCCCTAACCGTCTCCAATTTGGGTTCTTTTGACTCATTGAAATAGATTCGTAATGCTCTTGTCAAGTTTCATTACAAGGGTGATAATTTTCCCCTATCTTATATTGGCTAGGAACTGAATTTCTCGAAAGATTTATTGATAGAGATAAACCTAATGTTTGGTATCCAACAAATAATGCATGTTTTGCATTAGAGTATTAAAATTAAAATTAATTTAACTTTAGGGTCATGACCTTGTGAGATACTAAGCTTTGAATTATAAGATCCCCTTATTTGCAGGACAAGGTGCACCCTAATAGCGATTTCACTACTTTTCCTAATAAATTACATAATACAATACATATTGACCTAAACATACCATATTTTAACATTTCAAATTTTCACAAATACACATAGTGTCATGTTGAACCACACTGGTTGGTTTGAAACGCATCGACAAATGAAATTTCTTGTGATTTATGCTCAAAAATCTCTCATAACCTTATTATCCATTTAAACATTATAACCCACCAACAAAAATAGTTATCCAAAAAAACTCATTTTCACCTAACTTTGCAAATCTTCATAATATAACCATAAAGCTATGTTACATGCAAATGTAATTTCCTTTTATAGAGTTGAGACTTCTGTGATCCATAATATGTTTTTGAGAATGATTTCTGCAAAATCACATAGAAAATCATTTGTCGAAACGTTCCGAACGAACCAGTTTGGTTCATCGCCAGGACAAGTTGAAGATCAAATCTGAGCGATAAGTTAAATAGGGAATGTAGGTCCTTCCAATAGCTATATTTGACGTGGAAATGGATAAAAAAGACTTCTAACGGCTAGACTTGACTAGGGCCCAGGTGGGAAGGGTCAAGGTTGTTAAAAAATCTTTTAAATAAATCATTGAAAAAATATATATTATTTTTTTTCTAAATAAGTCTAAAATCTATTACTGCAACAAAATAATACAAGGAGGCTCTGGCCTCTGCAGTTCCTATCCCAAGTTCATGGCATATTGAAACAGAAACAAAATGAGGACTACCCAAATATGGGAAACCATTCCAACCCAAAATAAGTTTGCTGCCCTTGTGGGGGAAACCAACATATAAGCATATAATGATGTTTTCTTGAAATCAGTTTCAAAATTAACTATTCTGCATAAAAATTCAAAAGGAAACCCATAGACTTGATTGCCTGGAACCTGGAACCTGAAGACGCATGGAACCGGGAACCTGAAGATGTGTGTTGTGCTAGTTGTCATTTGTCACTGTCAGTTGTTCTTCAACGATGAGACATCTGTAAGCGTCAAATTCATCTTCATCTTCCTTCATCTTACCTGTGTCTTCCTTCACTTGACTTGCTTGATTTTTCTCGGTGGTAGAAATCTCGCCTTGAGCTGTATCTACCATGCCTTGAGCTGTATCACTTTTCTCCATCGCTTGTGTGGGACGACCTCCATTGCTGGAGGTCTCCTACTGAAACATAACTGTGATGGTTGCTCTAATAATAGGTCGATTCAGAGTGCAGTGGTAGGTGAATTGGGCTGAGTGATTGGTTGGTTGAGAGCTGGAATGGGAAGTAGTTGCAGAAGGACGAGTTTGCAGGGGTGGAGGATGAACAACGTGAGTGCAGCCTCTGCGAATGCACGTATCAGGATAACGGGATGAGATGTGATTTGATGAGGGGGAAGAGGATTCAGAGATCATGGAAGGTGAGGAACATCGCAGACTCCCTCTGTTGCTGCCTCTTCTGCTCTGCATTCGCTGGTGCAGTCTCGACATAATGGCGTGGGGAGGAAGGGCCTGCCTGTATGAAGTCGGCTCTGTGTGGAAATTGGAGGCAGAATGCTCAGAAGGCTCAGAGGTGAGAGTCAAATTGCAAATCAGGCTATGAGAGTGATGGATGCCTATCCCAAAGTCTATGCAACAAAGGAGATTGCAATTCCTGCCTGTTGCAATGCATATGCACTAGGCTTCACAACATCCAGAGGGAAATTGCAATTCAGAGGCAAAGGAGCAAAAACAGAGGAGGTGGGTCGATTATTACTTGAGGCCTCCATGATGTAGAGCTGAGGCAGGATGGCGTTGGTGAATTGGTTCGAGTGCCACATTGAATGTCATTTACACTTACTATAAGACGGATTAGCTATTGTGTGTGCGAGCTTACGGGCGGCCATGTGGAGATGCCACTTGCCAGCCCTTTCCTCGGCAGTCTTGTCAACCCTTGGGTACACCCGCATCCGGGAGTTTTGCTTCTTTGTGCACCAGGTTAGTGCATTCCTGTAATTGAGTGCTATCATGAAGGATGTTGAATGATCCTGATCTAAGTACTTGATAGTGATCTACCCCTATATTTGCCAGTATATCAGCTATCTTGTTGCCTTCTCTTTTGATATGATTGAAGGTGATAGCTCTTCTATTTTTTAACCATTGCTCTATGAGTTCTAAATGAGTTGCCAGTCTCCAACTAATCGCCACTTTATTAGCCGGGGTTCCTAGTTGAATTTGGGTAGCCATATTGATGAGGATTTGGGAATCCCCTTCGATTATGATAGCTTGAAATTGTGTTGATGGGCCTAACATAGTCCCTGCCAGAGTCCTTCTAGTTCTGCTAAGTTATTCGTATCCCAGCCAATTGATCCAAAATACAATAAAAGAGGGGTGCCTTCATGATTCCTAAAGATGCCTCCATAACCTGCCTTGCTCAGATTTCCTTTTGAGGCCCCACCAAAGTTTAATTTGATCACCCCTGTTGGAGGGGGTACCCACTGAGTGGGAGGCCTAGAAATGGTGGTAGAGATGTTGTGATCATCCTGAACCTATGAAATCCAGATATTCCAATTCTCCCAAATATTTCGTTCCTATGCCTCAGTGGGGAAATCATCTACCTGCCATTTCTGGAGAGCCAAGGTTTCTTGAATGTTTTGGCAGAAATTGTTCCAAATAGTGTCCAGGGAAGTGCATTGGTTCTTAAAGATTCGCTTATTTCTTTCCTTCCAGATTGTCCAAAGAAGCAGACCCGGAAGGATCTGCCATAGAGAATTGAGTATCTTGCTGTTATAGGGAGCAGAGGCCCATTTATGGATGGTACTTATGATGTTCCCTGAGATTCTACAGTCTCTTTGACATCTGAAGCTAACTTTTTCCCATAATTTGTTTGCTAAGTTACAAGAATCCATGAGGTGCTGAATGGTTTCACTTTTTTGCTTGCAATTAGGGCAATATGAGGGTCCTTGGAATCCTCTTTTGATGAGATTGTCCCATGTGAGAATTCTTTTGTGGCAAAGCAACCATATGAAAGTAGATACTTTGGGCCATGTTCCCGAGGTCCATATACGTTCCCAAACTAGGTCCACTGGTGCCTAGGCTTGAATCATCAATCCATATGCCTCCTTTGTAGAGAATATTTCCCTCGTAGTGTATCCCCATCATAAAATGTCTTTTTCTCCTGAATATCTGATTTTCCTATTATTTAGCTTTACGTGCATTACTTTGTAGTAGTCCTCTGTTTCTTGATGAATGATATGTTCGACCTTTTTCCATTGTCTATAGCCCTGATTGATATGTTGAGTCCAGTGCTGAGAAACTTTTTCATTCTGATGAATAACATTTTCCTCATGATTTTGGGGAGGGATAGCGTCTAGTAGTTTGGGTTGTTGTTGCTAAGAGTCCGCCCAAAATCGGGCAGTGTCACCATTTCTTATCTCCCAAAAACTGTGTTGTTGTATCATTTCCCTGTGCTGTTTTGTTGCATTCCAAATTAGAGAGCCTACATCATTATTTGTGAGTCTGATAAGCTCTTCCTGTGGTCGATTATTTGCATATTTTGCAGCCCATAATTTGGCCCATGGTGTGTGTGGGGCAGATACCCATTGCCACCATAGTCTTGCCCCCATCATTGCATTACTATGCTGAGGATCCCACAATCCAAGGCCTCCCTGCTTTTTTGGCATGCAGACTGTCAACCATTTCACTAGTGCCCATTTGTGATTGTGCCCTGAGGATCCCCATAGAAAGTTGCACTGTAGATTCTTAATCTTTTTGAGCACCCATTTCGGCGTTGCGAGAGCAGAGAAAAGGTATAGAGGCATAGTTTGTAGTACTGCTTTGACTAGAACAAGTCTGCTTGCCATATTAAGGGATCTATAAGTCCATGAAGAAAAAAATTATATTAATAATAATATTATTAATTTAAATTAATATTATTATTCTTATAATTAGTATCAATATTAGGGAATAATTCTATTAAGAATAATATAATAATATTAAAATTATTTTTAATCTTAGGGTAAATCCAACGAATATTTAAAGAGACCATTGTTTTATAAAGATGTTAATATTATCATTCTTAACTAAATAAATCTTATTACTATTATTAATAATAGTCTAGGGTAAAAAATAGTAGTAATATTATCATTATTAACTCCAAATTAATACTATTAATAATACTAGCCTAGGGTAAGTAATCCAATATTACTAATTTATACTGTGAATAATTCTATTAAAAGAATAATATTATTATTATTAACTATTGTTACTATTTTTATTATTTATAATTGTTAATGATAATAGGGATATTGTTATAACTTTTATTATTAGGGTAAATTCATTTCTAAAATAAAAGTGACTTAATGTTAAAAATATATTAATAAGATAATACTAATAATATAATGGTCTAGGGTAAAAAATTCATTTATTACTAATTATAAAAATATTTTATTAAAGAGTAAATAAATACAATTAAAACTTGATCCAGGGAAGATATAAGATAACAAAGGACAAAGGAAAGCTAAAGGAACCAAAAGGCCAAGGAAAGGAAAAACGATGAACGGGATGAAGAGGCTAGGAAGAAAGGGCTGGGATCCAATAACTACTAATCTTCCATCCATCATCCCTATTGAGATTATTAGGCCTTTTCTCGATTTCAAGGGCTTCCCTTATTTCCTTTTATTGATAGAAAATTACCCAAAAAATAAACACTACATTTAATAGCCCCATTATCCTTATAAATATTATAAGCATGGTAAATAAATTAAATAAAAGACACAGATTCCAATGCTGAGAAAGATTACTGTTTGGGATATTTTGTTTTTATTATCACAATGGAGATTGACAAGTTGCAAGGGTCAAAGGATTAAGTGGCACAATGGTGATTAGCTTGTCATATTTTGGTAGTGAGACACAAATAAACCAAGGATGACAATGCTAACCAACAAAAAAAAAAATCTGAAAACAAAGAGACAGATGGAGGAAATTAGATTGATCGAGAGGATTTGGGGAGAGAGCACTAACTTGGGGAGAGGAAGAAAGCACAAAACCTAGAGACAACAAAACCGGGGAAAACACACTTACCTGAAATCAAATTGTTGTAGGGAGTCGTATGTAGGTATAAGAGAATCGAATTTTTGCAGGAAGTATACGTAGGCTAGGAGATACACAAGTAGGAGGAAGACCGAAATAAGTGCATTAATTTGCTGGAACCTTAGAGTATACACAACATGAATCTCAGTGTTGAAGAAGACAATCATCGTATAGATGTTGGGAAGTCATCTTAATATCGTTGAGAAGACATGTATGACAGTGCAGGATTAATAGGCTTATGAAAGAATCTTTAGTAGTTTGTTCTGAGTGGAATTTGGCCAACGGTTCAACTCCCAGTGATGTGGGTGAGCTCGAGAGTTAGGAAATTATTGGGGGAATTTGGCTGGCCAAGCATGAACTTGACTATGGCAGAGCTCCACTAAGACCTATGCAGTTATTTATGTGCACTGCTGATGTGACTAGTGTCAAGAAACATTTCTGAAGAGTTGAGAAAGACTGGACTTCATTGGTAGCTATGGTGGAAGTGATAAATTTAAGAAAGTCCCTGTGCAGATTTGGGTGTTGTGATTTAGCTGGTGGGTGGAGGTGATTAGGTTTCTTGAGTCTTTTTTCTAGCTAGAAATATCAGTTAAATCATTGAGCAAGTCTCTCACTGAAATCCTGGAATCTGGCTTGGGGACTGCAAGAGAGACTTGGTTGTAGCTTGTCTATGATTAAGAAGAAAGTCGAAGTCCCGAGCTCAGTTGCCTGGTCTTAATTGAAATACGCACCTCTCATGCTTTCTTTGTACAATAAATTTCAGAGTATGGGTGTTGAATTGATATGATGATGTCGAATGTATGAAGTATGATAATTTATATGGTTGTTGATACTGTTTTATAAATGTAGTCAAATCGTGCCTGAGCAACTTCCAAGCCCAACACTTCCACTCAACACTAGGGTAACGACCATAGCCCCCAAATCGTAAAGACAATTTTGTTGAACTTTACAAATACATTCATGTATATTTACATGGCAGTGGGTTCATGGGATATTGTCCCCTGAATGCCTTAATTTACTCTGGTACTAAATGACTTGGGAGTATTAAGACTCCTCAAGTTACTATCTACACCATGGAAATGATGTTAGGTAGACCTGAGGGAAATACTGAAGGATTAATCCCCATTTCTTGTAGACTTCTAGTGAGAAGTTACACTTAATTACCAGACAAATTTCCATTTTCTTTGGAAATCATTATAGGTTTATGAATGCTTTTGTAGTGCTTAGGAGCATGGAGTAGTTACAAATCCAATAACCTAAGAAATAGTTAAATTTTGAATTAAGCATGGGTGCATGGTGCTAGAGATTGACCGCCATCTAGTAGAGTAATTGATGGCTTTAGCTAACAACCATAAACCATAATTCTGCAAGTTAGAAAAAACCCAATTCTATCATGCATTCAAGACAAGGAACCATCAAAGGTATAGAGTCACTATTTAATCATGACTTGTTTGTTCTTTGTTATGTTACTAATCTTTAAGTTATGCTGGTCAAAAGTTAAATTTTCGGCGCTACAAGTCTCAAATTACTCCATGTCCTTGTGTAGCAGGGAGCCCTTGGGTTTTAAAGCAGTTCTATTCATCTTTCTTATGCTACACCTTTGTCCATGATCTACACTGTAGTCATGAATAATCAATAAATTCACTATATATGAAATGAATTGTAATTTGGTCTGGATTAGTAAGTTATTCGTTCAAAGTCCATTAGGAGAAGTCATAACCATGTTGTTATCTAGCTTGCTTAATTTAATCATACTGTTATGTAAAAGTGTTGTAGTATCATTATGTTAGTATGGAATGCCATGTATTAATTAATTGAGCTATAGGTTAAATTCGTATTGAATAAACTAGTTAGTCTCATGAGTATGTAATCAAAAGGATCAGAACTCTCAAACATATTCATGGATCACTATAAGGTTATTGACACCAACGACAGTAGATAATCACTACAAATCATCGAACTGGGCACTTTACAAGATCGAAATGCCTCATAGGCAAGCTACAGGCATGTAGGCCACCTATGGGCTTAACTGATTCATATGGAAGTAGGTATTCAGGCAATTTAACGAGGTGGGCAACTGAGATTAGGGCATGGTTATGTGCTCATGCAATTTAGAATTCCCCAGCAGATCCAAAGTTCATTTTCGTAGAAGTATGATTGGTGTGTAGATGTTTATTGGCGTGCAATGGGTAGGTTGTATTCAAAAGTGTAATGAAGCACTGAAAAATACCTTTGAAGCAAATATTAAGGAAAAGGAAAGTAGAAGAAAGAAGGAACTACTAGCAACAACTACAAGACTCTTGCTTCAAGATGAGTAGTGTTGAGCATTAGAGAAGGTATGTAATTACCACTTATTTTGTCATCTTTTCCTTAAATTCATAACTTCTTTACATTATGAAATGGGCATATGGTGGAAGATTATGGTAAAGTTTAGAAGATTTATGAGCAACGTAAAATGACTAATAATTACCTTTTCCCATGTAGAAAAAGAAGAAAACGGAAGATCTCCATTCCAAAGGAAAAGACAAAACGAAATTAACTGCTATCCCTTTGACAAGGAACTGCATCCAAATGAGGCAATCCAGATTGGAGCATATAAGCCAGGAAAAGGAAGAGGAGATACCAAATCTGTGCAAGAGAACGAAGAGATAACTCGGAAATAACGATATGGTGAATCCCTCAGGATCCTTTGATCCTGAGGGATCACTACCTTAAAGATTAGCTGTATCTTTTATATTTATGCTTGGCTGTTATAAAAAGGGACAACATTGCTAGCCCAGGGGGTGGATTATTGTTGTTTTATAAAATTCACTGTTGGAACTTAAAATTTGATCATCGACTCTTTCAAAGAGTGATTACTATAACTTTGTTTTAATGCTTAATATATAAATTTTGTTGCCGTTCCGTCTTTGATTCTAGAGTAATCACAATAGTGCATCCCTGGAGGCTAAGGGCCCAGCCCTGGTGGATCACTTGCTTCCTGTACCATTATTTTCCGATTCCAAGTTGTGTGTAGTTTTATTTCTCTTATTCGCTTTGTTCAATAATCTGTTGTTCCTTATTATTTCATGTATTGGCTCTGTTATATTTCATTCATATTTGAATAGTAAGGTTATCCTCTGCAACTGGAATGTTATGCTATTCATTCTGAATTTGTATCACATTGCTGTTCCTTTACAGATTGATATTATCGTATAACATTGTTGTTCCTTACATATTTCCATTGTTGTTTGGTTATAAATTAACAGTGTTGTGTATTCATCAATCGGAACTATTATCTATTTACCTATGGTTTACCTTCGAGCGTGATTGCTGTTCATTGGGATTGCTATTCCATAATGACCGCAATTGTTGTTTCTTCATAACCGTGATTAATAATTGTTGTGCTGAAACTCAGATTACTTTTTCCTTCAATATAGACGTGGTGTGTGTAATATTCGATTTAGTTGCTGTGCATTTACATTTGATTTAGGTTTACTGTTCAATATTTTATACTTCACTTTAGTTTGTTGTTCCATTTCCGTTTGCTGTTCAAAACATTTCTAAGATAAATATTGTTTCTTAATTCCTGTAGATCACGATCACTGCTTCATTCATTTATATAGGTTAAGGCTTTGTTGGTCAATCTTGTTAAATAGATTAGTTGTTGTTCCTTTTCTTGTTATTTGAATTATCATTTCAAGTAATTACCTTGGTGTGAACAGAACAATCTAAAACTATAGTGAACATTGAATGTTCTTATCCAGTTCCTAGATTGATGATCTTCTCCTGGATTGCTTTTCAATTGCATCAGTTTACAAAGGGAAGAGTTATCATTAATGCACCCTTGACTGATGAAATGTTGTAGTTTCTTAAATAAATGATTTAGTTACGAACATTCCAACTTCTTGTCATTACATTTAGAGTTTGTTTTCAACATTTAGCACTATACTACTAGCATTACTCTTGACAAATGACCGCCTCAGACTGAGTACACTCTTTGAGATAACAAATTGTGCCTGGATTGATAATTAATGTAGGGTAAATAGAGGTGAAAAAGACCCTTTTACTGCTCAACTTTTTGGCGTCGTTTCTGCCGTTTTGCTGTTCCTTTCCAAAGGAAAAACACTTTCATGTTCTGCTGTTCCTTTTCGAAGGAACAACACTTCTGCATTTTTGCTATTCCTTTCCGAAGGAACAACACTTCTGCCTTTTTGCTGTTCCTTTCCGAAGGAACAACACTTTTACGTTTTGTTGTTCCTTTCCGAAGGAACAACACTTCTGCATTTTTGTTGTTCCTTTCCGAAGGAACAACACTTTCGTTTTTTGTTGTTCCCTTCTGAAGGAATAGCACTTTCATTTTCTGCTATTCCTTTCCGAAGGAACAACACTTTCGTTTTCTGTTGTTCCTTTCTGATGGAACAACACTTCCATTTTCTGTTGTTCCTTTCTGAAGGAACAACACTTCCATTTTCTGTTGTTCCTTCCCGAAGGAACAACAATTCCATTTTATGTTGTTCCTTTCTGAAGGAACAACACTTTCGTTTTCTTCTATTCCTCTCTGAAGGAACAACACTGTTGTTTTTTGCTATTCTTTCAGAATGAACAAATTTTTTTTGTTTGCGCTTTCTTTCTTTGCTGTTTCGATTAAGGAACAGCTACTGTTCCTCTCAAGGAACAATAGTTTCAAGCATGTTTTTTTTTTATTTTCCCTTTGCTTACAGTTTTTATGTGTAAATATTATTTTGCTATCCCTCTAAAGAAACAATAGCTATTCCATCTTGAGAACAACATTTTTGGAGTGCATTATTTTGTTTTTTTTGTTTTACCATTTAGATCATGGTCATTTAAGGCACATCTATACATTTATTAAATAATACAAAAACTAGAGGATACTGAAATCAACAAATTAAATAAAAATCCTTATCTTTGGAAGAAATTGCTTTGAATTGATAAGAGAAAAGAGGAAAGGACACAACTATTGATCACCTTGCTATCATTATTTTACTAATACCAATATTATTGATTATTCTTATCATGATGGTTCTTCCTAAATCCCTATAATTCTCTTTGATCATTATTATTGAATAAGAATAAGGGCATATTTTTCTCTATTGAGATGTTAAGACTTATTCCACCATCCCTACTCTTAAGGAGTGTTGAACCACCCTTTGTATATAAATAGGAAAGTGCTATATAAAAGAAAAGAAGGAAAAGAAAAAATGTTTATATGATTGCTAACATGATTTGTCAGATGAAGGATAGGGGGTCTCATCAAGAGCCAGCCTACCATGATCATAAGGAAGAAAGTGAAGTGGCATTCCCCCTATGGCCACCACACTAGGGATATGATCTAAAAGGCACATCAGAAAAAGAAGAAGTCCTTGGAATAGGAGGTCTCATCACGAGCCGTCCTGCCCACCTTTCACTCCTTCCTCGTGAATGGCATTGTGATTCATCTGGTTACCAAGCCAGCATGATGGCCTCCATTCTGACATTGCACAACACTTTCCTAGGCATACACAAAGTATTATGGTTCCAAGGGTGGAATAAACAACTCTGTCAAGGTTATGGACACCTATAGGCAACAGAGCTTTGTTGATGGTATTAAAGTCATATTTCTTATACACCAATAGTAACTATAAAACCCTTCTTCTTATATCTTTATAAGTGGTTCAAATGAGATTATGTATATAACCCTTTCGAACCTTTGATACATGAAAATCATTTACAAATCAATTATGACGGTAAAAGTTGAACAACCCCCACAATTGGAAGGAGGGGAGAACAAAAAAGAATTGGAGGATAACGATGAAGGAGAACTGGAGGAGGAGATTGAGCAATCTAGTCAGGAAGAAGAGGAAGAAAAGAAACACAGTGAAAGTCCACTACCAAACCCACTGCAAGAAGATGAATTGGCCCAAATTCTGGCCAATATGGGTGAATATGTCCAACCTCACAGCCCACTCAACCCCCATACCGAAGAAGGCTGTAGGAGAACAATACTCATGATAAAAGTGCATTCGAGGAACTGTGTGATGAGGAAGAAGGACCGCAGGAGCACTCTGCTCATGATAAAAGTGCATCTGAGGAACTGTGTGATGAGGAGGAAGGAGAAGAAGGCCACTCTTCTCATAACAAGAGCGTATCTGGGGAGGAGAGTGACGAGAATTAAGGAGATGAACAATCTGTTCCTAGTCAGAATACGCCCTAAGAATTGCACGATGAAGAGGAGGTAGAAGAAGAAGCTGCCCAGGAGATAGTAGAACAAACTAGGGTTTCTACCCCTAAACACCCTGATCAACATAACACTGTAGAAGCACCCCAAGAAGAAAATAAGGAAATTGGCCAAGACAAAGGTACAATACTTGAGGTACAAAGCCCAGCCCGAGTAAACAAACAACTATTCCTTCCAAGAAAACAGAGGAAATTAAAAGATTGCGAAAGGAACAATGGAGATTGCTTAACGTAATTAAGCAACTTCGACAACAGATAAGGGCTTTGAAAATGGGGAAGAAATCAAAAGGAACCACTATGGTAAAGAATGAAACCGCCCAGGCAAAACCCCTTAAGAAAAATATTAAAAGGACTCAAGTCCAACCTGCTATTCAAAATCAAAAGGAAAAGCATCTGGTTGTTGTCCATGTCGAAGTACAAATGGATAATGTATCGGCCTGTGATAAGAAGATCCAAGTAGATCTCCCACCTACAACTATTATGTTGAATAAGGACCCAAGGATAGTAACTCTGTGGAAAGATTTGGCACAAGCCCAACAAACAATAGAGAAAATTACAGAACAGACTGTTCCTCGAGAAAAATATGAGAAATTACAACAACAGCTGAAGAACATTAATGCATCAGAAAGCCAGGCCTTTGAAGGTTGGCAAAAGGCAGAAGAAAGATTCAAAAAGGTAACCTATAGACTAGACATAGTCATCAAACAAAGGGATACCTTATGTTCTCTATATACTGACGTTCTAGCGTGTAGGGAACCCGCTAGAAACTATGCTTTGTTTTGAATGGAAAGATATTTAAAATTGAAAATTAAAGTTGTTAAGGCAGGAGTACCTATAGAGATAAAAACCATTGATGACTTCATAAATTGTTGTAAGCATTATGGGGTGAAAGTTCAGTGATTGTTATGTGAATTTTATTTTCACAATCTTGTATTAGATGGAGAAACAGAACAGAACCCTAGCCCTTTTGTGGGTGATGTCCAACTACAGGCATTTATTTCTTTTGGTGTTAATCAAATAAAGTGGCTTAAAGCCTACAATTTCTTTTAAATAGAGGAAAATGGATTAGATCTATGGGTGAGGGGTGAACCTAGAGACCCACTGTAATTATGGAATAAACATAGGAGCCTAACGAGAACTCAGGGAGTGATCGAGGCATTGGGACCTATCCACACAACAGTCATTCGCCAAGGGGTAGAATACTTCTTTACCATCAAAGAACTTTCCATAGCAGCAGCAAAATTCTGATACCAGACTTCTAATCAGAATATCCAAAACAAAGAAACATTCAATTATGAGAACTTTAAGCTAGCTGCTAACCGCTTGGGTATCTATGGTGACCTCATTTTGAGAGAAGGCTCGTCTTGGTTAGGCTGTAGGTTCCGAAGTCCAATCATTTGGCACCCTTCACTAGGATATCAATCCTTGTATGAAATGCCTGAAGGTCAGAGATGACATCTTTTTGAATTCTTAGCTAGGCATCAGGGTTGTAGACCACCTAATGAGATCATTTCTCTAGCCTATTCCCTAACTGCCTTGCCTGTCAATTACAATGTTTTCATGAGGGCATGAAAAAGGGTAAGCAAGGGGGTGTGTTGAGAATTAGAGAAGGTATGTAATTACCACTTATTTTGTCATCTTTTCCTTAAATTCATAACTTCTTTACATTATGAAATGGGCATATGGTGGAAGATTATGGTAAAGTTTAGAAGATTTATGAGCAATGTAAAATGACTAATAATTACCTTTTCCCATGCAGAAAAAGAAGAAAACGAAAGATCGCCATTCCAAAGGAAAAGACAAAACAAAATTAACCGCTATCCCTTTGATAGAACCACATCCAAATGAGGCAATCTAGATTGGAGCGTATAAGCCAGGAAAAGGAAGAGGAGATACCAAATCGGTGCAAGAGAATGAAGAGATAACTGGGAAATAGCGATATGGCAAATCCCTCAAGATCCTTTGATCCTGAGGGATCCCTGCCTTAAAGATTATCTGTATCTTTGATATTTCCGCTTGGCTGTTATAAAAAGGGACAACATTGCTAGCCCAGGGGACAGATTATTGTTGTTTTATAAAATTCACTATTGTAACTTAAACTTTGATTATCGGCTCTTTCAAAGAGTGATTACTGTAACTCTATTTTGATGCTTAATATATAAATTATGTTGCCGTTCCGTCTTTGATTCTAGAGTAATCACAATAGTGCATCCCTGGAGGCTAAGGGCCTGACCTTGGTGGATCACTTGCTTCCTGTACCATTATTTTCCGATTCCAAGTTGTGTGTGGTTTGATTTCTCTTATTCTCTTTGTTCATTAATCTGTTGTTCCTTATTATTTCATGTATTGGCTCTGTTATATTTCATTCATATTTGAATAGTAAGGTTATCCTCTGCAACTGGAATGTTATGCTATTCATTCTGAATTTGTATTGAATTGCCATTCCTTTACAGATTGATGTTATCGTATAGCATTGTTGTTCCTTATAGATTTCCATTGCTTTTCGGTTATAAATTAACAGTGTTGTGTATTCATCAATCGGTACTATTATCTATTTACCTACAGTTTACCTTTGAGCGTGATTGTTGTTCATTGGGATTGCTATTCCATAATGACTGCAATTGCTCTTTCTTCCTAACCGTGATTAATAATTGTTGTGCCAAAACTCAGATTATTGTTTCCTTCAATATAGACGTGCTGTGTGTAATATTCGATTTAGTTGCTATGCATTTACATTTGATTTGGGTTCACTGTTCAATATTTTATAATCTACTTTAGTTTGTTGTTCCATTTCTGTTTGCTATTCAAAACATTTCTGAGATAAATATTGTTGCTTAATTCCTGTAGGTCACGATTACTGCTTCATTCATTTCTATAGGTTAAGGCTTTTCTATTCAATCTTGTTAAATAGATTAGTTGTTGTTCCTTTTCCTATTATCTAAATTATCATTTCAGGTAATTACCTTGGTGTGAATAGAACGATCTAAAACTATAGTGAACATTGACTGTTGTTATCCAGTTCCCAGATTGATGATCTTCTCTTGGTTTGCTTTTCAATTGCATCAGTTTACAAAGGGAAGAGTTATCATTACTGCACCCTTGACTGATGAAATGCTATAGTTTCTTAAATAAATGATTTAGTTACAAGCATTCCAACTTCTTGTCATTACATTTAGAGTTTGTTTTCAGCATTTAGCACTATAATACTAGCATTACTCTTGACAAATGACTGCCTCAGACTGAGTACACTCTTTGAGATAACAAATTGTACCTGGATTGATAATTAATGTAGGGTAAATAGAGGTGAAAAATACCCTTTTTACTACTCGACAGGTAGTATAACAATTGGAAATTGAGAAAGAAGTAGATCAATGTCACAAAAATTAAGAATAATTTATGATTTCATTGCATCTTAAGCAAGAGATAATTTGACAGAGTGCTTCTTTGATTATGGAGCTACTAAGCATATCACTAACCATAATGATTGGTTTATTGCATTTATAAAAGACAAAACAACTTTGTGGTGGTTTTCGGTGATAAAAAGAACCACTCTATTGAATGGAATTGTAATGCGTAGGTCAAGGTGAGAGCTATATACCTCCATGTTGATGAATATGCTTTGTTTTCCCATTTTAAGTAAAATTTTCTTTTAGTTAGTGAAATTATAAAGCCTACTCTATTTTTCAATGCTTTGGAAAGAAATATGCTTTGTAATTGATAAGTAAAACTAGATACAAAGGAACAATGGTTGTACAAGATTATGGATGATAAATGGTGGTTGATATCCTTGATATCCATGAGAAGAAAGAATAGCAAGAAAGCAACACAAGCTACCCTTTGAAAGAGGGAAGGATTGAAAATCCAATTTTTTTTTAATCTTTCCCATGATGATATTTGTAATGTATATAGACAACTTCAGTGGTTGGCACAAGGTATGTCCTATTGCCTGTTGCATTTATAAGGATAATATGTTGTCCCAAAATGTTAAAATTGGCAACCAGGGAAAAGCTTCATGTGGGTCATCTTATTCATGGATGATAATATTTTTATTAGATTCCTCTCGTCGAGAGGTGTATGATTGATATAAAGATCATCCGATTCCGATAAGTATTCACGGAGATATGAATTTATTTTGATATGGAATTATTATCAAGCCGACCTACAACTCATGTAGGCTCAGAAGCCCAAAAATCGCATCTATTCACCCACCAACGTTGTGTATAAATATAAGAGGAATTTTCCTCATTTGGACTCACTCATCTCATCACATCTCTCTCTCTCTCTACTACGCAGAAATGAGTTTCTTCTCTACTGCACTGAAATGGGTCTCTCTCTCACACATGTGAAGCCGGAAGTTGTTGAATTTGAAGCTGCAACTGCAGAAGTAAAGATTTACTTGCGTGGCCTAGAAGATCTCCTCTTTGGAACTATGTTGTAGGTTCATCTAAACCTCCTCTGAAAGCCGCAACTTTTGGTGGTGGAATGAAGTCAATCCGATGAACAGTTTGCAAGATATCGACTGCCCTAGTTTGAAGCCGGAAACTATTGAATTTGAAGCTGCAACTGCAAAAGTAAAGATTGACTAGCGTGGCCTAGAATATCTCTTCATCTGAACTACATTGTAGGTTCATCTGGACCTCCTCTGGAAGCTGAAACTTTTGGTGGTGGAATGAAGTCAATCCGACGTTCGGTTTGTGAGATATGGTCTGCCCTAGTTTGATAATAAAGCCGCTAATGCTAATGCTGCTGATCTAGGGTTTGCTACTGCTGATATGAATCATATTTATGGTACTATTTCTCTCTGCTGAATTATTGAAGATAAAAGAAGATTTGATCAAAGGGTTTCCCCACACATTGTGGGGTTTTTCCCTGGCTAGCCGCCACATCTTGTGTCTCTTGTCTTGGCTTGCTTTCTGTCGATCGTTTAATGTTCTATTTGCACTTTACTTTATGTACATGTGATTGCTAATCGGTGGAATATAACAAGAAAAATAAGTAAATTGTTATAAGGATAGAACATACCATAACTTAACATGGTATCGGAGCTGAGGTGAAGACAAAGCCCGAGCAAGAGCAAGAGCAATCATCGAAGAGAATATTGGCAAGGCTATCCTAGAAGAACTATGGGGTCCTCAACACTCTTTCCTGCTGAAGACAAGCTCCGTGAGAAAGATGACTATCACGGATGGAAGATTTCTATCGATCTAACCCTTGAGAATCAAGGAGTGTTGGATCATGTGAGAGGCAATATTGTTGAGCCTCCATCAAATGCATCCGCTGCTGCCTGGAACAAATGAGAAAAATGGAGAAGTCAAAACAATAGAAGATCATCTGGGACTCTATCGACAAGCACTTGGTTGCCTACATCTCTGAACTGGACACCTCCAAGGAAATCTACGATAGACTGGTGAGTTTATTTAAAGTTAATGATGCAAATCAAGTTTTGTTTCTTAGAAATAAGTTGAGGGAAATCAAGAAGGGTAAAGATGAAAGTATGCAAGCATACTTCTTAAGAATCACCGAGATCAAGAACGATCTCCTATCTATTGGGGAAACTATTACTGATAGAGAAATGGCACTCACAACTCTTGGAGGATTTCCATTTGAATGGTATGTGTTCAGGACTACTCTTTTGAACTATAATGTAATTCCTGGTTTCGAGGAATTAATGGATAGATGCATTCAAGAAGAAACAAGGGAAGAAGTGCAAGAAATGCCCATGCCTAAAGGTCCTCCTGCTGCCTTTTCTTCTCATGCAAAGAAAAGAAATAATTTCGGGACTAAATAAAAATGAAAGGCTGGACCTAAGGCTAGAAGAAAATGACGATGTTACATTTGCGATAAAGCAAGTCACTATGTATGAGATCATGAGCATCATGATGAATGAGATCATGGACATAAAGGGCAACATGAGATCATGGACATATAGGATAGCATGATGATGATGCACACTAGTTTGAGTAGCATTATGATGGATAAAATCATGGACATGGGCAGCATGATGATAATCATGATTAGAGAAGCATGGTACAGTATGCAGTGGTGCAACTCGAAATCCCTTTGATGGCAATCAAAGGAATGACAAATTCAACAACAAAGGTAAGAGGAGAGCTGGGAATCAAGGAAGAGGACAAGCATTCAAGAAGGCTAGAAATTCTAGGATGTATTAAATGCACCTGACCTCAAAAGGAACCTAGTGTCCATCTTGGCAATGGAAGACAGAGGCTACAAGGTAACCTTCAGCAATGGCAAGGTATGTATATGGAAAAATAATGTTAAAGATGCCTTTACTCTTGGGTTTAGTGTTGATTCATTATATCAGGTCGATGGAAGTCCGTTAGGTGTCATGTCTTGTGACACAACTCTTTAGTCCGAACTTTGGCATCGGAGGTTTGCCCACCTTCATTACAAAGCTCTACCCGATGTAAGACAGATGGTAACAGGGATGCCCAAATTCCAAGTAGAGAAAGAAGGTGTATGTCCGGGATGTGCCAAAGGAAAGCTCAAAAGGGGACCATTCCCCTCAAGCCAAAGCAAGACCTCTGATATATTACAATTGGTTTACTCAGGCATACCTGAGGTTGGAATTAAGAGGGAGACTACTACACCACATACTCCTGAGCAGAATGGTGTGGTGGGAAGGAAGAACCACATGATGATGGAAGTTGTCCGGGCCATGCTACATGATCAAAGACTTCCAAAGTTTCTATGGGCTGAAACTACAATCACCGTTGTATATGTACAAAATCGATGCCCTCATCAAGCATTGGGTTCCTAAACTCCTGAAGAAATGTTCACCACCGGTCAAAGGGAAGTCGTGATTAGTCATAATGTCACCTTTGACAAAGATATGGCTCTCAGCAAGGTGGGCAATCTGCTGACTTTGAGTAGCTCTCAAGAAGCCGACACCAGGGAACCGAAAGAAAAGGATGATGAATCAATGCCTGATGTAGAAGAACCCATGGATCCGATTGATCCTCATCCACATGAGCCTTCCTCTTCTAGGAAGAGGCCTTCATGGCTTAGGGGGATACTTGATGATGCTGAAGGACATGCTGCACCTTGAGGAACCTTCCATCAAAGTAAGAAACTTAACAGGTATCAGGGATACCTGACCATCATGAGCACGATCATACAAAATGAACCTTCATCATTCTCAGATGTCATCAAGCATTAACTATGGAAGGATGCTATGACCATAGAATATGAGTCTATTATGGAGAATGATGTCTCGGAAGTAGTTCCCAGACCCTGGACAAGACAATTGTTACTTCAAAATGGCTTTACAAGATAAAGCATGCAGTAAATGGAAGTATGGAAAAGTATAAGGTTCATTTTGTTGCTCGTGGTTTATCCCAGAAGGGAGGTATAGACTATGATATTTGCACCTATTGCCAGATATACGACCATCCGCTTGATCATAGCCCTTGTGGCTTCACAAGGATGGAACCTACATCAATGGATGTTAAGACCGCGTTCTTGCATGGTTCTATCAAAGAAGAGGTCTATGTGGAGTAACATGAAGGATTTGAGATTTATCATTGAAAATTTCATCTATGCAGGTTGAAGAAGGCTCTCTATGGGCTGAAGCAAACACCCCGAGCATGGTATGAGAGGATCGATAACTACTTGATGAAGCTAGGATTCACTAGGAGTGAAGCTAATCCTAACCTTTACTTTAAGGTTGAAGATGACAAGCCTCTTATACTGGTGTTGTATGTGGATGACCTCTTTCTAACAGGTGCAAACCGTCTCATTCACAAATGTAAGAGGGAGATGGCTTCTGAATTTGGAATGAAGGGCCAAGGACTTGAAGTGTGGCAGAAGCTAAGGGAAATTTTCCTATCTCAAGGAAAATATGTGGTAAATATATTGGAAAGATTCGGTATGATGGACTGCAAGCCTGTGACTACCTCGAGGATCTTAACTTTTAGAAGTTATACGGTAGTGATGTCAGACCAGACTTGGGAAATGCCTCTGAGTTTCAAAAACTCATTCGCATTGATGTTCTTGGTGAACCTCCATCCGAACATATGTTTTGCAGTTAGCATTGTGAGCTCATATTTGGTTGAGCCTCACTGGATTGATGCCAGGAATCTTCTGAGATGTCTTCAGGACACAATCTCTCATGGATTAAGATACACTTCCGGAGATGTGAGACTACTTGGATATACTGATGTTGATTAGTCAGGCAGTGTGGTGGACCGTAAGAGCGCTTCCGGGTACTGTTTCACCTTGGGATCTGCTTCGATATCCTGGATGAGCAGGAAGCAGAAGTCAGTGGCTTTGAGCATCGCCGAAGCAGGATATATTGTTGCTAGCATAACCTCATGTGAGGCAGTCTGGTTGCGAAAGCTCTTCAGTGAGCTGTTTTACATTGGATACCACAGTGATTCTCTGTAACAACCAGAGGTGGGATTCGATTATTGAGGAATCCCGTATTCATCAATTGCTCCAACAGATAGCCATCATCTGGGATATGGTAAGTTGATGAGCAAGGAAGCTCCATCACATTAAGATGATGTATAGGTTGATACACCTTGTCAAAGCCCCGAGAAAGATCTAATCTGTGATTTTCCCAAACGACTTGGAGTCAGCAAGAAACCCTTGTACAAGGGTCCTGCATGTTGCATACATTGAGCTCTGGGAGCTCTGAGGGCTTGCGGTTCCTACTGGAGCAACATATGACCACAGGGTGACTCACCCTCCCCTGGTGGTGCACACTGGAACAAGATGATTCGCTCTCTTGTGGGACAAGATGATTCGCTCTCTTGTGGAACAGGATGATTCGCTCCCCTGTGTAGCAGGATGGTTAGTTCTCCTGTGAGGCCTGGATTGATGTGTTCTCCATGGCAGCCTGCATTGATGTGTTCTCCATGGCGATTGTAGCAGGATTGATGTGTTCTCCTGTGAGGACAAGATTGATTAGTTCTCATGTCGAGGCATCCTACCCATGCAGTCCAGGACTCATGGGAAGTACCTCTCATCTGATCAATGAGCAGGGAAATGAAGTTAGGGACCATAGTAGTACCAATGGACGCATCGTTGTATCTACCATACTCCCTATGCTAGGATGACCTCCATTGATCTGGGATCAATGATACTGGTCTGGGACCAGTGGTAGGAGTTGTACCATACTATGACGCTGACTTCGGGTCAATTGAGACTGGTCTGGGACCAGTGAGAGTGGTACATACTATGACGCTGACTTCGGGTCGGTTGAGACTGGTCTGGGACCAGTGGTACACTCTCTGATACTGTGATACTGGTCTGGGACCAATGGTAGAAGTTGTACCGTACTATGACGCTGACTTCGGGTCGGTTGAGACTGGTCTGGGACCAGTGGTACATACTCCGAGACTGACTTCGTGTCAGTGCAGTACTGGTCTGGGACCAGTGAGAGTGGTACATACTATGACGTTGACTTCAGGTCGGTTGAGACTGGTCTGGGACCAGTGGTACACTCTCTTAGACTGCGATACTGGTTTAGGACCAGTGGTAGGAGTGGTACTTACTATGAACCTGACTTCGGGTCGGCTGAGACTGGTCTGGGACCAATGGTACGCACTCTAAGACTAACTTTGAGTCAGTGGAGGATGATACTGGTCTAGGACCAGTGGAGTTGTACTCACTATGATGCTAACTTTGGGTTGGTTGAGACTGGTCTGGGACTAGTGGTACATACTTTGAGACTAATTTTGAGTCAGTATGATACAACCTCGATCATTTCTTCTTCTTCATAATTCGGACAAAAGCAAAGCAGAACAGAACAATGCAAGAGCAGAGCAGAACAGAGCAAAACAATACAGATTAGTGTAGGGCAGAACAAGACAAAGCAGAACAGGCAGAATAGAGCAGAGCAGGGCAAGGGTCAGGCTGTACAGGGTAGTGCATTTGATGGATGAATAGTAACGATCGATAGACAGATTGCAGATGAAGTTCTCCATGGTTGAGAGGGAGTGTTAAAATTGGAAACCAGGGAAACACTTCATGTGGGTCATCTTATTCATGGCTGATAATATTTTTATTAGATTCCTCTCGTCGAGAGGTGTAGGATTGATATAAAGATCATCCGATTCCGATAAGTATTCATGGAGATATGAATTTATTTTGATTATGGAATTATTATCAAGCCGACCTACAACTCATGTAGGCTCAGAAGCCCAACAGTCACATCTATTCACCCACCAACGTTGTGTATATATATAAGAGGACTTTTCCTCATTTGGACTCACTCATCTCATCGCATCTCTCTCTCTCTCTACTATGCAGAAATGAGTCTCTTCTCTACTGCGCTGAAATGGGTCTCTCTCTCACACATGTGAAGCCGAAAGCTGTTGAATTTGAAGCTACAACTGAAGAAGTAAAGATTGACTTGCGTGGCCTAGAATATCTCCTCTTTGGAACTGCGTTGTAGGTTCATCTAAACCTCCTCTGAAAGCCGCAACTTTTGGTGGTGGAATGAAGTCAATCCAATGAACGGTTTGCAAGATATCGACTGCCCTAGTTTGAAGCCGGAAACTGTTGAATTTGAAGCTGTAACTGCAGAAGTAAAGATTGATTTGCGTGGCCTAGAAGATCTCCTCATCTGAACTGCACTGTAGGTTCATCTGAACCTCCTCTGGAAGCCGAAACTTTTGGTGGTGGAATGAAGTCAATCCAACGGTCGGTTTGTGAGATATGGTCTGCCCTAGTTTGATAATAAAGCCGCTAATGATGATGCTGCGATATAGGGTTTGCTACTACTGATATGAATCAGATTTATTGTACTATTTCTCTCTGCTGAATTATTGAAGATAAACGAAGATTTGATCAAAGGGTTTCCCAACACATTGTGGGGTTTGTCCCTGGCTAGCCGCCACATCTTGTGTCTCTTGTCTTGGCGTGTTTTCTGTCGATTGTTTAATGTTCTATCTGCACTTTACTTTATGTACATGTGATTGCTAATCGGTGGAATATAATAAGAAAAATAAGTAAACTGTTATAAGCATAGAACATACCATAACTTAACACAAAAAAAATTGACCACAATTCTTTTGAGGAGCAAGGTTTGGTTTTAAATGGTATTTCCAATTCCATTGGTTAAAGTAAAGAGATGTTAAGAAATAATTTTGGTCATGAAAAGGACAAGTTTTATGAAACATAGAGAAAAAGAAATAGTTGAAAAGGGCTCCCTAGAGGTACATTATCCTTTAAGGAAAATTCATAGTACAAAAGAGTGGAAAGTTGGGATAGACCCAATGTCACAAATGGATGGTGAAAACCATGCCAATGTTAAAGGGGACAAAATCTTGAAGTTGCATGGAGGGAAGATTAGTTTGTTGGGACATGATGAAAAAATGTATTCTTAAATTGTAGGTGTTATGCTTGATGGAGGGTTGAACATCAAAGAATGAGATAACTCAAATTAGACAAGTGTGCGTTTTTTTAGAGTAGCATTAGTAGATGAAGGTGCAACAAACATTGCATATTTTGAAGAATGTTTTGGAGAAAATAGAGGATTCAAGAGTACAATGCAAAGTTAGATTCCTTTCATCCCATGGAAAGAATTTTATTTTTAGAGAGTAATTCTATTCCTCTTCCATGACAATTCTATTAATGGTGAGTAATTATTTGAAAATCGAGAATTTGAAAAAGTAGTTAATGTGTGCCAATAAGGAATTGGATGGAATGGAATGAAAGGTTCTAAGACTACAGAGGAAGAAATTGATAATAAATGGGAATCCATGTAAATATTTTATTGTCAAGAAGCCTATTTTATTCAAAGTCACAATTCCTCTCTCATTCACATAATTTAATTTTATTTGGAACCCACAACCCATAATCAGAGTTATCAATACAAAGAGTTTAAAAATAAATTTACCAGAATCCCTCATTTACCTGTGATCAAGTCAGTCGGATGCCTTAGTTAACTGTGATCCCTGGGAAGATATCTGATGCCTCATTTAACTATGTGATCCCTTGGAAAAGTTGTCTTGATTCAATAATTGATAGGCTACCTACCTTTGCCTCTTTGAGTACACAAACATGCCTCTACCTCAAGCTCTCACTCTTCAAAAGGCGTGTATACATGGTTGCAAAGTAGTATTATATTGCATGGAGACATAAGGAATACTAAATTTGGGAGTGGGTCTTGTAATGTTTAAGTTCATTAGATGGATGCATTATGCTCCACTAGGCAAAACTTGCCCAGGTAATTTTATTCTTTCACCAAGTCTTGGTATATGACATGCTTTGCTCTATTATTTAGGACTTGGTGCCTCCTTGTGATAAATTCCATCTAAGAATGATGTCAGCAGAAGAAAAAGATATATGTTTCTTTGGTGTGACTCAACCCCCAAATCAGGGTGCTCATTTAGCTTCTGTGGAGTTTCCATCCCAATGCCAAGTTGACAACCAAGGTCTATTAAGGGGTGGAAATCAGACCAAAGGTATTAGGATGTTGTAACCCTGAATAATAAAATAGTGGAATGCATGCAAGCTTGATGTTAACGTCTTTATTGGTTGTCAAAAGTAATTAAGAAAAAGTTGAGGTCCAAGCTATCCGTGACTACAACCAGGGGTGGGGAAACTCAGAAACCTTATCCTAGGAGTGGGCAGTTGAAAAGGTCTTCTGTGACACAAGATGTTGGTTACAGTTTTGATCCTTTGGAGGAGCAAGCTTAAAGTGGTTAGGAGGGATGGATAATGGTTTCATAGAACACATAGAATCTCCCAAGATCACATCCAAGTGAGTAAGAATGCTAGAGACAATTATTGCACAAGATTCAAATAAAGGCGTATCAATAGACAGTAGTGTTGCAAACTTGACAAATGACGATCATAACAGTTAGACAAGGAAAAGGAACCTGGTGCATTTTGTTCAATAAATTTTTTAACAGATATTGAAAAAATAGATGGTCACTACCAAAAAGCAGAGAAGACTAAAAATTATGAATCTTCTGATAGAGCAATATCTGGAGTTTTGACAAGGTGAGAACATCTCTAAGGTCATATGTTTTTCTTCAAGGTTGGAAAAACATTGCATAAATTGTTTATATGACCACACCACATAGATAAACTCACCAAACAGATGATAGAAACACACATAACAATAGAGACCAGACCACACTCATACACACACAACACATGGAGCTCCAAACATACAGATGCACGACACTAGACCACACAATGCAGAAACTCGGAGAGGAGGAGGAGAGGTACAACGATGCCAATGCCAATCAAGAAACACCACCTAGTTTGACTAAGAATAATCACTGACTTGTAAGTTTTCCTAATAAATAATATATCTATGCTTAAATTTTTTCTAGTAGAACAGGGGTTCATGCTCAGTATAGAAAATTCATATTTGTAAAATTGTACCTTAAAGTATTCTCTGCAACTGCTACTATTTATATCAAACCACAATATATTGAAATCTAATAAGCAAATATGTCAAATGTAATCCGACTATGGCATGCTAATTTCTGTTCTTATTTTTAGATAAACAGAGTAGTCTAAACATATAAATTGAAATATTATATTGTGCAATTGATTCTAAATGCAATGTGAATTGAACAAATATCTCTATTATAAAAGCTGCGTAATCATTAATTTTGCATGCCTTATGTATTGAAGTCATTGTTAAAGATACTTGTTACTAACGGATAACTAGAAATTTCATCGACATCATCGTGGGAAAATAAACTTATTACGTCTTAATATAAGAAAAAAAATCCAATTGATCATTATGCATACAGAGAGAGAATTACTTGTGAATACAAACCAAGCTAGAAGTTCTTGGCTTCCTCCAACTATGAAATCCCACACTCCAATATGTTTACCTGCTTGATAACTTCAAGATTGTTTATGAAATTCGAGAATCTAACCACAAAACAATATCAAAAATCATTTACTCAACCATACCACTTTCTCCAACAGACCTTAAACGGTGGCTAGGCCTGATTTTACACCATAGATTGGACTTGACAAGAGAGTGCATTCATAATGTGTTTAAGGGGAACCAAAGGAAAACTTGATAGAAGTCAACATTATGAATTAATTTATGAGATTTTCCAAGATATATACTCAATTCTGGGACCCTGAATATTGGCCTTAAGCTTCAAAATCTTCCTAGATCTGGCAGAGATCTTGTTGTCATGGCAATGGGAAGGATTTGTTTGGTTGTTTTGTTGGAATTGGCACTGTTTTTGAATGTTTCACTGGCATCGAAGAAGAAAATGAACATATGCGACAAGGGATGGGAATGCAAGGGGGTTTATTGCTACAACCAAACTATATCGAAGATTTTCACAGTGGACAATTGCAAAGAACTCTTCTCCAAGAGGAATACCCCGGTGGCTCATGCGTCAGGTTTCTAGGATTACTATTCCTTCATAAACGCAGCTTCACAGTTCAAGGGCATAGGATTTGGTACTACTGGAGGACAGACGATGCAATAGAAGGATATTGCAACCTTCCTTGGCAATGTTGTAGTTGAAACTTCATGTGGTTACTCTGTTGCTACTGGTGGTTTGAATGCTTGGGGTTTGTGCTACAAAGAAAAATGAGTCCGAACTAGCTTTATTGTGATATATTAAATTATGGGCAGGGTATTGATAAAGTTCCCTTAATATATATCATGGTGGTTTTTATATGACCCATCCACACCTTCACCATTCTATATAGACTTCCACTATAACTGATAAATGAACTGTCATTGAGATCCAAGGTAGTGACACCGATGCATTTGACGGGACCACTGTACCCCTCCATGACTACAACGCAACATATTCTGGTTCTGCCCTCTTCCCTTTTCCAAACCTTAATCATTGTATCGGCCAAGCCACTAAGGAGAAGATCACTAATGGCCTCCAGATAGAGAACAAACTGAAGGTGGCCTCTAAGGAAACTAAAGTATTGCAATATTCAGTCTTCCTCCCAGTAATTAATAATATAGCGGTAGTTTAAAAATTATGCTTTTTTCCCTGAAAGTTATGGAAATTCTGGCCATATTTTGAAAAAATCTCAGAGGGATTTTTGTAAATTCAAGCAAAATCTGTCAAAATTCACAATTATAAGTGTCTTTGATGTTTTTGATGGTGTTGAATCCATTTCCACCATAAAAAAACATGATTTAAACACTGCATCTACAAGATTTTTTTAAATTTTTTTGCCCGAATTTCGGCCACTTTTCGTGATCTAGGAAATTCCTCTGCCTCAGTAGATGACTCCATGAATATATACATCGTAACATCCCACTTACAAAATGGGCGAATCATTCGAACTGAGGGCAAGTGCTTTCATGGGGATCATTGCATGTTGAGAGTCATCATTAAGTTGTGATGAGCTCACCCACGATTTCGTTTATTCAGGAAAATAGGGGTAGAACAAATCGATGAACGTATCAAAATTCAACCCTGAAACCCTGACTGGAGGTGAATCACTGAAAAACGTAGAAAAAAATCTGTAGCTAAGGCATCAAAGTTCAATGGATTTGAGGAATGGGAATCGATCTAGATATCCTAAATATCGATCAAGTGACCCGTACCTATTTGGAGATTCATGTATTCCATGTATTCCCAACGAAGATTGGAGATTCATATTGCCTTGCCAAACTACCTTTATCTTTTTGGTGGGAATTAGATCATGGTAAAATATATTTAACCACATGCCCAACTTTGAGCAATATGTGTTAAATTATGGGATGGATGGATATATTTGAAAGTGCTCAGTTTTGAGCAATATGTTTTAAATTTAATTGAATATTTTTGACATTAGATTTTTGACATTTGTTTTTTTTAAATGGTGTGGAAAATAAAAACTTGTTTTCATTGTGAAATGTCACAAAAGTATGCATGTTAACCATTTTGGAGGTCAAAATTTCTAAGAGCTTAAATATTTGAGATGTAAGAGTGAGATACTTGACACAATGAATTTTTACATCTTGGATAAGATCTTTGTTTCATTTTATATATTAGAGTTTTCTGATGGACACATTATGATGTTAATAGTGTTTGGTATCATACAACAACATATTTTTCACTTTTTCTCATAGCATATGTTTTTTCATCTGCACATTGAGTAGGGTTGTATTCATATGATTGTGCACATCATTGTTACCTTGCTCATCATATCATTTTTAGTAGTGCTTGCAAGTTTAGTGATAACCTATCTAGTAGCAATTTAACATACATAGCACCATCAATAAATTGAGAAGAAAGTGGGGAAAATATCCATCTAAGCTGGGAGGACCTAATGTGACACATTAGGCCATGATCATCAAGGAGAATCATCACTAGTAGTTCACCTCCCATGAAGGATCTCTTTCTAGATCTTAAAAGCTAGTTTGTTAGTTAGTTGCATATTTTATTGTTTCTTCTAGACTTTTATTTGTATGCATGCCAAATTTAAGGATTGACTCTTCAATTGGTGATCTCTTTGTAAACTATAAAAATTCCCTTGCCAAATGAATAAGAACCAATCATTTTTCTTTGGGATTCATTTATGGTTTAGTTTTCTCTATTCTATATGTATTTTTTTTTTCATTTCTTTGTGGATGTTTGAGATAAATATCGTTAAACCTCATAACTTATTCTTCTACATGAAAATTTGCTAGGTTTTGACAACATACCAATAAGACGATGAGTGACATACCTAGACCCTTAGTCTAAGGCATGTTACCGTAACTTCAACTTTAATACCATTTTGAAAGAAATGAATGATGTTGTCCGACATATAGGCTCATGTGATTGTCCATGATTTGAAAATTCAAGAATGTAGATGAATTAATCATGCAAAACAACATCTAAACATACACAACATAAATTGAATGTAACATTCAAGCATAACATTTACATATTAAATAACAGAGTGATTGGAATATTTATCCTTATAAATGTTTTACAGAGCTAGCTACAAATGTCAAATACTCCATCCGACCATAGTTATTTTTGGACTAATTCTCTCTATAATAGGCCACCACTAATATAGGGCTATGACTCCACAAAGGTGAGCATGCTCCTATGGATGTCTATAGCCAACACTAAGAGACCAATACCTACTAAATTAAGAGTGATGTGACCCTTACAATAATTCCTACAATCATATTTCACAATATAAGGATGATATTTATTTCTATGTATCATAGTCCCTTATACAATCTCCATCCCATCTAGGTATCTAACATAAATTGATAAGGAGCTCTTAGTTTTGGGATTTAGGAAATATAGCTGCTAGTGGACAATGGATATAGAAATCATGTTGGATGTCTATGTTCTTCCTTTACATTCTAACATTACATGTGTTTGGCTATGTAATCAACCTAGTGTCCAATAGTTTTCTTGTACCCTAGTGTCCAACATATGGCGCATCACACATTTCTCTTATCACTAAATTTCTCAATTATTTAGAATTAGGAACATAAACTTGTGTTCCTTTGCAAGAGGTTTCCATCCTCTTATAGCATGTAGTCGTTAAATTATTGGTGTGAATCACCTTGTTGTAAGCCTTCTTTAATTTGTAAATAGTGTTAGTTTGATCCTAATCTTCCAAAATTATTCTTTTTAAGTCTATGTTGTATATGCTAATAGCTATAGCATGCATTACATGCACCCTCTTAATGCTAAGTGCACTAACCTCTTTATTCTCTTTTCCCTTAATGTTGTTGATGTCAAAGTTAGATTCACTAGAGCATTCCAACCATCTAATTTGTCTATGTGAGTATTTCAAACTACTATGGTCTATTTTCAACTCAAAATTTCATCCCATAAGATAATGTCTTCACATTTTCAATGCATGGATAATAATTGTAAGCTCCAACTCATGGGTAGCATAATTTCTTTCATGTTCTTTGATTTTCTTCAATTCATATGACATGCCTATCTTGCATAAGGGGTCCACCAAGTCATTCTTTACATGCATTTATGAACACCAAAATATCATCATTGGGATTTGCATTCTTTAGAATACGTGCATTGGTTAATAAATATTTCATCTATTGAAAATTATCTTCACAATTTGTAGTCCATTCACTCTATACTCATTTTTGTTGCAATGAAATAATTGAATGTACAATCTTATAGAAACCTTTAATAAATATCATGTGGTAACTAGGTAAACCCATAAATAGTCTCACCACTGAAATATTCTTATATTTGATGGATTTCATCTTTCCTAGGTGCATTTCCATGCCCTCCTCTAAGACATTGTGAACTAAAACATGTATTTTCCTTTGATAGAAAGTGCACTTACTCAACTTGGCATACAATTATTGCTCTTGTAACACCTATAGCACCATCCTAAAATGTCACTCATGCTCCTCTTTTGTCTTGGAGTGTATAAGAATATCACCCAAGAAGGCAACAACAAATTATTCTATATAAACTCTAAACACTATATTCATCAAACATATAAAACTAGGAATTGCACCACATGTTTCAAAGTAAACGTTGTAAGGTGGCAGCATAGGAAACAATATCACAGAAGAGAGAAAAACGCTTATGCAATTTTGTTTCTTTATAACTAGCATTTCTTTTGTTATCATATGTTATATTTCAGGGAGATTTCCACCAGGCCAATATTCTAGAATATGTTCAAAATGAAGGTAATGCACAACATCTAAACTCCAAAGGATTTATGAAAATTCTCTTCATTGAGATTTGTGAACTATTATAAGTAAATGATTTAAATCAAACATTTCATAGCACAAGTAAACTCATATCACCTTTTATTCACAGTGCAATGGATAATGGTTTTTGTTAGAATGGATTCAAGATAATGTATGTGTATTTTAAGTCATTTTTATGTCAAACTTATGACTAGAAAATTTTAGTCATTTTTATGTACTTAACATTGCATATGGATCTAGAGACACTCTTAAATGGGTCTCTAAATTTTAACACCGTAGATGGACTCAAAGACCCCTTTATGTATAAATTTAACACTGCAGATGGATTCAAAGAAGGGGGTATCTGAATCCATTTAGGGACGAAAGGTTGTTTATAATTTTAACACTGTAGATGGATTCAGAGACCCCATGCATGTAGTGAAATGTAACACTTCACTATCAAAATTGCAATTTTCCATTTCCATAGTGACATAATTAAAAATTACTAACATAAATGAGCAATTCATATAATACTTGTTGTACTTTTTATTTGGTCATATTTTTATTCTTGGTTTATAGTAGTCATTTAAGTTAATCATTATTAATTTTATCACTTATTATCCAATAGTATATTTTAATCCTGGACTAAATTAGTCATTTAAGTTAGTCACTTTTAGTTTGCTCACTTATTATCTAGTCGTATTTTTTATCCCTAGACTAAATTAGTCGTTTAAGTTAGTCATTTTTAGTTCGGTCACTTAAAATTGCTTAGTAGTAATTCACTTGAAATAATTGTGGTGACTAACTCTTTTAGTTACCGAGTCACTAATTTCATCATCTTCTACTAGTGGTATTATATTTCATTTATATTAATAAGTTCATGATAACATGTAGACACATCCCAGTTCCATGGATGTGCTTATGAGGTCATCAGAGGGGGCAGTTGATCAACCAGACCATCATCAACTAGAGCAGGTTTCCATGGATTATCCTCCACCTCCACCTCCACCCTATATGTTCACTAATGTGGAGGAGAGTCGCTATGTACAACCACATGGACCAACAGTTGAGGTAAACTTTTTCATTCCTAATTTTCCAACGTTTTCTTTTTTAAGTTACACATATATGCTAATTAATTTATAGACTAATTATAATTTGTTCATGCCATTGTGTACATAGGCCCATATGCAGAGTGTTGTTCATGTCGTTGTTATGTGGAGACATGAGTGGGATGTTAGGTTTAGGGGCACTGATGATGTGAATCCATAAATGTAGGCCCCAACCATTGATCCATAGGGAGGGGACCACCAAACTGAGATTCATGATTAGAACCCCACCCTATCTGACTTGCAATTGGACTCGAAGTATATTCATGTATATGTAATTAAAAATGTGGTTCAAAATAATTTATTTCCATATTTTTTATTTTTTACAAATAATGGTCTAATTAGTTTCAATTTGAATGTGTTATATTGCAGTACCAACTTATGGACACTTACTTTGCGCAACGGAACTCACATAGGAGTTCTGGTGGTACTTAGAGTGTCATAGTTTGTATATTTTCAAGCTCATTTCATAGGGAACATTCACATGTGATACAAAATTTATATATTTTCATAGATGGACTATATATGGATATACATCATGGACATTATTTTAGTTTATGGATGTCTATTATTTCAGTTTATGGATGTTCAAGTGCTATTTGTAATTTGTATATATTTTCATATGGATAATTTATTGATACATGTATTCACTATTTTAGTTTATGGTTTTTTATTAATCTTATTTATGGATTCTCATTAATTTTTAATTTTATGGATTTTTAAAAATTATTTCGCTAATTTAATTTTTTTTCTATATACTATAACTTTTATTACTAAAATATATGTCCAATTTTGATTTTGAGTTTCATAGACTAAGAAAATAACTACAATCTTAAGTTACAATGCAAGTCACTTTGATACTTAAAAGAAACTAAAATATATCATGTATCAATTTAATATTGAACATCGAAAGAATTCCAATAATGGTTCATATTGGCTTGTAGAACGTGTCTTTTAGTTCAATCAACATGTATTTTATTACAATTCAATTTTAAAAATAAATTATTTGATTTTTAAATTCAAATATATATATATATATATATATATATATATATATATATATATATATATATGAATGTTTTTGTGACCCACCCATATATCATTGCCTGTACAACTTTTTTAAGTGTTTCAATCAATTTCTTATTCTGAAGGTTCAATTAAAAAACACAAATATGATTGAAATACGTTTTATTCAAATTTAAAAGATGTCATGTAAACAACAAATAGGTTTTATTCAACATTGTATATTATCTACAAGAGCTTAGCCATAACATGATATAAGTTGATCATATTGATATTTCATATATAGGTAAAAAACCATGTATGCCAACATTTATCTAATTTTATATAATGTTATTAACTATCCTATATTTACAAGTAGTTATCCAAGTATTTCAATCAATTACTTATGATGGAAATAAGTTTTATTCAATTTTTAAAAAATCAAATATGATTGAAATAAGTTATATATTCAATTTTAAAAGTTGTGGAGATGTAAAAGTTACAAATACAAGGTTTATTCAATTTTATTTTTCTTGAGGTTACCTAAAAAATCTTTGTCATAATGCACATTGTCAATATTTTTTTCGTTCTTACACTAAAATCAATGCACAATGTTAAACTAATTACCTTGAAATTAATGCACACCATATATCTAGTTACATCAAATCATAAATCAACATCTTCACTGAAATCAATGCATCTAATGCAAGTAATCAAATATGATGATAAATCAACATCTACACTAAAATAAATGCATCTAATGCAAATAATCAAATAGAATTAGAAATCAACATCTACATTGAAATCAATGCATCTACTGTTGCAAGAAATCAAATATGATTAGAAATCAACATCTACACTAGAATCAATGTATCTAGTGCTAGCAATCAAATAGGATTAGAAATCAACATCTACACTGAAATCAATGCATCTAATGCAATCTCAATCAAACAATATTAAAAATTAACATGTTTAATGAAATTAATGCATCTAATGCAAGTAATGAAATAGAATTATAAATCAAAATCCACACAGAAATCAATGCATATAATGCAAGAAATCAAATAGGATTAGAAATCAGCATATGTACACTGAAATTAATGCATCTAGTGCAAGAAATTTTCTTTCGTTTCTCTCCGCCCTCCATCTATATCGATATCTAATTCCATCTCTCCTTCTTTGTCGCTCTATCTCACCCCCAAACAAACACATTCTCTCTCTTTATATCTATCTATCTCTCCCTCCCTCCCTCTATCTCTATCTTCTTCCCTCTCTCGCACTTCCATCTATATCTCTATCTCCCTCTGTCTCTCCTTCTTCATCTCTCTATGTCACCCCACAAACCTACACATTGTTTCTCCATATATATCTATATATCCCTCCCTCTCCCTCTCTCTTTCTCTTCCCCTTCTCTCCCTCTATCTCCCCTTCTATCTCTCTTCCCTCCTACTCTCCTCTCTCCATCTCCCTTGTCACTCTTTATCTCTCTCTCCACTTCCCTTACCACTCCCTCTCTCTCTCTATCCAAATTTCTTTCTCTATGTGTCTTTCTTCTTACCTCCCTCTCTCCCCCCTCCAACTCCATATCTCTCCCTCCCTCCCTCTCAAGTCCTCTCTCTCTTCCTTTCTCTCCCACCTCCCTCTGTCTCTCCCCTTCATCACTCACTCACCCTCTCTCTCTCTCTCTCTCTCTCTCTCTCTCTCTCTCTCTAGCTTTGTCTTGCAATTATGTTATCTATCTCCCCCCCTCTCATTCTCTCTCCCACTTCTCTCCATATCTCCTTCTTTGTCTATCTATATCACCCCCAAACATACACACACTCTCTCTGTCTCTCCCTTGTCACTCCCTCTCCCTCTCTCTTGACCTTTCTCTCTCTATATATGTCTTGAACTTCTTCCTTCCATATATTTTCCTCCAAATCCATCTCTCAAGCTCCCTCTCTTTCTTGGAGATCCTCTCCTCCTCTCCATATCTCTATATTTGTGCCCCCCTTTCTCTCTCTTACCCTTCTGTCCCACTCTCTCTTCTCTATATTTTAAAAATTTTAAAATACTTTGACAATTAAAATATTATGTTTAAATAAAAAGATTAATTTGATGTCATACAACATTTTTTTATAATACATATTTAAAATGCAAGATTTCAAATGTGTGTTGTACATTCACCTAGAGGGAAAATGATAATTTTCCATGGAAATATTATCTAAAATTTTCCAAAATATTAATGTTCCAGCTACCTCCATCAAAGATACATAGAGCACTTCATGTCTTCCATTTGAATTGTTTAGGTTTTATTTGTTTAAAGGTAGCTTTAGGTCATGATTATTTCAAGATTTTAAAAATATTATATATTTTATTATGTGAGAGTTATAAAAAATGGTTAGGTTAAATAAAATTAACAGATTGAGTCGGCTTGTATGTTTCTTTTTGTGTTAATGACTCTTTTGTTGATGCCTATGGTGTATATCAACCACATTTCTTAATGTGGTGGTGCTAGTATATATTATAATATAACAAATTTTATGTTATATTAAAGTGAATAATAATATATTAATCCAAAATTAATAAATTTAATATTAACATTAAAATATATTGATATTAATTTTTTTATATTAATATTAGATTTCATAATTTAATTTAATAATAATAATAATAATTTTTTAACATTAATATTAAATTTAATAAGGTTTCTACATGACATGATAACAAAAATTGTAACAAAATTTGGAATTTTAAAATGTGGTAAAAGCTTAATTTTAGATCATTCATTTTTTTTTATAGAGGCTTGATCAAGCAATGTAGCTTGATCAAGCCATAGTGCTTGATCGAGCCCCTGTTAAGCATGTATATGGCTTGATTGAGGGTTTACAAAACCCTCGATTGACGTATTTGAATATGAAATTTAAATGCTTGATCGAGCCTTTGAAGTCCTATAATCAACATTTTCAAGACCCCTTCTATAAAGTTTCCTACAACACCTTTTTGTACCGTAGCGGCCTTAGCACAAAATTTGTCCTTAGGTGGCAGAGTTGATCATGTTTGATTCATGAAGGAATCCTTTATCCAATGGCATATGAGATTGACATTTTTGGGTTCATATGATATATTTCATCTAATTTATTTTAAACATAATGCTTGAGATATTTTGAATAGTTTAAAAGATGTTGAATAAAAAATCAATATCATAAAATATATGCAATGAAAATTTTCAAAAAATACTACTATATTCGTTTACGAGTACTTTTCAAAATGGTACTCTCGGTTTTTCAATTTATTTAAATAGTTGAAAAAAAACCTTACGTGGGCACATGTGTTTGCAAAATGCAATTGAAATATTACTTCACCAACTTTAAAGAATAATAAAAAATATAATTTTGCAAAAGAAAAATAATTTTTTGAATATGAAAAACTTAGCTCTCTCCATGCAGATCATGCTCATATATATATTTTCTAAACATTACACATTTTAGACTAAGTTATGCTATGTGAACAAACACAACCTGTTAAGATGTGTGAAAATTTGCAAGGACAAACATTTCATTTAATGGAAAACTGACATATTATTTGACACTAAATGTTTTTGAAAAAAATATTAGTAGGACAAAAACATAATTCTCCACAATTTTTTTTTTTACTCTGAATCAAAATTTATAGTACTTATATGAATTTTGAGGGATTCAATTCAATGAAAGGGGAAAAACTTGAAATTTCATCGCCACATTTGGCCCAAAAGTGTAACCTGTCTTCATGAATTCACCCTATCATCATTTCTTTCACAAACTTTCCTATGATATTATCTTTTCACTAGCTTTCCCAGACCATAAGTTGTCTGTGAATCTTCTATACTTTTATTATTCGCGTTTGATACATTTGCTGAAGAAACACATTTTTCTATAAGAAAATGCATTGAATCAATATGTGGAATAACATTTTTCTCATCACTTACACGTGATAAGAATGAATCACTTAACAATTGGTGTGCAATATCAACTAATAGATTCCAAGGCAGAGTAAAATTCTGCTTTATAGATCCAATACAATCAGATTAGTTCATGTATCTCATATTTATAAGAATATTCCATGTGGGATATTCCTTTTACTCCTTTCCCTAAGTCAACTCCTATCAATCCTCTTCATTCAAAAGCTCCCATCACTTCCCTTTGTCCCTCCCTTTCTCTACTATCTAGACACCTTTTAGTTTTTTATTTTCCTATAGTTATACCAAGGAAAGAGACCCTAATTTGTGGTTACATGGATTACTACGAAGACCATGTTAGCTCAAGGGCACCACAAAGAGTGGAGTCCCCGACTTCACTCTTTTGTTGTCATATTCCTTAATAGGTGACAAATAGAATTGTAGAAGATAAAAAATGTTATGTTATAGATCTATAAGTTGCATAAGGAATTGTTCATTGGATTCTTGATGTGGGACATACTTATGGTCGTTTTGGTCAATATATGTACAAAATAGATATTTACCAGCACTTGAAGATGTTGCTGCAAAGAGTCCTCCTAGATAGGAATGAAGCTAAGGAGGATATCCTCCTTATTTTATATGAACTCTAGTTATCAATGCATTACTTGAATATAGGCCTACAACATATTGAGGATCACATGGGACTTCCCCCAAACCCAAGATGCTCACCGACGAGTAGTAAGGAGCCCATTGCAGTGAAAAAATAAACATTCACAAAACTAGATGATAGATTTAGCCCACTTACCGTTTGTTTATATTTCTATTTGGTTTCTTAGTTTTCATTTTACAGTAGCTACAATAGAATATAATCGTCACTAAAAATCTTTTGTAATTTTAATTTACACCCAACTTGTAAATTTTTTAATGTTGAAAAAAAATGATTTTTCCACTAATATAGTTTTAGCAAAGAAAACCACAACATACTTATATATATATATATATATATATATATATATATATAGAGAGAGAGAGAGAGAGAGAGAGAGAGAGAGAGAGAGATAACTTCATGTATAACTTTAGGTAACAATTCAAAACTTGGGGGTGCAGAAGGATAACTGATCCAAAGTCACAATGTTCCCTTGATGAAGGGAAGCAACAAATCTAAAGACAAACAAGAAAATAGCTCACATTTATTATTCCAACTACTTCCAAGAAGCATATTGTAAACATGTCAGCGATCTTAAATTTTAATATCAATGGAAATAATTCTCCCTCAAGAGTGACAAGGAAGCTACCAAGATACATTTTAGGAGTGAAGGTGTAGATGTCAAAAGATTTCAAGGAATTTTATACTAGGGATAAAGTGGGCAAGTCTAAGGAGAACCAACAAGAGGTAGCCATCACACAAGTGGATGCACCTTCGTTAATGACGATGCAGTGGATGCCTTTTCCTTTTGCATGAAATTGCACTTGGAATGCAAGTTGATGGGAAAGGTGAAGTGTATATTTCTCCATTCCAAAGAAAACTAGGTTGGAATCGTGAGAGTCAACTCCACCTATCATTGAAAGTAAATATTTATGTTGTAGATGAAAAATTTGTAATACTTCGAGAGTAGACATGGAACAAGGTGCCTGTGTGAGATCTTCTACAATACTATAGTTTTGTGTAGCACGACTAGATGGATTGTGTGTAGTACAACACATTTTTCCTTTTGGGGGGTGAATCACAGGGTCTACAATGCGCCTCTTAATACGTAAATCATTAGTTGGAGGCAAGGTGGAGCTTGACGAGATGTCCAAAGTGTCTGGGATAGGTTTCCCATAATTATTGGCTTGATTTTGTAAACCAACTGCCTTAAAATCATAGATAGTTTACGATCCTTCTCTAGAAGGATGGGGATGAGAACCACCGTTGCCCCCTTGCGGGGATGGGGGTGGATTTGGGGCAAGGCTTTTTTGTTTCTGTTGTTGAGCAGGGAAAGGGTTATTAAGAACACCAGGGGTCCTATAATACTTGTTTGCAAGGAGATTAGTACATTCCTATAAACAAGGAAATTTGTAGGTTAAATGGTCCTTAGCGTAGATCTTGTAAGGAAATTTAACTGATTTCTCTTTACCTCTATCAAATTTAACTGATTTTTCTTATTATTATTTTTCTTACCACTAGTTGGTTGTGCAAACCTCACAATTTTAATCGCAGTGGCTCGATGGGTAGTAGGATGAATTGTTGTAGTTGAGGTAGGGGAAACAATAATGAATAACTGATCATCTTGTGTACTCAACTATTTTACAATAGTTCTAATGGTATCACCAATGAGACTGTTGACATGTGGACAAAGTTGCTAAGAAGTGGGTGTATTTGAAGTTTGAGGAGCATTAGAGATCAAGTCATAAAAGGTTCCTCATTGTGAATAGGTAAGATCAATATGTTGCACACGTCGTATGACCTGGTGTTTTGTGAAAACTCCAAACATGGAAACTTCCTTTGTGATGGCAGGTAGAAGGGATTTGCAAAACCAATCGAATAATAGATAGTCCAAAATGGTTGCCTTTACTAACCTCTCTTTTCATATCCATTCATGGATATGATCGAAGATGAGGTAGAGGTGTTCTGGTGCAAGTGGTCAGTAGTTTTGTTCTAATTTTATAATCGATTGGTAACTGGAAATTCTTGAGGAATTCCATGGCAAGAAATTTCCAACAATGACACCAAATGTCATAAATTCTTTAACACTTATTTGTCAAACCTAGGTAGGTAAACTACGAGGAGAAACACTATATGTGAAAATTGGCTACTTAGGTGTTTTCCTATGAAAAATAAAACACAAACCAAGTACAGGTAAATCTCAAAATTGATTCAAGTTGAAAACCAATTTCAATGACTTTAAGCCTAATTTTTGACCTAGCTGTGGTAAAATTGCAGATTCAGAGAGACAAATTACATAATCGCACTAGATGTTCCTTCCCGAAAATGTACTTGTTTAATCAATGTGGCATAAAAATTGAAATGGAAAAGAAGCTTTAAGAAAAACTAGTTTTTTGAGGTTGATAAACAAATTCACCTTGATCCAACGAATAATTACTTGTAAATTCAAAACTCAAACCCTTTCAATAGTAACTCTAATCATTACTTTATGCATTATTAACTCTAACTAACTCTAACAAATAACTTTGAAGCACAATAATAATAAATTTATGCTAAATCATTTCCTTTACCCACATTCTGTCACCAAAACTATATCTTTACAGGGAAAACAGAGTATTAATTATGGGAAATTCAAAAAGCTACAAGAAATTATAGGAATTCTACTGGAAATCATAGAATCACTATAGGAAATTATAAGAATTCGTATAGTTATAGGGAAATAGAGTATGTACATTCTGCATATATATAACATAAATGATTTAGCAAAATAAACTCAAAACACCATTAAATTGATAAAAGCACATAACAAAAACTAGTATAATGCATACCAGGGGGCTTTCTAGGATATGATGTCATAAAATACACTCAGAAACTAGATGAAATTGTACACCATATCAGAAAAGTCCTCTTGTATTAATGTAGTTTACAAACCTAGTACAAAATAGTAATCTTGTTTAGAGATAATGAGTAAAAATACATGAATAACTTTGTTTCTCCCTCATTCACCTATTTTTATACAAAAATTATGAAAATGGAATTGAATTTTTCCAAACATGGGGTCAATTAAGTGTTTCAAGAAAAAATTAAATATCTACAAAGGAAAAGTATCTATCTGATATAGTTCTTCATAATCTTACGTCACTTAGATAAGGGTTTCTAGGTCCAGTTGCTCAAATTCCAACTGATGGAGAAAATTCTACTGATTTCCTAAACTAATTGTAGGATTTTTTGAGTAGACAGGTCGTGTTGACGATTCATTGAATTGAGGGTTACAATCAGCTATGACGAAGCTAGATAGTTAATTATCCATTAGATGAACATTTTGAACATATTACAAGTGTTAGAATTAGATTGGATGACATAAAACCTTATAAAGCTTGGACAAATTACATGAATAATGCTTTTGTTGATATCATGTATTGCAAAAATTCTTGTAGATTGTTGTTTCACAAATTAGTAACCTAATAAAAAATTCTAATTAATATTCATAAATTTAAATGAGAATATTTTTCTTATGAAGGATGATTACCTTTATTATAACGTTTTTACACCATTATTCTCATGGAAATTGGTAAAAGGGAATAATTTTAGCTCAAAATTGAGGATGCAAAGGGTTGTAACAAGGTGGTCAAAAATATCGAAATTGTACCCAACAATATTCTTGGTGATGAAAGATACTCAAATTAAGTTCCTTTTGTACTAAATTTGAAGAAATCTTCTCATCCACATTTGAGCTACTTTTTACATGATCTATGGCTAGAAGGTTCTTCTTCTCAGCATCAATCTTATAGTTCTTAGGGCTTAGTTGTAGATTTAGTTTTCAACACTCTTCCTTAGTGATACAATTGACATTATAGCAGTTTTCATGGTTACTTGGATCATTACACTGATGGGTAGTCACTATTCTATTATTTTCTTTCCCTTGTTACTTCTTCTTTCTCTCCTTTGTAGCATATATGTTATAGACATTTTTGGGCCCTACAACCCCAAGCATGAAATGTCCATAAAACAAGGGCTCCTAAGTCCCTAAAAGTGTTGTTCTAACCCCTAAAGGAACAAGGTCAACAGATTACAGCTTCTCCCAGAAGTTCTCCATGAGAAACTACTCAGAATTGGTCAAAACGGGATCATTGCAGCTGCTCCACTGGCTAGGTGCGTTACATCTCACCCAAATACACTGTGAGGGTGCGTTGCATTTCAAAAGTCCCTTCTGTGGGGTACAATGGGTGAGAAATGACAAATTGCGGTGTCATTCCGCGAGGTGGAGACGCAATGGAAGCTTCCAGAATCTTCTTCTGTGACACTTGCCTCACTGAATTCGACCAAGGATGAGTAAGAGGCCATCAGTCTCCAAGTGGAATCAAGAACTATCAGAGAGAAGACACTAATCAAATCACAAGCTGACTCATCCCCCTTACATATATCTATATATGGATCCCTCATCCCAGAGATCCAGGGGCTGGAATTTTGCATATTGTAAGGAATTGTTGTTGGTTTCTTGAGACAAACATCAGATTATTGGGTGATCTAAGCTTTATTTGAGGTGAAGAGGGGCTTCTTTGCTGGGAGGTTGATGCTGGGTTAGAACAACTGGTTGTAACTCCTCTTGGCTCTTTTCTTGTTTATCAAGAAAAGCTATTTGAGTTTTCCTCCATGCTTTTGTGTCATTGATGCTTGCTACATTTGTATGGTCAATTTACATCTGATCCTGGATTGTTTATGATTATCTTTGTATAGTGCTATGCTTCTGTGATCTTACAGGTACTTTGTGAAGCTGGGCGTGCAAGGGAGCAGATAGCTGAGGACTATCAAAGAAGAGAGGGATCAAATCAGGAGATTAGTGCAAGACAGTGGTTGGTCTTTCTGTTCCTCTCTATCTATAATTCATAAAGGAAAAATGAAAGTAGCTTTTCTCTGTTTGTTTCTAAGGCAATTGTCACACCTTAGTGGGATAGAGCAGTTCTATATAGAAACTTTTCCCTGTAACAAAATGGCGACTCCGCTGGGGAGCTAATTAGTTTGTTTGTTTATCATTCTTTGTTGTTTGTTTCATAAACTTACAAGTAGCATTCGAACTGCATTTGCCATAAAAAATGCAAAGTAGATAACTGCTACTTCAATCCATCTATTGGATCTGTTTATGATTTAAACAACTTATTCACAGACTATCTGATTGCCCTTGTGATAGCTCTTAGATCCTCCTTAGATCTACCCCTGATTGTTGCATTACTGATTGCTTTTTGCTCGGCCAAAACCCAAGAATGGAACTGCAAACTGTGACCCGAAACCTGAACAGAGTCTTGTTTCTGGCCCAGCGCAGGTACTTTTCAGAGATTCTGAATTTCAGCGCACTTCCCGAGTGGACAACCTGCGTTGCATTTTAGATTCTCTGTGTTACAGGTGCGCTGATCAGACTAGCTCTGTGCAGTTGTGGCTTCTGTGGTTCATTCTTTCCAATTCTATTCCTGAATTTTCCTACCTATGATCAGTATATGTCTGTTTGAAACCCCTTTTCCTTGCTGTTAATCTGCCTCCTTTGTACAAAAGAACTGTAGATGTTTTTGTGTGTTTGTTGAGTCATTTACAGTTCTCCTTTGCAAAAGTAGCGTAAACGTACTGTCGTCCTTTGATTTGAATCTGTCGCAAGTGTCGATTTCAATCGTAGGAAAGAGTTTGATTGCTGTTGATGGTCGATTATCCTGTTACTATTGCTTTTGGTCTGAATTTGTAATTTTCTAGTGTCAAGAACAAGTATTCAGTTCAAAATCGTAAAGTGTTTTGATCGTCTCCATTTTTTATTTCGAAAAGAAACTTGTTGATATTTGTCACTTGAAAAGAAATTCAGATTTGTGCATCAACTTTCTTTTTAGCATTCATATACTAAGAAAGTCGAAAAAAAATACATGCACGTGCATTTGCATATAGACAGTCTGATTGGCTTGATTTAGGAAAGTGCATTTAGAGTGTGCTCTTTGCTTTTTGTGAAAAGATTCTGTCTTTCTTTTCCTTAGTAGCTAGGATTTTCATTACACAAAGGACATAAAAAGTTTGTTTATCATCTTAGATTTCATTTTAGGAATTACATCTACATCTCGTGGTGAACCTGAAAGGCAAACTTGATAAACAAGATCAACTTAAAATAAATTCAATGAATCTAACAACGCTTTGGAACTTAACGCACAACATTTAGAAGTCTAGGCTAGAGACGTATTCCGGCGTCGTAAAGCCTGGCAACTGTTGTTCTCACTGATGGTTGGGTGATTCCTCCACTTTGAGACGATAAGTGCCAGTACGGACTTGTGCTCCCACGTACCGTCGATTATATTTTGGGAGACCCCAATAGGCTTAATCCTTTATCCATAGGAAGCCGTGTCTGTCGCCCTATCGATCGCAATGCACTGAACATAGCATTCGGGAAGATTGACTGCCGTACCGTAAAAAGTATTCTGCAGTTTTGCGATTGGTTTGGTAATCCCTCTACCTAGATTTCCAGAGCAGTCCCTTTCGTTCCTTTTCAGACTCCTTAATGGAAAAGGTCCATCTGAGCACTTGTCACTTCAGGCTCATTAAAAATCGAAGGCGACTAGAGTCATCTTTGGTTTTTTCGCGACTCTTAAAAATTGAAAAAACAAGTTGTGTAAAAGTGTCTAAAATTCATCTAGTTCGGAAACATACTTCCCCTTTATTTTTAGTTGATCGCATGATCCACAATCGTGGAAGAAAGTCAATCAAAATCGCTAGAAAATATTTTGGATAGACTGGATATGTCTGAACAACCGTCGACATCCAGGACTGTGTCATCCGACGCAGCAACAGCAGAGCCTCCTGTTGCTACTGCAATGATGTTCGCTGGTATACCATCTGTCCCGGCAAGTTGTCAACAACAAGTTGGAGTCCACTCAGGGACTATTTCGACGACATGGTTAGTTCCTATTTCTTCATCCAGATTATCATCTGGTATTTCTTATGTTGAAACTCAACAAATTGATCCAATGTGTCTTCAAAGGCCAATCTACCCTTTAAGTATTGGATTACCACCATATGCAGGGCAGTATGCTTTTTCATTGTTCCCTCCCGGAGAACAACCATATGGGAGTTTACAACAAAGTTCAGGTCAAACTGGAATTACATCCAGCGGTTGGGTACCAATACTACCTCAACAACCAAGGGTTGTATATTCAATGCAACCAGTCCACCCTGTGTCAAATATTCCCACTATACCTACTATGGTGACTGCATCGCAAGTACAAGCGTTACCTGTTGTATGTCAACCCCAAGTTTCTCAGGTTGCAATACAACAACCTCTTGTCTCAACGACTCAATCACAACCTCAGGCTAGTGCCTCCTTATCTGGAGCGACTCAGGCTCAAACAAGTACTATGACTCCTCATCTTGGTCAATCATCCAGTATTGGACAAAAGCCAATGGTCCAACAACCAGGGCTAGTTCAACCTCAACAACCGCCATTCCAGCAATCATATCAAGGATCTGAGCAACAAGTCTTTGTATGTAATGGGAAACCGCATTTCCAAAGCAGTTATCAACAACCATATATAATGGTTATGCCCATCAACCTTGTCAAAGTTTCCAGCATCAAATACATTATGATGTTATGCAAAGACCCACTGCTCAGGCGATTCCATCTTATCCTGGGTATGCCTCGCCTAACCTGAATCAACAGTTGCCCTTTGTAGCAACTCTAGAATTACCGGATCTAAACTGGCTGACGAATGATCCAATTGCTTATGCCCCTTGGTGGCCAGCGATTCTGCATAAAGTTCCGTCAGATATTCCTAAATTTAATGGAAATCTGGGTGAGGACCCGTCGAATCATGTGATGACATTTCATCTATGGTGTTCATCAAACACCCTAAACGATGATTCGATTAGGCTTCGCCTTTTTCAGAGGACGTTAACTGGTCCGACAGCAAAATGGTATATCGAGTTACCCAGAGCTTCGTTTGACAACTTCATTACCCTAGCCACAACCTTTTTAACCCATTTTCAATTACCAATAAGGTACGCAACGGGAACGGAACTCCTTACCAACTTCAAACAAACGATGGCCACTCACATATCTGATCATATACATGAGTGGCGACGTCGTCGTAGAATGGTAAAAACGTATGTTCCCGATCAACTCTTAGCTGAATGGTTTATCAAGTCATTACTACCTTCCATCACAGAAGATGTGGAAAAAGGGAGAGTCGTCACAGAAGAGCAAGTTATCGCTCGTGCGCAATATTTGGACTTGATTTACACTCAGTCCGGCATGCTCTACGATAAAATACCTGACGCCCCTAGACCGGAATTCTCAGTTACTCCTCCTCCTAAATCAAACAATGATTCTCATGCTGGTGATGGCGTGATTGGCGCAACAAACACGAAATCGACAAAGGATACATCCAAAAAGGCCCGTAAGATTTCAAGTCAAAATGCAAAAGATGAACGTCTTGCCTCAGAATAAATGCCGTGTTAACTGACAAGGGCAAACAACTAAAGCAACCAGGGGGCAAGAAGAAAAAGAAAGGGAGAAAAAAGAAGAAGGATGAGTCATCTCCTGAAAAACCTTCTACAAACCCTTCTGGGCAAAGGAAACCCCCTGCGGGGTGTCATATATGCGATGAGGATCATTGGACGAGAGATTTTCCACATAAAGCTAAAGTTAAGAAACTCTTTAAGAGTTCAAAAACCTCAGCAGTATTGACTGATCCGTTTCCAAACCCGGGAACCAAACTAGTTGCTAATCAAAATGATTCCCGATCCCAAGTGCTTATGTTGTCTATCTCAAAGCAGCAAAACGATGCTTTGACAAGGAATAAAGATTACGGGAATCCACAGCTGTCGAATAACAAGGCTAATGAACAACCTAGTAGTTCGACAACAACTTTGACCGAAGTTGTGCTACCCATCATTCCTGAAAAAATGATAAAGTCGCCAAAGGGAGTAGTACACAAATCGACATTTAATCCTCGTGCAAAAATAGCACAGAATTATAATATAATAGAGGACCTGGCCCAATCGTTGTTCGCTATGTCGACACTTGAGGTACCGCAAAATTGCCTCTCCCAAGAGAAAGCTTTATTATCAGAAATAGGTGGGATTGACCCAATGGATTCCAATCTTGTAGCCTTTGATCATAAAGGATATGACCCTCAGTTACCAGCTCAACTAGCTTTCCTTATTCAAGTGAAATCCCTCAACAAAACTGTTCATCGAACAATTGTTGATGAGGGGGCATCCACATGTATTATGTCGATGAGTTGCTGGAAAAATTTAGGCTCACCACCCTTGTCGCGATCGTCAACAATGTTAAAAGCATTTGATGGACGATCATACACTCCATACGGGATTTTAAGTAACTTGCAAGTTGAACTGGGGGGTAAAACAGTAGAAATTGATGTTGAAGTAATCGACGGAAACCTCGATTACAACATCCTACTGGGAAGGCCCTGGATATATGCCATGGCCGCAGTTGTGTCGACCTACTTCAGGAAGATTGCATTTCCCTTCCAAGGAGGAATTACAATCGTCGACCAACAAACATTTCTCCCCAACAGTTCACAAGTTACGGGAAGCATTCCAATGATCCATGGAAGCAATCATTCGCTCCAAAATATCGGAGTAGGTCTCCTAAAAGACCCTGCCTTAATGGGTACTTTTGCCCTACCACCTCCGAGTAATCTGGCGGAAGTGGCCACAGTGGAATATGAAATCTTCTATATCTAATGGATTCAGAAGATTCCTAAACATTTTGTCAGCATGGATCATCGCCATTTTAGAAATATTGTAGCAATCAATTTTCTTGGCCTGGGGGGCAAACCCAAATCAACGCTCATCGAGTGTTTGGATAGATAGGTCTAAGGAATATGGCACCTCTTCAAATCCTTCGTCGCATGTACATTCAACAGACGAAGGAATCATTCATTCAATGATAGGAGAGGCACCATGGGAAGATTACCACCATCGCTCCCGTCTTCCAAATTACCACGAATATTATTCCAGCAACCTTAATCATCCTTCAGTTTTCGATTCTCTATCAAATACTATAAATATGGTCGATTTCGAGGATGGTTCTTATCTCGTGTCGACCTCGTTAAAAAATGAAACGAGGAGTCTTGAGGATGGTTCTTTTACTGTGTCAACCTCATTAAAAAATGAAAGAAATCCCATTTCCAAATCTCAAAGGTAAACCTTCATTCCAACCACCGATTTGAATGCAATGAAGCTTGGGGGGCATGCACCTTGATTTGCATTATTATGCTGGGGGCATGAAAACTTATCACGAGTAGTGTTACCACAGGGTTCAAGCTCGTTAAAAAATAAACCCGCCACGAGCAGTGTTACTGCAGGGTTCAAACTCGTTAAAAAATAAACCCGCCACGAGCAGCATTACTACAGGGTTCAAGCTCGTTAAAAAATAAACCCGCATCGAGCAGTTTTAGCACATAGTTCAAGCTCGTTAAAAAATAAACATAAGACATGAGCAATGTTTCCCCCCGCCTTTAAGCTCATTAAAAAATGAACTATTCCCTGGTAAATAACCATCGTGAATGTAGTACTTCAGCCATTAAAGCCTTGGTCGTGTTTGCACCGTCACCTCCACTTTTTCATTGGCCGATCATTCACCTCCATTTGATTGTTTACCCATTTTGAGGAATATCTGTGAAGAGTGATTTCACTAGCCATCATAGTGACACTGCTGTGATTGGAAAATTCCAAACCTTACCTGGAATTAGCTGCTACCCATTTTATCACTCGTTCCTCAAAAGACGAGTCTCCTTTAAGATATTTTCAACTGACTCGTAAAATATGAAAAGATTGCCGAGCCATTGGCCTCTCTAGCTCGTTAAAGGGACAGGAAGTGCTATCCCTCCTCTAGATTTTAATCTTTTTGGACCTGAGGGATTATTACACAAAAAGATCGAGCACTTGTTTTGTTCGGCTCGTTAAAAGTATCGAAAATTCATCCCTTTTGTATTGTTTTATACTTTTTCGGACTTAAGGGATTAGATATCGAAAAAGGAATTTTGGAGTTACCTTTACGTCCCTTTTCAGACTCTCTAAAATTGAAAAGGACCGAGTTATCTTTGTCGTTAAACTCGTTAAAAAGATTAATAGCGAAAAACTTGTCTATAGACGAGAACGAGTTTCACTATCGCTAGGCTCGTTAAAACATAGCGATGGGTTTGCCCGAAGGGCAAATTATAGAACAAGCATATGTTATCCTCCTCAAGCTTGACAAAAATAAAGAGGTACTGGTCAGCAATGACTGGGGAAAATTGGGTAGAAAACTTGAAGAAACTTTGTTGGTAGCAAGTCGCTCTTGAACATGACACTTCCACTCGGTGTCTGAGTCAGGTTGGGTTGTTTCATTCACCGGTCACATCACCATGGTCATGCCATACCATCCACATTTGGGGTTATGCTACCAATCCATCACATCAGTGTCGCCAATATGTTCAAGAGAAGTCATTCAGAGAATTCACCTGTGTCTCACCAACTACCATACATTATACTCCATTCTTTCATGACCGCCACCCTGAACCTTATATCACCAGATCGTTTTCACCTCCATTAAAATCATTTGCTCCGTTCCATGTCATTGATGTGGGATTCATTAAGGCCCTCCTGTGATGGATCACTTCTTGTCGACATCAGCTCATTATCCAAGAAGTTGATCTAGGAACACCCCATTCAGTACTTTGAAGCTTGCATGCCTCAATGGCAAGTTTCTCACTTCCGACGACAGGTTTACATCAATGGCCTTCGACCGAAAGATTTTGCGTGGTGTTCGACGCCAAGTCCTTTATTCACACCACGTGAATTGTACTACAGTACCTTGACGGTCATTATCATTATCGGTGATTCCTCTCGTGCTTGTTAATAGTTTACATCATTGACTGGTAATCAAGCGATGTCTTTCCATGTTCCACTTCAGAACATTTCTCACATGGATCGACTTGAACTTTGAGTGAAGATCGAACGAGATTGAAGACCCCGGATCTAGTTTCATCCATCCGAGCTGCGATATATATTCAGGGAAATAAAAACATTAAATGTACATCATTGCTGCACAGATGACCATCCACTCAAAAGGATGATGGGTCTATCAGAATCATCAGTCTACACTCAGACAATTGTCTGTCCTATGTACATGAAAATGAATTTATAAAGCTGAGCATGGGAATGCCCGCCTCAGCTAGATCATGAAAATAGTATGAAGATAATGTATTGTATTGTATCTTATTACAGGTCTCCTCCCAACATTGAAAGAACTTCGGATCCTCATAATAAAGCATTTCACCCGACATCAAAAGATTAATGGCCTCACGCTTTAGGGGGCAACTGTTATAGACATTTTTGGTCCCTACAACCCCAAGCATGAAATGTCCATAAACCAAGGGATCCTAAGTCCCTAAAAGTGTTGTTCTAACCCCTAAAGGAACAAGGTCAACAGATTACAGCTTCTCCCAGAAGTTCTCCATGAGAAACTGCTCAGAATTGGTCAAAACAGGATCATTGCAGCTGCTCCACTGGCTACGTGCGTTGCATCTCACCCAAATACACTGTGAGGGTGTGTTGCATTTCAAAAGTCCCTTCTGTGGGGTGCGATGGGCGAGAAATGACAAATGGCAGTGTCATTCCGCGAGGTGGAGAGGCAATGGAAGCTTCCAGAATCTTCTCTTGTGACACTTGCCTCACTGAACTCGACCAAGGATGAGTAAGAGGCCATCAGTCTCCAAGTGGAAGCAAGAACTATCAGAGAGAAGACACTAATCAAATCACAGGCTGACTCATCCCCCTTACAGATATCTATATATGGATCCCTCATCCCAGAGATCCAGGGGCTGGAATTTTGCATATTGTAAGGAATTGCTGTTGGTTTCTTGAGACAAACATCAGATTGTTGGGTGATCTAAGCTTTTTTTGACGTGAAGAGGGGCTTCTTTGCTGGGAGGTTGATGCTGGGTCAGAACAACTGGTTGTAACTCCTCTTGGCTCTCTTCTTGTTTATCAATAAAAGCTATTTGAATTTTCCTCCATGCTTTTGTGTCATTGATGCTTGCTACATTTGTATGGTCAATTTACATCTGATCCTAGATTGTTTATGATTATAGATCCATGTCTTTGTATAGTTCTATGCTTCTGTGATCTTACAGGTACTTTGTGAAGCTGGGCGTGCAAGGGAGCAGATAGCTGAGGAATATCAAAGAAGAGAGGGATCAAATCAGGAGATTAGCGCAAGACAGAGGTTGGTCTTTCTATTCCTCTCTATCTATAATTCATAAAGGAAAAACAAAAGTAGCTTTTCTCTGTTTGTTTCTAAGACAGCTGTCACACCTTAGTGGGATAGAGCAGTTTTATATAGACACTTTTCCCTGTAACAATATAGGATCTCACTCTATCTGGAACCACTTGACTGTACTTTTCTACGGCTTGTAGTTTCCAGATTTTTTATTTTCACACAAGTTGCCGAAACCATCTTATGCTTGAATATTTTCCTCCAAAAAAGACTATGTAAGTATTCCAAATATTTGAGGAGTACATCTAGGTTATTGGGATATATACTTAGCATGATAACTATCTTCCTAAATTCAATTGTGTACTTTTGCAAACTCTGCTCTTACCTTCCTTGAGGTAATTCCATTGGATCCATTGGTCCTCTTCATACCAAATATGATATAAATATGACTTAATTAAGTTTTAAAATCCTCCGACTTAGTTATTGGTAGATCACCATTCAACCTAATTGTCTCCATGTGAGTTTCCAACTCAATTAATTCATGTACATTTATTTTTTGTGAAGAAAATTAAATATCCTACTCTTCTTATATATGGTGAATAATAAATTATACCTATAAGTATTTCAACCAATGATGCAACATTGCTACATCAAGTTTACCTTCATATAGCTTGATATCTTATTTTTCCTCCAATTTAAGTAAGGACTATGGAGGGGTAACATTATGAACCATGTGCCCTAAAAATTATAAGAAACCAATAATTAAAGTCCATTTCAAGGGGGAAACATCCTTTTACAATCATTACAATGTATAAGACAATATTTTATGATACTAAGAATATGTCTTCTTGTAATATATAGAAGGCAAAGGGTAAAATTATATTGGAAGTGTATAATGAAATATTTTTACCTACATAATATTATAACAATATATATGTAATAAATAAATATCAAAGGATTAATAAGGTGTTTTAGGGCTAACATGGGGCTTATTTAGGTCTTAAAATACCCCTCTCCTTAAAACAAGTGTTGTCCTCAACAATTGACTAATTATGAGCGTTTCTGCAGTAACAACTCATCTTCCCATGTCACCTCTTCCACTAGTAGTTTCTTCCATATAATGAGGTACTCAATAATTACCTGATTTATTAGAGGCTTAATCCTTTTCTCTTGGATTGTTTCTAGTTTTAGTTCTATGTTTCCACCTTCATTAATATTTTGTTAAATAGTTTGGATTGGAATCTTGTTACTAATTAGCTTCTTAAATAAAGAAACATGGAAGACTAGGTGTATAAGTGAAGATAGAGGTAACACATTATAGGGAACATAATGCCTGAGTGCTAATTTATTTTCCTTCTTTTGTTGCTTGAGGGACGTCAATTTATATGGTTATAATCTTCAAAATACCCAATCCTCCACTTCAAATGCCATTTGACTATGGTGTTGATATGCTTTTTGTTCATCCTATTTTGTGATATAACCAAATTTTCACTTGGTGTATATCAAAGTATTTCTCCATATAGAATACAAGTGTAATAAGAGCATTACCATCATACTTTCTCATATCGACCTTCATAATGACAAGGTTCCTTGATGTTAACTTGAAGACATGATGATGTGGATCTCCATGTGAGAAATCATGATTCTGGTTTTGTGATTCAATATCTGGGGTCTTTAATTGTGATAAATACTCATGATATGTGATTGAGTTCCAATGCAATTATTCTCCTTATTTTCATGATTTCCTTGGATCTCCATATCACCTTTAGAAGCCCTCTCTAAGAGATTTTTTTTTGTGGAATTCATGAATGTTTGTATTTATTCCTAGACGTATTTTTATATTTATTCCTTGCATTTTTTTCCCATGTTATCCCCCATCTCTCTTTTGCACATTTTTCTTTGACTCTCGCATTTGTGAGAACTGAAATTTCAACTAGGATACTCGGTAGTGAACATATTCTACTTCTTCATGAGTAATGGATGAGATTTCTAGATATTTAAGTGATGAAGTATATTTTGAATAAGCCTTAGGAGATATGCAAGTAAATAACAATTCCCCTGTTTATCAAAACTTTTTAATCACCAAAAAAATATCTTCTACTCAAAAGTTATGCTAATTGTATGTTACATACCTTTCAAAACCATATTTCACAAATTATCTAGATGGTTGATTTTTGTCGAAATATATTTCTAAAATTTCGTCCCTTCTAAATATGAAATTTTAACCTACAGTACATTGATATGTCTTCTCCATAATTCCATATGTTTAACAAAAACATTAATGTGCCAAGTGAAATTTATAGTATCCTTCCCAAAATGTTTTGATGTTTGGGTTCTTCCCAAGATAAAAATTGTATAAAATGCTTCAAGTCAACTATTTTACATATTATTACAAAATTTTTAACTATTGTATTTGGTATGTCTCCTTAGATTCCTGAAAATTTCACATTTTGAAACTTCCCTACAAGAAAGTTACAACAAAAATTGCAATATCACTTGTTTGAAATTGATTTCAGGACTGTATAGAAATCCTAACTTCTAGAGTGTATATCTCCAAATTTATTGTGAACCAAAATCCAATTTTTTTACAAGCCATACACATTACCTCTCATAATTCTCTTACATATTACATATTATGAAGTTTTATAAAGGAAGGGTTATAACAAAAATACCAAGATATTACTCATTTGAAAATGATTTGGGACCATTTACAAACCCTATCTTCCATAGGGTGTATGCTTGAAAGTATAGTGAAGCAATCTAACTTTTTAATTAGATGTATCGCAATATCTTTCCTCATTTTTTGAATAATTTTAGGGTATAAAGTTTCTCTCCAAAACAATTATAGTGAAAATGCTAAGATGATTCATTTGAAGTAGCAAAGCCCTAGGTTTGTATGCTCTGATACCAAAAGTTATGAACCACACACCTTAAAAATGATAAGAAGCCAATAATTACAACCCACTTTGACGATGGACATCCTTTTACAATGAATACAATGTATAAGATAATATTTGATGATACTAAGACTAGGTCTCCTTGTTATATATATAGGGAGAGAAGTTGTACTAGTATAATGAAAGGGCATAATGAGAGGCTTTGGCCTAAATAACAATATAACAATATTAATGTAATAACCCAATATAGGGCTTGTCAAGGGATTAACTAGTAATGGTATTGAAACTTGGATTCTCTTTCATATCCTCTTTCCTTAACTTGTTTTTATCTCTTCATGATCTCTTAATTTTCCTTCTAATCTGATCTTTGAGCCAGATCCTCCATCATCTATAAATCGTCAAAGCTTGGTTACTAGACCCACCATGAGGAGGACCAAATCGTGAGCAATTTCAAGTACTTTCTCTTCCATCCTTGCAAAATATGTTTAATATTATATCATAAGGGCTTTTATAATAAACTCATCTGCCATGGATAGGATTCTATGAAATTTTTTATAAAACCAATTCCTACATCCTATAATTTCCAACAGACACTCGAATAAAAATTTATGTGATACCAATATCAATTGTAAAATGACATGGATATTCCACTCGAATAGTTCATCACAAGAAATCTAATTGTAATACCCCTCCATTTATGTAATGCTTGTTTTCTTTGTTCATACTGAGTTATGCTAGAATGGATGGCGAAAAAGACATGAAGTACATTAAAATGCTTATGTAATAAATAATTTTATTATAAATAAAAAAGGGTTGGAAGAATTTGGGAATAAGACACTTGAGTAAGAGATTCTTGCCAAAGTGTTACACAGCAATTTGTCACCGTTTGTCACCATCCCTGTTACCCCTCACCCGCACACTAGAGGACTCATTTCGGGACCTGTGAGAAGTGAAATGACCTGAAACCACTTGCATCATATTCCTCTAAGTATGAGCTTCATATGCCCTGAAGACATCTCCTGCAAAATACCCATGAAAACAGCTCTTTTTTCATTAGCGCGGGTCCACAGTTCACTGCCCGCACCAATGAGGGAAATCCTCTTAAAAGGGCACGCCATTGGTGCTCTGTCTCAGAGTCGCACTCGCACCAACCGAATTGAGTAAAGTTTTTAACCAACAAGCCCCCGAAGGTTCTCTTCAACCCATTCACCAACTGAATCTATGTTGAGCTAGGATGGTTTGGCTTCGAATCTCCATAGAAGGGAAAGTGGTTTTCCACCTTTCATGGAAGTTTCCAAGTGATAAAGCCAATCCCATGAATAATGTGGCTGATCCTATCTCTTTCTTCTCTATCTATAAAAGCTTGCCTCTATGCCTTGAGCAAGCTAGTTACAATAGTTCTAGTCCCAGCATAGTGATAGAGAGTTTGAAGCTGCAAGAGCCTTCTTTGCACCCATAAGGCCAAATCTAAGTAAGGAGATTCTTGTCACCCAAAGAGAGAGAGGCTTGTTCCTCATCCCAACAAGCTTTGCAAGACTTGTGTCGCTGACTACCCAACCAAAGGAGGATTTGACGTCAGAACAATGGTTGTATTCTTCTTTATTATTTATTAATAATAGATGACTATCATTATGGTTCCACTCTCATTGTCTTATGTTTGATGTTGAGTTATATCTTTTCTGACTGATATATAATTGCATCTACTAGATTTTATGCTTGTTTTCGTGTTGTTCTTTGCATGTGCAGGTGTCCAATCATGGAGATCGTGGGGATCGTGACTGGCCAAGGCAAAGGAATGAGGGCGACATCTCTTCTACGAACACTAGCGTTGGAATCCAAGTAGGTTCTCACCATCTACTTTGTATTTGCAATTAGGGACTTGCGTGATAGCATTGTGTGATTGTTGCTAGACCCGGTCTGGGCTAGTAGGGATCGTCTCTATCCGCAGAGAGGATTTACCTCCACAACAAATTGACGACTCCACTGGGGAGTTAGCTTGTTGTTTGATTTGTAAACAACTTGGAGTTGTCTTGTCTCTTTGGTTCTCTTGTTTGGATTGCTTAGATAGCTTTCTGGGTTGGATTTCTTGCTGTCTCTTGCTGCCTGGTCTATCTGGATATTGTCGACCAAGCCTTGGACTGCTTGTTTTTATTTTTAAGCTAGAAAACTTGATTGGCGCTCTTTTTTGCATAATAGTCGCGCCAATTGGCGCTACTTGCCAGTGTACAGCCCGCGCCAATCCTCAATTGGCGCTAGTTTTCTGCCTGATAGTCGCGCCAGGCCTGTGAACTTTTCCAGTTTGCTTGTTTGCAGCCTTCCAAGCTTGGGTTTTGTGTCTAGCTACACCTTTTTCAATCACTTGAGTGTGTCAGAGCCTTGTTTGACTGGTTTTGAGTTTTTTTGGCAAATTATCAATTTGATTTCCTTTGATCATTACTTGGAGGTTTGTCTTAGTCTTTTCACAATTTTGCATATTTTTGCATATTTTTGTATGAGTGTTAATCGCCTATGAGTGTTTTTAGTTTATGATCTTTGGAACTCACACCCGTTTTTCTTGATTTGCACTTGATTGGTTTTTAGATTACATTAGAATCATCTTGTGTTTGAGAATTCTCTTGCATAGATCACACTTGCACAATTAGAATTATCATTTTCAGGATATGAATGAAAAGTGTGCATAGATTACATTTGCATACTTTGGGTGTTTGCCATTTTCTATCGATTTCACGTTTTAGCCCTAGGACATATAGTGGCTTTGCGTGTCGAATTTTTGGTCTTCTATCATTCCAGTCGACTTTTTGGTTACTCTCTTGCACTTGTTCAGTGGTTGTTAAGTATTTTATTGCGTTATTCGAGTGATTTACTTCTTTTTCACTTCGATTCCGCTCGGCTTCGTTTTGGGCCTAGATCACATGGCTCATTGAAGTCTTTGGTCTTTTTCTTCAGTTTGAAGGACTGCCTTGGTATTTTGTGGACTTGATTGCGTTCTCATTGAGTGAAATTTGTCTCTTTTACTCAGTGTTATTATCTCTCAAAATTTGTTTAGTGCACTTTGCCATTGAAAAGAAAACGAATAATCTCTTTTGCGTTGCATTAGTTAATTGAAATTAGAAGCTTTTCATTGATTAAGCGATTTAAAACAAAGAAAAGTTTCGTTTATTTGTCATTAGCTGCATTAGAGTGGTTCTTGGTTGTTTATGGTCATTTTGTTTGAAAAATTCTCAACTCTCTCGTAGTTAGCATTCATCAAATGAAATGATATTCTTTGGCATATAGTTTGCATTTAGGGAATTGTGAGAGATTACATACGGTAGGACCTGGAAATTGAAACTTAACTAAAGATCAACCATAAAATGAACTGAATGAACTTAAAAACGTATTGGAACATAATGCTCACTGTTTAGAGGTCTAGGCTAGAGACGTGCTCCGGCGTCGTTAAACCTAGTCACTTTTGTTTCACTTAAGGTTGGGTGATTCCTCCTTCCATGACGCAACAAGTGGTCTAGCACGGACTTGAGCTCCCACGTACCGTCGAGTATATAGGGGAGACCCCACTAGGTTATCATCCTTTATCCACAGGAAGCCGTGTCTGCCGCCTTATAAGCCGTAACGCACCGAACACAACATTTGGGAAGATTGACTGCCGTACGGGAAGTCCTTGGTTTTCATATGACTGCCAAGGTGTATATGCAGTTTTACGGATTTGTTTGGTAAACCTTTTTGCCTAGCTCTCCAGAGTAGTCACTTTTAATCCTTTTCAGACTCCTTAAACGAAAAGGCTTGTCTGAGCATTTGTCACTTCGGGCTCACAAAACATTCGAAGGCGACTAGAGTCACCTTTTTGTCCTTTTCTCGACTCTTAAAACATGAAAAGGTCAAGTTCAGTTCCTTTGTCTTAAAATTTATTCGGCCGCGTTCACATTTACCCGGTTAGATCTTGTTTGCGTTAGCTTGAGTAGGCTTCTTTTCGTTCTCGATGGCAACTTTTCCGGGGTTCACCAACCCAGGGATCCCCTCTGACGGGAACCCTGGTCATTTCGCTCCTTTTGGAAATGTTGGTGCTCCTTATATGCCGACGTTGTCCCTCCCAGGGTTAACTGTTGGGTTGCCGGTCTGGTTGTTCTCAACCTCTTTGGTCGTTGTCGTCTCACCGTCTAGTCAATCCGTCCCTCCACCTAAACAACATCATGTTGATTCTAAGGTGGATCTCTCCCCTTCTACGCCCACTTCTACGTCCTCATCTTCTGCTTCACCTGGTGAAAGTCTAGATTCGAGTAACCAGGTGGCTAAGAAGAAGAAGAAGAAAACGAAGAAGAAGAAGGCTCCTAAGGGAGAGGCTAGAAGTACAGCTCTTACTCTGAGTACACCTGAAGTCGGGTCACCTTCTGCTCCTCCGCGGAAGGTCAAATTTCCTTGTAGATTATGCAATGGGGACCATCTTCTTCGTGATTGTCCTGGGGACCATATTCTTCGTGTGTGGAGAATAGGTGCGCAAGTTTAATGGTCGGGAGTAATTTCAACCGTTGGATCAGAGGATACAACAGACGGTCAAGATTTGATCGGAGGCTTCGATGATAGGATATCGGACTTATTGGAGTTTGGAGAAGAAGCATTGTGGAGCAACTAAAGGTGTGGACCTGATGAAGTTATAGATGTAGTTGGAAAGTATTTGAGATCCGCTTATATGTTTCAGAGCGGGATTTCAATGTATTTCCTTTGTATTCGTGGAAGTGTTGTGCCGAGCCTTTTTAAGGCCAAAAGATATATTAACGATTCTGATGGTCACATATCAGAATCAGAAGGGTGATGAGGCATGTATGTATGACTCGCCGAGGAGCCGATAGCCAATTGCGATAAAGGCAATCCTCGGGAAGTGTGTAGAAGTCGTACAAAAGGTGGAAAAAGTTGTGTTATGCACATAATTCCTTTATAAAAGGGTTTAGAAGGAAAATAGCGCCGATAGAGCATTTCATGTGATATAACATATATGAACCAAGGTTTTGAAAGGGAAAGGTTATATATGTGTGGCTTAAGGGTTTATAAAGGTTAATGAAGGTTTCTATGGGGTGATAGAGTCCCGATAAGAAGGATATAATGGAAGACTTTAATAAATGGATAAATGAAGGCTTGAGGATTAATTGAACTCCCGATAGGAGGTTTAAGCGGTATGATTGGTTCCTATATAAAAGGAACTATGGCTAAAAGGGCCTTAACCATGTATGGTTGAATATTTGACTCCTTTGAGAGTCAAATACCTGGGACAGATTTATTTATGCATACTGTGGGTATGTGCGGGGGTAACCCTTCATTATAGTGGTATCAGAGTAGAATTCTAATTAAAATCGTTGCCGTTAAACAGAATAGAGAAATTCTATGTGAAAGAATTAAAAGTAGAGTTATGTGTTAAGGTGTTTATGTAGGCAAGAGGAAGGATTAGATTCTAATCTGACAGAAGGAAGGCACACAGAGGTGATGTGTAGCAGAACTTGCAGATGCAAGAGATAGAGGAAATCCATTCAAAGTACAGGTGGAATGGTGAAACAAGATCATGCTGAGATCTTGAAAGTGAGGTAATATGTTCTGTTTTAAATTGAGAATGTGTGTTTTTACACTAATGCACAGGTGACAGCAAGAGAAGCTGTGAGAGGAGAACCAGATGTGTTCTTGAAGACAGAGTAAGGAAAATACTTTGATGGAGAAGTGGCAGTGAACCTGAAGAATCCAACAAGGGATTGGACGGAGAGGACAACTAAAGTGTTCTCAAGAGAGAGTGAGAGATTGCATAAGCCTAGAAGGAGCAAAGGTGTTGCTCAAGAGGAGGTTCCAGATAGAGGACTCGTGCTTACCAAAAGACTGAGTGAGGAGAGCTTAGTGAGGTAAGATTGTAGCCAGGAGGACTAGCTATTGTAGAGGCTTGTTGCATATGAGTAAGGAGCTCATGAAGAAAGAGGAGAAGAAGATAACTATTGATAGTTGTAGCAGAGGTTCAAAGAGTAGCCACAACAGAGGAGATGAGGAGAAGAATGCCAAAGCAGATGGAAAGAGGATGATTCAAGAGGAAATTGACAAGGAGATTGCAAAGTTGAAAGAACAACTCCATGCAATAAGAATAATACTTGAGGAAAGCCAAAGACAAGTTTGGGTATTAAGGAAGAAGCTAGTGAAGTGGCATGAGATGCAGAGAAGGCTACAACAAAAACAAGTAAAGTGGTTGAGGGAAAAACTCGAGGAAGTTGAGTTGGAAATGGAAATGCAAGAGTCCATTTATGAACTAGAATAGGGAGAAATTCTGGGAGAAAGTGAAGATGAAGACTTGAAGACTGAAACTTCAGGTGAGACCAAAGGGTCACATGGTTTTAAATTTGACAATTTGTGTATGTTTACAGGTGAAAGATGCAAATAAAGACAATTTGTTGATATTGTCATAAAGGAGAAAGAAGACGACCAGAATCTAAATTCTGTTTTGGAAGAAGATGAGATAGATAGGTCTCATATGCAGTTGGTGAAAGATATCAAGAAACTAGGTGAAGGGCTTGAGGAGATTGAAGAGGAGACCATCGAATAATTTTTGAATCATATGAAGGATTTAGAACAACAAGGAAATAGAGTGGCTAAAACATCAAGTAGGACCATAGATTCTTATGTTCTTAATACTGATAGTTTGTCTGTGGATGCAGAACAAATACAGGAGAATGTTAATGCATATGGTGAGACAAGGATAGCTCTTGGAGAAGGTAAGCAACAAGAGACTGAAGGCAAACTTGAAGAAGAGACTATGTTAGATGAAAACATAGTAAAGGATCATCAATTCACCATGATGATAGGAACAATGGAAATATCCATGGAAGTAGTTGAGACAGTCAGAAAAAGAGGACATCTACTAAAATATGTTAAGGAAGAAGAAACCAATGCAAAGGATTTAACCTTGGGAGAAGGAAAACTAACAAAGGAGTGTTATGTAGAGGATAAAAAATCTTTTGAACTTGTTAGAAGTATGGAGAAGTATCTTTTAGAAGATAAAAACTCTGAAGCAAAGGAGGATGGAGAATGTCTCTTAATTGAGAAAAGCAGTGATTTATTGCAGCAGAAAGAAATTAACAATGCATGGATGTGTGAAGATATAACAACACAGGAACAATTTCTTGTGAAAGAAGGAGATGAAGTTCAGTCTGAAGAGCTGATATGTGAAGCAATAGTTGATAATGTTGAACCTTATGATTTCCAATCTAATAATTTGTGTATAAATGTAGGAAACATAACTGATGATGAAATACTTATGAAGTTCCACAAATAAATTGCATTGCTGGAATACTTGCTGAGAAATTCAGAGTATGAGAGTTTGATTAGAAATGAAGGAGTTCACTACGGTGAACAAGAGCAGGAAGACATCATTAGAGCAGATGATCTAGGGAAGAGACTAGTTGACAGTCTCATGAATTCTTTTGAGAATCCAAATCAACATACTGATGTGGTGAAAGAGGAGAAAGAAACAGAGCAACAAACTGAATTTTTTCCAATGGAAGATAAGGCACAAAATCCTTATGTTTTTAATTTTAACAAGTGTTTTATGAGTGCAGGTTTTGTTGCAGATGCTGAAGGAAATTTGGCACAGCTGAACAACCAAATAAAGATGAAGGAAGAAGAATCTGTGGAAGAATTCAATCCATGGAACAAGGATGTTAAATTGCTGGAGGGAGTGCTAGACAGTCATGATTCAATACAGAAAGAGGTAATCATGAAAGAGGGTAAGGATGATAGGGAGGCAACAAGTAAAGCAAAAGTTGCAGCAAGCAAAACAAAAGTTGGAACAATAGAAAAAGAAGAAGAAAAAGTAAACCAACAGCTACAAAGAGAAAGTAACTAGCAGCAATTTAAAGAATTAGTGGACAACAACAGCAACCTGAAACAAAAAGAAGGAGGAAGAAATATGAAGCAGAACATGGACCAGTCCAAGGATGTACTAGAGATAGAGATTGAAGAGATGTGGCAGCTGATGATGAAGCAGTCCAAATGGAGGAAAATGATAGCAACATGAAGAATGATCAATAAGAGCATGAACCTGATTGACAAAGAGAAGAAGATGGAATAGAAGACAACAAAAGTGCAACAGCAACAAAGGAATAAGACATTTGGGCAGTTACAAAACAAAGTGTGGGATCTAGGAAGACAAAGATTAGAAGACACATGATCAGGAGATCATGAATATTTTCTACTTTGGGAGTCTGATGCAGGAGCATTCACCCAAGAGAAAATCGTTGTAATTAAGTAGACATAGGGGGTCATGTATTCTTAGGAAGTTGGATTCCTAAGTGATAAATTAATGTAACATTAGGCTTTTGAGCATAGAATAGGAATTAATTAGATAATGAGAAGAAGTGGTAAATACTCTCGAATTAAAGGAGAACCTGAGTGGTGAATAAATGATAAGAGTCAGAAGTCAAATAGGACTCTTGGAATAGTTCCATGATTTGAGGAACTAAGGAGATATTTTAGGAATTCATTGAAGTAGAAGTGGACAAAGGATTTAGGAGTCAGTTCAATAGATTTAGGAGTCAAACCAGGATGAGCTCGATAGAACTCACTGGCATAAATGTAAGCCTACGGGCAGAGCTCAAAGGAGGCCACAATATTGAAGAACAGGCCTGTGCGAGACAGAGTATCAGATATATAATTGACTATTTATATTTATATATATAGATGTTTATTCCTAACTGTGTTTGTGTGTTGAAGAGTATTTCATGAATGAACTACTTGTGAATTCGTAGGCTCTGTAACAGGTTGTAGACAGAATTCTGAAGGACGCAGAGGAACAGAATGATTCAGAGGAATAATGAATGGATCCTTAAATCCAATTGAGGAAACAGAGGGAAGCTCTGGGATGAAACAATGAAGTAAGATTTCGCAGAAGAGTAAAGCTCAGAGGTAGTTGAGCAGTGGAAGCAGAAGACAAAGTTTGAAGAAATACGTAGAGGAGAGAACGATTCAAAGGACCATAATGGGTCGTTGAATCCATTAGACGGATTAAAGCCAAGCTTAAGAGTAATCGTGCCATAAAATAATAGAAAGGATGAAACCTTTGAGGAAGAGAAAAACCACAAAAGAACTGAAGACTTAGCATAAAAACTAAGTAAAAAGGAGGAGCGAAGGAGTAAAGTGTCAATGCTCAACAGTCGTTGGATTTGGAAGATCAAGGGTCCAGATCATGTCGCATGAGGTAGAGTTGAAAGATCGCATCGGTGAACTTTAATGAAGAAAGGCAATTTTGTAACAGTGAAAGCGGATTTCGGGCGGCTTCAAAACCATAAGCGATATTGAAGAACAAGTGCCAATTCCACTCATCAAACAATGCGTGGCAGCGGAGGTGAGAGGAAACCACTTTATTAGGTGGTTAAACCTCGCACTTGTTATATACCCGATATCAATGACATTCGTAGGATCTATTGGGTGCAGATCAACGGTGGAGAATAGGTGCGCAAGTTTAACGGTCGGGAGTAATGTCAACCATTGGATCGGAGGATACAACAGATGGTCAAGATTTGATCAGAGGCTTCGGTGATCAGAGATCGGACTTATCGGAGTTCGGAGAAGAAACGCTATGGAGTGACTAAAGGTGCGGACCTGATGAAGTTATAGATGTGGTTGGAAAGTATTTGAGATCCACTTATATGTTTTGGAGTGGGATTTCAATATATTTCCTTTGTATTCGTGGAAGTGTTGTGTTGAGCCTTTTTAAGGCTAAAACATATATTAACGATTCTGATGGTCACATATCGGAATTAGAAGGGTGATGAGGCATGTATGTATGACCCATGGAGGAGCCAATAGCCAATTGTGATAAAGGAAATCCTCGGGAAGTGTGCAGAAGTCATACAAAAGGGGGAAAAAGGTGTGTTATGCACATAATTCCTTTATAAAAGGGTTTAGAAGGAAAATAGCACCGATATAGAATTTCATGCGATATAACATATATGAACCAAGGTTTTGAAAGGGAAAGGTTATATATGTGTGGTTTAAGGGTTTATAAAGGTTAACGAAGGTTTCTACGAGGTGATAGAGTCCCGATAAGAAGGATATAATAGAAGACTTTAATAAATGGGTAAATGAAGACTTGAGGATTAATTTAACTCTCGATAAGAGGTTTAAGCGGGGTGATTGGTTCTGATATAAAAGGAACTGTGGCTAAAAGGGCCTTAACCATGTATGGTTGAAGATGTGACTCCTTTTAGAGTCAAATACCTGTACAAATGTATTTATGCATACTATGGGTATGTGCGGGGTTATCCCTACATTAATAGACATGAATACGGGGGGTGAGATACCAATTTATTATTTGGAAGTCTGTTTATTAGCATTAATGGTCAATGATAGTATAGAAGGTAGGATAAGTAGATTAAAGTCTTATCGGAACATGGAATATTGCCTAGATGTAAGAGTTGGCTGCCTGTATAACTGTACATTGTGTAAAAAACAAAAACAAAAAACTATTTTGGTTATCATGTCCTTAATCTGGGATGTAATGGAATTCATGCAAATAGTAGTTCACTGGACGTCAAAAGAAGAATGTCAGAGTTGAAAAGTTATTGCAACTCCATAGGAGGGACAAACACATATTATTCTTGGGGGTCAGGGACACCCTAACCATGGTTAATTAATTTGTTAAATATACATACAATGTCTTAAGTATACAAATCATCCTATCTCAGGGAAACAAAAGCCAAACATTTTATGGAATTATCGTGTTTGAAGTCAAGGTAGGCTCATACAACCATATTAAGAGGAAAAATATAAAAAAAAATTCTAGGAGTAACGAAATACAATAATTCTATTAGAAGGTAATACCAATGATATCAGAAGTAACAAGCAATGAAAATACCTAAACGAAAATGAGACAAGTTCTAATTATTCAAATATCCTAATTCCATAGTTTACTTGATTAAGTTACAACATAAAACACATCAGAAACTTGAATAGAAATGAACAATAATATTAATGGATACTAAGATATTAACTATGCCATTGCTTTACTAAAAAAAATTGAGATATTAACTATTACCTTGCTTTAGATATCTTCGTGAAATGACTACACATAGTTCACTTCATAAAGGACATATATATTTGAAAAACATTATATGTGCCCTCAACGGAGCTATCATATTGAATTAAATATTGATAAAAATAATAACATACATATTCTAGAGTTCACACCCTGAGGAAAATGGCAACAACCTTATTTGAGTATAGGGACCTCACTGTAATTATAAGGAGACAACTGGTGTCAAAACCTAGTTACTATTCAAAATGGTCTTGTAAATAGAAGGAAATACATATCATGGTGAAATCGTATCCCCTTCACCAAAGTGGATGGAAAACCAAATAAGATAGTATTTTCCTCATAATAGGAAGATTAGGCTACTTCATCCTTATAGAACAATATCCTTTAAACCTTCCAATAATAATGGAAACATACACATTTTAAGGGAGTCATCGTATTTGACAAAGCTCGAGAAAATGAGTATGACCAACCTGGAGGAGGCAACGAGCGGGGGGTTATAAAGTTGTGACTTAGTCAAGTTCATGGAAGCCGCTGTAACCAAAATACTGGAAATGAAACCCTCATACATGAGAGACGAATATAGCAGAAAATATTAGTATTTCATTCACAAGAAAAATAGTCTAGGTACACTATAATAAAACCCATAAAGGACAAGGATATGATAATTTCATACCTGGTAGGTACTCGGTACCAGTGCACCCCTATTGAATATCCAAAATAAATGATCTTAAATAGTGTAGCATTATTACAATCATGAAGGTATAGAAAAACTATAAGTTAAGTTAATAGATTTAGGGGTATGCACCTATAGGGTATTGTTGTCTAGGTAAATCCTCTCTGTGGGCAAAGATGATCCCTCTAGCCCAATGAGTGGGACTAGCAACCAACGTGACAATCTACGAGACCAATTCCTATATTACAATCAAAACAAGAGAAGAGGAAGGTGACCTACCTTATTCTGATGTTATAACACACTCCTTTGGTGAAGATATTGATCGCTTGCTCCTCAGGCTCATCCCTACCACTCACAGTGTTTGAATACCTACACAAGAGATTAAATACATGACAAAAAATACAAGTGGAACAAGCATAATCGAATGTGATCCACTTAATAGATCAAGGATCATTAAGATAAATGATGCATTGCCACAAGCATTTATGGAAAGTGAACTAGTAATTTTATATATTAAGAGATGAAAGAGGAAGCATATAACCAAAGCCTTGATGTTAATAAGCCCTCCTTCAGTGAATGTCCAAGTCCAAGCTCAAGCTCTCAAAGCACTCCTTCTCTAAGAAAAATGAGTAGCAGATATTGTTGGGCATGGAATCCCCCCAAGGCACGTTTTGAGGCTTAAAGCTCAATTTTTGACCAAATCTTGTTGTAAAAGCTCCACGAATAGAGGGTGCAGGGTGCAAAAGTATGATAGAGTCATAGGGTTTTTCACCCTAGTTTTGTAATGTAATGTCAGCTGGATAGACCTACCCATGGTCCGCAGACCATGGGATTTTATAAATTGAGCGAGGTTGTAAGTGTAAGAGAAGGAATAAATACTAAGAATGAGAAGTCTAAGTGATTGAGTTGAAGTGTAAAGTGTGTTTTTTGGTCGTAGAGTAGGAGAAGGCTCTGCAGCTGAGTGTGTGGACCCCTACAGCTGAGTGCTCAAGGCAGGTCAAGTCTGTAACCATTGAAGAATCAATAAAGAGAGGTTTTGATATAATTTTGTGTATCTTTTCCTGGTTTAATGCATGATTGGATATAATCTACAAATATACTATTTATTTACTGCGTGAACCTGCACGAATGTTTTGTATTTTTAAGTATAACTTAAGACATTTAAGTAGGTGAAGGTGCTTAAACAATATTGGAAGATATATAAGATATCGGGTAATAGCGTAGAACACAGCACAACCCCTGGTTAGGGCTGCTCGAAGGCAGGGTATCAGGTCACAAGGAATGGAAGGTGCGCAAAGCCACCTGCACGAAGGAACAAGAAAAGGACTAGCTGAACTCATCAGACATCTCCAAGGTGTGGAAACCTAGTTCTAGCACCCTACCATACTACTTCAGGTGAGACCTCAATCCGCGCTCTACGGCCTGTTGCCGAAAGGGCCAGTAGTACCGGGATTTGTTTGGCTAATTAACTCTGAACCTGGGTTAGGCCCCAACGAGCCAACAAATGGTTTCATTGCAGGGACTGGGATCTGCATAGAGATGTCTGATGTCGTATCACTGGAATCTATCAAAGAAAGGAACTGAAGATTGGTTGGACATAAAGATTCACGAGTTTGCAGCGCAGGAAAATAGGAATCCACGACTATCAAAGGAGGACTGGTTGGATTACTACTTGTATACGGATATCAATGAAATTTTCTTTGTATCCTTCCCTAATGAGTTGTACGAGTGGATTGCAAAGCTAGTAGATAGCCAAGGAAGGTGTAAACTCGAAAAACTTATTGTGTGGAATCCAGAATTGGTGCGCAGACTAGAAGCAACGAAAGATAATATCGCGCGTGTTGTCGACCATTGGCTCGATCAAATGATAGGAGGGTTCATCACCGAATTCACAGTAGATACTTCAGTCAGTTACAACGAGGTAGAACGATGCTTCCTCAAGGGACTGTGAGGTAAGTACATTAAATATTTGAACACTTGGATTAAAATGTTGTTGTGTGAAAAGCGGGTTATGCGAATAAATTGATGTTTGGGGCTACGCAAAGTGGGAGAATCTACATAAACAAAGGTAGCACAGAACCAGAGACTAGCCCCTTGATTTCACCTCCATGAGGAGGCAAAGAAGAGCTCACAAAGGTTTCGCAAGAAGTGAGATCAATATGATAAGGTAGAGGATTCCGCGCATACCACCCCCACCCACACCACCACCAGTTTCACCATCTTCACCCCCGACTTTGCCCATACCACCTCCACCACCACAGCAAAGCAGTATGGCCGGTGCAATAAAGCTACCAGCGTTCAAGGGAGTAGGGAATGAAGATCCGGACTAGTTTTGGTTCGTGATAAAAGCTGTATGGGAAGCACAGGGTGTCGCAAACAACAATATAAAGAAGGCAACATTGGATAGTGCTCTGCAAGATCGCGCGCTGACCTGGTACATTAAGCATTCCAATGACAATCTGAATGTAGGGATAAGAAATATTCAAGTTGCGCTAAACAATGAATTTAACATGCCAAAATCGGAGGCATAATCGTTTATTGGATTCAAGGAAATCACAATGCTACCAGGCGAAACCCTGTGAGAGTTGGATCAAAGACTAAAGTGCACAATTCCTGAGGCAAACATGACATTAACAGATGGGAAACACCGTGAATGGTTTGTAGCATTGTTAACGCCACATCTATGGAACGCGCTGGCACAACAAAGACTAACCACTCAGGCTGAAGCCTTGGAGGTTGCAATGAGATTGCACGAGACTCCGATAGAAGATCCTAACCTCGAGTTCAGCAGATTCATGCGTAGCTGAAAAACTTGTGCCTTGAGATGCAGAGTTTGAAACAAGACATGATGGCCTGTCCAGAAGTTTACGATGAGGTATGGTGCATAAAGTGCAAAGGCTAGGGGCACAACAAGGACCGCTGCCTAGTGTTTGTGAATTATCTCGCCAGAGGAGGACCAATGCCATTGAGACCAGAGGCACATGTAGGAACATGCGGGGTGCCTGTATTATGGTGTGTGATTTTTCAGATAGGAGGAAAGCATGCTACAGATAACTACCATCTATTATAGAAGTATACACAAAATTCATAGTAGTTGTTCTATAATTACTGTAGATCAGTAGGCCATGATGAGCGCACCTGTAGAAGTTATGAGATGATGATGGATTAGACTCCTACCTACAGAGTTCAGGTTGAAATAGGGCCCCTTGAATAGAACGCAGGGATGGCGTGAACTGGATTCCAGGGGTGTGGATGAGGCCGAGGTGGAGTTGGACTAGGAAGAGGTCGCGGACAACTGATATGTTACAATTATGGAGGGCTAGGACATTATGCCCGCGATTGTACGAATCTGACGAGGCCATCATGCTTGAATTGTACATTGTTTGATCATGAGATAGAGGATTGTCCAACACTGATAGCGAGGTTGCACAATAAAGGAACACTCCAACCTTCCCAAAATCAGAACTTGCAAATGATGAGGTCTGAGCTGCACGAGGAATACCCTAATGTAGATATCGTGATCTGGAGTGGTATTACGACAGGGGATGACAAAGGCAAGCAACCTGAAGAAAGTACTTGGGTTCGCAAGGCTCCAACAAAGGAACCAGAATTTGATTAGGAGTGCGCTAAGGAGACCTTCATGGAAGCTAAGAGGAGCTTCACTGATGCCTCCACTTCAGGAAGTAAAGATAGATTGGAGCCAGAAATGGAACCATCAGTGCTCACTATGTTCTTGGAGACATGCATGAAGTTGTTGCGCGACAGTAAGGCTGTAAAGGGGTTTCAAGAACTCATAATTAGATGCACTGGGACCGCGCTAGGAGAACCGTGCGTAGTCTAGAAGCTCAAGAAGCACACAACATGAACAAGAAGGGAGATGAGATTGACCGCATAGATTGGGGAATACGGGATGGACCAAGTGATTCTGGAGCTAGGATCATATGCGAACGTCCTTCCAAAGCAGACATGGGAGTGCATGGGTAGGCCTGCGTTGCAATGGTCTCCTATCCAATTGTGAATGGTGAACCAATAGAAGATCCTACCTATGGGGAGATTGCAGGGAATCACAGTAGATATCGAAGGAGCAAGCACACTAGCGGATTTCGAAGTGATAGAGATTGTTGATGAAAACAATCCCTACCCCGTGCTATTAGGAATAGATTGGGCCACTGACATGAACGGGGTGATAAATCTAAAGAAGTGCAAGATGATTTTTGAGAAAAAATTCATAGCACATAGTGGTACCGTTGGACCCTGTAGAAGGATCATGCTACATAGAACTAGTGCATGACTACGACAGTGACGACGATCTGGACTGCATCTACAAGATAACTATGCGGGAGCAAGATTGGTAAATCGAACCGTGGATGGCTGAATATCATGGAAGTGCGAAAACTATTGTACATCAAATTCTGATGAAGAGATAGAAAGATGGCAGAACTGATTACACGAGGTAACCACACTCAACTGTAACATGATGTTGAGATTACTGTGTTTTGTAACAACAGAGATAAGGGATCTACCTACGTATGACGGGTTGAGCAAGGTGGATGATTTCTTAAACAAATTCGAAAGAGAAGTGCCAGAATGACAATGTGTCAACGCTTTGAAATGGGTACTGTGCACTACGCCCGCAAGGTGGTGGGGTACGCAGCAGAAGAGTTTTGAGGATTGGCGCGACTACCGAAGGATGATGCGCCTATGATTTGGGAAGCCTCAGATGCAGTTAAAAGACAAGTATGACAGATGAAACGGCCCGTACGCCCACATTTCTAGGTGGATACAAGCATATGGTATGAAACATGCCAGAATTCACACTGTTCTTGTGGTAGGAGACACAATAAAAAAGCAAGTGTGGGTAAGGCAATGGTGCGAATGACACCTCCGGCTAGGGCCACGAAGTATGGAAAGGCCAAGTGCGCAGAGGAATATCCACGTAAAAGCTTTTAACAAAGTACACAAAGTGCTGAACAAGGTCCACAATGTGAAGTGGACTGACCGGGACTTGCGTGTACCAGCAGTTCTCTGGGCTTATAAGATTGCATGCAAAAACTTGACCGCGCAGGAACCACCAAGGCTAGAGTATGAAGCAACCACAATAAGCCGTATTATACTTGGAGAACTTAGACCGCGCATGATAGCATCAATAGATACGACGGTTCGCGGAACAATGGAAGCAGAAATCCAATAGGGAAATCTCAGACTCCAAGAACTTGAAGAAGAAAGGATGCAATTAAGGAAGAAAAGTGCTTTGGTGGATGCGGAAGTCAAGAAGCTAGAGGACGAGATAAAGGAATATTTTCTCGGAAAAAAAATCAGGGTGATAAGGCAGGATGCATACGATCGCGATGACAGGTTTAAGGCCTATTGCCATGAATTGATCAGTCTGATGCCTTGGCTTGGACCACCCATTGCTAAGCAGGGTAGCGCGTTGCAGATGGTAACATGCGCGATGCTGACCATAACAATAAAAGGTGGGTATTGTCTAGGAAACATGATGGATGATAAGTTGAAACTCTCCATGGGTGGGGCGACCACCTGACTAGTCAAGGGAAGAACAGTCTTAATGCCCCAGGAAGTTGAAAGGGAGCCTGGGACTATAAAATATTATGCCTGGGAGCTGCGTAATGTTGGAGCTACCCGTAGAAGCAAAGAGTCGCAAGGTCAGCGATCGCACCTGGTGGGTAGCGCTGCCTCGTGGGTTGGCTACAAAGTGATCATTAAAGTCACTATTCATAATGGGATGCTCGATTTGAGGCCAAATGGAGTGGGTGATAGGCATTTAAGACGTGATTTATGGGCAAAATTTTGGAAAATTTGCCGCCAAGGGATCATTAAGGAACCAGATTTGGGGGGAATGGTCAAATTCAAATTCAAAAAGCACTGTAATATACAAAGGGCTGCCTAGCAAACAACACTTGGTCATTTGCAAATTAAGCTATTGAGTAGAGCCCTGATCATTATGTGCTAAGCATTGATTGAGCCCCTGAGTTTGCGAGTGCAAGATTTGTGGAAAGATACGATGGCATCAGTTGAGGATGTTCTGGAGATAACTGTCGGGGAGGCTGCATAGGCCTTGACTGTGGGGGATGATCCGGAAGGCGCCGGGATTGTGGCAGAAATCTCGAAATCATCGCGCACACGAAGAGCCAAAAAGGACAAACAAGTAATGGTTCTTGTACATGTGCCCCCGCAGAACCCGTTGCGCACCAAGCTGTCAATGGAGGAGAAGGGGAAAGTCGTCCACATAGAGACCGATGAAGAAGAAGAAGACCTGGAGGACTTAATCATCACAGAAGATTAGGATGAAGGAATGGAGGAGGAAACTCAGCCTGCGCCCCCCGAGACAAAGTTTCCCACCTATGGCCCCCAGAGAAAAGGGAAGGCTAGAGTGCTCAAGGACCTGGATAAGACCAAGAGCTTGCTCTAAACCCTGCTCCTCCCCGACAACATTATGTTTGAGGGTATGCACCTAGGACACGTGCCGAGCTTGAAATTCGAATATTGGGACCTCGCTGACCATGAGAAGTTCCCTCACCTTGAGACCAGGGACCTTATGAAGCCCAAGCAAAACACCGCAGTGGGGGTTATAGAACTAGGGCCGTGAAAGTGGTTGCATGAAGTGGAAAAGGCAGGGCTACTGAATCTACTCTGGGTGCCACATTTCCACTGTGCACCAATAACCATTTTTGTCATTAGGCAGCTGCTCTTCCTGGTGGATGATGGGTGTTTGTGGCTGGAGGAGCCCATCCCCGTCACGGCAAACTTGATTCACTGCATCTCCCAACTTCCACATAAAGGGGAGGACCCCGCGGACATCTCGGAAGGGAAGGGCAGTGACTTGGCCATCGCAGAGGCCATGAAGAAAATGTACAAGCTGGAAAAGAAGAAGAGGAGCTATGCCATCTCTAGCATTAAGGAGAAAGCAGTACGTGTGGTGACACAAATCCTGGCAGGAAAGGTTATGCGCAAGTGCTGCGCGGACGAAGTCCTTGTGCCGGTGGTAGCACTGGCTCAGTAGTGCGCGGAGAGGGTCCAGTTTAACTAGTCTGAGTTCCTCTACAAGGTGTTTTTAGAAAATTGCAGCGAAGCTCAAGAACAAGGAAAAATGTTCCACTATGCATGGCTTCTACTGTCCATTGTTCTCATGGCAGGAGAATTACCCGAGGATAGTCAATTCCCCATAATTGATAGGGACCTGCCAGAGGCTGCGAAGTATGCTTCACTCTGGGCCACAAAGGATGATAAGAGGATCCGTGACAGTAAAATATTTTGGGTGTTCATGGAGATGAACCTCAGAATGGGGATCAACCGTAAGCCATGGTTGTCACGTGCTGGAGGCATGGCTGTCAGAGTGGCATTCCCCAGACATCGCGGAGATCGAGAAGTTGGCGACGCAAAGAAAGAAAGACAAGGCCAAGTTGCACATCGCACAGTTGGTTGAAACGCGAAGGAAGGAAGCAGCGGCAATAGAAGTGCAGGCAACGCTAGATGCTGCACAAAAAGAAACTGAGCAGGAAAAGGTTGCAGCAGCAACAACAACACATGAGGAAACCATGAAGGTGGGTGAGGACCAAATGACACCTTGGAAGGGATAGGAAGTAGAAGAAGCAGAAACAGAAGAGGGAGGCGCAGACCCATAAATCGCGTCAACACAATTGAAGCGCCAACACCCAACAGAGCGGGTAGGGTCACGTAAGAAAGTAAGAAAGTCGAAGTTGTCTATTGACCCGATCACCCTAACCGAAGGTGATCTACATGACATCGACGAGATGGTGCGTGATGTAACTAATGAGGCTCTTGAAGATTTCATGCAGGAGAACTAGATTGTGTTGGGGGTCGTCAGAGCACAGTTACAGGAATTACAGGGGTGCCTCCCTTAAGCTGGTACCCTTTCAGCTAGCCTCGCAGTTGGATCAAAAACAGCAGAGAAGATGTTGCGCACGCAGATGACGAATACCATAGTGCTACCAGAAGGGGCACTGGTGACGTCAAATGAGGCCAACAGGCCTACATTTAGTGCATTGTTTTGGGTGTGGAGCATGATTATTTAGAGGTCTTTGTTTCAGCCAGATGTATACCCCAGGAAGATTGTAGCACCCCTAAAGCTAAAAACAGATGTAAAATTTCCTTGTAAAATTATAGTAATTTCTAGTCAATCTGGGTTGAGCTGTGGTTGAAGGCACAACCGTCCACCCCCCAGAAGTCATAGAACAGCGCGCTAGTGCTATCATAGTGGGACTAGAGAAGATTGGCCGTGTAGTACGAGACTGCAAGTATGTTGGAAGAATCACTTGAGGTCCTCACAAATCTGCAAGAGGACCCCAACATCTAGTGCTTGGAGATAAAGGCACGAGAACTCGAACAATAGTATGACAGCATCCAAGGAATTGTGCAGATGATGGTCCTCACTCAGAGGCTCACACAGATGCAACAGGATAAAGCACTGAAAGAGCAGGTGGACGTGACATGACACGAGGAAGCAGTCCTGAAGGCGCGCGTTCAACCTTGGATCAACAAAGCCTTCACCATCATAGTAGAAATTGAAGGCAAGCTCACACATATGCATGGGATGAAGGTACTAGTGTAGAGAAGCACTTCTGGCACAGAGGTCTCGAAAGAATGTATGCAACAGATCCAACAAGCAAAAACTCAGTGTGCTACTGACCTTGCTGCAGTTGGAGGGACTCCGTGCAAAGATCTCCATGCCGACATAGTGACTCGAGGGTGAGTCATGATGTTTTTTTTGGGGGCCTGTTTGGCATGGAATCCCCCCAAGGCGCATTTTGAGGCTTAAAGCCCAAGTTTTGACCAAATATTGTTGTAAAAGCTCCACGAATAGCGGGAGCAAAAGTATGATAGAGTCGTAGGGTTGTCTGCCCTAGTTTTGTAATGTAATGTCAGCTGGATAAACCTACCCATGGTCCGTGGACCATGGGATTGTATAAATAGAGCGAGGCTCTAAGTGTAAGAGTAGGAATAACTACTAAGAATGAGAAGTCTAAGTGATTGAGTCGAAGTGTAAAGTGTGTTTGTGGGTCATAGAGTAGGAGAAGGCTCTACAACTAAGTGCGCAGAGGCCTAGTAGTCCACAGCTAAGTGCGCAAACCCCTGTAGATGAGTGCGCAGGGCAAGTCGAGTCTGTAACAGTTGAAGAATCAATAAAGAGAAGTTTTGATATAATTTTGTGTATATTTTCCTGGTTTAATGCATGATTGGATATAATTTGCAAATATACTGTTTATTTACCATGCGAACGTGTACGAATGTTTTGTATTGTTAAGTATAACTTAAGACATTTAAGTAAGAGAAGGTGCTTAAACAATACTGCAAGATAAATAAGATCTCGGGTAATAGCACAGAGCACGACACAACCCCTGGTTAGGGTTGCATGAAGGCAGGGTATCAAGTCACGAGGAATGGAAGGTGCGCGGAGCCACCTACGCGAAGGAACAAACAAAGGAATAGTCAAACTCATCAGACATCTCCAGGGTGTGGAAACCTCATTCTATCACCTTCCCATACTACTTCAGGTGAGACCTCAGTCTGCACTCCGCAGATTGTTGTTGAAAGGGCGAGTAGTACCGGGATTTGTTTAGCTAATTAATTTTGAACCTGGGTCAGGCCCCAACAAGCCAACACATAGGAACTATCTCAGCATAAGGGTGCAAATAATCAGATACCAACCATTTTGGAATGGGAGAGGATGAATATATAGGTAGGGAGAGGGAGTTAGGATCTCTCCAAAGATAGGGGAAGGCCCTCATCTAAAGGAGGAAACTCATAGGGATAAGATCAAAGGGAAATATTGGGATAATTTGACCACATCCACAATGAACAACCTCTAGCTCGTCATTCTAGAAGCCTCTAGATCACGAAGCTTCTTGTCCTCTTTGGGAAAACTTGCCTTTTAGGTATTAGCACGAGTATCCAAGTAAAAAGTCTGCTGGAAGCACGAGGCTAGTATGATTCGAACTTCCATCAACACTAGTTGCCAGTGTCACAATCGCGCTGACCCTAAAATTAGGGTTTTTAGATTACTTCTTCAAGGAAGGTTCATGGCATGTTTCATTAAGTCTTGAGGGAGTATCTTAAGTGCATATCAGGATGGGCACACTACATTATTGCCAAGTTTTGGGCACTCTAGGGTATGACACAGGGAAGTGCAGGATGGGTGAAAAAATATTATGTAACAGATGCCCCCTAAAGCATGAAGGTATAACGAGGAGTGATGGATGAGATGCTTTAAGAGATTTTGCAAGGATGAGAAAAATCATTGTTATGAGGCCTGTAAATCAATGACAGATATATATATATATATATATATATATATATATCTATATATATATATATATATATATATATATATATATATATATATATATATAGATATATATATATATATATCAAAACATGAATCCACAGCATGGACGTAACCATGCAGATAGGAAGGACCATGTGAAAATATCCATGGTGTGAGCGTAGCCATCTGAATGAAAAGGATCCTCTAGAAGTTTAAGATCCAAGGTATGGACACAACCACCCGATATAGAAGGATCAACATCATCATAAATATAAGGTCCTGTTAGCACTTCAGGAAACTCTCCTAGGTTGTAGCTCAGAGATGCCTGGTAACATATAATATTCAATATTGTTCTCAGAACTATTGGAATGGATGATGGTTTAGATCAAGTCAGATAACCATTTCAGCTCTATTCTCACTCAAGACATGCATGAACACCCTCAACAACATAAGGCTTTAGACCACTAATGCTCAATAGTTTGTAGATTTAATGGATAGATGGAGAATACTGACAGTACCAAGAGATTTGATACATGAACATAAATGAAGGGCTAGCTACAGGAAACAAATGAGCTTACTGAATATAGTGGCAGATGCACATATAATAACACATATAAATGGCTATCTACAGGCAACAAAGAATATTGCAAAGCTAATATATCAAAGCATGGATAAGATGATAGTTATTTGGCCTTAAACACAAAGAAAACCTGAACAAACGGTTCAAGTGCAAACATAGAACAACAAATAGCATGGGCATTGAACATATAATGGCAGAAGAAGCTTATATTGCTAGAATGAAGATGAGAAACTTGAATGAACAGAGGAGGAATAATCTCCAAAAGTTGAACCCCTATTACGTTTAGTTTTTTTCCTTTCATAGGCCCTTTACAATGCTCTTGAGGTCTCCAGAAGGCTCAGAGTCTTAATCTATTCGATTTGCATTGGTAACTGCTTTGATTCCCTGAAGGCAAGCATGGCTCGGCGGTTTCTTCTTCTAACAGAAGACTAACCATATTTAGATATTTTGGGTAGCTTACTGTGATGTCTGGGAGCTCTCTCGTGCCAAAGGTGCCCCATAATGTTTGTTAGGATGGCTGTTTCCCTGTCTGTGCAGTTTATGCTCCCTGATCTTATTTGATTCGGGTTGTAGCATGTTGTGGCCCTTCTCTTTCCCTTTCTAGGTTCTTGTTTCCCGGAAATATGTCTCTCGGGCTCTGTTATACAGTGCAATGGGTCTTCGGGCTCGTATATCCCTCTAAATGTCCCCTTTCTGTTAATACTGGACTGTTTTCTGTTTAAACATAAAATGCAGTGATAATATGAAAATCTCGCCTACCTCTCTCCTTTTTGGACTTAAGAAATCCTTAAACATGATTAATTCCTTTGTCAGGTACGCCCTTCGGGTCGCTGTCGCATATTGTAGCTGGTCGGTTCCCTCGCTTCCCTTTGTATTTGGAAAGTCATGAAAAACATTGGAAAACATGAAAAATTGGCTTTTCCTGGATCTCAAATTATATATATTTATCACATCGGTGCAAACCTAGCTTCCCTTTGTATTTCATTTATACAACTAAGATACACAAAAAACCATTAAAAGCAGCCCTCCGCGGACTTGAAATTTTATGCGATATTGTTTAGAACCCCGTCGGGTCCAGTTTTCGGTTCACGACTATGTATGTGCAAAAGGCCCCGACCCTTGGTATAACGCCGATGCGATACAACAATGTGATCTGATCAAAATTTCTAATCGCTCAATGCTCAGGCCTTTTTATATATACATATATCATAACATGTGCTCCCCACCAATGCGACCCACCGATCCGATCATCAGCAATCGTTGATCGACGGTGTCTCGCATCTACCCTTAGGTTGTCCCCTCTGCTCATCTGATATGCAATTTGCCACCCACCAATGTGACCTGCCAATATGATCATCGGCGATCACTGATCGACGATGTCCAATGCTGATTTCCACTACCTGCGACTGCTAGTTTGCGATTTAGCCGCTTAGATCTGGGTCGTTGATCGACGAGATCTAACAACAGTTGTGCATTCTTGGGTCTTAAGCCTACAAAAATGGTTTTTTCATGGTTTTTGAAGTCTTTTAGCCTCCCGATAGTGCATTTTTTCCCTTCCAATGGCTCTTGGCATGTGATGTTTTTTCTCCTTGGATGATCTCAGTGAAGATTTTGAAGATCTTAAGAGCAAATTTGGATCCTTTGGCATGACTACGCTGGCTTATGGAGAGTTTAAAGGGCATACTTGGATCCATTTTTGGACCGTTTTCCCACAAGGATAACACTGGCTCCTTCTAGGGATGAAAGCCTCCCTGTGAGGTTTCAAGAACTGCAGAACAATGCCTTTCCTGTAAAAATAAGATCAAATATTCCTCCTAGTGTTGCATTGGGCATGGAGTCTATTTAGCATGAAATAAAACTTGAAAATAACATATTTACAATACCAAGGCTTGAAAGCCTTAACTGAAATAAAGTTTGAAGAACAACCCAGTGAATGGGGCATCAAAAACATATCCTTCCTTTGATGCATCCCTTTTGAGAAAATAGTCACCAAACTGAAAATTGACCCTTTTTACCTTTCCATGAAAGGTTTCTTTCTCTTGGTTAATGTGTATATCAGCCAATTCATCAAAGACATGCAAAACCCTATTGATTTTATCACCTACTTCAAAAAATTTACAGCATTTGATATTATCAGGCAAAGATAGTCTATATTTCACCTCATCCCTGTATGCATTCAGCCTTGGATGTTTTTCTTGGAAGGTTTTGTACGCCTGTTGAATAATAAGGTTTGCTTTATACTCTGCTGTGTCATTTGTAACCTGTAAAGTTAATATAAAAGATGAATCAATGCATTCTTGTGTGGGGGACATAAGGACTTAACCTGCTACTGCAACTTCCTTAGAATAAGCCCCTTCAAAGAACATGTCCCAAATCTGTGGGCCTTCTTCCTCTATGATCTGGCACACTAGTTTTTTATGCTGCATAGAGGCCAACTGATAAGGCTTGGTAATGTCAAGATTGAGCTTATCCTTGACAGCCTTGTGCATTGGATTATGGCTGGCTCCAGTGTCTAGAAGGAAATTATGAAGGATTTCATCATGAATAGACAGAGAAAAATAAAATGATGGGGAGCTATCTTCATAATTATAACACTTGGTTGGTCATTTTGCATATTTACATAGTCAATGGAGGCTTGGATGGCATTAGGTTCAAGAGCGTCAAGGATAGATTTCTTGAAGGACTCATTCTTGGCTGGTTAAATCAGAGGCATAGGTATTTTTAGCTTCTAAATTTCTGATTGAAAACTAAAAGGAGAAGGAGACTTGTCAAGGCATCTTACCTCATGAGTTGGAGCTTTGAGGATGACAGGATCAACTGCTGGTTGCTTTTGCTTATTAGCTTGTTGTTCTATAGGGACGACATATTTATGAACAGGAGTCTCCCTGGAATTATTCATTTTTGACCTCAGATTATATTTGTGGTAATCTACAGTTTGTAGAACAACCTCACCGTCCCACTCTTGGCTGATCTAGTCATTGAATAAGGACTTCTCATAGGTAGCTTTAGTTAAAAGGGTGGCGCTTCCTTTATCTTCCATACCATGTATCTCATCATCTTCTTCCAACTACTCTTCCTCCATGAATGCGTTTTGAAAATGGGTCTTTAGCCTTTGGTCTTCATGGGCATCTTTGCTTCTTTGCAGAATCTGCAACTACTCATTTTCTCTTTTATATGGATTCAGATTTGGAGGAGCAAAGGTGCTAGGAACTATTCCTTTCCTAGGGTGCTGCTCAACCTTTAACTTGGAGACCTCAGAGGCTAATGAATCTATCATCTTGGCCATTTTATCGATCTTGGGATCTGAAGATGATGAAGGCTCGCCCCTCTGTCTCCTTCTATCAGCATTTCCTTTGAGATCTTCTGCAGCCATGATGTTTGATTCTACTTCCAGGGCCGCATCTTGCATATCAGCCAAAGAAGCACATTGCCTCTCCCTCAACCATAAACTAAAGTTAGAATCAAAGGCATTGGCATAGATGAGTCTGGGAGAGGTAGTGGTGGGTTTCACTTCAGCTGGTATCTTGCTGTACATGTGGTTAAATCTCTTATTAAAATCAGACAGCAGCTCACCATTTTCCCTCTTTAAGTTTCCAAACTTGGTGTGGTAGTAAAGGAGATCCTTCTTATCCCCCAAATTCTTTAGGAATGCATCATCTAACCTAAAGAATAAGGAGCCTTATGAGTCTCTAAGATATTTTCTTCGCTCCTAGTATTAGAAGCTATACTCTGAACATGTATTTGTTCTATTATAGGCCTTTCTTGAAGAGATATAGAAGATTGTTTAGGTTTACCTGAACTTGATGCTCCTTTCTGCAAAGGCTTTCTTTCTTTGATGACTTTTTTAGGGTCAGGTACTTGATCAACTTGTGGCTTCTAAGGATTTCTCTGAGTATGTCTCACAAACTAAGCCAGAACTATGAAGAGGAGTTGCCAAGAGGTTCGTCCTTTAGTAGAGTCACCAGATGGTTGATTACAACCAAAAAGTGCCCATACTTTGTCCATCATCAAATCTGAGTCTATGTCAACTCCCATGGAAGTCAAGCTTCAGTTTCCTCTCCTCGGCAACGATGCCAATTATGTTAGCACTCCAGGAAACTCTCCTAGGTTGCAGCTCGGAGATGCCTGGTAACATATAATCTTCAATATTGTTCTTAGAACTATTGGAATGGATGATGGTTTGGATCAAGTTAGATAACCATTTCAGCTCTATTCTCACTCAAGACATGCATGAACACACTCAACAACACAAGGCTTTAGACCACGAATGCTCAATAGTTTGTAGATTTAATGGATAGATGGAGAATACTGACAGTACCAACAGATTGCATACATGAACATTTATGAATGGCTAGCTACAGGCAACAAATGAGCTTACTGACTATACTGGTAGGTGCACATATAATAAAACATATAAATGGCTAGCTACACGCAGCAAAGAAGCTTACGTATCTAATATATCAAAGCAGAGATAAGATGACAATTATCTAGCCTTAAACACAAAGAAAACATGAACAAATCGTTCAAGTGAAAACATAGAACAACAAAGAGCATGAGCATTGAACATATAATGGCAAAAGAATCTTATATTGCTAGAATGAAGATGAGAAGCTTGAATGAACAGAGGAGGAATAATCTCCAAAAGTTGAAACCCTATTACATTTAATTTTCTGCCTTTTATAGGCCCCTTACAATGCTCCCGAGATATCTAGAAGGCTCCGAGTATTAATCTATTTGATCTGCATTGTTAACTACTTTGATTCCTTGAAGGCAAGTGTGGCTCGACAGTTTCTTCTTCTGACAGAAGACTAACCATACTCAGTTATTTTGGGCAGCTTACTGTGATGTCTAGGAGCTCTCTCGTGCCATAGGTGCCCCATAATGTTTGTTAGGATGGCTATTGTGCTGTTTGTGTCATTGATTCTCCCTGATCTTATTTGATTCGGGTTGTAGCATGTTGTGGCCCTTATCTTTCCCTTTCTAGGTTCTTGTTTCCCAGCAATATGTCTCCCAGGCTTTGTTATATAGTGAAATGGGTCTTTGGGCCTGTATATCCCTCTAAATGGCCCCTTTTTGTTAATACCAGACTATTTTCTATTTAAACAGAAAACATAATGATACTATGAAAATCCTGCCTACCTCTGTCCTTTTCGGACTTAAAAAATCCTTAAACATGATTAATTCCTTTATTGGGTCCACCCTTCGGGTCACTATCGTATATTGCAACTGGACGGTTCCCTCGCTTCCCTTTGTATTTGGAAATTCGTGAAAAATGCTGGAAAACATGAAACATTGGCTTTTCTCGGATCTCAAATTATATATATTTCACTTCCCAAACCCTTTCAGGTCCGAGCTTTATCGCATCAGCATAGACCCAGCTTCCCTTTGTATTTCGTTTATACAACGAAAATACACAAAAAACCATTAAAAATGGCCCTCCGCGGACTTGAAATTTTATACAATATTGTTTAGAACCCCGTTGGGTCCCGTTATTGGGTTGCGACTATGTATGTGCAAAAGGCCCCGACCCTTGGTATAGCGTCGATGTGATACAGTGATGTGATCCGCGCTGATGCAACTCGCCGATCCGATCATCGACGATCGCTGATCGGTGGTGTCTCATGTCCGCCCTTAGACTGTCCCCTTTGCTTGGCTGATATGCAATTTGCCACCCGCCGATGCAACCCACTGATCCAATCATTGGTAATCGCTGATCGACGGTGTCCAACACCGATTTCCACTACCTGTGATTGTCAATTTGCGATTTAGCCGCTTAGATATGGGTCGTTGATCAGCTAGATCTAATGGCAGTTATGTATTCTTGGGTCTTAAGCCTCCAACAATGGTCTTTCATGGTTTCTGAAGTGTTTTAGCCTCCCGATAGTGCATTTTTTCCCTTCCAATGGCTCTCGACATGTGATGGTTTTGCTCCTTGGATGATCTTAGTGAAGATTTTGAAGATTTTAAGAGCAAATTCGGATCCTTTGGCATGATTATGTTGGCTTATGGAGACTTTAAAGGGCATACTTGGATCCATTTTTTGATCATTTGCCCACAAGGCTAATAGATCCCATGATATGGTGGCAACCATCTATATAGAAGAAACATGTGTACAATCATGAATAACACATAACTCCACACAACCAGAGTTATAATAGATAAAACTTAGGGTCTTGTGCTCCATCCCAGTTTGATCAAAATACGAATTCTAACATGCAAATGAATGTGTTGAAGTCGAACATGCTAGAAAACCACCTGATTATGTCCAATGATGTGGACTGTTAACAGGTACGAGAGAAACCACCAGTAATGACAATGGCTCTCAAGGTACGATAATACAATATGTGAATGTGAAAATGAAGTTGAAGTCGAACAATTATGGAATCATCCGATCGAAGGTCAATTATGAAAACCTATCATCGAATGCAAACAACTTGCCATTAAGGAATACAAGCTCTAAGGTACTGAAAGAGGGTCTCTAAGTCATCTTCCTAGATAATGAGCTAAATTCGACAAGAAGTGACCCGTCGAAGGAGGGCCATAGTGATTCCCTCATCATCGAAATGAAACAAGGAATAAAGTGGAATAAATGAGTATGATCCAAGACTATGGAAAAAGGTCAGACAATGTATAGGAAATAAAATGTAGATAGGGCTTCTCTTGAACATATCGACCACACAACTCCGGAGTGTGGTAGAAATTGACTTAACAGAGGACCAAGGGTCATGATGACAAAGTAAAATAGTCATATGAGAGGAAAAATGGATCACCCCAATCCAGAAGGACAAGTGACTGATGAGGATATTCCAAACCTGACACGAGAAACAGATGAGTGTCATGTTCAAGAGTGGCATGCTGCCTATACAAGAGATGTTTTACTTTCATTTTCCTCCACTATTTCTAGAGAGCACCCCAATTATTTTTAATCACAAGCTTAAAGGGGATAGCATATGCTTGTTGTATAAGTTCATTCTTCGAATAAATCTATCCTAGTAAGTTTTACAAGCCCTAGGAAGGAGAAACTTAGTATCATCATGGTGACAAGACTTTCATCATTTAATTTTGATGAGTCCAATGGAAGAAAACCTCGATGTATTTTTCATATTTAGAGAGTTTTCAAAAGAGAAAGAAAGGAAAACTCCATCATGTCCCTTTTCGTAATTTGTCTCTCGAACCCAAAAAGGTCGAAAACAATATTCAAGAGAACCTCTTCACCATGTTGACCAAGGTGTACATTTTTTGTAAATAGTCAATCTCAGCCCGAAAAAGGGGTAAACGTATATTGAGATGATGTCAATTCATTCAATTTAACAAGTTTGAAAAGACAAGTACTTGGCGACCTTTTCATATTTCGAGAGTCAGAAAAGAGCTTAAATATGACTCTAGGGGGGTTCCTTTTTCATTTATTTTTTCACGAGTTCGAAAAAGAGATAAAATAAAAATTCAATGAATTGGTAAAAAATGATCACTGTAACCACTAAAAAGATTCTGTAGCTACACAATGACAACCACACATCACTGGTATCGAGAAAAATAATAAAATATTAGCAAAAATGTACTTAAAACTTATAAATAGACCAAAAGTAAGAACATTTTTACCATTTCACTTGGAGTAAATTGGAGAGTGCATTCTACCCCATTTTCCTTAATTCTCCAGGCTAGCAGTGTGGGAGACCCAAGGAACCATTTTACAAACCGTCAGTTGCAGGTAAGGGATCTTCCTTTTCCCTTGCTTTTCGTACTTATTTCATGCCATTTCATAGGAATTTTAGTTGGTTAAGGGGAGGATTTTCGTTTTTAAAATCAGGGGAAACCAGTGAGAGTCTGCTCATTAGATCTGCAATGATCGCCCCTGAGACCAAAAGGCTCTCACGCTGCTAGCGCGAAAATAATTATGATAGTTGCGTTGGATGCAAAGCGGAAAAAAGAATAAAAAATCCTCTCCCTTTATTGGTTTTTTGAGATTTTGATCCATGGAAAGGCATCTAAATGATGTTTATGGCTTGTTTGCAGGAGATTTCAACAAACATGGTCATTGAATGGATGGAAAGAGGCCATGAGGTAGAAGATCAATAAGCTTCCCAAAGCATTTAATGTGCCAATGATTTGAGGGACTACGAGTTACTGAAGTTATTCCGAACCCTAGGACTCAAAGCTCAAAGTGAGTTGTTACATTATTTGATCGGACTATGGCATGTCAATCGACAGATCTTCATCATTCAATATCAAGAACTAGAGATGGAAGTAGCTGATATCTACTTGATCAATCAATTTTCCAGAAGAGGGGAGAGAGACCAACTCTTTGGAGCCCGTACTGGACGTGAGAGAACTAATACCTTGATCAGAAGGCATTTCCCAGTTGAAGATACAACTATGAGTGGGAAGGTGAAGATAGAAACCATTGAAAATATTCCCTTGAGGATGATTCTACACATCATGTCCCATATAGCTAGGGTAAGAGTTGCATGAGGAAACAAAATCACAATTCCAATATGCAGTGGATTGTCTTGCTTCGACAGTATTCAACTGGTGCTAGGGACTGTTGATCAACATGAAGAGACAGCTGACCAAAGGCAAGTTGGGAAACTTGAAGTAGTTTGGTTTTGGATTGATTTTGGTCACTTTCTTTTTGGAGCGTGTGTCCCTATTTCGATACTAGTGGGTAAAGGTGGATGGTCCAGCTCCACAAGATCCGATGTTGCTCAGATAGAGTGAGATCATGCCTCGAGGAAGGGGTGGTCAACGGATGCATTTCCCTTCACTTTTCTTTGGTTGGCTACACTAACAACTAATTGTCAGGGATGAATATGCCTATTCTGGCACAAAATTGAGAGGAGATCTAGATCTTCCTCTACCATCAAGTGCATAGTGGATCGATGCGGGTAAAACTCATTTCTTGGAATTTTTAAAGTTTTATGATTTTTTGTTTGTTTGAAGTGTATCTGAGAGTTTACTTGTGATGATTTTGCAGATGTAGGATTGGAAAGGCCTCCTAGCATGTCGCCAATAGCACGGTGAGTAGCATATCAGATAGAGGATACTCCATACGAGGAAGGAACAAATCCTATGGTAGAGATGGAGTGAAATATGGAAGTGATTACATGGATGTTCCATAATATGCAACTATAGATGACGTACCACTGGGTACCAGAGGCATACAGTAGGAATTTTTGCGATAATATGTCAATTATTGGGCCGAGTGATCAGAGAAGTTTCATGCTATTGCGAGCATAATGTGGGTGCATAACGTTTCCTAGTCATGTTTTCGGCACTATTGTAGGCTCTGAAAGCCATGTGTCCCAGAAGACTTATTTTTTGAGATTTTGATTAACAAACTTTGACAGACTATATATAAGTAGAAAATAGAAACATGAATATATATATATATATATATATATATATATAGATATATACATATACATATATATATATATATACATATATATATGTATATATATATATATATATATACATATATATATATATATGTATATATATATATATACATATATATGTATATATATATGTATATATATATATATATACATATATATATATATATATATACATATATATATATATATATATATATATATATACATATATATATATATACATACATATATATATATATATATATATACATATATATATATATATACATACATATATATATATATATACATATATATATATATATATATACATATATATATATATATATGTATATATATATATATATATGTATATATATGTATATATATGTATATATGTATATATATATATATATATATATATATATGTATATATATATATATATATATATATATATATATTCATGTTTCTATTTTCTACTTATGTGTTCATGTATCATGATGCTGTGATCAATTTTTTTATAAGTGACACAAATGTCTATCAAAAACATAATTTTATAATGCATCTGTCAATGTATTCAAATTTCTTGGAATGTGTTGATATGTGATATAATCAAAATTTCTCTCCAATAATCAAACACACATATACATACACAAAATTTGTGGATTTATTACTGAGTAATGACCATTTAACTGTAGCACAACACGTTGTGAATTGAACTTAACAACCAAATTTCTAATTCTGAGAGAAATTGCTTCTGATAACAGTTCAATAACTGCACTATACTTGGAAATATTATTAGATGTTCTTCCTAGACAAATACCTTCTAAATTGATCAACTCACCATGAGGGGCGAAGAGTGCCCAAGCTGCGGAGGATAAGTTTTGTGTGCTACGAAAAGCACGATCAACAAAACCAACATAATGGTTTGAGGACATCTGCGAACTGAGTGGAACAAAAGGTAAGCAGAGAAAACATGTCTGCAAAGAAAACAATCACACCAAAAAATAAAAAATGCACACCCACGAATTGACACACTAATGTACAAAAGTAATTACACGAAACTCATGCATAATACTTTTTCAGATAAAGCCCACTACGGGGCTGTGCTAATGCATTACCTTCATAGTCAGCCAAATCATAGGAACCTTTTTGTAAGACACGTTGAATGATGTATGGCCCATGCCACACAGATTTGAACTTCCCAACTCCCATCTTATCGTTGGCTTGGTCAGACAACAAGACCAAGTCACCTTCAGCAAAAACATGTGGAGAAATAGTTTGAACTTAATGAAATTTTAACTCATTTTTTTGTGCTTCAATAACCATCGCAACAATACGATGAGTCTCATCAATCCTCTCAAGATAAATTAGCCACTCCTCTTTAGGTGAGGTATTGGGGAGTAGCTCGATAACTAGTTGTAATGAAGGAATCTCACACTCAATCGCGAGTGTCACCTCTAAACCATATACCAACTAGAATGGAGTGAAACTAATGGTTGTCTTAGCTGAGGTTTGGTAAACCCAAAGAGCTAAGAACAACATGATATTCCAATCCTTTTTATGCTTCCCAATGGTACATTGAAGCATAGTAATTAAGACTTTTTTAATCACTTCAACTTGGCTAAAGACCTGTGGGTAGTAAGGAGTTGAGATATCATGGTGAAGACCCAACTGAAAAGTAACATTTGCCATAATGTACCGACGAAACTGTGATCTGTGGTCAGTGACAATGGCTTGGGGATCCCAGAATGGGCTATGACATGGTTAAATAGGAACTAAGTAGTAGTGATACCATCAACATTATATGTGGGCATCACCTTGGCCCATTTAGTAAAATATTCGACATTGACGATGATATAGCCATGCCCCCTGGTCGAGCGATAGGTACATGTCATGAAATCTATTCCAAATTTAGCAAATGGACCAATGGTAACAACTTGGTGTAAGGGTGCTTGCGGGGCGTGCTGTTTGCGATTATAAATTTAACATTCATGGAATTTTTGAACTACCAAAATGAAATATTTGAAGATAGAATGCTAGAAATAACCGCACAAAGGATCTTCCAAGCAGTGGCATAGCTTGAAATGTGACCACCACATGCCCTGGAGTGGCAGTCATTTAAGACTCATTCATCCTCTTCAAGTGTTAGACATCTACGAAGAACATAATCAACTGTGACTCAGTACAACGTATCACCAATAATCTGATAAGGTTGATACTGATGTCGGATATGGCGTCGGTTAGATCAAGACAACTTAGATCAGAATGTTTAGGTCTAAATATAAAAAATAATATCTCCATACCACAGGCCGAGAGTGCTGATGAGAAACAAATTTTCATTAGGATTATGCTTAGTAAAATAAGTGGAAGTGTTTGCAGAAGGAATGGCATAGATCAATTCAACAAAAACGAGTGATTTCTTTGATTTGGCACCAAGGAAACCCAAATCAAACTCACGCAGGATAACAATCCATTTAGATTATTTTCCCCCAAACAACTAATGAGTCAGAATATAAGTCATGGGATTACAGTCAGAAATCATTGTGGTCTTCCGTAGAAGAATATGAAGGCGAAATTTTTGAACAGCATGGACTGCTACTAAGGCAAATTTCTCGACATGACCATATCAATTTTCTATGTCAATAAGATTTCAACTCAAATAATAAACCACATGTTCATTGCCATAGTCATCATCCTAGACCAGCACCATAGCAATGGTACTGTCAGCTACGGCCAAGTACAGGAAATAATCGTGGTGGTATTCAGGGGGATCCAATAAAGGAGCACTGATGAGTGTTTTCTTTAGAGCATCGAAATATTTATGGGAAATTTCATCCCAAATGAATGGTATCCCCTTCCTAATAAAGCGATTAAATCCATTGGTAATCTCAGCGTAATTAGGGATAGAGCGATGAAGAAAATTGGACTTCCCTTGCAAACTCTACAATTAGTGCAGCGATGAAGGAGGGGGTAAATTTACAATAGCTTCAAATTTGAGAGGATTGGTTCAGATTCCTTCTTGGGACACAAAAAAACCCAAGAGATGACCAGATTCTATGCAGAAGACACATTTATGTGGATTGAGACAAATACTATAGTGTCAAAAACATAGAAATATTGCTCGAAGGTGGTTTGGATGGGCATGACGCTTAGTAGGATGGGCTGGTAAGTCGTCTAGATAAGGTTGAACAATGTGTTTAATATCATTAAAGGCATATGCCACTTCTCTCTGGAAGGTAGAACTAACATTTTTGAGACTGAAATGGAGCTTCTTATTAGAAAATGTACCCCATGGATAGATGAAAGAAGTCTTGTGATGATCAGAGGGTGAAATGTTAATCTGGTTATAACCAAAAAAACCATCCATAAAAGAGGAAATCTCACTCCCAGCGCACTCATCAATGATTTGATCAATAAAATGAGTGGGATAGTTTTCCTATGATTGATATCGTGGTAATCAATGCAAACTCAGATTCTTCCTTGCTTTTTAGTAACATGAACGATATTAGAAACCTAGTCTGTCAATGGGATAAGGTAGATAAAACCAGAATTTAGAAGTTTTTCAACTTCTCACTTAATAGCAATAGCCTTTCTTGGATGGATTGGATGGAGCCATTGACGAATGAGCTTCGCATTAGGGTATATACGTATTTCGTGCACCACTATAGCTGGATCAATACTAGGCATTTCCTCATAAAACCAAGCAAATACATCACGAAATTCTTTAAAAAGGTCAGTTTAAATCCTGAATTCATCAGGAGAATAGGAAACCCCGATGTGAATGTTGTTGAAAATTCTAGGTTTAATGGAAATGTTGATCGGCATGGTTGTAGTAATATTCCCCATATTACCTTCACACAAAACTTGATGCACCAAAACAGGTGTTTGAAGTGGATGCGTCAGGTTATGAGAAAAAAGAGCCTCAAGACACAAAAGAATCTCGCAAAGACTTGGAAGAAACGAGGAAAGATGTTGGGCATCATTCCAAGGACTTTTGTCAAGGGACATAACCTCAATTATAATCTTGTCAGTGGGGAATATCTTGTTGAAGGGATCTAGAGAATCCCACGAACCAAGCCAAGGAGATTACAAATACGTATCGAGGTGCATACTGAGAAAAACTTGACTTTATAAAGCAGCTATTGAAGCCACGACAACTTATTGATAGGCTTTCTCTAAAGGACTTAGAGGCATAACATCACCAAAAGAATCAACTTGATCTAGAATGGGGATGATCCACGGATCATTGGAGATACAGACCATGTTGATCGAGGTGACCTGTGGAGGTGGGGGTGAAAAAGTTCCCATTAGAGCAGAATATTTGAAAAGGCCCGCCCCCATGCTCTCATATGAATTATAGGTATTTCCCACATATGGGAAGTTTCCATTTGAAGCACTGGAAGAGAAAAAGGACAATTGATCAACGGTGACAATCTTCCCCTCATGAGGAAAACAGAGCACCCAAAACAAAGTGGAAACCACACAAAACATGGCATGGGTCCAACTTCACCCAAGTAGAAGGTTGTAATTCAGATTCACATCTACGACCTCTACTTCTAACTCGACAGTTTTCACTTCCAAGGTGATGGGAAAACTTGTGAGAATACCATAAGGATGGGAGCCTATGTAATCAAAGGTTTCTAAGGTGTTTGAAGACTGGTTGAGAGGTGAATAGCTTATGGATTTCCAACATGAAACAAACATGATGTAGGTGGAAGCACCTTCATCAATGAAAGTCTGATGAATCATCTTTCCTTTTATAATAACTTGAACAAAAAATGCAATTTTATGAGCAAGACAAGGAACATGGTTTTCTAGATCAAAAGTAATCAAGTTCGAATTGGCAAGATTGTTGCCTCCTATAGCAAATAATAATGATTTCCATTGCATTGGACAAGTTTGGAGAACTTCCAAAGAACACATCATCGAGGACGCTTGAGCTAGTTCTTCAAGAATACTATAATATTGAGTAGATTTAATGTTCGTATTATAGGATGACTTACGAAGCACACCTTTGGGGGGCAGTCGAAGGACAGAATCATTATTAGGTCTCTCAATATAGAGAGGAATACAACTGGGTGGAGAGGAAGTAGAAGGTGTATCAGTGGCTTCCTTTTCCATCATCTCATTTTGTGGAGTTTGATAATCTTTTGACCGGGTGGCAACAAAGATAGTCATTGTGCCATTCATCATGTAAACTTGAGAACCTGAAGAGGCATAAGATTGTGGTTGGTCTACCAACTAAGTCTACTAATATGGAAATGGCTCTTTGAGTATAGTCGAGGTCCCTTTCAATAAATGACTAACTTCTGCACAATGGAGAGAATCCTTGGTGTAATAAGCTTCCTCAGAAATGAGGCAGGGATATTTCGACTTACATTTGGAGGCAACATCAACGTATTGTTTAGGAGGATCGTGTTTCAGGGTATCATATTTTACTTTACCTTTACCCTTATTCTTAACTTTGGAGGATTTTCCTACCATGATAGATTGGATGACATTAACCTTCGAGGTTTTACCAAGATTCGATGGGGTTTTCAAGGAGGGGTAGAACCAGTATTTGAAAAACATTTTTGCTTCGAAGAAGCTTTAGTGGAAGTTTGAGATACTGATCCAATGATACCATAAAAATGTGGTACATTTGGACATTTCGAAGATGCTTGATCCAAATATGGCCTTGGAGCACTTGGAAAAATTTCATACAACATGCTAGATTGGGAATAAACCAAATCCAAATAATGGGCACGGGAAATAGCTTGAACCTTGGTAACACAACCACCCATTGCTATATTTGCAACTATTTTATTTACGAATGACTTGGTGAAACATTTGGTCAACAACTCATCATATATATATATATATGTGTGTGTGATGTTATAACTAAGTTATAGTTTAGTTAAATATATATCATTATATAGATATATAGTTATGTTATGAACTATAGTTATGGTTATGGTTAATCTAGTGAAAATAGAAGCTGATGGGAAAGTTTGTGAAAGAAATGATGATATGAAGCAAGAAGTTTTGAGGAGGGATGATATAATTAACTCTCAAGTGAATGTAACGAAAGATGGTTACTTTCATTGTAAAGGATCTAAAACGATTCCTAGGAAAGATACATTATAATATTTTCTAGTGAATATTCCTTGAATTGCATATTTTCCTAGTTGCTATATCCGACCTATCATGGAAGGCGGAAACTAGATAGAGGTTAGCCCTCTGCCCTTCATACTAAATGAGAAGGAAGTGAAGGAAGAATTCAAAATATGGATTGGTATTAAAACCATGGCCGCAGCACAAGGACTTGTGTTCATGTCCCCAAAGAAGACGTTGCAACTGATATATGAGGGTGATTTTTATGAGGTACTCATAGCAAGAGCCAAACTCTTTGCCATAGCAAACAAAGGGGACATACCCTCATCTAAAAATATTGTAAAGTAACTCTAGCCACATTTTGAATATTGTTGCAGGGGCTTATGCTTCTGCTTAGGATGCTAGCTAATAAATAATTATATGTAAGTGAATTCTTATTTGTTGGCATCAAGTTGTACAAACAAGGTGGTATCTATTTCTTTGTAATATTAACCTAAAATTTATTTTTTTTCTATACTATTGAGAAAATTTTCTACATCCATGATTGAGGCCTCTAACTATTGAGCAAATCTTGCAAGTGGTCAATTAAGAAGATTTTGTAAAGGAATACACCTTCAATACCTCCAATTCTCTAGGTGCCATTAAGTAGTTTGAAACCTATAATTAAAATCTATAAGGTTGAAGCCTCCCCTTCACTATATAAAGTTGATGCCCTTAACAAGACAAAATATTCTGTCAAAAGGAGAAATAAATCTTGGTAGCTTGAATGTGTGTCTCACATTTAGAATTCTGGTTATTTTCAACCCAAATTGCTGAAATACCATAGTAAGTGGCTTTGTTGGCACCTGAAGACAGGGATGGAGACTTTGGAATCTTTGTTTAGAAGATTTATATTTCATCTTTGTAATGACTAGACATGTTTTAAAAGAGCAAATATATCAAGTGTTTGTCTTTTGATTTATGTTACATTTAGACACATGGTTATATCTTTTTTCAACTTCTGTAGGTTATTATTTCGTTTGTTCTTCACCATAAAATGGTTTATTATATGTTAATATTTGAATCAAAATCTAATCAAAGGTATATATGAATTTGTAAACGAATATGAAACGTTTCAGAATTATTATGTAACACACCAAAACAAGAAAGGACATGTATGGAAACATAACTGTTTGAATGCTTTTTCATGTTTCTAAGGAAATGCATAAGCTAGATTTGATTGAATGTTTTTAATAACATGTAAATACATATTTTTTTCATCAAAAGGATTTATGACCAATCATTCAATGTATAAGGCCTAACCGTTTACCAAGTGAAGACTCTCTTGTAATCAGTGTTACAAGATTCACTGAGTCTTTAGAGTACTCAATAAAGTTTACTTGCCTATATTCTTAGTGAGAAAATTTTACATGGGTACCAAATGCTTGATCCATCTTGGTCAAGGTCATCAGAGAATATGGTATGGTATGGCCCTCAGAATTACGTAATGTTGTTAATGATGAATATAAGGGAGCAACGTTTCTATTATATAAGATATAGCTAAACACTAGTTTCAGGCTTGGTCACGACTTCGTTATCATTATACTTGGGTGGATAACGGCAGACCTCAATCATGCTTGGTAGTGGGAGCATTCACTTAACGAGTTTGAATGAATGGGAAATGTAAAGCTTTTCCCATTAGATATACCCAGTGTATATAATATTGATTGATCGACTTTGCTCAAATATTTCCTTTAGCATAGCCCTGCAATGATTACATCTTGATACCATTTTTTGTCAGTCGGCTTAATTTGCATACCTAAGCAAGAATTCATTCTTATATCAATTTAATGTGCAGAATTTTGCAAGAATTCAGTGCTATATTGGTAAGTAAGTAGCTCATTTTTTCCATTCATTGTATGGGTATTGATGTTGTCTAACTACTATATGTTTTGGAATTACATTCTTTCCTTCCTGCAATGATCACATCTTGTTACCATTTTCTGCTAGTCAGTTTAATGTGCAAACCAAAAAAATAATTCATTGCTATATCACTTTAATGTGCAAACTTCAGCAAGAATTCAATGTTATATTGGTAAGTAAGTAGCTAATTTTTTACATTCATTGTATTGGAATTGGTGTTGTCTGACTATTATATGTTTTGGAATTACATTCTTTCATTGCAAGTGTCTTGGGTTGTGGACACCAAGGCACCTTTAATTCTTATCATGGACCCAAATTATCCAATTCCAGGTTATCATGCCTAATCATACTGCTAATGCAATTAAAATCCATATGTGCCATAACAAAGGACAAGCAAGGAAAAGGACTTCCACACTAGTCTGATTTATATTTTTGTTGGCAGTCTAGAATTCCCCAAGGATTTTTTTAAGATAGAACTCAGTTTTAGCATGTGTTCCATAGGTTTGTACATATAATTCAGAGTGGAACATTATAACATGAGTTTTCAATTGTGTATGTTTCTACACTTCATATTCCATATGCAATGCAAGGGTTGGAGAAGGAACATACTTCCATCTGATTATTTGAATTTCAGTATCTAATAGATCTTGATGACATTGTTTTTCTGCATATAGTTGTATCTACTAAGAAACATTCAAAGCATGACAGGTCACTAGTTACTGTGAAATGGGGAATATATCAATTAAGTAAACTAATATGCAACTTTTCAAAATTCTTCATGTAACACAACAAAACAAGAAAGAACATGTATCAAAAAAAATTGTTTGAATGATTTTTCATGCTTCTAAGGAAATGTTGAAGCCAGGTTTGATTGAATGTTTTTAATAACATTTAAATACATATTTGTTTAATCACAAGGATTCTTGACCAGTCATTTAATGTACAAGGCCTGGCCCTTTACCAGATGAATACTCTCTTGTAATCATTGTTACAAGATTCACTAAGTGTTCAGAGTACTCAGCAAAGTTTACTTGCCTAGATTCTTAGCGAGCGAAGTTTACGTGGATACCAAATACTTGATCAATCTTGGCCAAGGTCATTAGAGAATATGGTATGGTATGGCCCTAAGAAGTACGTAATGTTGTTGATGGTGAATAGAGGGGAACAAAATTGCTATTATGTAATATATATCCTAACACTAGCTTAAGGCTTTGTCATGACTTTGTTATCATTATACTTGGCTGGATAAAGGTAGACCCTAATCATGCTTGGAAGCGGGAGGATTCACTTAACGGGTTTCAATAAATGGGGAAATGAAAAAAAATTCCCATTCTATATTCCCAATCTATAGAATATTGATTGATCGGATTATCTCAAATCTTTCCTTCAGCATAGCCCTACAATGATCACATATTGCTACCATTTTCTGTCAGTCAGTTTAATGTTCAGGCCTTAGCAAGAATTCATTGATATATCAGTTTAATGTGAAAACTTGAGAAAGAATTCAATGTTATATTGGTAAGTAAGTAGCTAATTTTTTCCATTCATTGTATGGGTATTGATATTGTCTAACTACTATATGTTTTCGAATTACATTCTTTCCTCCCCACAATGATCACATCCTGCTACCATTTCTTCTAGTCAAGTTAATGTGAATACTTGAGCAAGAATTCATTGGTATTTCAGTTTAATGTGTAGATTTGAGCAATAATTCATTGTTGTATTGGTAAGTAAGTAACTAATTTTTTCCATTCATTGTATTGGTATTGGCATTGTCTAACTATTTTATGTTTTGGAATTGCAATCTTTCATTGCAAATGTCTTGGGTTGTTGACACCAAGACACCTTTAAGTCTTGTTTCTTACCACGTTTATTCCTAAGAGAGTATATGCATTTGAATGATTTGAAATTTAATAGGGCATGTAGGACAATCCCAAAGTGTAAGAGGCTAAATTATCTTGTGAGACTAGGTAGGGCCAAACATGTCACCTAACGGCTGCATATATTTTATAAATTGACTACAAATGTAAATCTTTCTTGGATTGAGATCCAAGATGCTGACAACTATACATATTTATCTATATTAAAAATCCAAGAGGTTGACTCAATGAGGATGAGGTTCAAAATTCATAGATTGCAATCTAATATTTCAAGCAACATATTGGGATTCTTTTCATTTTATATGTGGTGTGTTTATTATTTTGTCCACAAAGAATTCCCTTCATGATCAAAGTTAACTTAGAGATGCTTCACTCTGTATATATGTTCACTAAATAAGTTGAATTAAATGTTTCTTAGTTTTTAATTCACGTTCGTACACTGAATTATCAAGTCCTTTGAGTGGGTTTGATTGAGTAAATAAACTGCAACAAGATTTAAGTAGTGTGTAGAGTTACCTCGAAAGGTGAAAAAGATGTTAAATAGGCATGTATGTAATAATAACTCAGAGTAAAACCCTGTTGTTTTTTATGCCTATGTTGTCTAATAGAATCAGTTGATAGGATTAGATGGATGAGTTTCCATCCTATAGCACTGATGGTCACTATTGCTCACTTGGCAGAGGAGAAACTACCTCAAACAGATAGCACAAAATAACAAAAAATCTAGAAAAAATCACCATTATACACAAACTAGCCCCATAAACATGTTCAACAGAGACAAGGACCTCTAGAAAAATCTACGACAAACCAATTTCATGCTTGATGCAAAATTAAATTTGATTAGTCTCATTCTCCTTTGTTATTTCTGTTTTTCTACAAGCTTTCAAGGAAATGGAAAATCTCAAACAAGGCCAACACCAAGAGATTAAAATTTGATGGGTTTACAACTAATTATTATTGGAATTATGGAAATACAAATTAAAGTGAATATGGAAACCCTTGAACACAAAATTAACCCACTTAACCAACCAATTGGTTTCATTTGAAGTCCTCCACTCCATCTCTGCAAACCATGAAACTAAATCTACACCCGACCAATGCGTCACTATCGAACCAAAATTGAATATCAAACTACAATAATTTACAAATTGTCAATCTAAATTTATTTTAATGCGCTTTAATTGAAAGGTATATTATAAAAACTAGACTATTAGCTTATTGTAAAGTTAAATTAATATATTACATGTTGTTAGAGGAAATCATTTATGTAAATTGTACAACATATCACATTTTTTCTCGTTTATGTTATTCTTCCCTACGCTACTACCTTACCGTGTTTCCTTTGCAACATGTGGTGAAATTTCTAGTTATGTTACTTACTATGCCATGCTATGCTCTATGTGTGTGTGTTATGTTAAATAATTTTATGTTATGTTAAATGTTAAATAACAAGTTATGTTATGTTAAATAGCTATAGATTTATGTTATGTTATAAACAATATATATAGAACTATAATATATCTAGCTATATGATATGTTTTAACTTTATAATCTAGTTAAATATATGTAGTTATTTTTTAAATAATTATATAGTTACATAGTTATGAAACACTTATAGTTATGTTACATGCTATGTTATATATGTGTGTGTTATGTTAAAAAACTTTCTGTTATGAAATAAATAGTTATAGAACCATGTTATGTAATAAACGATCGATATATATATATATATATATATATATATATATATATATATATATATATATATATATATATATATATATATATATATATATATATATATATATGATGTTATAACTAAGTTATATTTTAGTTAAATATATAAAATTATATAGATATATAGTTATGTTATGAACTATAGTTATGGTTACGGTTAAGCTAGTGAAAATAGAAGATGATGGGTAAGTTTGTGAAAGGAATGATGATATGAAGGAATAAGTTTTGAGGAGGGATGAAATAATTAACTCTTAAGTGAATGTAATGGAATATGGTTACTTTCATTGTAGAGGATCTAAAACGATTCCTAGGCAAGATTCATTAGAATATTTGCTAGTGAATATTCCTAGAATTGCATCTTTTCCTAGGTTTCTTGTTGACTCTTTTGGTGAATTCAACACATGTGTTGAGCCACCCAAAATAATTAGATGGAACTCTTTTTAGTGAAGTGGGATTGGTTATGGAGACAAATATAGATATGAATTGTAGGGACCATGTGTTTATACTTCTTATAAGCTATAACTAAAAGATTGGTTTAGAAAACTACAATGTCCTAAAGCATCTTGTGTTGAGTAACATTAGCATTATGTTGATATTTTTATCTTGGAAGGTGTTAAGCATGTCCTATTTTTTACGGTACTTGTATTTCAAACTACATGAAATTAAGGAAATGGTGTCATAAATTTTGAATTAATGTAAACGTACATCTCAATCTATGAGTATGTTCTTGAATCAATAAATTTCTTGAACTTGCAATTCCAAGGGATGGAAAACTATTGAAACTAGTGGCCTTTTCAAAGAATTTTGTTTTTCTTGTCTATGAATCAGGTTATATGTATGAATTTTGCAATGAATTATGAAAAGATGAGTGCATGGTTTAATATTTGATATATTTTTACTTTTGAGGTATTGGCATGGGTTTATGTTTTATTTTCGATTCATAAATATATGGTAAGTAACCCAAATAAAATTTGAATATATTTGATATAATATTGATCTATTGGATATTGTAGAGAAATTCATAACCAACTAATGTCTTTTTGAAATTTTATATGATTACTCTTATTTTGTGATCTAATGTGTAATTATCTTGGAAAGAAATTACATAATTATCTTGAGGAACAATCCAAGAAATTCTAACCAATTAATTTAATTCTTTTATAATTTGTAGAGGCATAATGTATTTAATATCATTAAATAATCCATTTCATATAAACAATCTACAACGCAATGCAATAAACTAATTTCATGGCATTTAAACTTCCTACCAAGCTCCTTGAATAATTGATGTAATAAAATGAATGTAGGACACTTCAATCACCTACGAAGATCCCTAAATATTCTAGAAAATTTAGAAGCACCATATTTAAAATAATATGTGTCTCTCGATTAAGTAATATGTATTTAATTGTTGGTTGTAAGAGTTTTATATGGAATGTCATATTTATCAATTTTCCTTTTGCATATATTCATTCATTTATGTTTCAACATTAACTTTTTGTAAATTTGCAGGTTTGGGTATAAGGTTGATTACCTGACCTTGCACCATGGCTTCATTGTTGTAAGCCTCCATCACTTCAAAATTCCTTTTTCCATTTCATCTTTTTTAGGACCCAATTCATGTTATCAATATTTATATTACAAATAATTTTCTATGGAACTATATAAGTCCATTTAGTTTCAGATTACAAATTCAATTTTCATAAATATATCAAGAGGTATTTGGATGATGACTTCAAGAGGGTGATGAAAATGAGGGTGGTAAATATTTGTGCATAAAAAATTGGTCTTCATTACTAATTATGGATTTTCTTCTAGCCTTTCCCTGTGGTCAGTTAGTTTTTTACTCTTGAAACTTTATGAGCTTGATTTTCAGTAACATTCACCCTTTATTTGTAGTACCCCCTTGTGGGATTGCTATGTCCTTTTTGCTTATCAATGTGTATAGAAAGTCTTCATTGTGTTATCTTTTCTCCCGAATTTTCTCCATTCTTGTAGCCATTAGGTTAACTTATGCTTTATGATGGAATGCATTTATCTGTGAGCAAGGCGGAACACATCATTTTGGGTATCCTTTGTACCAGTAATTGTAAGTGCTTGAAAATTTAATAAATGTGAAATATTGGAGTTGTGAGTTAATGATTTTGGAAGTATCTTCGAATGAATTCCCAAGGCTTATCACCATTAGATTACCTATATGTGTAGATAGTTTTGTTTTGGAATAAATCTACAACTAATAATCATAGAAGTCTCTTCAGAATTTTAAGAGAGATATTATGTGGTTGAAGTAACTCCCATAGTGAAACTAACAAATATATTTTTTGGTTTGGTCACCCTGAACTTGTGTTGGTCTAGATCCATTTCTCACTTTTCCAAATATCAATTCATTTACCAAGAGAAGTCTCCTTATCAAATTGTACTTCTTGAATCCTATAGACAAATATTGATGAGAATAACAATGGATTGATAGTTACCTTACAATGTGAAGAATGATTTCCATTTCTTCTTGTGGATATGGGTAATCACTATGCCCATTCCATAAGGAACATTTTCTTGTCCATGGAAATATGGAATATGAACATTCTCTCAATAATAATAGAGTTATTATGTGTATAATCATTGGATGTAAAATGGTAACTGCTGCACCACATCTTAGAGAGGGAGTTTGCATTGAGATCTTATTTTCACGACAAGTTTTATGGACTCATCATGAGACTTGTCAGTAGGAAAGTAAATAATTTTGTAAAAGGAAAAGATTCCAAACATCCAATCAAGCAAACTCATATTTTCTGGATTCACATTTTTGGAATAATGCACATTTTCTTTTTGGTTTTGTAGGAAATTTGGTCGTTCCTGATTTTGGAGAGGGTTTATTTTAGCTTTCATAGTGCATAACATTTGAATTTCAGGTATAGGATGAGGATTCACATCAGATATTCACTATTCTACCCCTATAGACATATGGTATATTTGTAAGAATTTTAAAAACAAAGTACTTATAGGTCTCAATTTGAGACATAGGTCGACTAGAGTGTCTGATATGGAAATGGTTCTCAATTTTGTAGCTGAAATGTCCAGAATGTCTAATATGGAAAGGGTTCTCTATTTTGCAGCTGAAATGTCTGAAATGCAAGCTATGTTTATTGGAGATTCTAAATTACAACATATTTTCAAGTTAATATTTGACAAAAAAAAAATAAACTTTTTAACTTTATTCATAGGTCTTCCTTTTATGATGAAAAATATAATTTTTCTTTATTAATTTAGTCTTTGCATGCAACAGTTTTGTAGGGACTCCCAATGAAGATCTTTGGCCAAGAGTGACTAAATTCAAGGATTGGCATATCCATCTCAATAGAAACCCCAGGATATAAGCTTTGTTGTTCCAAACTTGCAACCAAGTGGTGTAGACTTCTTGTTTGTAAGAGTCCTTAATCTATATTATCACCCTTATATCTCGTACATCTTTCTTTCTTTCCTTTTTTTGAGAAATGGTGCACTAAAGAGAGTTGGATTCATGTATTTTGCATAAAATTTTGGGTTATGATCCATCCAAAAGAATATTAGCTAAAAAGGCATTGCAACATCCATACTTTGATGATCGAAATAAATCTCAATTCTGAGATCTATTTTAATGATTTAAGCAATTCAGGATAGTATATATTACTTTATGCATGGATTGGTGGTGTTTTTGGCAATGTTGGTATCAATTGTTGCAATTATCTCTGGAAAAGGCTCTTATCTGGATGCTAAAGGTGTCAAACAACCTCTCCCAACCTAACATCCCTCTTAAGGTTCTGGATGCAACTTTTAGTTCTAGTACTAAATATTCTCAAAACATCTACTAAATATAGTTAGTAGTCCCTGTTCTTCCCATTCTATACCCAGGAAAACGAGGATTACCTAGTGATTCATTGCATGTTGAAACACAAAACCATTTATCTTATCATAAGCATGAAATATTTAATGACCTATCTTGGTGCAGTTCTGTGAATAAAATGGTTTCATATATCAAAATTTTTATGTTTTGGATCAATGATAATGACAACCTTTCTATCTTGATCTGTGAGTTGCAAAGGGACACTTAGTAAATCACAATTTGTGATGTCGACATTGCAAACTACTATATTGACATTGCTATGTAGTGATGGTTCTTGAGAAGAATAAATAGTCTACACAAAGGTTTTGATAGATGTGGGTAGTAGGTTTGAAACATGTCGATGCAAATGACCTTTTGCCACTATGGTTGGGAATTGGTTTTCTTGGGTCGCCTTCGACTGTCAAAAACTTTCATTCTATGCTTAATCTATTCACAAAACTTGCTAGAAATGGACTAGACACTTGGTTGTTATATGGTTTATTAGTGTAATTTAACCAAGGACCAATATTTTTTATGTTCCTCCATATTTTCTTTAGAATGCAATAGTCATTCACATAGAAAGGTTGTGACAATGTAATTCAACATAAAAATTTATGTTAGTTCCCCCTAGGTCCTAAAATTATAAACGTAATTGTCAAAACTCTACAATTCAATTACAATAGAGCAACATTTTTTTTTCCAAGTATGTGCAACAACAACACTCATATCTTCCTACATATTCTTATTTTTCTATGAATATATGGTGGATGGGGTCTTAGTCATGAACTCTTAGAACCATTCCTCATTTAAGAGTTAAAGGATATATTTACCTTTGTAATCTTATTCCATGAGTTTGTTCTAACATATACAATAGTAGGTTTATCAACGATAATGTTATCCTTATTTTGAAATAAACGTTTAAAACTTCAGCCTATGTTTATTTTGACACATCAAAATGTTTAATATCCATTTTGGTGTACCCATTAATGTTATATTTAACTTGGATTTGTTATAACATCGATAATATGGCTATGATGTCTATTTACGAGGTTATGTGAGGGTACGCCTCTCCATGGTTTGGTAATACTCGTATAGGTTTTAATGATGCTACCAACTTAACACATAGCCTATATTAAATGTCCATATATTCATATTTAACCATTCTTGATATGTAATTATACGAACTCCAATCATTTTTAATGCTACATGTCCCTCTCCACCATGGGAATTGAAAGGTTTAATCCACTTATGCCATGTTTACCTCCTTCACATAGAGCGCATGTGACCACATGGGAAATGTTTTAATGGATGGGACGAGAGAATATCCATCAAGGGTTGAGATCTCAATGCATAACCCTAATCTTCCTATTTTGTAGAAATTTGGTCATTATGTTGCTTCCTCTATTGCCTTCTATGCTTGGTGTCTTTGCAGCATTATTATGTAGTCATTCTTTAGTGTATGGCTTCCTAGTGGCATACGAAGATCATGGAGGCAAGCTTAACTTCGCTCCCCTCACACTTGTCATTTCCCCACATTCTACAGGTAATTTATTTATTTATTTGTTTGGTTAATTGCGTTTCCATTTGTATGGTGTTCGTGTGGAGGATTTTCATAGCTCTATTTTCCATTTTGATTGTTTTCCTTCCCCAGTCAATGTCACTTTGTGTTTCTTTCCACTGGTTCTAGGTGTTTCGTTCATAAAGAAGTCTTTTATTTCCATTCAACTCTCTTTTGTCTCCAAGTAAGCATTTGCATTTTTATCTTACTGGTTTTGCTCTCATCGGTTCTTCCTATTATGGTAAGAGGGAAGTTATCCCAATAAATTTGATGGACTCCATAATTTTTTTCCTTTCTCGTGCAATGGTTTTGGAGGAAGATGCAAGGTAACTTCTTCAAGTTTACTTTGGGTTTACCTTACGACACGATGTCTCTCTGGATTTCTTAGCTTAAGGTTCTGTAACGATACCTTTCCTAGTTTTCCTCTTTATCCTGATCATTTTTTTTCTTATTATTATCTTTCTTAGTTTGTTATTTTCTTTGATCATTTCACCCCTCACTAGCTCTTAAAAGAATTGATTCATATGTTTATATTCAGATGGGCACTGACACCTTGTTTTTTCTTCAGGTCTAAGCAGGTAAGGGTTGAGTTTTTCTTGAATTAATTTCATATGTTAAGGGAGACTTTGAACTACAATATACTCATACCCTGTCTCCCCCATATTGTAGGTAATAAATACTCTTTACAATCATGCTCATGTGGGCAGCAAGGCCATCCAGTTTTCTCTGATATTCCACCATTGTGATTTTCCAAGTTGGTTAAGTTTACCTTCTTGGGGTTCGATTTCGTATAAGGTTCTGTTATTATTTATTGACAACTAGTGGATTTCCCATAACACATGCTTTATGTCCATTCTGGGTATTAAATTCTCTGAGGTTGAGGGAATTTTGTCTTTGGATTTTCCTCATTTACTCTGTAATTACCAGTCTTGGTGCAATTGTATTTTTCTACTAAGTTTCTAAACTCTTAAGTCTGTAGACCCTAATTACTAAAGGCGCAGACCCCTGGTTACTGAATTGTGAGGCGTAAGTCCTTGTTTGATGAAAGGACTTATGGGTATTCTAGCAATCGAATGATTTGTTCCATCAGTGCTACTCAACACAAATTTCCTCCTTAATGAGTTGTTATTTTAGCATGTTCCATGCGATTTGGGTTTCTTACATTTTAGACAAAATGAAATCTATGAAAGAGGGAAGTACCTATATTTATATAAATGTTTATCACATTTATTTTCAAATGTCAAATTGGTGTACGTATTGTTTCACTATCAGTGTCATAATACATCTTTCCAGTTATTCTTTTTGCTAATACTTCTCAATATTCTTCTACTAGTCAATGGATTTTCTGTACAGGTAGAAGAAATAATCATTCCCGTTGATACTCTTATATACTGCTTATCTACTAGTCTCCTTTCAGAAAATCTCAATTCGTTACTCTATTTTCAAATGAGTAATACTAATTGTATATAGCATTAAAGACCTCGGCTAATAATATTACCTATTAGGTGAATAACAAATGAGTACATGTTTGACAGATTTCGTACTGCATTCTTTTGATTTTTCACTTTACCACTAGGCTTAAATCTTGGTAATTATATCACGCCATGATTATAATTTTTTTTTTTTGCCTGTATACTAAAATCATTATTCCGGGAAGTTTGTATCTCGGTTTTGATATTGAATTCATGTTTGTCCTTCTCGGATTTAGCAATTATTTCCTATCATATATCCCTTTTGTTACACTCTTCCAACGGTTATCAATTATACCTGTAAATATCTCATATGCACAGTTCCCTGACCCTTTTCATACTTAGGATTATCTATTGTAAGAAAATATGAGCCCTGTAGGTGTTGGATTCTACCCTTAACACGCCTGTTTATAGTCTTCACATAACTATTTCGACTTTGACTCCCCCTCAATATTTTAGCTCATTATCCGTAGTCAACTAATTGTAAAATCCACACTCTCTCTGAACACTCAATAAAATTTATAATAATATCTTGTATGCATCTTAGCAATAAAATTAGATTTCATGCCAATTAACTTATAAAGATAAATTATGTGCATTGTAACAATAGAATCAATTTTCAAGCCAGCTAAATTTATTATCATAGTGTACATGCCTCCTAGCTGTAGAATCAGTCGTAACAATAGAATAAACTTTCAAGCCAACTAAATTTATAATCACATAGTACATGAATCGTAACTAAATTTATAATCACGGAGTACATGCATCTTAAGTGTAGAATCAATTTTTAAACAAACTATGTCAAAATTTTGAAAACAACATCTACATATAATTGTTCCCATTAAAAAAAATAAAATAAAATAATAGATAATCTAACCAGTATCACTATTAGGGGAACACTTGAGAATTTTACACCTTTACCACCCAACCTTGAACTAAGATCGTCTAGTTCACCCCTGAGTTTAGATGTATTTACTAGGGTATCAACAACCGCTATTGATCCCTTCAACAGGTATTTTATACATTTTCTTTCATGATTGATTTTTCCTTCAACAGCATCCCACTTTTATGGTTCTCAAAGTCCACTTGCCTAGGATTTTCTTTTAAAGCCCTCTTTTCTCTCCTGTGATGCTTTATTCTTACTCATCTTTAGCAACTTTCTCCAGCTAAAGGATTTAATGGTTTTTTCTCTTTTATCCATTAAATCTGATCTATGAGTCCTTATCATGGAAGATTTTTATCTCAATCTCATTCTCTAATGATTTCTATTTTTTCCTCCGGCAACAATCTCTTACTGAATTTTCTCATTCCAAAGTAATTTCAACCTTTTTTGTTTTTAATAAAATTACTTATTACACAAGCATTTGAATGTACTCCATGGCTTACTTCATGGCTTTTCCACCATCCATTCTAACATAACTTAGTCTTCACAAAGAAAAACCATCATTACATAAACAGAAGTATCACAGTGATGGATTTCATAAACTTATTCGATTTCATTTTTTCATGAGAAATTTATTGAAATAGTGTTTCTTAAATTCATTCAATTTTTTTTGTAAAAAAGAAATAGCAATGATACAAAAATTAGAAAAAACTTGAATTTTTTTCTGGCAATATTGTGCTGACATACATAAAATAAAATACTTATAATTGAACCACAATTGGTGTCTTGAATTCAAAATTGAACTTTTTTATACAGCAACTAAATAAATGGAACTAAAAATCCTAATGATAGTGAAAAAATAAAAATCCTAATGATACCAAAAAATTAGGGAAGTGGAAAGAAATTTTGACAATATTGTGGTGAGGTAGATAAAATAAAAACATTGATTTAGAATTGGTTTTGATCATAAGATTTCAAGTGATTGAACCAAAATTGGTGTCTTGAATTCAAAATTGAACGTTTTTATACAACAACTAAAGAAATGGAACTAAGAATCTTAATGATACTAAAAAAAATAAAAATCCTAATGATACCAAAAAATTGAGGGAAGTGGAAAGAAATTTTGACTATATTGTGGTGACATAGATAAAATAAAAACATTGATTTAGAATTGGTTTTGATCATAAGATTTCAAGTGCATTTTGCCAAACTATTAATTGGTTTTGATCATAATATTTCAGGGGCATTTTCCCAAACTATTAAATCACATTGAAGTTGGTATTGGGGCATTTTTTAGGTTCTTTAATTCAAGTTTGTATTTTGTATTTTATTTCACTTTGAAGTTTAGACCAATTATTCGTGATTATAGCTTTTTGGTTTTTATCTTTTTAATTTGTGATTATAATAAATAATTAAAATTTCAAATGAGAAATAAAATTATATTTAAAAATATATTTTAAACAAATAATGTTTTCAAATTACAATTAAAATACATTTCGGAGGAATATCTTAAAAAAAATAAGTTATAATTTTTTTTTAATTTTTGGGTGCGTTGCCTCTCTGCTTCAAACTAAGTCTGCCGCCTCTGCTCTGCGCACCCCCTGTGGCTACTACGCACAGCATCTCTTGAGCCCCTCGGCTCTCCAATGAACTCCAGCAAGGCTCCGCCTCCCCCCCCACTCCCCAGAGGTTTTGGCTTTCAAAACGATGATAGCAGCTTGCATTAAGAGAACCCCATCCGCCATGCAATAGAATTTGATGAAGAAAATGGACAACATACCCTCTGTTGCACTCCCAGAAGAAGAAACGTGCAGAGTAGTTCTGAATCTTGCAGAGAGAGGCCTCATAGGCCAGTTCACTGGCCTCTGGCCTTCACCAAAATCTGTTGAAGAGTGGGTTCAGAGAAACTGGATCCCGTTAACCAAAGAGGCCATAAAAAGCTACTTTGTGGGCAAGGGCTACTTCGTTTTCATCTTCGAAAGTACAGAGGATAGAAGCTTAATATTCAAGAACAAACCATATTTTATGGGTCCACAAGGATTATATCTGAACAAATGGTCGCCCGATTTTGACCCTGCTCAAGATGTTCCATCAACTGTTCCCGTCTGGGTGCGTTTGCCCCATCTTCCCCTCCACTGCTGGAACCAAAAGTCTCTTCAGCTAATCGGCAATGCTCTAGGAAAATACATAGACCAAGCAGTAAAAAAAGATCAGTATTCATGTGCCCGCATATGTGTCGAAGTTGATCTGGAGGAGGGACTGCCAGAAGAAATCAAGCTAACGGTCATTGGATGGACGCATGTTCAAGAACTGGATTATGAACAGCTCCCTTTTAAATGTAGACACTGCCATGGTCACGACCATTTCGCAAAACACTGCAAGAAAAAGGCTGAGGAACAAGCAGAGATGCACAATGGCGAGCAATGGACCCTAGTCCAGAAAGCATCGCAGAAAAAAAAAGGTAGGGGGAAAGTCACTCAGAAGGAGGCCCCCAACAGCTCCAAACCCACTGAAGAAAGGGGTCCAAACCCAAATGAAAAAGAAAGCAGTCAGGCCCAACCCTCAGAAATAATCCCAGAAAACGTAGACCAGGAAGGAACATCCAACTCCAACAAAGAAGATGAAGAAGCAGGCCACCCAGAGGCTTCCAAAGGCAGCCCCTCCAATCCCTCATATGCAGAAGTCACAAGGAAAAAGCCAAAAGATAGCTCAGGATCATCAGAGGATGAGATCTATGAGCGTCCGTCAAAAAGAGCCGAAAGGAAATCCCATAAAGAAGCAAGGGAAGAGGAAGCTGAAAGACTTAAAACTCAAGGCAGCCAACCCACGATAGAGATGCCTATTGGGAGAAATACTAGAACAAGGCCTCCAAAGGGAGGATCCCTCCCCCCATCTGGTAAATAATGCGTCTTGTCTCTTGGAACTGTAGAGGTTTGGGAACCCACATGAAAATAGAAGCAGTCAAGGATCTACCGAAAATCGAACCACCAGATATTCTCATGCTCCAAGAGACAAAAATTGAAGGGCAAGCCCTCCTCGACATCAATAAGGTGAAGTGGAAGAAAAACGCAAGCAAATAAGTAAGCTCAAGGGGCTCTTCAGGGGGGCTGGCTACCCTATGGACAGAAGATCTCTTCCACTTGAACAACTCCTTCGAAACTTAGCACTAGATCTTCACAGAATTAAAGCATTGTGCAAGTAAGTTGACTATCTCACTCTTCAATCTTTATGTTCCAGTTCTTTACTCTGAAAAAAGAGAATGTTGGAATTCCCTCCTAGCATTCTTAGAGCAGCATAACCCCAATAACATAATCCTTGCTGGAGATCTGAACATAGTTCTGAAGCCCAAAGAAAAGAGAGGGGGCAATAGCAGTAGAGACCATTTGCTGCCTTTTGTGGAAGATCTCATCCAGCAATGGGACCTCCTTGATTTTAGCCCAATAAGAGGTCTCTATACATGGACAAATAAAAGGACAGGGGAGGAACACATATCTTCTTATATAGACAGATTCTTAGCTCAAAGCTCGCTGATGATGAACAACAAGATAATCAATACAAAAATCCTCCCCAAATTAACTTCAGACCATAAGCCCATTTAGCTACTCCAGGAGGATGAAGAAGACTTGGGTCCTCTTCCTTTTCGCTTCAGTGTCCTCTGGATTGAAAGGGATGGTTTCATGGAAACAGTGAAAGAAGCTTGGGCCAAACCAATTTTAGGATCACCATGTTATGTTTGGGAGCAAAAGCTCAAGGCAGCAAAACAAGCCTTCAAAGAATGGATAAAAAAACCTGCTTCAAATCCAACCAGCCAAAGGAAAGAAATAGTGCAGACTTTGGAGGACATACAAGTTGAAATGGAACACGAGGATATCACCTCAGAGATGATAGGAAAAGAGGTAGAAGCCCAACGCTCTTCCTTCCACTCCTTTAGAATTGAAGAAGTGTATTGGAGAATCAAATCCCGTAGCCTATGGTTGAAGGTTGGGGATCGAAACACCTCTTTCTTTCATTGCCAATATAGAGCTAGACTCTCACGTAATCATATTTCAAAAAATCACAACTGAAGAAGGGCAGATCTGTAAAGGGCTTGCACAAATAAAAGAGGGAACAAAAAGTCACTTCAAAAAGCTTTTTACTGCAGGGACATAAGGCAGCGAGGAAGACTCAGCGGAGCTCCTCTCAAACATCCCTTTCCTTGTCAGCTCAGAATACAATCATGCTCTCATCAAACCCTTCACGAAGGAAGAAATAATTAATGTTATTTGGTCTATGGAACTTGATAAGGCTCCTGGGCCTGACGGGTTCACCATTCACTTCTACAAGATCTACTGGGATACCATTAAATATGACCTCTAGAAAATGATAAGAGGGTTCCAGAAGAAAGCTAAGATAGGAGGAGGAACCAATTCCACCTACCTCGCACTAATTCCAAAAGAGGCCAACCCATTAACCTTTGCCAGATTCAGACCCATATCTCTATGTAACGCCTACTACAAAATTTTGGCCAAGTTGTTGGCAAACAAAATTAAACCATTACTCAAAAGCCTCATCTCCTCCTCCCAAGGAGGATTTTTTGAAGGTAGACACATCTTGGATAATGCCATGCAATTGCAGGAGACAATTCACTCAAGTAAACAATGAAAAGAAAAAGGAATGTTGATAAAACTAGACATGGCGAATTCTTTTGATAGTGTTAACCACACCTTCCTCATCAAAGTCTTACGCTCCTTCGGGTTCTCAAACCGGCTTGTGAATCTTATAAAATCCTGTATTGACAATCCTTGGATTGCCCCCCTGGTTAATGGGCACCCTACTGGCTTCTTTCATGCCCAGAGAGGCCTTAGGCAGGGTTGCCCCCTCTCTCCTTTTTTGTACATTATGCTAGCTGAATCTCTGAGCAAAAAGCTCATTGCTGAGAGAGACGCTGGGTCACTACCTGGCCTCAAAATTGCCCATGGCATAGATCCCTTAAACCATTCCCTATTTGCGGATGACTCTATTCTTCTCAAAGGAGCCTCTCTTAGAATTGCAATGGCGTTTGACTCAATCCTCAAATGCTATTGCAAGGTAACAGGAGCCTTAGTAAGTGAAAGAAAGAGTGAAATTTATGGCTGGAATATGGAACAACAAGAGCTCATGAGCATATCTCAGATCCTGGGCTTTAAAGCCTATGCAAAATGGGACAAGATCAAATACCTGGGTTTGCCCATTACAAATGGAATTAACAAAAGGGATCCGTGGAGTGACATTATCAGCAAAATCAAAACAAAGATCTCATCTTGGGGAGGCTACTGGTTAACAAAAGGAGGAAAAGTAATTCTTATTAAAACTCTGCTGTCTACGTTGCCAATTTACCAAGCTGCTTTTCTTCTTGCTCCTAAAAATGTGATGGATCAAATATCTAAACTCCTGAGGGATTTTCTATGGCAAGGGGGGAAAGGGAATCAGGAAAAAATTCACCTGATCAACTGGGACACAGTCAAAAGAGACATCACAGAGGGCGGTTTACAGATTCACGATCCTGTGATGGTTAACCTTGTGCTTGGTGGCAAAATCCTATGGAAATTGCATTGTGATCCACAGCACCCGGTCAGTCAATCACTCTTGCACAAGTACGCAGATGGTCCTGCGCTACGGAATCTGCAAGCCTGCATCTCAGTTAACTACTCCCAAACCTAGAATTTATGCCGAAAAAGTCTACACTTCTTCAGAGAGAAGGTGTATCGCGTGCCCGGAAATGGAAAGAAAACCTCTTTGTAGGACGATCGCATTATGGATCGTGTTCCACTATCTGAGTCTGAAGACATCACAGATATAAAGGAGTGGATCCAATGCACTGGCATCAATAGCGTCTACGATCTTTCTAGGTGGGACAACAAAGCGAATTGGTGCTGCTGGGACTTCCACGGCATCCCTTTTAGACTCTTGCAGCAACAAAATCGACTCATCGAATTTCTTGAAGAGGCAACACCAGTTCATCGAAGCATTAAGGACGCATGGGGATGGGGACACTCAGGTAGGTATACCACATCTGTTGGTTACAGCACCCTTCACCCAACAAAAATCAGCAATCATCCACCTAGTTTCTGGAAAAAAGTATGCGATCCTGCAGGTCTTCCAAAAGTCAATTTTTTTCTTTATGGATTTTGGTACTTAACAAAGTCCTAACATGAGAAAATCTGGCCAAGAGAAGCTACACGGGACTGCATATATGTGCCCTATGTAGAAGCAATACTGAAATAACTAAACACCTCTTTATTGACTACTATTTTGCTAAAGAAGTATGGGGCTACATTCTCCATGAACTCCAAATTGCCCCCCCGGGCCATGATTTTGTAGCAGAGTTATTTGCCTCATGGAGCCACCTATATCCCCACAATATTCCCACTAAATCTCTATGGAACATAATTTGGATTGCGATCCCCAAATACGTATGTTGGCAAATTTGGTTGACCCGAAATGAACAAATTTTCAAAGAAATCTCTTATACTCCCTTGAAAGTAGCAACCAAAGAAAAATCCCTCCTTTTAGAAGCAGTCCAGCAATCTTACTTTAAAGAAGACCTCACTCTCCTTCATGAAGAAAAGAGATGGTTGGATTCTCTTTCCCCTCTGCCTCGAAATCTCCCCTTGGTCCCCCCCACTGCAAACCCTGAATGGCAAAAAAGAGATTCTAACATCACTTTCCAAGATTGGTGGAGGCAACAACATCTAACCTCGATTTTCTTTGATGGGGCTTCCAAGGGGAACCCCGTTGCTGCTGGAGTAGGGGGTATTATGTACTCTCCAGATGGCTCAAGAAGGGATTGCTTTTGTTGGGGTATTGGCCAAAAAACCAACAATCAAGTAGAGATTCTAGCTCTCCTCAAAGCATGCGAAATTGCAAGGGAAAGAGGCATCAAAGACTTTCAAGCATTTGGAGACTTAGAAATACTAATAAAAAAACTCAACACGAAGGAATTGTTCAATAATGCAAGCCTCAACAAAATTCTCAGCAGATTAAAGAGAACCCTCCTTGAATTCGACACCTACAAATTCTACCACATTCTAAGGAATTTAAACAGTGAAGCAGACCTCATGGCAAATAAAGGGTGCGCTCTTCAGAAGGGACAGCTCAACATTAATGACGAGATATCATACCAATCTTCCTTCTCTTGATAGAATTGTAATCCATCCTAGCATAAGAAAGAGGATAAGAAGAACTGTACTCTTAGTTGTTTAGGCTTTGGCCCAACCATCTACCTTTAGATAAATAAAAAACATACCCGTTTGAGTTTAAAAAAAAATAAAATAAAAAAAAAACATTTTAAACGAATATTATTTTTAAACAAATAACTACTTCAAATTACATTTAAATAATAAAATAAAATTACCTTTAAATGATATAATTTATTTTATTATTTGATAAAAAATGTATTATCCAATTTCGATAAAAAAAAATAGAAAAAAACAAATTTGATTAGTCTCTAACCAAGTTATTTATCCATGTCATTGAAATTAATTGAAGTATTTGCATCTAATGAATTGAAGTCTCACGAACTACGTTGAGATGACCAGATTAATTAATTAGAATCTGTCTTTGCATCTACTGAATTGAACTCTCACTGACTACATTGAGGAGATGTAACAGATTAATTAATTGGAGTCTCATCCACTTCATTAGTCTTTTATGAAGTTGAGTGATTTGGTTATTCTGCCAAAATTTTAATAGAAAATTTAACAAACAAAAAATCTAAATCTTCTGAAATTTAACAAAGATCCAAGTGTTCTGAAGTTTCAATGCCATAGTTTCTTACCTCTTTAAAGATTTTTGAATGTGTTTGACGCTAAAAATTTAAATATTTACTATTACATCTTCGTTGGTTAATCACTTTGTCCAAGTCATGTTCTTTTAAACTTTTATTATTTCTCATTTTGGTAGGTTGTAGTTTATGAGTGGTTATTCACTTTTCTTTAAGCTGTTAAAAATAGTAATTATTCTTGTATGTGGAGTTGGCTAAACATAGAGAGTTTGAGTGTTGAGTAAAGTGAGTTAAGTTATCGATGACATTGAGTGTGTGATTGTATGTCAAGATATTTTAGGCAAGTCACTAGTTGAAAAAGATTTAAATACCTTTGATTAGGTCCAAATCATATTTAATGTGATCAATAGAAAAGCAACAACTCGTGTTTTGTGTGAATTCATGCTTTGTTTCCTCAACTTTTCCAACCATTATTAAAAAAAGCACAATCTAAAGAACCATAAAATTTTGCAACAACAGCTTGCAAAACTGCACTGTGTGATTAATAACTCAAACCAAGAAGTCGGAAGTATTTTTCCACTGCGCCAAAGCACAGTCATGAGTGTTTTAGCCGATGGGCAAAGTTGTCATCCTCAAGCAAGCCGCAAAGATTCTGCATTCAGCGTAGTATTGTTGCCGCGGCCATTGAGAAATACATACACTCTGACTAGTCAAAGGCATCGATAGTCGAATAGCGCCGAGCTTATCTCGATTGCACATTGCTCAATCTCGTTGACGTGGCCAGTGGACCCATCCGTCTCCAGTGCCAATTCCGTTAATACTTTCAATATTCCGACCACGCCACAGCTATCCAGATTTCCGACACTTCTGACAGATGACACCTGGAAGCTAATACAAGTGGTGGATAAGATACGAACACAAATGCATTCAATGCTACTCCGCACCAAAGGATTTGAAAATTCAAATGTTTTCCCGCTTGATTTCAAATTAAATATTGCTTGCAGAATCCTCCGCACCAAAGGATTTCAAAATTCAAATGTTTTCCCTCTTCATTTCAAATTAAAAAATTGCTGACAAAAATTACTTCATTTTGAGCTTCTCGTGCACCAGCCTATGCACCATCCACTGCGACAACATCCAAAGCAACGCCATAATGGACATAAGCAAGAGGCTCCTCATGGTGAGATCAAAATGGACATAAGCAAGAGGCTCCTCATGGTGAGATCTCTTCTCCATCTGAAGGTTGTGGCTGCGGGTCAAATGTAAGTATTCGAGATATGTAAGTATTTCAAGATCTCGAGTTGGGGATCGTGGATATGATTTGGGATCAAATGTAAGTAGTCAAGCTATGTAAGCCTTTTTCACAACTTCACTAAAATCCCCTCCAATACCATATTATGATCTCAACCCTCTTAAAATTTATATTGGGAATAAAAAATTAATTTACTTGATTCCATTTCCTTTCAATTGATGTTACTTTGCAGCGGAGGATACACAGCAGTAGCGTTGAAGGCAGAAAGTAGAGGATTAATTCGAGCAGAACCAAAACAGGCCATTGATATGGTTATTAAAAGAAGTTTTGGATGTCGGATGTTGAAGGCAGAAAGTAGAGGATTAATTTGAGCAGAACCAAAACAAGCCATTGATACTATTATTAAAAAAGGTTTTGGATGTCGGATCCTGTAATGGATTACCATATCCTGGAAGAAGATCACTTTCATGAGGACCATGACTTAAAACACAAAACTCACACAACTTCATTAATTAATTTGCTCAATTACATCACACTTATATAGGAAACTCACAACTAATTCTGGCAACCAATTCCTAACTAATTCATAACTAATTCTGTTCAACCAATTCACAACTAATTCTATTTCTGCATTATTCTCACATCCTCCCTTAATGGAGAAATGGATTTTCTACAATACCTAACTGACTTCTAAAAACTTCAAATTTGATTTTACCAAGGGGCTTAGTAAATATATCAGCCACATTATCCTTGGTGTTACAAAATATCAATCCAATTTCTTTTGACTCAATTTTCTCACGTACAAAGTGGTACTGTAACTCAACGTGTTTTGTTCTAGCATGGTAAACTAGATTATGTGCTAATTTGATAGCACTCTGATTATCACAATTGATACATGTTGCACCACTTTGCGCTTCTTCAAGATCTGCAAGAATTCTCCGCAACCAAATAGCTTCACAGGTGGCATTGGTCAAAGCTTTGTACTCTGATTCTGTTGATGATAAAGAAACAGTTGGCTGTTTCTTACTACTCCAAGATACGACCCCTGATCCAATATGAAATGCATAGCCAGAGGTAGATCGTCTGTCATCTGGATTTCCTGCCCAATCTGAATCAGAAAAACCTGTCAGTGCAACATCAGATTCATCAGTATACAAAATACCAAGATTCATTGTTCCCTTTAAGTATCGGAGAACTTTCTTTGCAGCATTCCAGTGATTTCCTGAAGGCTTAGCCATGAATTGACTAAGGATACTGACTGAGTATGCAATGTCTGGCCTGGTAGTGGTGAGATAGTTCAAACTTCCCACTAACTGACGATATAATGTTCCATCTGCCTCTTTCGAACCATCTTCTTTGTACAACTTTGCATTCTGTTCTAAGGGAGTTAACATAGCTTTGCAATCTGTCATATTGAACTTTTTAAGAATCTCCTTTGTATATTTGCTTTGAGTGATCAAAGTTTTACCAGTTTCTCTCCATACCTCAATGCCTAAACAGTAATGCATTTCACCCAAATCTTTCATTTCAAAATCCTGTGACAACTAAACTTTAATTTCTTCAATTAACTTGTGAGCATTGCCTGTTATAATTAGATCATCCACATACAAAGATATTAAAGCAACATTTCCTTTTTCATCTTTCTTAACATACAAGTTGGGATCATTTTTGCTTTTCACAAATCCATTCTGAAGAAAGAAGGTATCAATCTTTACATACCATGATCTTGGTGCCTGTTTCAAACCATATAATGCCTTTCTTAACCTGCAAACCAGATGCTCCTGTCCCTGTTTGACAAACCCTTCAGGTTGAACCAAATAAACTTCTTCCTTTAAATCACCATTTAGAAAAGCAGATTTGACATCCATTTGATGTATATTCCAATTATGTTTTGTGGCTAAGGCAATCAGTAATCTAATTTTATTCAACTTAGCTACTGGTGCAAAAGTGTCTTCATAATCAATTCCCTCCTTTTGAGCATATCCTTTTGCTACTAATCTTGCCTTAAATTTATCAACTGTACCATCTGCTTTAAATTTTGTTTTGTACAACCATTTGCTTCCATTTGGAACTTTATTTTCAGGAAGTTCCACTAATTCCCATGTTTGATTTTTCATAATAGATGCATACTCATCATTCATAGCATTAATCCATGGTTCATGTTGTTTAGCCTGCTCATAATCAATTGGTTCTTCAACATTCATTATATTAGACATTAAGGCATAGTCTCTATACCTTTCAGGAAGCCGAGTCTGTCGGGACGACCTTCTTGGTGTGGGTGTTCCATCCATGATTCGTTGGCTTTGAGGTGTATCACCTCCTTGTGATGACTCACTGCTGCTAGACGTGCTCATACTGCTGCTATCATCCTGATCCTGTACCTGTACCTGTTCCTGTTCCTGCTTAATCAAAGTATCAAGCTTGAGATGTGCATCATTAGAAATATGCCATGTATCATTCTTTGTGTTACTTTTATCAGTCTGCTCATGAAACAATACATCACGACTTGCAAATAGTTTATGGGAACTTGGATCAAACAATTTATAGGCTTTCTGATCCGTACAATATCCAATGAAAACACACTTGATGGACTTGGCATCAAGTTTGCTTCTGTTAGCTTTAGGAATATGAGCAAAAGCAGTACATCCAAAGACTTTGAAATGACTCACATCAGGTTTATAACCATAAAGAACCTCAAAAGGAGTTTGAAAAACTAATTTCTTAGTGGGACATCGATTCTTCAGATAAACAGCAGTGTTAATGGCTTCGGCCCAGAAACCATTAGAGATGTTCTTACCTTGCAGCATACTACGAGCAGATTCCACCAAGGTTCTATTCCATCGCTCAGCAACACCATTTTGCTGAGGGGTATGTGGCACTGTGAACTGTTGTTGAATTCCATTAGATTTACAATAGGTGTTAAATGCTTTTGACTTATATTCACCCCCTTGATCAGATCTGAGTATTTTGATGCACTTTCCTGTTTGTTATTCAACCATATTTCGAAACTCTTTAAAATACTCAAATATGTCACTTTTCCTTCTAATGAAATAGACCCAGGTATATCTAGATCTATCATCAATAAAAATAACAAAGTATGTAGCACCACCAAGAGACCTAGTTTGCATAGGGCCACATACATCAGTGTGAATTAATTCAAGTATATCATACTTTCGTTTCTCAGTATGAACAGGAAAGTCTTCTCTATGCTGCTTACCAAGTGCACATGCTTCACATGGTAAATGTTCACACTTCATAACAGGAAGACCTTCAATCATTGATTTCCTTTGTAACAACGATAAATCATTGTAATTGAGGTGCCCATACCTGTGATGCCATAATTCTGCTGTCGATGTCTCTTGAGATGTCAATGCAACATGGCGCTTGACTGTCACATCCAATCTGTACAATCCTCCAACCCTGGTACCTGTAGAAACAACCTTGTAGTGGTCTTGAACATCTTTCACTATACACCCCAATTTGCCAAATTCTACTTTTAAATTATTATCAGTGATAGTGGAAACAGATAGCAAATTCTTTTTGAGAGCAGTGACATACATCACATTATGAATCTGTCGCATTTGTCCATTAGGTAAGTACACATTTACTATGCCATAGCCTTGAACTTTAAGTGACCTATCATCTCCTAGGTAAATGTGTGTACCATCAGATTTCTCATAATATTTATCATACCATTCTTTATTACAAGTCATGTGTGCTGATGCACCAGAATCTATAAACCAAGCATTCTCATCATCAGTTTCAGCAGACAATGCAGCATCAGAAAGAAATAACTTAAGATTTTTAAATCCATCATTCACTGAGGTGTCTCTGTTTATGTAATTTCCATTATGCCTGCGATGTCTTTGATTTGATTCATTATTCTTTCTCCTATAGCAATCTTTAGCCAGATGTCCAGGTTTTCCACAATAATGACATTCAATGTTCCTTTTAACATAAGAATCAGGAGGTGCCATACCTTTCTGCTTTGCTTGAAAACGGCCTCTGTTTCTGTCCCATGGTCTCCCTCGGAATGGTCTTTGGCCTCTTGCAGTCAAAGCCAAATCAGAACCATTTGACTCCAGTTCAAATGTTTTCATGCGCTCTTCTTCTTGAAGAAGAATTCTAGCCAATTCTTCAAATGTAGGAGGTGTCGGTCTAGCTGAGAGAGCTGAAATAAAGACTTTATAGTCTGGGACTAACCCCTTTAAAGTAACAGTTACCAAGTCTATACTAGAAACCTTTTCACCAATATCACCAAGCTTATCACTAAAGTCTTTAATTCGGTAAACAAAGTTGCTAATACTTTCATTGGCATCCATTTTGATAGATAGCAGCTTTGTTTTTAAAAATAAAATACGGTTTGCATTAGAAGTTTCATACAAACCTTTGAGAGTGTCCCATGTTGCCTTTGAAGTTTCACAGTCCCGAATGTGTGGAATAATATTGTCCTTCACTGACATGCGTAGCAGCACCCTTGCTTTTATTTCACGCTTCTCCCAATCTTGAGTGTTAGTAGGAGGTTGAGGCTTGGTCTCGTCACCTTTTACAATCGTCCAGAGATTGTATGCCTCCAGTACTGTGATGATCTTAAATTTCCAATTTACATAGTTTTCTCCATCAAGTTTTGAAGACTCATTTAAATAGGAATCTGCAAGGGAATTAGCCATTTCTCCACCAATGACCAAATTCAATCCAACAGGAAAATAAAACTCTGTCTATCTTTTAAAAACTAAACAACCTCTGCTATCAAGTAATTACAAGATTCGGCAAACCCTTCTTTTTCCTTCAATAATTTTATAACACCACAAGATTTCAGAATTTAAAAAAAAAACGATACCGATTCTGTGGTAATAATGTGCCCTCGGGTCAATAATGTCCGGGTTACTTATGCCCTCGACCTGGGTTCTTGTTTGTAATCACTAGAGACTATAACACTTGTATTCCCATTCGATAGGGTTGTTAATTAAATGATTAATTACACCAGTTCTTTGTGGCTGTAAGGTTCGGCTTTTGCCGTGACTGTTATAATTATAAATTCAGTCAAGTATCAGGTGCCGAATTTGGAGAAAAAAAACTTTTACAACAGTTCCCTTTTCTTTTAAAAACGAAAAGACTCAGAAACTAATAGCCATGAAATACAAGAGTTCGATTGCAACAGAGTTAGAGTGAAGAATATTAAGACCAATATTGCCAGCACAGGAGAGAAAATTAGCTGAAAATTAGGCGTGAGTAGTAGACGTAAAGATTCCAGGGCAACGCTGTCCACAGGTCAGCGTATTCTTCAAGCCTCCGTCCACACCGTCCACAGGTCAACATCCAGCAGCCGCACACGCTCCACAGGGCCGTCAGGGATCACAAGGTTACTGCGCACACTCTAATGGCAGAGTCATTCACTGCCTGTGAAGAGGAGAGAGGCGCAGACAGAATTTTGCTCTGATACCAACTTAAAACACAAAACTCACACAACTTCATTAATTAATTTGCTCAATTACATCACACTTATATAGGAAAATCACAACTAATTCTGGCAACCAATTCCTAACTAATTCATAACTAATTTGTTCAACCAATTCACAACTAATTCTATTTCTGCATTATTCTCACACCATGTAGCCGTACAAAACAAATATTCTCTAGGTCAACTAATTCCAACAGAGTACAATTTCAAATATAAATCTTTCATGATGTGTAAGTCCAGCGAAGGCTCTGGTCAGGAAAACATGTACTATGAATGCATTTACATACCATTTTTATCATTTTACTAATTATCAATTAATGAAGTTTATCGAATTTCTGAGTTTGAAGTTGTTTGAGATAAATTGCATTGTGTATGACCATATTACACTTAATCCATAAAATTGGCTTTAATTTTACACGTTGGTTTTCCAATAAGTTTACAATTAGATAGGTTGACTACTATAATTCTAAAAATAGAAGCTAATTCTAAATACAAGACATTGATGAACTCTAGAGCGTAGTACAAATGTATAAACTATTCACAATCTATTCAAAATTATTCGATTCACATCATATCATATTTTTACATGGAAGGATTTTCCCAATTCAATTCTTGAAAGCAAATTTTTGATAATAAAAACATCTACCTTTTTAATTATATTTTAAATTTCTCCAAGTTTTTGGACAATATTTTTTGAAATTGTAACATTTTTAATTATATTTTAAATTTCTAAAGGTCTTTGGATATAGATTATTTGGCAATATTTTTTTGAAATTGTTGCTTCAAATTTTGTGTTAATTTTTTTTGTCAATAGACTACTTTAATATGCCCGATGTTATAGTGATTTCAATCAAAATTAATCTCACATGAGTAAGAACCTAACTTCTTTGATTCAGAACTTCAAAGTAATATTTTTGACAAAATAAATATACAATAAAAAAAATTATTCATTTACTACCAAAACTAACTTAACTTTTAATAATAGTAGTACACACTTGAATGTAGAGGGTTCCAAAATGCAAAAGTTCTCTCTTTCCTAAAACTTGTAAGACCTTTCTGTCCGTAAACAAGAGAAATTTTTTATGATGAAATGGACAAAAACAAGATGAAGATTTCCTATATCAAATAATTTATATATTACTTATTTGGAGTCAGTGGTAATTTATATCGGATAGTTTTCCTATATATAATCACATAAAGAATATGTTTTCAAATATATTATTTTGAAATTGTCTTTTGAAATTAAACTGATTTTTTTTTTAAATCCTATGAATAAGAATATGCTGAGTTAAATTATTTTTTTTAAGTATCTTATTACACTATACTTAGTCATAAGAATATGCTTAGTTAAATTTCTTTAGTCTCCCAATATGTTTAGTTATAAGATTTACATTATACCTAGTCATAAGAATAACAAGGTTTTTCACTAAATAAAATAAATGGAAAAATAATTTAACTATTAAAGGAGGGTAAAATATTTATCGATTTTTAATTGTAATATGCCAAGTCACTCTATAATAATCTTTTTTTTTTTTTAGTTTGAATTCAAAAGAAGGCATAAGTTCAAAATATCATTAAAAAAAAATGTAAATACATTGTTGTATGGCAAGGTTCTATGTGGCGATGGAATTTAAAGCTCTTGTTTGGTAATTAAAAACTCTTCATCTTGATTGGTATTTAAAATAGTGAAGTATTTAAATCATGTCTGCCATATTGTTTAAAAAAAATATTGTGAACTATAATTGCTTTAATTGATGAGTTTAAAATTTGTAAAAAAAAATATAATAATTCAAATTAGTATAAAACTTAGATACCAACACACTTTCCTCTTGAAATCTCCAAGACAAATGAGAGGTGGTATACTGCAACTTTTATATTTTGAATTTAAATTTGAAACTCAAACAAGCTGCCCCATCAAATTTAATATTTAAACTACCTTGCCAACTCACCATATCACTTAACCATTTGGAAAAATGGATGACCAAAATATGGGAGGAAGAGGAGGTTGGAAAAGTGCCAAGAATATCAATACCATACATACATACATCTGGATAACATAGTCTTAAGGACAAGGACACTTTATCTTGGTGGATAGTTTTCATCATTCTCCCATTGCTCATCAATTAAATAATGGATACATTGAAAAGATAGATTTTGGAATCAATTCAAGAAAAACTATGACCTTAATAATTCTATCCAATAGGAATTGTAACCCATAGTAACTCTAACCAATGAGAACTATTATCACAATAACTCTAGTTGGCAAGAACTTTGATCAATGAATAAATAAAATGATTATAGGTCGTTGGTCATAATATTTCCCTCATCAAGAAATTCCCTATAACTACGACTAATAAACATTGATTATAGTTCTTGTGAGTCAAGGTTCTTAACTAACAAAGGAATTATTTCCTAGGACTATGACTAAAAAACATAGATCATAGTTTAATTTCATAGTCAAATCTCCCACATCATAATTCGTGTTGTCATGATTCTTGTAAAATAAAGTCATAGTTCCTAATTGACAAGGGAACTATGAACAACAAAGGAATGATTCCTAAGGTCATAGTTCATGAGGGTCAAAGTTCTCGAGGTCATAGTTACTATGCGTCATAATTCATAAGGGTTAAAGTTCTCAAGTTTATAGTTCTTATATGTCATAGTTATTATGCTCAGAGTTCTTGTGGGTCATGTTTTCTATTGGTTAGAGATCCCAATGATAAGAAAGCTCATAAAATTTCTTCAATGAGAGTCGATGAAGTGCGTGTTGGAAAATGAGAGAGGGAGGGAAATATAAATAGAGAGAGATGGAGAGAGAGAGAGAGAGAGAGAGAGAGACTAGAAAATGTGTAAATGGAAATAGAGAAATAGAGTGTTGAGAATAAATTAGTCATAATGATATAAACAAGAATTACATCCATACGATTCCATTCCATCAAATTCCACAATACGAGGGTTTTCAAATTCCACAAAAGCAATGTTTTCAAATTTCACAAAACTAAGGTCTTCAAATTTCACTTCAATATACATCGACAGACATCGCCAAATTGTGATGCATGGTCAATATGGTGTGTTTACTCACATTTTCTAATTATGCACTCAAATTTGAACTCACTATTCCACATTGCTATGGTTTTCAAATTCCACAAAGCAAGGGTTTTCATAGTGCATAGAACTAAGTTTTCCAAATTGCATAATTATATTTCCTAATAATGCACACACACTTTTGAGCCATGCTAAGCAGGTAGCCTCGTTGGGGTCCTAGTTGGTACCTTGGGCCTTATGGAGCCTAAGCGACTAGGAACACATGTGAATTCCTAAGAACAATCACACATTTTTGTGGGCATGTGTTCCTCATGATAGCCCCATTTCCACTTCTTGGGTCATCATTCTTGCGCAACTGTCCTTAGTTGATTCTCACTAGTTTTTTCAATTATGCATAATCCTTCTCAAGCTCTCATTATAGAATTTCTCACAAAATTCCTTCATACACTTCATGCTAGGTGTTTTCTCATTAGTCTACATAGTTTCTTTCTTTTACCAGATATGAAGTCATTTCCACACATATGTGATTCCACAACCACTTTCCACATGCTTATTTACAATATAACAATAGAATGCTAAGTTATTTCATCATGACTATTCCCTAATTAAAAAAACCTCCATCATGTTCTAGTTGATTTCTTACACTTGTTTGAGAAACTTCCACATATTTAACTTTATGTATCTATATATTACTATTTTATTTTTATCTCATCATTATAGATTGGCCATGGTTATGAGCACTACAATAGGTTATCATCATTCATTTCTTAAAACCCCCATTTCTTTATACTTATTTTTCTATCTTCTCATAGGTTTTTATTCTTTGAGGGGTAAGTTTCTTCCAATTTTGACTTCATTCATATGTAATTTAGGGAATTGTGATACCATTTTCCATTTATAATTTATCTTGTTTCAGATTGAATTATTATGGTGTTCTTCATCTATCTCAATGCTTTCATAGTGAAAGAATTAAATGAATCGACTTGTACAGTCTTGTTTATCTTATACAGTCTTGTTTATCAATGGGCCCTAATTTGGGTATGAATTCTTCCAAATCCATTTTGAGGCATTAAACGTTTTTTTTTCTGGGGTAAAAAAATTCTTGTTTGTGTGAGATCAGCTGGTACTTGAAATTTGTATGAAAAATTTATGCCTCTCGCAAGTTTATCTACCATACTGACCACCATGCGACAAGTTGATGTCACGTTAATCCCTGTTACTCATGCATATGGGGCTAGCCATGTGTGTAATTTTAAAAATACTTGAGAAGGTCCAAAATCGTAACTCTAGTTGAGGTTGATGGAGTCAAACCTTTCATATAGTTAGCTATTGTGTTATGTTAAATACTAGGACACTAGGAGTAGGGGTTACATTTCATATTATTATATTCTCCTCGTATTTGAGCAAAGCAATTGGGAGTGGGATGTTAGAGAGAAAAAAAGGGCTTAAGATTTTGTAGCAACTTTATAAGCCATAGGTCTTAGGTATCTCTATAGAGAGTACCTCTTTCTTTGTATCTACACATTTTTCCATACTAGAGAATAGAGATCAAAGCAACCTCACCTTCTAGCTAGGTTTCTCCCATAAGGGTTTCCCAAGGGAAAAATTGTGCTTACTTTGATTAGTGTGTGTATTTCTTTTCACTCTATATTGCTTGCATTTCAATAATTTATATTTAAGCATACAAACAATAAATAAAGAATCTGAGATCTAAAATAATTAATATTCACAATGAAAAATTCAATATTTATCAGATCTATTATGATGAATTGTTCCAATGGAATATCCACGATAATTTACTGGTCATCTCCACATCTTGCCTGAACGAATAGTGTCTTATTTACTACCACATGTTACGTCGATCAGTTGAACATATTATGTGATTGTATGTTACTTCATCTTTGATGTTCTTTTCTTAATGTCCATGGTTAGGATTTTATCTCCATTCTTCCCATCTTCAAAATGCAACATCCTCAAAGCAAGAAAATCCAATAACCATTAATTAGGGATTATGCTCAACAATCATCTCGAATCCATTTTATATTTGAACCCATCATTCATATCAACTAGAATTTCATTTTCAAACTCTGGCATGATCAAGAAAAGTAAGAAAATGTTTGGTAAAAATCACATCATTATAGTTTTGTTGATGCGTTTCGAACCATCCAGTGTGGTTCATCGCTAGAACAAGATGAAGAACCAGATCTTGGCATCAAGTTAAATAGGTGGAGAGAAAATTTTTGGCTGTTATAATATAACAGTTAGATATGACTAAATAAATAATATTTTAATATAAGGAAATAATTGTTAGAATATAGTTGTTAATATTGGCCATGATTGCCAAGTTGTTACTCTCATTAATTGTATCATAAGATTCTATTATGAGGACAAGTATAAAAGACAAATAATACATAAAATAATTACCAAAATTTATTTTCCCGCACATTACAACTATTTATTGGTCATATCTATATTTCACTGACCTTGTAGAACTAAATAAGGTTCCAAATTCCTTTATCCTCCTTTAATTAACCATATAAACCTCATTGTGTCTAAAATGTAACAATAAACCTTTATATTCACATAAAGTTACTCATATTCATGAAGTCGTATAATTTCAATTTACTTTTATTTTTTTAATGGTTATACATATTTATCAATATTAACCAAATTATCCTCATCATAACTTAGTCCACAACAGTGAAATTAATATTTATACAAAAATATAAATCACAATAAACATTAATGTAAAAGTGTTTCCCAAAAATTTCATATGAAAACATTAACTTCTTACATATTAACTTGTTGCATGTCTTACTTTTTTGAACGTGTTATAGAATATTTGAATTCATTTTAATCATTCTTCCGAATTGTGAAATATGCAATTCTCTAACTTTAAAACTTTGTTAAAACCATTACTAAAATTATATCTTAACAAATATCATATAATGACATTACCAATTAAATAAAATTAGAAATAAAGTTCTCATTTAAAAATATTATTTTTTAAAAGAAAATTAAAATAAAACACAAAAACATTACCAATTATACTTTACCAAACGTATCATGAAAACATATAAATCATAATCATTGGAAAATCTTAAAAGAACATTACCAAGTGAAAAGGTATCACAAGAGATCAATAAAAAGGGACGATTCACCTTATAAATAATTTATTTTCCTCTTTTAATTTTGTTTCAATATTTTATTTAATCACTAGGTATCTTATATATAAGAAGAAGTTATACAATATGGATGCAAATGGGTTTCCTAAAATTGCTTCTAGGTTTCCTAAAATTGCTTCTACCTTTAGCTGAAACCTCCACCTTCGATTGAAGTGAGGGTGGCATAAGGATGCCCAGTCTTTGCTAGACCATTGGGGAATAAAGAGGAGATCATCTTATATAATTAAGATAATATCAAAAATAATAATGCTTCCAAATTTAAAGAGAAATTGTGGGAAAATAAAGAGTTGGAGGGAAAAAAGGAAAGTGCAATATTATAAGGAGGTGATCAACCCCAATCGGGAAAACAATTGCTTCCAAATTTAAAGAAAAGTTGTGGAAAAATAAAGAGTTGGAGGGAAAAAAGGAAAGTGCAATATTATAAGGAGGTGGTCAACCCCAATCTGGAAAACCAAAATTATCTCTCTGTCTGAACTAGTGTTAAGATGAAAATGAACATTTCTATTATTAGAACCAATTTTAATGAGCTTCATAATGAAATTAGGCATTGGTGAATTCTCAAAACACCATGGGATGAAAGAGTTTGTCACTTATGTAGGCACTGGTGAATTCTCAAAACACCTTGGGATGAAAGATTTTGTCACCAATAATAGGAGGGTTGAAGATAAAAAACATTTTCTCTTAGATTTTCCTTCTTATATTCACATGAAAGAGTTTTCCACCAAACCTAGGAGGGTTGAATCTTGTACTCGCATTAAAAAACCTTCTCTTAGATTGTCTATCTTATATTAAAATTCACCTTCTCCTAGATTGTCCATCTTATAATCACATTAAAGCACTTTCTCTTAGATTTTCCACCTTATACTCACATTCAATCCCATTCAAACTTATAGGAATTACTAGTCAGGCATTCAACTTGTTCAAAATTTCCCATACAGTCTAACATGTCTTCAAATACTAGAACTCATGTGGAGGGGGAATTAAACCCTCTAGCTATCACTAGAGCTATTGTCCTTTAGCAACCTTCTTAACATTTTAAGTCATAACAAAATGGTGATTTGGAAACCTTTTCCCACTTATTTTTTCCCATATAAATAAGATGTTAAAGAATCATATTTAATCTATTACCTTATTAAGGTCTGATAGAATATATAAGCCTTAGTGGGCATTAATCATCATACTCATCATCATTATACATCCAAATTATCATTTCACTCCTCTTAACATTATTATAATAATACCATAAATTTTTAATTTTATTTTTATATATAATAATTCAAACACTATATAATTAATATTGTATTTTTTAAGCCCACGGGGCTTTGGATTGACGGTGAATGGGTGCACTGTTAAGGCACTCCTTGCGATAGGTCACCGGTTCAATTCCCCGTGGGTGCTTAGTTTAGTCTTAACATAGAAAAAAAAATATTGTATTTTTTAAAATTTTATATTACTTTTAATTTATCTCTAGATTATTACTTTAATAATAGTTATCACTAATTTATAACAAATTTTACTAATTTTTAAATCCTAAACTTTCAAGAAATTAAAAACATATAATTTAATTATTAACCAGAAATAATTACATAATATATCAAATTTATTTAAACGATTTTTTAATTTTTTTTAAATAAGCCAATATTTATAATGGAAATATTTGAAGTCATTGTCATGAATTTTACAGCATCTTAATCACATAATGGAAGTCAATATTTTCATACTCACCAACTTATAACTTCTTTAATCATAAATCATATATATATATATATATATATGTATTTGGTTATTTTTCTAATTGGACAGTATCATATACACTGAAATTCCCATTTTATAAAAACTTAAACCATGTTTTTACATGGTAATAGGGTATACACTCTATTAACACTTCAGAAATAACTTTCTCAAACCTAACTTGCTCCATCCTCGATTTATGTGTTAGCATAGGACCCATAGATAGTCCAAATTCAATGTCTTGAACTCTGCATTAAATGGAGTCAGGACAAAGGAGAGATATTAAACGTCACAATCTACCGGGTATAGAATAAGTTATATGTTGTAAAAGTTTTCCGACAATCAACAATTCTCGTAATAACTCCAACGTCCGTCTATTCAAAGAGTGACAAAAACGGTGGGCCTAAGCATCAATGTATGCAAGTTCAGAGAACCCTCAATCGAGATAAGGATTGCCCTTTTATACAAATACAACCACCTATAATAAAATTGGAATAGGATCAACTATTAAAAAATGGCGAAGAAATATATGGTTCCCTTTCGCTTTAACACACTCTAGTGGGATGGATTCTCAACTCTGGACAATTTTTTGTATGTTAAAGGGAACACAGAACAATTTGATTTAAATCAATTGCATCTTTATGTTTTACAATTATATATTTGAATTCCTCAGTCTCCTGGAATCCCTAGTTGTCCCAAGCTGGGATCACATCCCTCACTACCTCCATCATTGGTTTGTTGTGCATAAATCCCTCAGAACCCTTCCATTTTTTTCTCTTATGGGGAGTCTCGAGAGCATCTAATGCATTGATATTTGATTCCTCCCAGTCTTCTGTCTCCAGAACCAACTCTTCGATCGTGGCCCTCTTTAAAGAATTTTCTCCTAAGCCCTTCCCTTCTCCTCACCCCTCTCGCTCCTCCTTTGATCTTTGGTCTTCCTTTCCAGTTGGCTTCTTTGATGGAGCCAGTTCCTTTGGGTGATGTGGTTGTATAATGATCATTTATTTGGAACCTCATCACCTCTTCAGATTCCTTTGGTTTGGTGGAAACATTTCGAATACTAGGGCGAAGCTTTTGGCCCTATGGGGCACTCTCTATTGTGCTTCTTGGATTGGATTGACAAGCATTTCCATATTTGAGGAATCTAAAGTTATTATCGATTAGGCCAACAACCGATGTAAACTCTAGAATCTGAATCTTCTCTCCTAGCAACAGCAGATTAGAACTCTATCGCAATCATTCATTCATATTTCCTTCTCTCAAATCTATCGTGAGCACAATAAGGAAGCTGAAATTTTGTCCAAAAGCGAATGTTCTACCTCGCTGGGCTCGATCCACTTCCAGGAATTCATCTCAAACTCTCTTCTTCGCTTGGGACAGATCACCAACTAACTCTTCTCCTAATCCATTTTTGAGCTAGGCCTCCTACTTTTTTGCCCTTAGCATTTTTTATTATTGGTGCTTTCTCTTGATGTTGCTTTCTCCCACATGTTCACTACAGTATTATTTATTTTTTGTCCAGACATTGAATGTGGAATTGGTTATTTCATTCCATGAATAACTCTGTTGTTATGGATAATATTCATGTCTTTTGTCAGACCAGGCAGTAACTCCTCAAAACAAACACTGATTCATGTGTATTATTCCACCAGGTAGGTCTTCATTATATACATGAGGGAAAGATTGTTCAGTTCACCTCCCGATGACTATTCATATTTCTAATTTATCTATTTACATAAATTCACCCAATCACAAGGATTAGGTGTCAACATTCCCCCCCTTAATCTGAAGGGATGTTGGTGAGTCCAAGCATCATTCTAAATCGTTCAAGCTTTTCTCTTCCAAGCGCTTTGGTGAAGATGTCTGCAATTTGCTCATTTGTGGAACAATAACGGAGATGGATTGTTTTGGCCTCAACATGATGTCGAATCAGATGATATTTAGTATTGTTGTGCTTCGTTCGATCATGGAACTTTGGGTTCTTGGCCAGCTTTATTGCAGAGGTATTGTCAATCATGAGTGGAGTTTATGGTACTTGTTTTACCTGCAAATCTTCAAGATTTTTCCTGAACCACACAATTTCTTTTGTTGCTTCAGTTGCTGCCACGTATTCGAATTATGTGGTGGAATCCACTGGAACTGATTGTTTGCATGATCTCCAGGAGACAACTCCTGATCCAAGACTCATAGCATATCCTGAAGTTGATACCCTAGTTTCTTTGTCTCCATCGAAGTCTGAATCAGAGTATCCAATCAAGCTGAAGTCGTCCACTTATGTATACTTGATTCCAAAATTTTGAGTTCCCTTCAAGTACCTTAGAACTCCTTTTGCAGCAGACCAGTGTCCCTCACAAGGATTTTGCATAAACTTGGAGAGGATTCCAACAGCAAACGAAATGTCTGGTCTGGTAGTAATTAGGTAGTTGAGACTTCCTACAAGTTGTCTATACTTTGTTGCATCCTCAAATTATTTTCCTTCAATAGATGTGAGCTTTAATTTTTGTTCCATTAGAGTAGTAAGAGGATTGCACTCTGTCATGCCAAACTTATTCAACAGATCTCCAATGTATTTCTTTTGAGAAAGAAATATGGACTTCAGATGTTGGGTTACTTCAATGCCAAGATAGTAATGAATATATCCCAAATCAGTCATTTCAAAACTTTTCCCCAATTCCTTCTTTATGGATGCAATGTAGCTTTCATTGTTCCCTGTCATCAAAAGATCATCTACATATACCACAAGATATACAACTGTTTTGCCAACTTTCTTGAAAAATAAAGTTGCATCATCAAGATCATAATGTTTGAAATTGAGTTTCAGAAGATGCTCAGTTAGTTTTTCATACCAGGCTCACGGTGCTTGTTTGAGGCCATACAAGGACTTCACCAGTTTGCATACTTTATGTTCATGTCCTTTCACAACAAATCCTTTAGGCTGGGACATAAAAACATTATCTTTTAGATCTCCATTTAAGAAAGCAGTTTTTACGTCCATTTGGTGGACTTTCCAACCGTTCTGAGCTGCTAGTGAAAAAAGTGTCTGGATGGTAGCCCATTTTGCTATGGGGGAAAAAGTCTTCTCATAATCGACCCCTTCCTTCTGTGCAAAACCTTTTGCCACAAGCCTAGCTTTGTGCTTGTCAAGTGAGCCATCAGCTTTATACTTGTTCTTGTAGACCCACTTGCAACCAATTGGTTTGGTTCCTAATGGAGGATCAACCAACTTCCAAGTGTTGTTCTTTATGAGGGCATCATACTCCTTTTGCATTGCTTCTTTCCATTCATCATGAGAAGCAACTTCTTTGAAGGAAGTTGGTTCAAAATCTGTAGACAAGTTCAATTCACAATCATAAGAAACATCCATATCAACAGGTGAATTAGAGTCATCTATATCACCTCCATTTTGTCAGTTTGAATTTCTAGTTCCTGTCTTACCAGCCTCATTAGGATGAACACTTTCAAGTGTTTTTGTCAGCCACTTTGGGGGACCTTTCTCAGATGGTCCAGGTTGCTCCATTGGTTGAGTTGGGACTGAATCAAGATTGAGTCTGCCAATTCTATCAATTACATCACTTAAAGCATCATCTGTTGTTGGAGTTTCATGCGAGGGAGAGTGTTCTTCAGAAGAAGATTCCACATGTTGATCTAGTATAGGAATCCCCCTTCAAGATGTGGAATCTGATTATCAAATTCTTGAAATGATTTTGTTTTTGCGAATCTATCCAAGCGATCAAGTTGCCGCTCATCAACATTGTCAGTTTTGGATGATTCAAGAAAAATTACATCTCTAGATACAACAAACTTCTTATTTACTTCATCATAGAGACGGTATGCTTTGGAGGTGTTTGAATACACCAGAAAGATACACTTACGACTTCTAGCACCAAGTTTGTTTCTATGTACCTTTGGTATCAAACAATAACAGGTGGAACCAAATACCTTGAGATGTTTTACCGAAGGAACATGTCCATACCACATTTCATATGGGTTCTTGTTTCTTATAGCATTAGATGGACATCTATTCTTTATATATGCAGCACATAGAACAACATCAGCCCAAAACATTATCTTTACATTTTTGAAGAAAAGCATGGATCGTACCATATTTAAGATTGTCCTATTCATTCTTTCAGCTACACGATTCTGTTAGGGATTATAAGGCACAGTTGTTTGATGTTTGATCCCATGTTGGCGAAGATAGTTTTCAAATTCATTTGATGTGTATTCTTTTCCATTATCAGTGCGAATAGACCCAATAAGAGATTTTGCATCATTTTCAATCCATTTATGAAAATTATTGAATGTTTGAAAAGCATCAGATTTGTTCTTCAATAAATAAACCCAACACATTCTAGTGTAGTTATCAATAAATGTCATGATATATTTATTTCCATTTGCAGAAGGAATAGGCATTGGACCACATAAATCTGAATGAATGAGTTCAAGTTTTCTATGTGCTCTTGAATGTGAATCATGAAAAGATTGTTTGCTATGCTTTCCTAGAATGCAAGCATCACGTTGCTTAAGTTTTCTACGAATTGTAGGCAAACCAGCAACACCATTTTTCTTCAACAAGCAGAGACTGTCATAGTTCAAATGTTCAAATCTAGCATGCCATAATAAACTTGATGGAAGTGTACCTTCTTCATGATGAGAATTGTATGAGAAATGTTGTGCACAAGCAAAGGTTCCTTGCAGCTTGAGAAGCCTTTCTTGTTCTATTCCCCTCATGACAAGTGAGTGGTCAGATGCTTTTCTTACCTCAAGCTTGCCATCAAACATATGAATGGAGTGACCTTGCTGGCGGATGTGGACCAAGGACAACAAGTTTCTCTTGAGTTGTGGGAGATATAGAACATGATGCAGAAGAAAGTCTGGAAGACCAGGCACTTTAAGCCTGATTGTGCCAAGCCCTGATGGCTTCATTTTTGATTGATCTGCAAAGTATACTGCTCCATCAACATTGTCAGTGAAATCTTCAAAAAAAATCTTTTCTATGAGTCATGTGGCAGGTTGCTCATGAATCAAGCAACCAATCATTTTTCCAAGAAGCAAGTGAAGCATTAAATAAATCTTCATTTACTCCAATGTTACATTGTGCCACAACATAGTGAGCGGATTCAGGTGCTTTACCTTTGTCTGCATCATCAGTTTTTCCTTTCTGTTGGTTTCTTTGCTGCTCAATTTTGTCCCATGGTATCTTGCATGTAGAGGCATCATGTGATCCATTTCTTTTGCAGCAAATGCAGTGCGAATCTTCCTTTTCTCGTTGAGAATGTCTGCCGCCCCTGCCTCTGAAATATCTTCCTCTTCCTCTTCGACCACCTCTTCCTCTTGTAGAATCTTGAGCAAGATGCTTTTCTTTATGAGCAAGGCACATAGCCTCTTCAGAAGATTCAGGGGTTGTCTTCTTTCCAAAAGCTTTCTCTCTTTTAGCAAACTTTTTCACAAGAGAATCAAAGGTTATATCTTTGAGATTTCCATTTGCTTGCAATGATTCAAGATAATTGGAGTAAGTAGGATAAAGTGCCTTGAGAAAAGCAATAAGAGGAATATCCAATTCAACCTTAGTGGATTTGATATCATGCATTATAGACTTTACTTCAGATGCAAGAGCAAGAGGATCATTATTTTGCAGTTCAAGAGTGAAGAGTTTAATCATGAGTTGAACAACTTCAAGTGCAGAATGTGAGTCATAGAGTTCTTTCAGCTTTTGTAAGGCTTCAAAGGCAGTTGAATATGACAAAATATGGCGACTCACCTCTTTATTTACAGATGTTGCGATTAATGCATAAGCTTTGCTGTTCTTGTTTTCCCAAATGACGAGCTCTTTGTCTGAGGTAGGTTGTACTGGTTCATTGTCTCTGTCTCCGACACACACTCCTTTCCACAAATCATTGAACTGAGGTGTGTTTTATCATCCGGGACCATTCAGGATAGTTCTCCTTGCCAGTGAGAACTATTCCCACCATGGATATGATTGAATGCATATTGTAAAAAAAACTTATGCTGGCAAAAATCTATGTACTGTAAAAATACTTCTGCTGATAGAAAAATACTTCTGCCAATATACAGTAAAATTATACTTCTGGTGGTAATTTTTAACAAATTACGGTTCAACGAGGCATTCTCTCCATATAGGGCTTTGTACTATCTTTGTCTTTAATGAAAATATAAAACATTTCCCAAAGAAATATTCAGATCAGGAATGCACTCTTCAAAAAAATTTCAAATCTCTTCCTCATAAATTTTTTTTCCTTTTGGTTCCTGTGTAGCGCATTTCACTTACTACTAAAACAAAAAGAATTGAAATTTTGTGTACAACTTTACGTACTCTGCTTCATAAAGAAGATTCCACATCACACAAGCAGCTTAATTCATATTACAGGTAGCGTAATATCATATTTAGGCAGTGTAAATCACATAGCATTCAACGCATATGCCATGATTCCACATCACACGGGCAACTTAATTCATATTACAGGTAGTGTAAATATCATATTCAGGTAGCGTAAATCACACAACATTCAATGAATATGCCATGAACAGCTCAACGCATATGCCAAAAACAGTGTATAGCCAAAAAACACTCAACATATATATATATATATATATATATATACCAGTGTTCTTCAAAACAGGAGCAACGTTCTCCACTGGAGCAACGTTCTTCACAATCGCTGCTAATCTCATATGCACTTTTAAATCGCTAAAACATTTCCAGGTAGGAAAATTTCACTGCGATTTACTACAACATCGATGGCATCCTCACGATGGCTCTCGGGGCCATGCAGCAAGAGAACCATCCTTTGAAACTAGAACAAAATGCAGCAAGAGCTATTCCACCGAAACGTCTTCAAAAAATATTCCAAAAGCCGTCCCTCTCTCAACGCTTTCTGAATTTAGGCAGTAAGAACAGTGAACAAACTATGAACATACTGCATAGTTGATAGAGAGGACAAAGGGCACAGTAGACAGTGGAGTTACAACTATTTTGGGAGCTAGCTCTGATACCATGTCAGACCAGACAGTAACTCCTCAAAGCAAAAACTGATTCATGTGTATTATTCCATCAGGTAGGTCTTCATTATATACATGAGGGAGAGACTGTCCAATTCATCTCCCGATGACTGTTCATATTTCTAATTTATCTATTTACATAAATTCACCCAATCACAAGGATTAGGTGTGAACATCTTTGTTTCTACTTTTTTCTATTGTTGTTATTTTAGGAGGATGCATATATGTTCCTTAGGCTGCACCCGAGGAATTTCACAAAATAGCATCTATTATCCAATGGGAAGGATGACTCTTGCAATTTGTTATTCATATTTTAGATGCATAATTAATTAGCTAAAATCTAGAGAAATGCATAATCTTTTAAGAAGGACCTAGTATATTAGTTGATGCCTTGAATTTCTAAACATATAGTGACAAATGGCAAGCTAATGGTCAAATCAAATTTAAGGTTTCTCAGATTTTATGTGGATAAACAAACTTTTGAAAATCTAGGAACCCATTCAAATTTAAGGATAAAATCTTAATAGAAGGAATATCCCTGATAATAAACACTTTTTAATTGAAAAATATACAAAAGACTAATTTTTCCTTGTGATTTCAAAAAATCTCATCAAATTTAAGTAATCTTCGTAAATTTGAAGAGGGTTTATGTAGTATACCTAAGGTATATTATAAGAAATATTATCATATTGCAGTAAATAAATATCTTGTAACAATTGTTCTATAACTAATCAATATTACATATTAATGATTATATTACATAATAACTACCATATGACTATTGTTACATAACACTTATTTATTACGTTACAATCATAAATCTAATAACATATCTAAAGTATATTACATTTTTTGAAATAATTAAATTGTAACTAATGGTTAAGGACATGTGATTTTTTAGGGAAGTCAAATATTCAAATCTAAAAGGGGTTTCCTATATTCACATTTATTTTATAGTAGAGCCAAAATGATTGAAATATTTTATTTATAATCTAATTTTTTATCTATCTATTTTTAATATTCTTTAAATGCCACATATTAATTTTATATTAAGAATTGAAAGAATTGCACACCTCTCAAATATTCAAATCTAAAAGGGGTTTTCCCATATTCACATTTGTTTTATAATAGAACCAAAATAATTGAATTTTTTTTTTTTATAATCCATTTTTTTTATTTATTATTAATATTTTTAAATGCCACATATTAATTTTATATTAAGAATCGAAAGAATGCACATCTCCTTTTTATTTTTTTTATTAGAAATTCATTTTAAGAAAAAAAAAAATTTCCACTTTCAATATATATAATTATTTTTTTTCATATATATAGTAGTATAGATATTTAAATAGTTTATCTAAATCTTGTATTGAAATATTTTTAATAAGTATTAAAATTATACATCTTCCACACTTTTAATTGGAAATATATTTATTTTCTATACTTTTTTTTTTAATTGATATAAAATTTTGTTATTTCACATTAACATCTAAATATTTTACGTGTAAATAACATCTAAATATTTTACTTGTAGTTGAGTGTGAGACTAAAATATTTTTACATCTTTTAAATTGTAATGTAATTTAAAGTAATCAAATAGGTATATTCATTTTTGTTTTTAATTATAGTTGACATTATTTTTTTATTTAGAAAATATTTCATTTTTGTTTTTATTTATTTTTTTCACTTTTTATTGTTTTTATCATTTTTTTTTGAAGTTGACCACATTAAAAATATTAATGTGATTGATATAGATGAAGACTTCATAAATATCAACTTTAACTTAAGAAAAAAATTATAAATGAATGTTATAAATAATAATGATGAACTTACATGGAGTAAATGATTAGAATTGAAATAATCTCAAATCCCTAGGAAATTAGTGGATGGGGAACCACTTGGCACAAATATAATTTTTTAAATTTATTAAAAGTAAGGGACCATTTTGCTAAATAATTTTTTCTTATATATAAATGAATGTTATAAATGGAATAACTTATTAGAATTGAAATAATCTCAAATCCCTAGGAAATTGGTGGGCCATGAGCTACATGACAAGATTATAATTTAAAAAAAAAAAAAAAAAGTCAATACAACATAATGAACTTTATAATACACTATAACCAATGATAAACATTAAATATAAGCATACGCTGAGCATATTTCCTTGAGAATCAATCTAGCCCCTCAATTAAAAAAAATCAACAAATCCTCATCCACCTTACGCTGAAATAAGAAGCCTTCAACAATAATGCTTTTAATTAAAACTAACCACTAATCAAATAAATATATCTATTTTTATTTTTAATTATGATTGCTACTGTTTTTTAATAAAATATTTTATTTTTATTTAAAAAAATTACACATTTCCTTAAATATAATTTTTTTTGCAACACTAACTTAAAGAAAATTGAAAAAAACATAATTTTTTATAAAAAATAATATATATTTTTTAAATAAATAAATTTTAAAAATATAAAACTATGGAAATAAAATTTCTTAAATAATCATAAATATCAGTAACAATTAAATCTTAACAACAACCACATTATTAATAATACTAATATTTATAATTTAAATCGAAATTCAATTTGAAAGTTATTTAAATTTTAATAATTAAAAACAAATTAATGGACTCTACCTCTCAGTAGCGTGAATGAGTGAACAACTTAATCGTGTATGATAAATATATTTTTTTTAGTAATTTCAATGCGTTAACCATTTTGCTGTGCATTTATTCATTGCAAAGGCTGGCATCTGCCCCGTGCTGTGGTTGCGTAAGTTGAATTTAATTCAATTCCTCGAGCTGTCGGGTAGACCGCGCTGCGACAACGACGGATGTCAGACTTAACCCAAGTTTCTGGTTCCAAAGGATGTCAGGAAAAAAATAGTGGCGTGTTGTATCGTTTTATATCGACCTATTGGTGTGTTGTATCGTCTTATATCGATATCAACCTTATATCAGATCGCATTAATTTTACTATGGTTTACGAAATAAGAGTTGCCATATTAATATTCTCTATAAACGACGGAAAAATGGGTCCAAATAGCCACGTAAGAATGTTAAGTGAATGTGCAATGGAGAGATAAGGGCTGCCGTCCAATAGCCATCCGATTGTGTTTGGTGAGTCGCAAACCCCGAAAGACCTAGAGGCATCGATACTCGAAAAGCCGTCCCGTTATGTTTGGTGAGAAACAATGTTATCGTTAACTGCAGTCGCAATTAATAATGTGATCGTGTGATCGTGAGTTTTAAGGACGAGCTTTTTCGATGGCTATTTTACATAGTTGGGAGTTTTATTTGTTTTATTAAAAACAAATTAAATATGGTTTTTGAAATTTAGAGGAGAAGAGGTTTTTTTTTTTAAGTTTTTTTTAAAAGGTTTTTTAAGAAATAAGTTGCATGGTATTAAAAAAAAAGAAAATAAGCTAGGATTTGTAAAAATTTGTTTATTTGCATTTTTTTTTTTTTGTAAGTATGACAGTGTTTTGGGTGAAGATTGTGTCTTAGGGGGTGCATATTGAAAATCATATTTTTTCGAGGGGCGATATAGAAAGGATCTGTCATATGTGTGAGAATAGGAACATTGAGGATGAAAACCACTTCATCTTAGGGCGATATAGAAAGGATCTGCCATATATGTGAGAATAGGAACATTGAGGATAAAAAACACTTCCTCATAGAGTGCCCCGCATACAACCACATTAGATCTTAGTGTCACAGTCTTTGTTACAATACTGACCTTCCTAGCCTTTTACAATGTCAAAATTATAGTGAGCTCGGGAGGCTTCTCTCCAAGCTTTTTGAGCATAGAAATAAAATCTTAAATCAAAATAAATAATTTGTTTCTTTAGGTTCGATAGACCAATGTTTGGTCTCACTGGACGTTAACCATCATCATCATCATCATCAAAGAAGACAGTGTCATGCAATTAGTAAAGAACGATTGAATCATATGAAAGAAAGAAAACAAAAAGAATAGGCAAAGATCATTGCCATGGTTAGAGAGGTTCAAGCCAGTCGAGGAATTGAGAAGTCTAGGAGAAGACAAAGAAGAAATCAAAAGTGATTGGTGTAGCTTTGATCTGCCACCACCTCCTATGTTTACAGGTGAATATTTTGATCATTGGGTTATCAAGATGATAACTTTTCTTCAAGCTAGAGAGTTAATTGAATACAAATCTAATAACCCATATGACGAAGTATGCGATGCTTTAGCATTGAATTTTATAAAACACGCATTGGATGCATGGAAAATTTTAGGGGCTAATGTTCGCCCAGTGGGCTAATTTTCCATGATTTTTCCACAAAAAAGATTCGCCAATTTCCAATTTTATAAAAGACGATTCGCCCAAATTTTAGAATATAAAATTATTTTACCTTAAAAATCGCCAACATTATATAGAGAATATATATATATTAATTATAAATTTGATTAATTTTACAAATATATCAATAAACATTTATAATTTGCATATTAGGGATTAGTGAGATTCGCCAAAGTTTTAAACTTCAAGAAAATTTTCCATCCTTAAAATTTTCCTTGATTGGATGAGAAGTGTTTGTGCAAGGTAGCAAAAGCTACAACTTCCAAGGAAGCATGGAAGATCTTGGAAACAGAGTTTGGCACAAAGGAGAGTGACATGCAGCAGCAGGTTATGTCACAAGCAAAGAAGTCAGCCACATATATTAGAGTAGATGAGAAAGACTCTGAGAGGAAAACAGAGCTTGGGAAACCTCACTCAAAAGTGGATGATTGTTTTCAAGACCATAAAATTGAAACCCATTATGCAAACATACATATGGATGAAGAAGATGCAACAAAGATTGCAGAGAGAGAGATTCAAGCCTTTGTGTGTGAAACAGAGAAAAAGCATATAAATGCTCAAGGAATACATTGTAATATGGATGATGCAGATGATTGTGAATCCCATTGTGATGAGACACATGTGGATGATGACTACAAAGTGATATGTGAATTGGTGAATCCGGACACAACTGATGGATTTGGTAAAGTTGAAATTGTCAATGAAACTGACAATGAGCACATGCATGCTCGGATATCCCACCATAGTGTGAATGAACATTATATTGATGATATGTGTGGCTTCTTTTTTGAAACAGTGATTGATTGTGACAGTACAGTAAGCGCAATGTTTAATGAAGCATTGAAGGGTGAAGTTGTCATTGTAGCAGCAAAATATGAATCAGTTGGAACCTCTCATGAAGCAGTTTTTCATATAGCAACAGTGGATGATCAAGAACGGGATAAAGTGATTGAAGAGTTTTTGATGAAAATATCCACTAACAACATAACAATGGAAGACAACCTCAATGCAGTTGAATCGAAGGTAGATGTAGAGAAGGAAGCTCTCATAGAAGAGAGTCATATTAAAGATGTTTTTAACATTGTTTTTTAATATGTAGATGTTTAGAATAGCATGGGCAAAGAAGTTGAAAGCAAGGTTGTTAATAAGTTTCATGCAGATTTAAAGTTCATTGAAGAATGGATTCAGAAACCAATAGGACAAATTGAAGTGATTTAAACTCATGAATATAAAGCACAAGAAGCAAAGCAAAGAAGACAATTTGAAGACGCAATGTTTTGGCAGCAGTGCATGGTTGAACAAATATTTGAAGAGGAAAGTGTAGTAGACAAGATTAAATTGTGTTTCAGCACAAATTCAAGAAAATTCAAAGAAAAATTGTAGCAACAACAAGTAAAGGAACATGGAGTCTATAACAAGAAAGTGCAAGAGAGAATGAAGCAATTTCGAGGATATAAAATCTGGAAGCGGAGAAAAAGAAAACGCAAAATTGTAAAATTCTTGAGTCATTGTAAGCCTAGCTGAGACATAGACGAGCAGGCATGTTTGAGTCATAATCGAGTCAAATTAAGATATGTTGAGTCATGCGGTCATAATTAAGGGTGTGGAGTTGGCTAAACATAGAGAGATAGTTAACTGAGTGATTGGGTGATATGAGTGTTTGAGTATTGAGTAAAGTCGAGTTAAGTGATATATGACTTTGAGTGTGTGGTTGCATGTAGTTGTATGTGAAGATATTTTAGGCGAGTCCCTAGTAGAAAAAAATTTAAATACCCTTCATTGGATTCATTGTAGGAATCATGTTTTGTGTGATCAATAGAAGAGTACCAGCTCATGTTTTGTGTGAATTAATGCTTTAATTTATGATAACTTTTTTGAGAAATTTGACCATTTTTTTGAAACTATGAGCAAGTTTTAGTTTATAGGAATTTTTTGAAAGTTTAAGATATATATTAAGAAAGAAAAAAAGAAAAATAATAATATTGTAAAATAAAAAATTATTAATTATTTATAAAAAATTATAATATTTAAATTATATAAATTTAATAATTTAAAATTATTATTATTTTTTTAATTTCGATAAATTTAACTGAAAAATCCAAAAAAAAAAATTCTGATGATTATTTTAATGTTTTTTTTATGGCCACAAGTCTATTCTCATAGCCAGGTTTATTTTCAAGGTTGGATGAGATTAATTAACAAAGAAAATAAAATTATTTCTATTTGAAAAAAAAGTTCAATCTTCATGTTAGACAATGTTAGTGAAAAACAAACGTCACTAATAACATCTCGCAACAACAATATTAAGATTTTTTTTTTTTTCAATCCAACTATACGTCATATCTGTATTTATCTGTACATCTATAAGCTTCTTCCATATTATACTATTCACTTATAATGTTTCCTTTATAGCTTTTCCTTTACAACATATACTTAAAATCAATTCTCCAAATAGCAAAAGGCTTTTTATGCATTTTATAATCAATCAAACATTCAACTTATCCATGGACCTAATAATCATTGCAATTATTCAAATATATTTTGCGATCAGGGATGCTGATTTGAAGATATACAAATGATAGTGACGAATCTGAAATGAATCAGCCTCATCCACTACCCAAATACAAAGTCAAAGGAAAATTAATGATATACTCTTCAATGTTTGTGCAGCAGTCTTTTGAGATTGAAAGGTGGGATGAAGGATGTATTCCCTTGCCAAATCTGGTGAGAAACCATCTCATAAATTTTCTCAGTGGGATGGATTCCATCCCAAAATACGTATTTCTCTGGACGTTTGCAAAGAAAAGCGCTGTATTGGAATCTCCAACCCACAAGACACAGCAGTGTTAAATGGCCCGGCTCCACAGCACGCAGACGTCGTGTTTTTAAAACCTGAAATGAAAGCCACGTCCCATATTGCATTTAGTCAATTCGCAAACCAAGCCACCCATATAATGTTTTCGAAATTTATACTGCTTTTTTCAAATATCACTGATTTTTACCATAGGATTCACCGTGCTGAATTATATTTAATACGAAATCATAAGTGTTAGCTAACAGGATCGTTGCTCCATCTAATTTTTTATTCAGCTGGTTGACGAGCTGCCTGAGACCATTATTATATGCCACAGCCAGCTGATTTGCAATTTCCACACATCCACCGTTATATGCCTTCAATCCTGCGAGCCTCAAATTTGGACTACATCCTAGAGGGCCGATATCTAATACAACCAAGTTTCTTGCCCCATTTTTGTAAAGTGCCTGCAACATCCACATATAGAGAATACCCCAACAATTATCAGAATCGAAAAATCAGGTCAATAATTAACTGGTAAAAATAAAATATGAATGCTTTATACTTACCAACAAGTGTTCGTTATATTTACTAAGCAGCAGCTTAACAAAATCCTCGGTACTTGTAGAGTTTTGGAAGGTGGTATTCGCTAAATAGTTGAGGCCAATATCATTGCCACCACTGGTAATGGAATACAAGGACTTGGATAGATATTCTTTTGCATAATAATCTCCTCCAAGCTTTTTCCCTAGACGCGAAGAATAGTTGGCGAATTGGCGTATCTGGAGACTTAAAGGGATGATATTCTGCATAGCGAAAACACCAACCACGTTTAAGTGTTTATTTTCAACATGTAAATTCTTCTCCATCAATTAGATAGAACATGTGTTTATTTTGGGACTCACCAAGTAATTCCCCGTGGAATCCAGTATTCCGCTTCCTCCAGATGCGAAATTAATACCTTGAGAGAAGTTAGACCGTGGGTTCAGATATGGAGGTGGAAAGGGCAACCTTAACTGAGTAGCTGCGGATACAAATATCATACGTATATCATAATCTCATGGAAAAATCAACCATATAATTATCATTAAGTTGGATGCGGTAGAATAAAGGGATCCAATAAATCCCATGCTATCGGGCCATAAATGAACGGCGGGTGTATATGCCCACCGTTCGATTTTATGGCTCGCCATAAAGGTAAATAGGTGAAGAAAATACCGATGAAATCGAATGCAGTTCGGCCATTAGAGAAACGACCAGTGGGGCGATGGAAGAAGGTCTCTCCGTATGGCGGAAAATTAGCTTTGTCAGTTGTGTTGGCAATGAAATTGTTGGTAGCAGCGTCTGCTAGAGAATCTCCAAAAATGAACATGGCGGGGACATTATAGTTAATTGGTGTAGCCAAAGGAAGAGATAAAAGCAACGTAAGGGCAACGAGCATTGTTAATAACTCCATCATAAAGGAATATGATTGCAGCAAAGGGAATCGAGGGAGGCATGGATGGATGTAGATAAATGAAAACGAAATGCATTTATAGAGAAAGATGATCCAATTTTTAAATAAAAAATTAAGGATGGGGAGACAGCAAGGCAGGCTTCTTAATTTTAAATAAAAAATTAAGAGGATCCCAGGAGTCCCTCGTCCCGCGTTGCGTTCACACGCAAATTCGGAAGAAAATGCATTTATAGAGAAAGATGATCCAATTTTTAAATGAAAAATTAAGGGTGGGGAGACAGCAAGGCAGTTGTGTTGGCAATGAAATTGTTGTACCAGCATCTGCAAGAGAATCCCCAAAAATGAACATGGCAGGGACATTATGTAAATTAATAAGAACTCCATTATAAACTTCCCCTTCGCCTTCACGGAATTGATGGACATATATACATGAAAACGAAATACAACGGCACTCTCTGTGTGATCCGCATCCTCATTTATGGGTAAAATTGATATAATTTGGGAATAAAATAAGAATGAGTTCGGCGTAATGTAAAGTAGCTGAGCCAAAGCTAAAGGTCAGTTTATTCCAATATCGAGGAGTTTAGTTCATCTATTTAGTTAGTCATTGTTTTTATATCTTGTTAGAATATGGAGTAGTTATGTGAATTTTTATATTTCCTTTTAGCATTACTTAAAAATCAATCACATCACGTTTAATGATATTTATATACCAGAGTGATGAGATGCGTACTAAACAAGTAACGGAGAATTTTAAAATATATTACTTGTGAAGTAAGGGAAACTTCAAAATTATATTACTCGCGAAGTTCGAGGCGAGGATGAAGTGGGCGGTTTTTCAACATAGTAATACAGTGGGGGAGCTTAGTGGATTGATACGTATGAAACAAGTAAACCAAAATTCAATACTATATTAATTAGTTGTGACGGTCGAGGTGAAGTTGAAGTGAGTGTTTCCTAGCATAATATTGTAGAAAAGTTTTAGCAAGGTATCAAGGTATTTTGTATTTCTAGGTAATGAATGAATTAATAAGCTTTTTTTGGTAAGTCAATATTAGTGGATTGATTTTATTTTTTTTTTATTTTTTTTTCTTCAATAAGAAAAAAAAAGCTGTATTATATTCATATAAGATGAGAATATACATTATGGAGCAGGTATGCGAGATATACATCATAGGCACATAGTATATGGATGATATATATTATGGGGCAGTTATCAAATACATCATGGGCAGATAGTATATGGGAGATCATATGTCAAATAGAAACTGATGTTGAGACTACATTCCGTGTGGAAGACAATGAGATCTATTGCCCCCAATGACATAGAAAAAGACCAAAAACCTCCCAAAAACATAACTTATATATGAAGATGTCTGCAAAAATCCTCAGATACATAGATGATAGTAGAAGGATGGAAAAACCAAAATATTTGTATGAAACAAGTAAAGAAAAGTTTAAAACCATATTAATTGTGAAGGTCAAAGGTTTTTATTATATCAAAAGAAATTATATTATTAGTGGATTGCTATGTATGAAACAAGTAAAGAAAAATTTAAAACTATATTAATTGTGAAGGTCGAGGTGAAGTTGAATTGAATGTTTCCTCGCATAATATTGTAGAGAAGTTTTAGTGGATTAATGGAAAAAAAGAAAATAAGGAAGGTATGAACGTATTTTTGTATCTTTTTGTAATTAATAAATTAATAAAAATGAAAATTATAGAGATTATATTACTAAATACAATTTTTCATTATTTTGTTCATTTTAGTTTTATTAGATTTATTGGTTACAAGATAACATTTAAAACAAATAGCAAGTTTTCAGTACAATCTTATTAACTAAAGTTGAAATAGCCAGTGAAACCAAAAAAAATTGAGACCATAATACAACCCACAACCATCAGGGATCATAAGAATTGATCAGAGTAGGGTTCTTTGTTCCAACACCACGTGATGCGGGAGGTCTAAAGTCATAGTGCACATTCTTTTCCATGTCTGCAAGCCTCCCTTCAAAGTGTTCCAGCTTCTCATAAATTCTCCTTTGACTCCTTTGCAAGGTGGCCAAACGATCTTGCATTTGCTATTGATTACAATGGAGATTGTTTAAAAGTTCGATGACCACATTCTTGTCATCATGACAGTCCCTGTTGAGCTGCTTTAAGAGGAGGGTCACATGTCTAAGCTGGTTGTGGAATATGTCTAAAGGGGGGTGAGCGGGTGCGGGGGAGGGGGGTAATTCCACTGTTCTAGTTGACTCTGTAGGGATGGGGTCCATTGCCTCACCAAGACCACGTTCATCCATGATACGTTCTCCATGTTGAACCCTCGGTCCTATACCCCTTCTCTCCCTTCCATACTGACGGTGCATAGTCCATTGAGATGGGTCCTAAAGAAACCCACAATTAAAGTTAAACCTCGTTGGCCTACAACAATATACATAAGTATATCGACAAGTCTCCACACTCAAACAACGATGCAACTGGAAAACCACAGACCCATGGTGTTGGCTCTCGTCATATCCCTCGATTAAACGACTCAGACCGACTAGTAGACAGGTCGACCACCCACCTAACACCACTAGAAGGGAAACAAGAAACTCCCTACCTCTGTGCCAAGCCCTTAACTTCAAATAGAAAGAAATAATCACATGGCCTCCAAGGTGATCAACAAACATATTGACCTTCTAAAAAAAATCTTTGTAACTACCATAGGTGCAACAACCATGCGAGGCAATTTCAACAACTTCGCACCAAGGCATTGAGAATCACCCAACAACAAAAGTCAACACTAAGCGCAACTAGCAAGGGTGGAGGATGAGCTCAAACTCTTCTATCCAAGCCCTTTAAAACACCACCAAAAACTCTTAATGCGACTGACCAAACCTCTATAATGACACCAATTCTCAACAAAATTCACATAAATAAGCTAGGACTCCCCAAAGAAGGAATAGCCACCTATAACATTGACAATTACAAAAACAACTACTCATAAAAACCATAAATACGTACCAATTTCTTGGTCAAAGGTCTACAATCCAATTCCAACTAGCAATCCACCATGCGAAGACCCCACATTGTTGGTAACTCCATAGACTTTAGAGAAATTCTCTAGTTGATACTCCTTATGCTAGGTGATGAGTCCCATCAATAGGTACATTTTGAAGATCATTATGCCATCCTCCAGCCTTAAATCTATCCTTCTCTGACATTAATTCGCATTTTTTTGTTATATTATGCTTAGTAAGGGGAGTAAAAGGTGTTTGTCATAGCATGTGGCCCAATGTGGTTTAATTGTAGGAAATGAAGCATTTTTTAGGCTATTACTATGCAGGGGCTTGAGGGAGACAACTAGGAGAGAGTCTAGGGGGTTTGTCCACCTCCTTAACTCTGTAAAAATCAGCTTGGGATCACAATATCCTCTCTCACCAATTTGAATTCATTGGCAGTCAAGTGACTCCTAGTTCAAGTGAAGACCAAGAGGGACAAGATCCACCATTTTCGAGATCAAGGAGGGAACCACTCCTACTTTCAAGGGAGTTGCTGCCCTTTTGTATAAATAACATAGAAGAAGATCTCATTAGGATTCAAAGTTTTTGTTCATCTAAGGGTAGCAATTGATCTTAAATATTGACATTGTTACTTTAAACATTTATGTGATGTATTAGACCTGCAAATTTTGATAATGAGAAGTTGGATTTTAAGTTGCATCTAAGTTAGTTTTAGAGGGCTGGGACCCTTGGGTTTGGGCCAAACCCAGAGGCTTTAGTCCCTCTTTTTTTTACTTATGTTTCTTCTTGATTCTAAGAAGTTCATAGTTTCTTGCATTTCGGTAGAGATTAATCTATAAAATCTCATGGTTGTAGCCTCTACATCAACTCTCTTATGGGAGAATGAGTGGAAGCATTCACAACCACAGTCCAAAACAATTTTTTTTATCATCTCTTACAAATAGATTAGTGTTAGTTGTCCTGTTTTACATTTTCTTTCCGTAGCTTAGAACTCAGTTTAGTGCTTAGAGCATTATTATTGCATAAATTATATGTTATTTAAATTCAACTCATCTTTTCCATCATAAGTTATCTAATTTTGGTAATGATAAATGGATGCATGCATGTGATTGACTGCAGGGCTATGTTGATCTATAGGGAAGGGAACTTTTACGTTTCCATCTTGAGTTCCTTCATATTCTCTTTCCACTTCCAAATTCTGTCCAAAAACTCTGTTTTATAAGTCACTTTTCCTAGTACACTGAGAGCACTCATCCTAATGCAAGATAGGCATATGAGAGGCTGTGAGCTTGGATAGGGGCTCAAACCAACCTCCCTCCATTTTCTTTAACTTCCATCCACCTATCCATACCCTCAAGACATCATTTTCACCTTCAAAAGCCACTCGGATGCGCTCCTGTAGCATTATAGGTCTCATGTAGCAATCACCTGTAGCAAACCTGTAGCATCACTTTCCTTCATCAGTTTTGATCCCCACTGCAACCTTGACTTAACATAGATGAATAATGACCCCCAGCTGTGATTTTTTGATCAAGGGAAGCTCCTAGGCCACTCCAACCCTCTCTTTTCTTTACTACAAAAATAGAGTAGAGTTAGTTTTTTTATCACAAGTATGATGCAAGTAGGTTAATGATTTACAAGCAAGTTTGAACTAGGTAGATGGTACATGAATTATGACTCGTAGTTTGATGAATTTGTTGGAAATAATACTGAGAGGGGGGGTGAATCAATATTATCAATTTAATAATATTTCATTTCCATAAACAGATTTATATACGCAACTTCGGTTAATGCAACTTGCGTATATATGCAACTAAGTTTAGAGCAACCAGCGTACACCTTGTAAACTTATAATTTAGTTAGTTGATCTTTAATCTATGTATCAAAACCATATAAGCAGTAACAGGTACAGTAAAAGTAGATCAGACAATCATACACAAGAACATAATATATAAGGTGGAAACCCAATGTGGGTGAAAACCACTTGCCGCAATTCATCTCTATCTTCTTTTAATAAGAAACTTATTTTTACAATATTTTTGTACGGGTACAGTCTTATACCAGTACGCAGGCTTCTACCTGCAGAAGGCTACAACCTTCTCTCGTTCTCTAGCTTCTCCTGGAAGGGAGCTACAACCCCGTTAGCTCTTGTACTAGTTCATGTACTAGTACATAGGTGCTGACCTACAGAAGGCTACAACCTTCTCTTTTCTTTCAGGGAACACGTTTCATAAAGTTTCAGACTGGATCCATCAATAGCATTAATCAAACATCAAAATATATCTGCATCAATCAATCTCCCTTGCACTAACCAAAAGTGAATCAAACAATCACTTCTCTGAATGCTGTAACCAGAATACAGTACCAGTACCAGAACCCAACCAAAACTAAGAACACTGCAATAGTAAACAGAAGTAGCTAAAACATATTTTATGATACGTACGTTACTTCAATATGTATAACCTGAGTGAATACGCCGCTATATGAAGGCAAACCTGCGTATACACTAGTTTGAATTGTTGAATTAGCGTGTATACATGCCTTTTCTATACTGAACCTGCGTACAAATCTGTAAAATATGATTTACCCTTTTCAACTATTCATACATCAGTTATACCTAGATCATCAGATTTATAGATCAAGACATGCGCCAAATATAAATGATCAAAATCACACAAAGATACTTCTCTTCAAGCCTTAAGATCTTGACCCATCAATAGAACTTATCCTTCTTCTAGCGCTTAGGTTCCTCCTTGATGCAGATCCAGCTATGCACCATAACCCAATCACTAGTATTCTAGATCTTGCTCCTTATTACATATTCAATTCTTGAGTACATTTGCCTAATGATATCCACCTCCTTTTATAGTCTTAGGCCTTACTCAATACCATGGTCCAAAACCACTTAGAAGCAATACCTTGGACCAAATACCATAGACCAAAACCCAGTTTTCCAACATGTACGCGCTTTTCCTTGCATGAAAGTGCATGTATACGCATACGCGCCTTTTGGTCTGCAATCCCGTGTGTATACGTAATTTGGTCAAGGGGAGCCTGCATATACCTCTTTTTCTTTCATTCTGTGATCCTAAACTGTGATCTGTCATCCGAGTGAGTTGCCATCAAGGATAACACCTGTGACATAGCACCAAACCTGTGTTCATAATGCCAAAAATCTCCCCCTTTGGACTTGATGGCAACCCCAAGTTACTCTCCCCCTTTGTCATCAAGGGTAAAGGGTTATGCTCCCCCTGAGCGCATGTTGAATTCTCTGATATGCTGAAGGGAGCTGATCATGCTCCCCCTAACTATAAGCAAGGTTTGCAAAGAGATGTTCTTCAAGAAGAACATGACTTTATACATCATAAATGACCTTCCTATCACCAAAGGCTCATACCTACATCCATCTCCCAACCAAGTGGGGATATACCAAGATTGACTCATCCACCCAACCAAGTGGGGATACACCAAAATTGTATACATGGTAAAACAAGAACATTACATCATCCATCCCAGGCATAGTGGGGAAACAAAATAGGTCGTTACATGACCTTGATAATAAAATATATACATGACATAGAGACATAATACCTAAAACTAGCAAGCAACATCTGTCAATCACCATCCAAACCAGCAACCATGATCTCCCTCTGTGTTTGAATAAAAAACAACTGTGAAATTGTACCAAGATCTTCTAAGATAATGCCAACAATGCATTTTTAGAAGTATATGCTCCCCCTGAACCTGTGCCAGATGATCACTATTAGACCCATATCAGACTCTTTTCATCCTAAGTCTGGCCCACTGATATTCTTCAAACCAACATATACGCGGCTATATCTACAGCAACCGGCATATGTAGGTGGATACACTTCATGAAACTCGCGTACAACCATTGTTCTCTAAAACAGATAAGTTTCAGCAGCAAGATGATGCATCAACTACTCCTAGCTTCTGTCTGAGGTATTCAAATGAATTTCTGGGTAGTGGTTTGGTGAATATATCAGCAACCTGTTCCTTGGAGGGAACATACTCCAATTTGACCTTTTGTTCAAGTACTTGTTCCCAGAGAAAATGATATTTGATAGGTATGTGCTTGGTCTTGGAATGCATGACTGGATTCTTTGAAATACTAATTACGCTTGTATTATCACATAGAATGGAGATGGATGGAGTACATGTGATCTGAATGTCTTGCAATGTTTGCATCATCCAAAGGAGTTGTGTGCAACAAGATGCAGCAGCCACATATTCTACTTCAACTGTAAATAATGCAATTGAACTCTGTTTCTTGCTGAACCAAGACACCAATATGGAACCCATATAGAATGCACCACCACTAGTGCTTTTTCTGTCATCCATGCTTCCTTCCCAATCTGCATCTGTATATGCATGAAGTGTGAGATCTGTATCTCTGGGATACCATAAACCAAAGTTTTGTGTCCCTTGAAGATATTTAAAAATCCTTTTGATTGCTTGAAGGTGTGCTTCCTTTGGATTTGCTTGGAATCTTCCAACTATTCCCATTGCATGCATGATGTCTAGTTGGGTACCGGTTAGATAGAGCTGACTACCAATCATAGATCTGTAGGTTGGTTGATGCACTGCTGCTGATTCATCATTTGCATTGAGGCTGCATCCTATTACCATAGGGGTACATACTGGTTTAGCATCTTCCATTCCATATTTCTTCAAGATCTGCTTGAGGTACTTGGTTTGTGATAGAAAAATGCCATCTTTATTTTGTTGAACTTGTAAGCCAAGAAAATATGTGAGTTCACCAAGGAGGGACATTTCAAATTCTTTCTACATTACCAAAGCAAAGTTTTGACTCATAGCTTCTTCATTACTACAAAAAATGATATCATCAACATACACAACAACTATTAGCAATTTATCATTGTCAATTTTTATATATAGATTGCTATCAACTGATCCTTTTGAAAAACCTTGTTGATGAAGGTATTTGTCAAGACGATAATACCAGGCCCTTGGAGCTTGTTTTAGACCATAGAGAGCCTTTCTGAGTCTGCATACAAGTTTTGGATTATTTCCAAGGATGAATCCATTTGGTTGCTCAATATATACTTCTTCTAGATCTCCATTAAGAAAGGTGGATTTCACATCCATTTGATATACTTTGAACTTCTGAAAGCTAGAAAGAGCAAGGAACATTCTTATGGCTTCAAGTCTAGCAACAAGCGCAAAAGTTTCTTCAAAGTCTATACCTTCTTGTTGAGCATATCCTTTACAAACAAGTCTAGCCTTGTTTCTAACAACTTCCCCATTTTCATTCAACTTGTTTTTGAATATCCATTTAGTTCCAATGATATTCTTATCATGAGGTCTAGGAACTAATTCCCAAGTATCATTCTTTTCAATTTGCTCAAGCTCTTCATTCATGGCCTTGACCCAGCATTCATCTTTGCATGCTTCATGTACATTTTGCGGTTCGATGGAGGAAAGCAATGCTATATAGCTTGAAGCTTCTGTAATAGTTCTTCTTGTCTATACACCTGCCTCTTTTTGTCCCAAAATTTGAGTCTCTAGATGATTTTTCTAAACATATCTGGATGGAGTCTTTTCCTCTACCATTATCTGCTCTTCAGGTGCTTCATTGGTTTCTTCTTCTTCAGCATTAGTCTGATTTGATGTGGAAGGATAATCCTCATCTTCTTCCCACTCTTCCTGCTTTGAATTTTCGCCTGCTTCATCAACCACAACATCAATACTTTCAACAATTTTCCCTAGTCTTTTATTATAACACTTGTATCCTTTACTTCGGGAAGAGTAACCAAGGAGAATTCCTTCATTTTCTCTAGGTTCAAACTTGCCAAGTTTTTCATCAGTCCTTTTGATGTAACATTTACTTCCAAAAACTTTGAAGCATTTTACAGTAGGAGTCTTACCATACCAAAGTTCATGAGGAGTTTGAGTGTTGTTTACCCGAACATTTGTTTTTTTGAGAATAGTGACGACAGCAAATGCAGCTTCACCCCAGAAAGTGGCAGGAGTTCCAGACTCATCTAGCATAGCACGAGCCATTTGCTGAACAATTCTATTCATCCTTTCTACCACTCCATTTTGTTGAGGAGTCCTTGTGGTAGAGAATTTCCTTCTTATTGCATGTTCTTCACAGAAATCGAAGAATTCATCTGAGGTAAATTCCCCTCCTCGATCGAACCTGAGGCATTTGATTTTGCGATCTGATTCATTTTCAACCAAAGCTTTGAATGCTTTGAACTTTTCAAATGCTTCGTTTTTATCCTTCAGAAGTCCTATCCAACAAATTATGGAAAAGTCATCAATGAACAATATAAAGTATTCTTCTCCACGAGGTGACTTTTTCCTTGATGGACCACATAAATTAGTATGGACAAGTTCAAGTGGCTTACTAGCTGATCCTTCCCTCTTAGGGAAATGTGTTCTGATTTGCTTACCAAATTGACATGATTTGCATATTATATTTTCTGGAATTCTAATGTCAGGAAGATCGCGAACAGCCTAGTATTTGCATGCTTTCCTTATTTGAGGGAAGCTTAGATTCCCCAACCTTCTGTGCCATAGCCAGTGTTCATCATTTTTTCTTAGATAGCATTGTTGCTGTAAGAGACCTACCCTAGGGTCTGCTAGCAGATCTACTTTCTTCTGAAATGAAATGCGATCAGAGGTGATAACTTATTTACTTACACGGCTTTTAAACAAATACAATTTTATCATTTCATTCTAATCAGCATAAATTAAGGTGAATATTTCATTCTGATAAAATTTACAAGAGTAGTCTATGGAGGAATACCTGTACCGGTGGCTGATGGAGATACCTTTGTCCTACTTCTCCTGCTAAATGCTCCTCTTGACAGACCCAACTGGATTTACCTCCCAGCCAACTAAGAAATAATCCCTAGCCCAGGAAACCTCCATAGGTTCCCTAGCCCTCCAAGCCCAAGTCCAATCAGATGTAGTGTGTGTGTGTCTATGATGAATGATCTAGACCCAAGATAACAATACTTCCCTCCTCTCAACAACCCAAGAAACCTCCACAGGTTCCTAAGGTCTCCAAAAACACAACAAGTCCAAACAATCACAACCAACCCCACAATCATAAGCAAGACCCAACATCCCCTTTTCTCCCTTCCCCCTTCCCTTTTCCATCTCAACCACCTCTCATTAATGTCATTAACTTCTCATCCATCCTTACAGTTGTCTTCTCTTCTCCCAAGTAAAGCTGGGAGTACATTTGGAAATGTGACATGAATATAAAATTGGGAATTTAATGGGAAAGGACCATGTCTTCTCCTAAGTAAATCTGAAAAGTACATTTGGAAATGTGAGATGAATATATATATTGATAATTAAATGGAGAGGACGATGTCTTCTCCCAAGTAAATGTGAGCTCGTACATTAGGGAATATGAGATGTGATTACATGGAGAGGACCATGTCTTCACCCTAGTAAATGTGAGGGTACATTGGGGAATGTGAAATGAATATATATATTGATAATGAGTTGGAGAGGACCATGTCTTCTCCCAAGTAAATGTGAGGGTACGTTGGGAAATGTGAAATGAATATATATATTGATAATGAGTTGGAGAGGACCATGTCTTCTCCCAAGTAAATGTAAGGGTACATTGGGGAATGTGAGATGTAATTACATGGAGAGGACCATGTCTTCTCCCTAGTAAATGTGAGGGTACATTGGGGAATGTGAGATGAATACATATATTATTTGAAATAATGGAAAGAGACCATATCCTACCTAATATTCAATTTGAGAAGGTAAGTGGGGAATTTGAATAATGGAAATCATTAATTTTATATTAGACCAATATTTCTCAATATTTTCAGATAATGTAAACATTAACAAAATTTGCAGGATAAGATTTAAGTGGGGCATTACATACACCCCTCCTTCAGAAAACTTCGTCCCGAAGTTAGAATGAAAAGATGCAAGGAGTTTGAAAGCATAGCAAACCAAAGAGAGTTATAGCAATAAAATTTGATAATTCAGACAATGACATTACTTCCCATCAAGAGTCTCCAACTGATCTATATCCTCCTATCCATCCTGACCTACTTTCGTTCCAACCCTATCCGTCCTCTGCTGCTTTATCAGTGGAAAAAGCCATACTAACCACTAATAAAACTGACATGATGGAAGCATTGAATACATCAACCTAACTTCCCTAGCAGGCAACTAGCAATTGCCATCACACGTCTAGGGGAGCGTGTCCACCACCGCCCTCCCATGATTCTAGGTTTCGGAGGATACACAGTGGGAAATGCCTCCACCCCTCCTGCAGAACTAGGGTCAATACCCTAATATAGACCACACTACAGAGCTGGTTGGATTTGTCATTGAATAATCCAGTCAGGTTGTCTTGCCACCTGTCATTTGCATTTTACTCATGTCATAAGAGTGCACATTAAGTAGATACCAAATGTAGTAAAATAATGTACATTATACCTTCCTCATGAGATGTCTCGTCCTTCCCTCTTGGCTATCATATAGTTCTTTTCCCCCTTGCGGGTTAGCTCTCATTCATGCATTTATATAACAACAAGACATATAATCATCACATTACTAAGTCTAGTATCCATGTGTCAATCTGGGAATTCTCACTAAGTAATTCATTTAAATAAATCATATCCACTTGAACTATATATGTACGAAAATAATTCTGATAAGTTATGCACTAGATAATCCACCACTAAGTGAGTCATACATGTAGTCCATACATCAACCATTTCTGTCATCAATATCAAATCTATCAACTCATTCATATAAGTAGTTTTATTTTTCAAACCAAATGCATCAATATTACATAATGTTAATAAATAAATAACATGGAACTGCAAAATAGAACCTTAACATAGGTAGCTATCTAAGTCAAAATAGGCATTACAAATGCTCAAAAAGTGAGGGGTAGTCACGATGCATAGTCTATGAATCCTCCTAAGTAGCAGAGCCTAGGCTATACTTGTCCCACTGGACCTTAACTTGGTCCACCGTGTGACGTCTGAGCTGTTGAACCCTATGGTCCAATATGCGTAATGGTTCTACCATTACAGTTCCCATGTCCAAGACTTGCAAGTCCTGCCAATCCAGTTTGTGAGATTCATTAGAAACATAATGTCATAAAATAGATACATGAAAAACATCATGAGTTTTATGCAAATGGGGTGGTAGTACAAGACGATAGGCAACTGGTCCAATCTTCTCTTTGATCCTAAAAGGTCCTACGAACCGAGGTGACAATTTCGTCCCCTTCCAAAATCAGATGGTGCTTTTGTTGGGCTGGATACGAATAAAAACTTGGTCCCCTATCTCATAGTTGCGATCAATCCTATGTGAATTGGCATAGGTTTTTTGTTTATCCTATGCTTCCTTTAACCTTTGCCGAACCTGCTTTACCTGTTCCTCCATTTCTTGAACTAATTCCGGGCCAACTATCACTCAGTCCTCCAACTTTTCCCAACTCAACGACGTCGTACAAGGCCTTCCATATAGAGCTTGATAAGGAGGCATCTCGATCGAACTGTGATAACTGTTATTATAGGCAAACTCTACCAATGGTAAGTACCTTTCCCACTGAGTCTGATTATCCATGACGTACATCCTAAGCATGTCCTCCAGAACCTGATTTACTCTTTCAGTCTGCCCATATGTTTCCGGATGATATGAAATGGTCAGGTTTAACTGAGTTCATAGAGCTAACTGCAAACTTGTCCAAAACCTAGATGTAAATCGGGAGTCTCTATCAGAAATGATCTTTGTGGGCAATCTGTGTAGTCGAATAACTTCATTGACAAACACTTGCGCCACATCCGTAACATTGTAAGTGTTCATTACTGGGATGAAATGGGCACTTTTGGTCAATTTATCAACTATAACCAATATAGCATTGTGCCTCTAGGAAGTGAGTGGAAAACCCACAACAAAATCCATGGAAATTACTTCCCATTTAGATGTAGGGATGTCATGAGGTTGTAGGAGTCCTGCTGGATGGTGATGATCAACCTTCACTCACTAACATTCAAGACATTTGGCGACAAACTGGACTATATCATGCTTCATTCCTGCCCAAAAGAAGAGTTTCCTTGTGTCTGCGTACATCTTCTTTACCCTAGGATGTGTAGAATAGAGTGCTCTATGAGACTCTCCGAGGATGGTTTCTATTATACCCCCTTCCTTAGGTACGTACATTCTCCCTTGGAATCTCAATAGCCCATCTGGTTCAAGGACATATCCTTCAAAATTTGGTTCTATTTGTTTCCCATTCTGGATAGCTGAGATGACTTTTAGATACCAACTATCTTCAAATAGTTCCTCCAATATCTGCTCCCTTAAATTTACCTTTAAGGCTACTAGGGAGAAGGTTCGTGGCCTCCTACTTAGTGCATCCGCCACTAAGTTCTCCTTTCCCTTGACGTATGAGATTTCAAAATCATACTCACTCATGAACTTGCTCCATCGCCTTTGTCTGGCATTCAAATCCCTTAGAGTGAAGACATGCTTCAGGCTTTGATGATCTGTTCTTAACTCAAATCTTCTCCCAATGAGGTAGTGTCTCCATAACTTCAAGGCTAACATCACTGCTGCCAATTCTAAGTCGTGGGTAGCATATAACTCTTTATGCTTCTTCAATTTTCTAGAAGCGTAAGTTATTACTCCGCCTTCTTGCATCAATATTGTACCCAATCCCTACGCTGAAGCATCGGTGCAAACAATGAAGTATTTTCTCATGTCTGGTACTTGAAGGATCGGTGCACTAGTTAGTAACCTCTTCAGCTCTGTGAATGCAGTATCACATTCATTTGTCCATTCATACCTAACCCCCTTTCACTGTAATTTGGTGATGGGTTTTGCAATCCTTGAAAACCCTATTGAAAAATGAAATTAACTCAGACAAATATATAAACCACATAAAGTAAACCAAACACAAAATATTGGCGTAAAAATGCTGAAGCCTCATGCTTCCTCAGGTATTCTCACTCTCATTTTCATTAAAAATAATTGAATATAGTGTTACAAATAAATAGATGAGAGACAGTGTTCTCAAGATAGTGCGTGCTATCTTAGACACTTTTGGTTGAGATAATTTCTCCTTTGGTTGAGATAATTTCTCACCAAACACACACCAATATAGGAGTTACCTAAACTAACTCTTATCTTAAAGGAACAACCCAAGAATTAGGCACAAATTCCTAACTTGGAATATTTAATTAATTAATTTATTTTTGGATTTATTATTGTTTTGTGAGAGAGGCTAACATTCCCCCCCTCAATGATAAATCCAAAATAAGAATGAGGAACCATCTTCCAAGTTCTCATGTTGATCCTCAAAAACATTGCCTGGAAAAACCGCCAAAACTGGATGATGGAAAGAACTCAAATCTGAAGAGAACATGAATCAGTTGCATGCCTGATTCATATCTGAATGTCGCTTGACAACTCCATCACGTTCCAAGCTGCAAAAGGATCCAACTATCCTTTGCTTGAAAACAACATCCAGTGTCCACTGACACAATTTTATGAATGCCCACTAGTGTATTTGCTGATGATGATTGCCCACTGGCTGATGATGTCGAAAAACAACTCAATGTTGCTTTTGCTATGATGAAAGCTGCTCATTGCTGCTTTTTTGTTGGTTTCTGACTGGCGAATTTGCTGATGCTCACTGTTGATGAAAAATGCCCACTGGCTGATGAAGATGCCCACTGGCTGCTTCACTAATGTTGTTGAGACTTTCAGTCTGACAACCACTTGTCAATTTCATTGACATTTCCCCCCTTTGTTAGCTGAAAGGAGAGACAATCTTCTCCAAAATATGTCTAAACTCCCCCCTTCAGGTGTAGGAGAGTTTCACTGCTGTACTCCCTCATTCAACTGCATGAGAGTACCATCATCAGTTCATTGTTGGCTGCACTATGTGTGATTGTAGTCAGTTGTAGAACTGAGACAATCTTTTGACTATGGATGACCATTCCCAAGGATCAATCCATTCATAATGTATCTTCAATCTGGCTGATTTTTGTTGGTTGCGACATTTTTCTGAGGAATGATTGGGCTTGCCACAATGGCAACAAGGGTGGAGATCAAAACACTAATCTTCCATATGACCAATTCTTTGACAATGAGAACATTTCGGTTGGACTTCAACTTTAGGTTGCGTGCAGTTCTATTTGTTTGCAACTTTCTCAGAACCTGCTGAGGTGAGTTGTGCAAGAAATCCTACACTGATGAACTTAATTGGCTTGGAATAATCTAGGATATGTAAGTTGGTGTCATCAGTGATGTTAGCTACCTATACCAATAGGTTTCATATTTCATGATTGGCAATGAAAAGGTCCAAATATGCTCTGCTTTGATGATGCAAAGATCACATATTACCATAAGAATATAATCTGTGCTTGTAGCTTGATGTGGACTCAATTTTGATGGATGGTCCAACAGTCTAATCTGGATCATGCCATGTTTTGAATTTTCAGTTGTAGAATAGAGAAAGAAGTCTGTCCAAACTGTTTAATCTTGGCAGACAAGTAGTTCAGGTAGAGAAGAGAAGGCTCCCAACAGCTTAATCTGGGACCTTGGAAGAAATAAGGGTAGAAGTAGATAGAAAAACAAAAGAAAAAGCCAAGGAAAAGAAAAGGCAAGTAAGGGTCTGCAAGCCTAAGTGCACCCTCCAAGGAGAAATAAAAAATGCTAGGAAAATAGATGGGTAGGCAGTAGGGGTTGCAGAAAGGTCATTTCTTATAAGTTGCATGTGTGCTAACTTTGTTTACCAAAGCAAAATCAATAAATTGAGAAGGTGTTATTCTTCATTAAGTTGCAGCAAGCAAAGAAACATGTCTAACCTCCCTTCTTCCCCCTTTTCCATTTCATTACTAACACTCCCTCATCATTTGAGATTCATGGAAGAAATTATGGTTTCATGGTGGTTCTTAATCTTTTGAGAAGCCACATTTCTTGTCTAAAATTCTTTTCATTTTGATCTACTCCCTAAACTAAGTAAGTTTCAAATGAACTTAGTGATTTCCCCCCTCATTCACATTTTCCCCCATATTAACTCTAACTCTATTATATAATTCCCCTATATTACCCTTTCCCTAGTATTATAAACACCATGGTGTATAAACCCCAAATTTTGTATAAATATCCCTCCCCTTGGCATTATAGCCAATAAATCCTCTGTCAGGGATCAAATTAGCATATGGTCACTTTGATGAACCTAAACCTCACCCCTCTCCCTTCTTTAAAGTCATTCCACCCATTAAACCTTCGTTTGTAAAGAAAAAACCTTATAAAAACCCCCTCCTACCCATAAACCCCTTTCAAATTGTGAAATAACACAAAAACCCACCTTTTGCCGCTTATCCAAAGTTTCGGCGCATATGTTTGATTTTTCAAAATACATTGAAAAACTTTACAAAACGCCATATCCTAATGTTTTCCGCCGGGCGTAAATTCCAAAACAAATAATAAATTAATCCCGCCCCCCCATCCGTATTGTCCGATCACATCACCCTTCCGTCAACCGTCGAATCGGACCCATGTGATCCGACGGCCCTCGTTCATATCGGAGCGGCCCCGACGTCCGACAGATACCTTCCGATATCTGTCAGAAGGTGACGTCAGGTGCCCGCCACGCGCCTTCCCCACAATGCATCGGAGGTACGTCTGACACATTCCACCTCCGTAGCTATAGCGGTGCGATATAAAACCGCTAACCGTTTCCGGTTTCGGTCAATCCGCTCATCCAACGTCATCCCCACGTCATTGCCACCTCGCCATCGCGTCAACCTTTTTGTCCGCCCCCGTGCCAATGTGTCTGCCACCGCATCATCTCCGTGGACCAATAGCAGCTCGCCACCTCACCCAATGACGTCATGCTGACGTCATCCGACTCTGACCCCACCCGATGACGTCATGCTGACGTCATCCCAAAAACGCGCAAATATTGCCAAAAATCCATTTTTAGGCCAAAATCTCGTGTTTTTTCCACTTTTGGCAAAAGACACTACTGTTATTTCTGCATGCTGCTCACGTCCAAACCAGCACCAGCCTGCTAAAGTCGATTCCGAGACCGCCAGAGCCTCCATTTTCACCTGCATTCGCAACTCTTGCCGACGAATTCACCAGGTATTCTTCAAAATCATCCCATAAACCTGGTTTTATCCATAATTCCGCAAATAAACTGTTAACAGACTTTAAAACTCTGTTTTCACCGTTAAACACACAGTGACCTGCACTTATATCCAGCTAGTGAAGCCATTAAACTCCTGTAGGGCCGCATTTGACAAATTGAGTTGAAATTCACAGCTAGTTCGCGCAGTCGTGAACTAGGAACTTTAACTGACCAAATTCACCACAGAAAACACTTTGCTCAGTCCTGCTACTGTTTTATCAGTCCTTTAAGCAGTATTTCAATTGCTGCAACTGTCTCACTCACCCTCTGTTCCATACACTTCAGATTTCTCCCTCAAAGAAAACTCTTTGGGTTGCTCTGCATAGCAACTCTATCCACAATCCTAGGAGAAGTCATGGATCCACCAGTAGCTCCAATAGCATTAAACATTGCTCCATTAAATGCCCCTCAGAGACAATTAGAATGGCAGTCTCTGGCAGACATGGACTATTATATTTCAGAGGAAATGCTGATGGGTACTAAATTCCACATCCACCTGCTCAATGAACTGAAGGCTAAGCACGAGGCTGGAACAGATGTGCTGGGCATATGGGGCTCATTCCTCCCTATTTTCAAGCTCCCTCAAGTTAACCAATTCCCTGAGTTGATCCATCTGTGTGCTGAAAATTATGACCCCACTCAGAGGGCAGTTCTTGACCCTTCAGGATCAGCTGTGTTTTATGTCACCCCAGAAGCTATCAAGGATATGCTTTGCTTCAGGACTGAGAAGAAACTGGTCCCTCTATCACTTGTAGACCTGATAAATCAAGGAGCCAGAATGACAGATGTTCAGGTCACCAAACTAAACCAGCTATACATTGGCTCTGACTCTGTGAAGTATCCTCCTATCAATCAGGTATACCTCAACCAACTGGGCAGAGATCTAGCAGACATGATTAGTCCCATTTTGGGCTACAACTCCATTGAGTTTGTTGATCAAACTGTGCTGGTAATCATGCTCATGTTTGCTCCTGTCAAGTCTCCTATCTGCTATGACTATGCCACCTATATAGCAGACAAAATACATGAGCAACTAATGAACCTGGCAAGAGAAAGAGTGTTCAGGTATACCTCTTACATTTACCACCTGATCTTATATCATCAACATCAGAAATTCTCTTTTCCAATCAAAAGAGAGGATGCCCAAGGCAATCCAAGATCAGTGGTCTATTGGTCATCTGTTTTCCACTGTAGAGGTGAAACTCCTTATACTTATTGTGAGTTCATAGATCAGTTCATCCACCCAGCTATGTCAATGTTGATGGGCTCACCTCCACCAAGGCTCACAGATGAAATGCAAAGGATCCTGCAGCTATCTAAATCATACAGCATTGGGGACTGGTACTTTTACCAGCACCACACCGTCATCAGGATGTATGGGTGTGAACTGCCTCCCTACAGACTACCCAGATATGTGCCTATGAGGCTATTTGCCCTAGAATACTTCAGGCAGTTTGGCAATGTTGATGTGCTTCACTTTTCAGGCAAAGGCAAGAAAGCACAGTTGAAAGTCAGGAACCAACCGGGCCACTTTGTCTATAACCAAAGGGAGGAAGGTTGGAAAGAAGCAGACAGGATGCTTGAGTCCCTTGGCCTTCAAACTAGTTTCCTCTGGAAACCTTATGACCCCAACCACTTCATCACTTTGAGAAGGTTCAGATATAGGCTCTCTGGCTATGATCATGTAAAAATCCCTCACATTGAAAAACATGCTAACCAAGCAAAATGGAGGAGAGGAACCCTAGAAGAGCCGGTTACACAAGAAGAGTTGAATCAAAGAGCAGTGAGGAATCTTAAAAAGATGGCTGACCTTGAACTTTGTTCACAGGTGTTTTCACTGCCGAGCACACAAGTAGGAGCAGTTGCATCCTCCTCGACTGCAAATCAGCAAGCACCCAAAGCCACTGAAGATATATCTGGCAAGGGCAAGCAAAAAGAGATGGATACTGAACAACCACCGCATGAGAAGGTGCAGCAACAACAGCAACAGGTACAACAACAACAACAACAGCAAGTGCAGCAAGAAGAAGGGCAGCATAATAAAGAGCAACCCCCATAGCAAGAAAGGGCAGTTGAAGCCCCAATTTCCACAGAACAGCAGGCACAAAATACAGTGCCTCCTAGGCAAGAAACATCAGTTGATGCATCAATCATCCAAACTCCACAAAAGGAGGATACTAGCTGAAAAAGGGACAGAGAGACTCCCTTGACCACATCAGAAAGTCATGGTGAGAAAAGACAGAGAATGAACCCTTTCTCTGATGAGGAAATGCCAACAGGGCAGTCTCTGGGCATGGGCCCACCTAGCAGGGAAGTATCTGCAAGTTCCTTCCAAGGGGAACAGAACAGAACTGTGGGAGGAGAAGTCAGCTCCTCTAGCCAGCAGAGGGAGGGTGAACTGAGCATCAAGCAGCAGTTCATAGACATAAAGAAAAGGAGTGAACCCATAAAAATACAGATGTATAATCATTTGCTGAAGATGGCTCCCACCAACCAGCAAAGACTGATGTCTGCTTTTGATGTCAGTGAAGGCAAGATGATCATGATTCATTTCTTACCAGCTGTAGCACAGCCCCAAACTCATGCAGATTATATAAGGACCAATCTTGAGGTCCTTGCCAAAGACATCCACCCAATGGATAAAATTGAGTTGCACGAACAAACAGGTGAGATGGTCTATGCCTCCTTGGCAGACAAAACCTTGGACAACTACAGGCTGGAAAATAGCCTTAATAATACAGCTGCCCAACTTGAGTTGGAAAGGGCATCATCACAGGCTAAGGACAACAGAATTAGGTCCTTAGAAGACATAATTATCGAGATTGGGCATGATCCCAAAGATATCAAGGGCATCCAGGAGATATTGAAGTTAAGGGATGCAGACATGGCTGCTTTGAAGAAAAAGATAAAAGTGCCAGCCACAATTCACCCTCAAACAGATGAGGTTGCCCAGCAGAGGCATGATAAGGAAGCCACAGATTTACTGGTGTCTCTCTATAAACAGCTCATCCAGGCACAAGAAAAGCTGGGAGAATCAGAGGCCGCACAGGCAGCATTACAGGCAGCTTTGAAACAAAGAGAAGAAGGACAGACCTCCTAGCCTCCTCCTGAAGTAATAAATCTTGAGGAAACTGCTCCACCTACTGTTCCTCCTCCTCGACAGCCAGAACAAGCAGCAACATCCACCTCAGCAGCACCACCAGCAACAGAGCAGGCCCCAAGCCTGGACATGCAAAAGCTGAGGAATGAGATCCAGGCCCTGGAAGCTCAAATGACAGAGCTGAATGAGACCAGGGATAAATTGGCCAAAGTGAATGACAGATATGATAAATCCAAGCAGTCTGTGGCAGAAAAGGGCAGGGAGATAAAAGCCCTTAAAGACAGGATCAAAGAGCTAGAAAATGAGCTCAAATTAGATAAAGTTGTGGCTGAGCTTAAAATAGTGCTGTGGGCTAACATTGGCCAATCTATCAATGAGCAATGGCAATATATTGAAACAATCCATGAGCAGTTGGACCTCATTCCAAAAGCACAGACTGAAATTCAGAGAGCAAGAGCTGCTCTAAGCAACATGCCTGAGATAGCCACCAGGATGATCAATGTGCTTAACAATAGGACAAGCACTCAGTTGGCTGCCATGGGAATTCCAAACAGAACTGAGCACATTCAGTTGATCAAAAGGGTTCTCACACTGAGAAACTTAGTGCAGACATTGGAAAGAAGAACACAGGATATGCAGACTGAGGTGAACAAATTTTTGGAGAAGTTTCAAGTGTTAGAAAACAGAGGGCTCCCTAGCTTACTGAACAGCGCAGGGAGATTGTTCACGCATGACCAGTATGCCAAAAGGGTCAACACATTTGCCACTAGTCAGATCAATGAGAAGCCCAGCACCTCAGAGGAAACAGGGCCAGCCACAGGACAGACTCTCTATAACAGAGTAGAGAATTTATTTTTTATAATGAATGAAATCAAACACCTGTTTGAGGCCCCTCCCAATTTTTATAAGTATACAGAGGCAGAGGAGACTATGGATGCAATCCTCAGGCATCAATTACCTACACAGGACTGGTGGACCAAGGCAATACAAAAGATTTTGTAAACAGTGAGCCATTCACCAAATTTTGTTCATAAAAATATGAACTGTCATGCAAAGCACAGTTTAATAAAATCAGCATACAAAGGAAAGATGAAAGGCTGAGCCAACTCAGCAGGGCTATTCGGTCACCACAGCAGCAAGCACAGACACAGGTGGCAGGGCCGAGAAGATACAACGCAACAAACGTAAAGGCACATTTTCCAGCATTAAAGCAAAGCGTTCCAACCGACTCAGTGACCTCCAAAGGTCAAAATATCCTCTGACAGACTTAAAGAGCAGTTATGTTGTATTCAAAGCTATAATAACTTCTTTTCTACTTTTCTGTACGAAGTAATGAAGATATTTCTCTCTCAGATGACTCAATGCCTGAGATATTTTGTATAAACATTTCTATAAAGTCCCCTTCGCATGAGTTTGCAAAGGGTTGTTGTTGATTTCTCCTGAAGAAGTTCTTATGCTGTAATCCTTTCAGAGTTTAATAAAGAAAGTGATGGAATTTCTCGGATTTCTGAAGTGTTGAATGCGTTCTGGTGTCTGTTGAAAACTGCAGGATTCCTGTGTACTTCACAATACAATAAGTTTCTGTAACTCTCTTTGTTATGTGCTTTAATCTTTTACAACCCATATATGTTTCCAATTTCTAAGTGTTTAGCAACAAGGAAAAAGAATAACCTTCAGGACTTATTCAAGGAATACCCTGAGTTCAATCTGTGTTGTTAATGAATGTTTTTCTTCAGCTGTAATCTTGATAAGTGTAATTCTTAATTGCTGCACTTTCAGAATATATCTTTCACAGTGAACTTTTTTTCAGGAATTCAAGTTTGCTCCTGTGCAACATGTTTCACTTTCATATCACCAGCTCAATAGAGAATTCTTAATTGCTTTCTGTTGGCTGACCATGCTTCACCACTTAAGTTTAAATTTGTTTGTTTAAAGATACACAATAGGCCCTGGAGTCCGAACATAACCACTCCTGTATTTCAAAGCATTTCACAACTCTAGACTCCATTGCCCAATGATATACTATTCTCTGAACACTACACCTTAAGCCCTGAAAGAAATCCTTCAACCAAAATATAAACCAAAAAACCTGAGCATAATAACTAGCCTAAAACACCATCAAAACAGAGACAAATTATAAAGAGAGAGCCCTCTTTGATTACAGTTTGGCTAGGAACTGTGATCCAAAGATTGGTTAGTGGTTACCCCGGCCGTATTCCCTTGGGAGTCATAGGGAACAACCTGGGTGTTAACATAAATGGCGACTCCACTGGGGACTTCTTAGGGTTTTCCAACTTCTATACATCTCTCAAAGCTGTAAATCAAGCCTGAAATCAGTCAGGAGGCCTTCAAAACTGTTTCTGTGTCACATTGACAGTTTTAGGGAAGAACTTTTTTTCAGTGAGTCTTCATCTCAGCTTTGAAATATATATAGCCATTTCAAAATCTTTATCCAGTCCTTGCAGGTATAAAAACTTCCTATAAAATCCTAAAAAACAGTTAGAAGCTGGCTCCCAAGAAAAATCCACGGCATACTAGGGCAAATCCTGACCCTAATCCACCCATCATTGTTGATAATCCAAATACCATCCCTAGAAACATCAGGAGGCAGCAAAGGCAGGAGAAGCCTGCTGATTTAACCTCAGATTCAGATCATCCTAGCCTTATCTCTACTCCATGCAAGGTCCTTTTCCGGTCTACCCCTAGTTCCCCTAGTTCACCATCCACATCTCAAAGTCCTCCTCTCACATCTTCATCCACTGCACATATCCCCTTGACCAACACTGTAGGTTCACCCTTACCTATTACCCCTGTAGTACCCACAGTTCCTATTATCCCAGCTATCCCTGTTAATCCTCTAAACCCTGTAAATATGGCCAACAGATATGCACCCTTGCAGATACCAGCTAATGCTGCAGCTCTACCCCAAGATTACCAAACCAAAATCTCATATTTTGACTCCAATGGCCCTCTGACAGTTGTCCAACATGCTAAGAGGATGCAAGACCATTTTGAGACCTATGAAATAGATGATGACAGTGTCAGAATGAGGATGTTTGTTCAAAGCCTAACTGGGGATGTAAGAACTTGGTTTAGATCCCTGAATGCAAATTCCATCACAACCCCTGATGAACTGTATCAAGCCTTTACTAGCCGATGGGAGAAGAAGAAGGATCCTCTGCACATACTTGGGGAATATGACACTATCAAAAGAGGTCCCCAAGAGACCGTTTTGGAGTATTGTGCAAGGTTTAACAATGTATATAACGCAATCCCACAAAATTTAAGACCCCCTCCTGATTTAGCTTTGTACAAATTCCCTGATGGTTTTGACCCTGACATGGCCTATCAGTTGAAGGAAAGAGATCCTCAATCCCTTGCAGAAGCCCAAAGGGTTGCTGTCACAGTGGAAGCTAACCTGATTGCCAAAAGAAACAGAGCAAGGTTGGAAAAGAGGACTGTTTTCAAAGAGGAACCCTCTGCCTTTGATCAAAAGCTGGATGCAATACTCACTGGAATGAAGAGATTAGGTGACAGAGTGGAATCGGTTGAGAGAAAATCATCATGGGAAGCACCACAAAACAACCCTCCTAGGAATCCAAATTTTAGGAGAACTCAAAACCCAAATGTTGGCAAGGCCAGTGCTGACCAAGACATAAGACCCCCTTTCCAAGAAAATTATGCAGAAACTTCCACATCAACAGAGCCCAATGAAGATCCTGAGATTAATTTAATGGGCCTAGATGGTGAAAGTCAAGTTTTCCTAACACAAGAAGATCATGAGGATGATGAAATCAAACTGTTCCAAACTAAATCAGGTGAATCCTTTGACTTTAAACAAGGCTATGACACTGCTGTCTATGAAGTCCATAAACAATACAATATGAGGAGCAAAACTGTGAATGTAAATCAGCCAGAAAAGATAGAGGATAATCAGCAGCCTAAAAGAGCCATAGTCACAGACCCTAATGACAAAACAAATTCACCTGCAGAAGAAGTAATTATTGAAGAGATTACTGAACCATTGTCCTTAAAACAGCAGCCTGTGGCCACTTCACCTTCTCAACCTAATTTAAATGTTACTCCCCAAGAGATGAGTAAAAGAGGCAAGTCCCAAAGTCAAGATAAAAATCAAGAAGAAGATTTAATAAACAAGGAAAGGACTGTTATCCATAACCCCAAGACCCAATCTGAAAAACCCTTTGACCTAGAAACTGAAATTGGCAAACTAAAGATAGCAATTCCTCTCTCAGAACTAGCCAAGCATGACATCTATAAACTACAGATCAAAAAGTCCCTTCAACTCACTAGCAACAAAGATGATGTCAATGTGCTGGATGACACCCCAGAATTACTGTTTGGCCCAGAAGTGGATGGAAAAACGGTAGCCACAGGGGTATTACCTTTTTATGTCAGCTTACACATTCATGATAAAATACTACATAATGCAATGTTTGACTCAGGCGCCTCTCACAATCTCATGCCAAAAGCAGTCATGGAGAGATTGAATCTAGACATAACAAGACCTTACAAGGACCTATTTTCCTTTGACTCCAGCCAAGTCAAGTGTCTGGGTCTCATAAAAGATTTATGTGTGTCTCTGGTTCAATACCCAAACAAGACAATCCTAATGGATGTGGTTGTTGCTGATATCCCACCTAAGTATGGGATGCTGTTATCAAGATCATGGGGAGCTAAACTCCAAGGTTCCCTACAATTAGACATGTCATATGCCACCATCTCTGTTTTTGGGCAACCAAAAAGACTGTACAGAGAAACACTCATGAAATACATGGTCAGCAGTGAAGAAAAGCCTCAAAACTTTCCCATATATGCTGTCCGTTCAGACATAGACTCATACATTCTCTTCAATGACAGCACAACTCCCTCAAAAGGTGAGGTTGAAACCAAGATACTCATACAGGAGGAAGACTCAAATGAAAGAATTACCACCCATGAAACAATAGTCAATCAAACACTAGATACTGCTGCTGTTCTAAATATCAAGCGTACCCAATCAAATGATGAAACTGTCCTAGAAGACAAGCTAGATGAAAAACCACAACTTCTACTCACATTGCCAGCCCATGAACAGATCATTAAATCTCCTTCCCAACAGGATATTCTATGGTTCCTTGAATTTGATGGCTCAGTCAACAAGTTAGGGGCAGGAGCTGGAGTTTGGGTACACAATAAAGAAAATAGTCATGCAGAAGGCAGAGCCTATAGATTGAACTTCAGATGTACTAATAACATGGCAGAATATGAAGCTCTTTTACTAGGCCTCAAGTTAGTAAAGTTCTTACAAGCTGCCAGGGTTTCAATCATGGGTGATTCAGATTTAGTTATTCAACAAGTGAAGGGAAACTTTGTCACCAATGACAAAAGACTAAGGACTTATAGGTCTGTTGTTGCTGAGGTACTAAACTTTTTCTCTGAATTCCAAATCACTAAAGTTCCTAGAACCCACAATCTGCATGCTCATAGTTTAGCCACCTTTGCAAGTACCTGCAAGCTGCCTTTTGAGCCCCATCATTGTTTCACAGCAGAGGTAAAACACAGACCCTCCATTCCGAACAATGTTAATGATTGGCAAGTATTTGAGGATGACAAGCAAATAAACCATTTTTTAACTCTGCAACAAGAATTTGCAGGATTAAATATTGACACTGATACAGCAAGTCAATCACAAATACTTGATACAGCAAGTCAATCACAAATACTTGATGGAGCAAGTCCATCACAAATACAGTTTCAAAAGATTACTCACCCAATATCACCTAGAACAGCAAAACAAATGCTAAATCCAACTATTTTCAGCAAGGAAAACATTCAACAAATCCAACCAATCAGTTGTGAGGAAGTGGCCAATGCTGAAACTGACATCATAGAGCTGAAAGACAATTTTCTACCAACAGGCCTAACTCCACTAGAGGACATCTTTGATTCAAATGATATTCCCAGAAAACCAAAAATGCAGCCATTAAATGCAGCCATTGAAAAATGCAACATAGGTACAATTGACAAACCCAAAATAATTAAATTGTCTGCATCTTTACTTCCTGATCAAAAGCCTAAATACATTGACCTCTTTAAAGAGTTCCAGGATGTTTTTGCATGGAGTTATGAGGACCTAAAGTCCTATGACACCTCTGTAATCCAGCACACTATCCCTCTCAAGCCTGATCAAAAACCCTTTAAACAAAAACTGAGGAGAATCAATCCAATGCTCCTCCCAGCAATGGAACAAGAGGTACAGAAAATGTTCAAGGCTGGCATCATAGCACCAATCAGATTCTCTGAATGGATCTCCAACTTAGTCCCTACAAGAAAGAAAACTGGTGAAATAAGGCTGTGTGTGGACCTAAGAAATCTGAACCAAGTATCCCTCAAAGACAACTATCCCTTACCCAAGATGGATCACATTCTCCAAAGAGTGGTAGGGGCCTCAAGGATCTCATTACTTGATGGATTCTCGGGCTTCAATCAAATCCTGGTGCACCCTGATGATCAAGACAAAACTGCATTTACAACCCCATGGGGAACCTTCAAATATGTAAAGATGCCTTTTGGATTGAAAAATGCAGGGGCAACATTTCAAAGAGCAATGGATATTGCTTTTGCCAAGGAGATTCATGAATTTTTAGTCATTTACTTAGATGACCTTACACCTTTCTCAAAATCAGACCAAGAACATATAAAACATTTGAGACAGATCTTCCTAAAATGCAGAAAATATGGAATTTCCCTGAATCCCAAGAAATCCCTGTTTGGTTTAGAGGAAGGTAAACTATTAGGCCACATCATTTCTAAAGATGGCATTAGAATTGATCCAGATAGGATACAGGCTATCCTACAAATGCCCCACCCAAGAAATGTCAAAGAGTTGCAAGGATTTTTGGGAAAAATCAATTTCTTGAGAAGGTTTATCCCAAACTTAGCAGAACTAATCAGATTATTAAATAACATGCTAAAGAAGGATTCAAAAGTCAAATGGAATGTTGAAGCCAATCAAGCCTTTGAAGGTATAAAACTGGCCCTTACCCAAACCCCAGTGTTGACCAATCCTCAGTTTGACAGAGAATTTATCATTTTCTCTTTTGCCTCCCAGCATACTATTGCTGCTGTTTTATTGCAAAAAGATGACCAAGGAAATGAGAAGCCAATTGCTTTCTTTAGCAGAGCTCTTAGGGATGCACCTTTAAAGTATCAAATTATGGAAAAGCAGGCTTATGCTTTGGTTAAAGCCATTAAGGACTTTAGGATCTACATCCTTTATTCACATGTCATAGCTTACGTGCCAAGTCCTATTGTCAAAGACATTCTCACCCAAGAAAATTTAGAGGGCAGAAGAGGAAAGTGGATTGCCAACATCTTGGAATTTGATATTGAAATAAAACCTACAAAACTGATAAAAGGCCAAGGCTTGGCCAAATTAATGACAGAAGCAAATTTCCAAGCCTTAGACATCAATCAGCTGGACAGTGAACCGGAGCTGGCGACTCCAAAGATCAATGTAGCCTTTGAACAATCCCCTTGGTACTCTGATATATGTTATGTGTTGCAAAACCTGTGTGCTCCCCCAAGATTGTCCAGAACTAAATGTAGGTTCTTAAAAATGAAAGCTTCTAAATTCTGTGTTATAAATGGAAATCTATTGTGCAAAAACCATGAAGGCATATTGCTGAACTGCCTAATTGAGAATGAAACTGACAATATCATAAAGGAATTTCATGCAGGTGACTGTGGTGGACACTTGTACTGGAAGTCCACTGTGGATAAAATACTAAGGGCTGGTTACTACTGGCCCACCATGTTCTCTGATGTCAAGAAATTCACTACCTCATGTCATAAATGCCAAGTGTTTGAGGGAAAGAGACAATTGCTGCCACTTCCCTTGAGGCCTATTGCAACAGAGAGACCTTTTCAACAATGGGGCTTGGATTTCATTGGGGAAATTCATCCCTCATCTTCAGGCCAACATAGATGGATCTTAACAGCCACAGACTACTTCACCAAGTGGATTGAAGCTGTTCCATGCAGACAAGCAAATGATTCCACTATCATTCAGTTCTTGGAGAATAACATATTGGCTAGATTTGGCTGTCCTGACAAAATAATAACAGACAATGCTGCTGCTTTCAGATCCAAGAAAATGGTGAACTTCTGCCATAAATTTCACATCACCTTGGGCCATTCTACTGCATACTATCCCCAAGGAAATGGCCTTGCTGAGTCATCAAATAAAAGTCTGGTAAACATCATAAAGAAAGTGCTAGAAGAGAACAAAAAGAACTGGCATAAGAAGCTTGTGAATGCCCTATGGGCAGATAGACTAACAACCAAAAGATCAATTGGGACCAGCCCATATGAGTTGGTTTATGGATTAGAAGCCAAATTTCCTTCATCACTAGGAGTGCCTGTTATGAAACTTCTTCAAGAAAGCCAAGCTGAACCAAATGATATGCAAAGAAGAATCAATCAAATCATATGTTTACAGCAAACTAGAGACCAAGTTTTCAGCAGAGTTCAAGTTCTACAAGAAAAATTAAAGAAGGCCTTTGATAGGAGAACTAAGGCAGAAGATTTCAACATTGGTGACAAAGTCCTCAAGTGGGATTCAAGAATAGAGGATAAGGGAAAACATGGAAAATTCGATTCCCTTTGGAGAGGACCATTTGCTGTCCAAGAAGTACAAGGAAACAACACTTATTTCCTTAAAAGTCTCAATGAAACTGATTTGGATGAAGGTCCTGTGAATGGCAGGATGCTGAAGCATTATTTTGAATATCATCCATAAGTGCAGCCTGAGTTTTCCCTTGTACATATCCAGATGTATATATTATTTTCTGTCAACATGTAAAGATGCAAGTTCTCAAAGTTTTCTTAAACTGCCAGCAAAAGGTGAATAGAATCAGAGGTCTACCAAGAAGAGAAGCATGCAATTTTGGCATTTCAAAGCAGCAAACTTCAAGATTTTGTTAAAACAGTCAAGGGGCCAAGGCAATCTGACCTGCTGTTCTTGGTCTTTCAAATGAAAAACCATCCCCATGTGGAGCCACTGTTAGCTACCTATACCAATAGGTTTCATATTTCATGATTGGCAATGAAAAGGTCCGAATATGCTCTGCTTTGATGATGCAAAGATCACATATTACTATAAGAATATAATCTGTGCTTGTAGCTTGATGTGGACTCAATTTTGATGGATGGTCCAACAGTCTAATCTGGATCATGCCATGTTTTGAATTTTCAGTTGTAGAATAGAGAAAGAAGTCTGTCCAAACTGTTTAATCTTGGCAGACAAGTAGTTCAGGTAGAGAAGAGAAGGCTCCCAAAAGCTTAATCTGGGACCTTGGAAGAAATAAGGGTAGAAGTAGATAGAAAAACAAAAGAAAAAGCCAAGGAAAAGAAAAGGCAAGTAAGGGTCTGCAAGCCTAAGTGCACCCTCCAAGGAGAAATAAAAAATGCTAGGCAAATAGATGGGTAGGCAGTAGGGGTTGCAGAAAGGTCATTTCTTATAAGTTGCATGTGTGCTAACTTTGTTTACCAAAGCAAAATCAATAAATTGAGAAGGTGTTATTCTTCATCAAGTTGCAACAAGCAAAGAAACATGTCTAACCTCCCTTCTTCCCCCTTTTCCATTTCATTACTAACACTCCCTCATCAGTTGAGATTCATGGAAGAAATTATGGTTTCATGGTGGTTCTTAATCTTTTGAGAAGCCACATTTCTTGTCTAAAATTCTTTTCATTTTGATCTACTCCCTAAACTAAGTAAGTTTCAAATGAACTTAGTGATTTCCCCCCTCATTCACATTTTCCCCCATATTAACTCTAACTCTATTATATAATTCCCCTATATTACCCTTTCCCTAGTATTATAAACACCATGGTGTATAAACCCCAAATTTTGTATAAATATCCCTCCCCTTGGCATTATAGCCAATAAATCCTCTGTCAGGGATCAAATTGGCATCTGGTCACTTTGATGAACCTAAACCTCACCCCTCTCCCTTCTTTAAAGTCATTCCACCCATTAAACCTTCGTTTGTAAAGAAAAAACCTTATAAAAACCCCCTCCTACCCATAAACCCCTTTCAAATTGTGAAATAACCCAAAAACCCACCTTTTGCCGCTTATCCAAAGTTTCGGCGCATATGTTTGATTTTTCAAAATACATTGAAAAACTTTACAAAACACCATATCCTAATGTTTTCCGCCGGGCGCAAATTCCAAAACAAATAATAAATTAATCCCGCCCCCCCATCCGTATTGTCCGATCACATCACCCTTCCGTCAACCGTCGGATCGGACCCATGTGATCCGACGGCCCTCGTTCATATCGGAGCGGCCCCGACGTCCGACAGATACCTTCCGATATCTGTCAGAAGGTGACGTCAGGTGCCCGCCACGCGCCTTCCCCACAATGCATCGGAGGTACGTCTGACACATTCCACCTCCGTAGCTATAGCGGTGCGATATAAAACCGCTAACCGTTTCCGGTTTCGGTCAATCCGCTCATCCAACGTCATCCCCATGTCATTGCCACCTCGCCATCGCGTCAACCTTTTTGTCCGCCCCCGTGCCAATGTGTCTGCCACCGCATCATCTCCGTGGACCAATAGCAGCTCGCCACCTCACCCAATGACGTCATGCTGACGTCATCCGACTCTGACCCCACCCGATGACGTCATGCTGACGTCATCCCAAAAACGCGCCAATATTGCCAAAAATCCATTTTTAGGCCAAAATCTCGTGTTTTTTCCACTTTTGGCAAAAGACACTACTGTTATTTCTGCATGCTGCTCACGTCCAAACCAGCACCAGCTTGCTAAAGTCGATTTCGAGACCGCCAGAGCCTCCATTTGCACCTGCATTCGCAACTCTTGCCGACAAATTCACCAGGTATTCTTCAAAATCATCCCATAAACCTGGTTTTATCCATAATTCCGCAAATAAACTGTTAACAGACTTTAAAACTCTGTTTTCACCGTTAAACACACAGTGACCTGCACTTATATCCAGCCAGTGAAGCCATTAAACTCCTGTAGGGCCGCATTTGACAAATTGAGTTGAAATTCATAGCTAGTTCGCGCAGTCGTGAACTAGGAACTTTAACTGACCAAATTCACCACAGAAAACACTTTGCTCAGTCCTGCTACTGTTTTATCAGTCCTTTAAGCAGTATTTCAATTGCTGCAACTGTCTCACTCACCCTCTGTTCCATACACTTCAGATTTCTCCCTCAAAGAAAACTCTTTGGGTTGCTCTGCATAGCAACTCTATCCACAATCCTAGGAGAAGTCATGGATCCACCAGTAGCTCCAATAGCATTAAACATTGCTCCATTAAATGCCCCTCAGAGACAATTAGAATGGCAGTCTCTGGCAGACATGGACTATCAGATTTCAGAGGAAATGCTGATGGGTACTAAATTCCACATCCACCTGCTCAATGAACTGAAGGCTAAGCACGAGGCTGGAACAGATGTGCTGGGCATATGGGGCTAATTCCTCCCTATTTTCAAGCTCCCTCAAGTTAACCAATTCCCTGAGTTGATCCATCTGTGTGCTGAAAATTATGACCCCACTCAGAGGGCAGTTCTTGACCCTTCAGGATCAGCTGTGCTTTATGTCACCCCAGAAGCTATCAAGGATATGCTCTGCTTCAGGACTGAGAAGAAACTGGTCCCTCTATCACTTGTAGACCTGATAAATCAAGGAGCCAGAATGACAGATGCTCAGGTCACCAAACTAAACCAGCTATACATTGGCTCTGACTCTGTGAAGTATCCTCCTATCAATCAGGTATACCTCAACCAACTGGGCAGAGATCTAGCAGACATGATTAGTCCCATTTTGGGCTACAACTCCATTGAGTTTGTTGATCAAACTGTGCTGGTAATCATGCTCATGTTTGCTCCTGGCAAGTCTCCTATCTGCTATGACTATGCCACCTATATAGCAGACAAAATACATGAGCAACTAATGAACCTGGCAAGAGAAAGAGTGTTCAGGTATAGCTCTTACATTTACCACCTGATCTTATATCATCAACATCAGAAATTCTCTTTTCCAATCAAAAGAGAGGATGCCCAAGGCAATCCAAGATCAGTGGTCTATTGGTCATCTGTTTTCCACTGTAGAGGTGAAACTCCTTATACTTATTGTGAGTTCATAGATCAGTTCATCCACCCAGCTATGTCAATGTTGATGGGCTCACCTCCACCAAGGCTCACAGATGAAATGCAAAGGATCCTGCAGCTATCCAAATCATACAGCATTGGGGACTGGTACTTTTACCAGCACCACACCGTCATCAGGATGTATGGGTGTGAACTGCCTCCCTACAGACTACCCAGATATGTGCCTATGAGGCTATTTGCCCTAGAATACTTCAGGCAGTTTGGCAATGTTGATGTGCTTCACTTTTCAGGCAAAGGCAAGAAAGCACAGTTGAAAGTTAGGAACCAACTGGGCCACTTTGTCTATAACCAAAGGGAGGAAGGTTGGAAAGAAGCAGACAGGATGCTTGAGTCCCTTGGCCTTCAAACTAGTTTCCTCTGGAAACCTTATGACCCCAACCACTTCATCACTTTGAGAAGGTTCAGATATAGGCTCTCTGGCTATGATCATGTAAAAATCCCTCACATTGAAAAACATGCTAACCAAGCAAAATGGAGGAGAGGAACCCTAGAAGAGCCGGTTACACAAGAAGAGCTGAATCAAAGAGCAGTGAGGAATCTTAAAAAGATGGCTGACCTTGAACTTTGTTCACAGGTGTTTTCACTGCCGAGCACACAAGTAGGAGCAGTTGCATCCTCCTCGACTGCAAATCAGCAATAACCCAAAGCCACTGAAGATATATCTGGCAAGGGCAAGCAAAAAGAAATGGATACTGAACAGCCACCGCATGAGAAGGTGCAGCAACAGAAACAACAGGTACAACAACAACAACAACAACAAGTGCAGCAAGAAGAAGGGCAGCATAATAAAGAGCAGCCCCCACAGCAAGAAAGGGCAGTTGAAGCCCCAATTTCCACAGAACAGCAGGCACAAAATACAGTGCCTCCTAGGCAAGAAACATCAGTTGATGCATCAATCCTCCAAACTCCACAAAAGGAGGATACTAGCCGAAAAAGGGACAGAGAGACTCCCTTGACCACATCAGAAAGTCATGGTGAGAAAAGACAGAGAATGAACCCTTTCTCTAATGAGGAAATGCCAACAGGGCAGTCTCTGGGCATGGGCCCACCTAGCAGGGAAGTATCTGCAAGTTCCTTCCAAGGGGAACAGAACAGAACTGTGGGAGGAGAAGTCAGCTCCTCTAGCCAGCAGAGGGAGGGTGAACTGAGCATCAAGCAGCAGTTCATAGACATAAAGAAAAGGAGTGAACCCATAAAAATACAGCTGTATAATCATTTGCTGAAGATGGCTCCCACCAACCAGCAAAGACTGATGTCTTCTTTTGATGTCAGTGAAGGCAAGATGATCATGAGTCATTTCTTACCAGCTGTAGCACAGCCCCAAACTCATGCAGATTATATAAGGACCAATCTTGAGGTCCTTGCCAAAGACATCCACCCAATGGATAAAATTGAGTTGCACAAACAAACAGGTGAGATGGTCTATGCCTCCTTGGCAGACAAAACCTTGGACAACTACAGGCTGGAAAATAGCCTTAATAATACAGCTGCCCAACTTGAGTTGGAAAGGGCATCATCACAGGCTAAGGACAACAGAATTAGGTCCTTAGAAGACATAATTATCGAGATTGGGCATGATCCCAAAGATATCAAGGGCATCCAGGAGATATTGAAGTTAAGGGATGCAGACATGGCTGCTTTGAAGAAAAAGATAAAAGTGCCAGCCACAATTCACCCTCAAACAGATGAGGTTGCCCAGCAGAGGCATGATAAGGAAGCCACAGATTTACTGGTGTCTCTCTATAAACAGCTCATCTAGGCACAAGAAAAGCTGGGAGAATCAGAGGCTGCACAGGCAGCTTTGAAACAAAGAGAAGAAGGATAGACCTCCCAGCCTCCTCCTGAAGTAATAAATCTTGAGGAAACTGCTCCACCTACTGTTCCTCCTCCTCAACAGCCAGAACAAGCAACAACATCCACCTCAGCAGCACCACCAGCAACAGAGCAGGCCCCAAGCCTGGACATGCAAAAGCTGAGGAATGAGATCCAGGCCTTGGAAGCTCAAATGACAGAGCTGAATGAGACCAGGGATAGATTGGCCAAAGTGAATGACAGATATGATAAATCCAAGAAGTCTGTGGCAGAAAAGGGCAGGGAGATAAAAGCCCTTAAAGACAGGATCAAAGAGCTAGAAAATGAGCTCAAATTAGATAAAGTTGTGGCTGAGCTTAAAATAGTGCTGTGGGCTAACATTGGCCAATCTATCAATGAGCAATGGCAATATATTGAAACAATCCATGAGCAGTTGGACCTCATTCCAAAAGCACAAACTGAAATTCAGAGAGCAAGAGTTGCTCTAAGAAACATGCCTGAGATAGCCACCAGGATGATCAATGTGCTTAACAATAGGACAAGCACTCAGTTGGCTGCCATGGGAATTCCAAACAGAACTGAGCACATTCAGTTGATCAAAAGGGTTCTCACACTGAGAAACTTAGTGCAGACATTGGAAAGAAGAACACAGGATATGCAGACTGAGGTGAACAGATTTTTGGAGAAGTTTCAAGTGTTAGAAAACAGAGGGCTCCCTAGCTTACTGAACAGCGCAGGGAGATTGTTCACGCATGACCAGTATGCAAAAAGGGTCAACACATTTTCCACTAGTCAGATCAATGAGAAGCCCAGCACCTCAGAGGAAACAGGGCCAGCCACAGGACAGACTCTCTATAACAGAGTAGAGAATTTATTTTTTATAATGAATGAAATCAAACACCTGTTTGAGGCCCCTCCCAATTTTTATAAGTATACAGAGGCAGAGGAGACTATGGATGCAATCCTCAGGCATCAATTACCTACACAGGACTGGTGGACCAAGGCAATACAAAAGATTTTGTAAACTGTGAGCCATTCACCAAACTTTGTTCATAAAAATATGAACTGTCATGCAAAGCACAGTTTAATAAAATCAGCATACAAAGGAAAGATGAAAGGCTGAGCCAACTCAGCAGGGCTATTCGGTCACCACAGCAGCAAGCACAATCACAGGTGGCAGGGCCTAGAAGATACAGCGCAGCAAACGTAAAGGCACATTTTCCAGCATTAAAGTAAAGCGTTCCAACCAACTCAGTGACCTCCAAAGGTCAAAATATCCTCTGACAGACTTAAAGAGCAGTTATGTTGTATTCAAAGCTATAATAACTTCTTTTCTACTTTTCTGTACGAAGTAATGAAGATATTTCTCTCTCAGATGACTCAATGCCTGAGATATTTTGTATAAACATTTCTATAAAGTCCCCTTCGCATGAGTTTGCAAAGGGTTGTTGTTGATTTCTCCTGAAGAAGTTCTTATGCTGTAATCCTTTCAGAGTTTAATAAAGAAAGTGATGGAATTTCTCGGATTTCTGAAGTGTTGAATGCGTTCTGGTGTCTATTGAAAACTGCAGGATTCTTGTGTACTTCACAATACAATAAGTTTCTGTAACTCTCTTTGTTATGTGCTTTAATTTTTTACAACCCATATATGTTTCCAATTTCTAAGTGTTTAGCAACAAGGAAAAAGAATAACCTTCAGGACTTATTCAAGGAATACCCTGAGTTCAATCTGTGTTGTTAATGAATGTTTTTCTTCAGCTGTAATCTTGATAAGTGTAATTCTTAATTGCTGCACTTTCAGAATATATCTTTCACAGTGAAATTTGTTTCAGGAATTCAAGTTTGCTCCTGTGCAACATGTTTCACTTTCATATCACCAGCTCAATAGAGAATTCTTAATTGCTTTCTGTTGGCTGACCATGCTTCACCACTTAAGTTTAAATTTGTTTGTTTAAAGATACACAATAGGCCCTGCAGTCCGAACATCACCACTCCTGTATTTCAAAGCATTTCACAACTCTAGACTCCATTGCCCAATGATATACTATTCTCTGAACACTACACCTTAAGCCCTGAAAGAAATCCTTCAACCAAAATATAAACCAAAAAACCTGAGCATAATAACTAGCCTAAAACACCATCAAAACAGAGACAAATTATAAAGAGAGAGCCCTCTCTGATTACAGTTTGGCTAGGAACTGTGATCCAAAGATTGGTTAGTGGTTACCTCGGCCGTATTCCCTTGGGAGTCATAGGGAACAACCTGGGTGTTAACAAGTGACATATCCTAAGCCTCGTCGATTCTTGTTATTTTGAATTTCTTCCTAGGGCATCATGATGGGTTTGGAAGAAATTTGAAATGGAACAACTTCGACACTTGAAGCTGTTGGGATGAATGACTTATCATCTAGATGGTTCAAAGACTTGAAAGTATCACTCTTTTCTTGCAATTCATTCCGTTGAAGTTGTGACTCGAGTTGAAGAAACTCAATGGTTTCATGTGTTTGTCGTAGATGCCATGAAAGATCAGCAAGAGTTTCTTTGCTGATGTGCACCATGTCTTCATCACTGGAGATGATCAAACTGTGAAGAATGTTTAACAATTGAATATGTTGTGCCATCTGAACTTTCTCACTTGAAATCAGGCTCTCTTGTCATAGATGTCGTGCTGTGAACTGTTTCACTTGATTTTTTTACTTGAATGATAGGCTCGCTTGCTATGGGACTTGAATGGCACGCTCGCTTGATTTGTTGCTTATTGCACTTGCCGGGAACACTTGCTAGAGTTGTAGAACTTTCTTGCTTAAACTCTAGAATTCACGCTCGCTTGATGACGATCGTGTTTGTGTGAATGCTCACTTGCCTTACTTGATGACTTCACTCTCACTTGAAGGAATAGCCACGATCGCTTGATGTTGATCTAAACTTGCTTGTTTGGTTGCTTTCATGGTTGCTGTAATGAACGTCACTCTGGCTCACTTGAAGGTTTGAACTTTGTATTGTTTTGACACAAATTGCTTGATGAATACTCACACTCGCTTGCAGGAGATGTGAACTTGTTGTTTTTTTCATTTAGAGTTTAAAATTCGTGCATTCACTTGATTCTTCTTAAAGGAAGGGTGTAAAACACTGTCGAAAATGCACCCAAAAAATGCTTAATGATTTAATGACTGACTACAATGAATTCAATTTGACTCAATTCAAGACTTAGGTGTAAGTTTCAACTGAGAATGCACGCTTACAATTCAATGTAATTTGAGTTTGATTACAAGTTCAATAATGTTGATGTAGACTGTGCTCTGAAACGTTGAAGTTTACAGATTCATTAACTTGATTATAGTGATGTAGACATTGCTTTGAAATGCTAGAGCCTGCAGATTCATGAACTTGATTGTATTGAGTGAATTTGTTTGTTGAGGTAGAATGCGATGTTGAAAACTTTGATTATTTGTTGTAGTGACGCAAATGCATGTGTTGAGCTTAATTATCCTTCCTTGAAGCTATTTTGTTACAAGTGTTGTGCTTGCTTGCATTGAACTTTATGTGTGTTAAATGAGATCATTTATGTGTCAAAACTAGACACAAATAAAAAAGCAACAACATGAAGCATGCACCATCATCAACACACTTTTCGTGTACCTAAGATCCCCTTATTCAATTTCGGGTGGATCTAGGACACAAACACCACAAAAAAGTATGTCTTTATTAAATATTGAATTACACCAACCTTCACCTTCACACAACCCCTTGTCTTCAAAAATAAAAGTATACTCTGCTAAAAAGCTTTCTTCAAAAAATCAATGCTGAGCTTCATTCTTTAAAAATCTTCACTTATCACTCCGAAATTACAAAATATGCACCTTATCCACTCATCTTCTTTCTTATGTTACTCCTTATATCTCCCAAAAGCACTAAAAAAATAAATAAATTACACATTAAAAAGCATACCTCATTACAAAAAAAAAAAAAAAAAATTTATCCACTCCTTATATCTCCAAAAAAACAATTTAACTAACTCATGCCCACTTAAACTCAAACATAATAAAATCTCCGGTTCACATTACGCCACTCATTCCTTTTTATGCATAAGGCTTAAGAAAAATACAAGTAAAAGGTTATAAACTCACGTTTTAGAAATGCACATTTTCCCACGCATAAAACCTTTAAAAATATTACCACATTAAGAGTGCTTTAAAATGTTTTGACTTTGAAAATTTGATGCACCTGATGGATGTGAAAGCTAGAATAGTTGGAGGGCATTCACTTCAATGGCATGGTTTGAATCAATCCATCAACGCTTTAATGAAACTCAACGTTACTTGCAGGTGCTATGCGGATAATTAAAGCAACTCCATGCTTTCCTTCAGTGACATGTGTTGTACCTTTGGAAGTAACGCAGCCACGAAGAAGTAACTCTTGGGACGCCAGCATAATAGGCAACCAATGCAGGCTCAAAACTTAGTAGGAGCGATTTCAAGCAAGTTCTCCAAGAAAGTTCTGGTCACACAGCTGGTCACATTGTTGTATGGTGATTATGAAAGAAACACAACATATATGCTGTTCTATGCTAGTCCTCCAATTTCTTGTACGTTGGAAGTCTAACGCAGGCCTTCCTTAAGCAAGTTGCTTCCAGAGGTGGCTTTATGCTTGTTTATGAACGTAGGTGCCTTCACTCTGAATGCTTCGGCTATGACATGACTGCTAGAATCCTTGGTAAGGAAGAGAACCAAATTGAGGACAAAATTAGAATGGAGATGAACTGCAGAAAAGGCAGAAACCCAAACTTATCACGAGTTAGCTTTATGTCTCTCACATAAAATCTATTTGATTGCAGCACAAATCCTCCATTAGCAAAAGCTCTCCATTATTACACTACAGTAGGTGATGAAATGCAGGTGTAAAGCGCCAAAAAATGGGGAGGATTCATAAAAATAACAATTGTGAGAAATAAATAGTACCATTTATTAATTTTTCCATTTTTCTACGTCTATATTTATGTGCATCTGAGATTTTTTTTGTTCTATTGCAAAGCAGAGAGTTGGAGCTAAACACTGAAGTCTATCACTAGAACAAACCCCCAATTCGGCAGAAAAATCTAAAACCATACAATAAGTAGAGCTTTCAGAAAAATCCAATGGCAGAGGACTTGTAAGGACTCCATCTCGTCCCAAATTGCTACCGAACGACAACCCATCATTGTTTCCCCTCACTGCAGAAATGATCCATAAAATAAATACAACAAAAGATATAGAACCTTAAAGAGATGCAGATTCCAAAGCCTTCTACAAGCTCCAGATTTCAAAGCCTTATGCAAGCTCCAGATTCCAAAGCCTTATGCAAGCTCCTTCCACCTACAATGTTGTGACACACATAACAAATTCGTTTCACACAGGCTAATTAAATCAAAATTCTGGAAACTGGAGTTGGTAGTGAGACATCTGATCAAAACCATGAAATATCTAATGAAGTAACTGTATGTTAATTAAGCATGGATCAGCTGGCGAACTTTACTTTACATTCTCTCAAAAGACGGCCTCAATAAATTTGAGAAGTCGTATGTCAAGTTGCAGATAGCTATGAGATGGTGTAACTTTTTCTATGTACATACTAGAAGATTGCAAACATACCACCGACGAAACTTAAGAACCTGTTTCCATTTCTTCATTGGCGGTGATGACTCGCATATACCACAAGATCTGAAATTTGAAAAATGAATGAGCGCTCTCGGCTGGCATATTATGTCAAGTGAAGCATTCAACATTCTCTTGCATCGGTGTGCTTGATGGCTACACTCAGTGAGCTTGCTTTTACAGTCAACGACTCCACTTCTGCGCCTTCCTGCGACAGTGAACGGTCAGATATCCAAGGCCGCAAGCATCCGATACCTTATGCGTTCCATTCCATCTTAAAAGTTAGTAGACGAAGATGCTTCTACGATTATGTAAGTGGTATCACACACAGCTAGCCACCAATCCAGTCCCAACTTAAGTTATAAGCTCTGATACGACATATTGAAAAATGAAATTAACTCAGACAAATATATAAAGCACATAAAATAAACCAGACACAAAATATTGGCGGAAAAAAGCTGAAGTCTCATGCTTCCTCAGGTATTCTCACTCTCATTTTCATTAAAAATAATTGAATATAGTGTTACAAATAAATAGATGAGAGACAATGTTCTCAAGATAGTGCGTGCTATCTTAGACACTTTTGGTTGAGATAATTTCTCCTTTGGTTGAGATAATTTGTCACCAGACACACACCAATATAGGAGTTACCTAAACAAACTCTTATCTTAAAGGAACAACCCAAGAATTGGGCATAGATTCCTAACTTGGAATATTTAATTAATTAATTTATTTTTGGATTTATTATTGTTTTGTGAGAGAGGCTAACAAACCCTTCTACAAACCTGCGATAATACCCAACGAGCCCCATAAAAATACGTACCTCATGGGAATTTTTTGGTACTGGCCAATCCATTATGGCTTTCACTTTTTCCAGGTCAACTGAAATCCCTTCTCCTAAAATGATGTGCCCAAGGTAATGGACTTTCTTCTGAAAGAAGGAACATTTTGACAATTTCCCATACAATTGATTTTCCCTTAAACAAGTCAATACTACCCTTAGGTTCTTTTCATGCTCCTTTTCATTCTTGGAATATATAAGAATGTCATCAAGGAAGACTTGCATGAATTGGTCCAAATACTTTCTGAACACACCATTCATGAGGCTCATGAATACTGCTGGTGCATTGGTTAAATCGAATATGAACTCATAGTGCCCAAACTGAGTTCGAAATGCAGTTTTTGAGATGTCCTCCTCCTTTATCCTCAATTGGTGGTACCCAGATCGTAGATCGATTTTTGAGAAGACCGCTGCCCCCTTCATTTGATCAAATAAGTCATCTATTCGAGGTATAGGGTACCTATTCTTTATCGTGGCTCTGTTTAAGTCTCTATAATCTATGAATATCCGCAAGGTACCATCCTTCTTCTTGACAAAAATTACTGGTGCACCCCAAGGTGAAATTCTAGGTTTAATCAATCCCAAGTCTAAGAGCTCCTTTAACTACATCTGCAACTCACAAGCTTTGGAGTTGTCATCCTATAGGGTGTCTTAGATATTGGTTCTGCACTTGGTTTCAGATCAATGGTGAAATCAATCTCTCTTACAAGAGGTAATCCAAGAAATTCCTCTAGAAAAACATCCTTGAATTCTGCCAAAACTGGATGTTGATCCAGGGAAGGTCCTTTCTGGTCACTTATAGTCTTAACCAAATATAGTTTGCAACCTTGTCTGAGACAACGTTTTACCTTCATCATGGATATGAATCGTAGGGACACTCCCCTCTTGATTCCACAAATCTCAATTGGCCTACCTTCATCATCTAAATAGATCACCTTCTTCTTGAAATAGTCTACCAAAGCTCGATGAGCTTCTAGCCAGTCAATTCTAATAATTACATCATACGTCCCCAATGCTGTGACGTATGCCTTCAACTTAGTCATACACACCCTGAAGTTTACCTGACATTGGTCAACACTAGGCCCTACTGCTTGTTTTATTCCAGAATCCATCTCAACTTGTTTAAAGTCATTGTGCTCATAGGTTGCCAACCCACATTTTTCTAATGCAACTGGTGAAATGAAACTATCTGTAGCACCAGAGTCAAACAAAATTTTATCTTTTACTTTGTTTATCATACCTGAGGTTTCTACCACAGCAGACTAGTGTTCAACTCGTTGATTGTCAACTACTGCATAGATTCGGTGTTGGCTACCTGCTCCCCCCATTAGTTCTTTTCTCTCTCTTCTGTTGTTACCGGTTCGAAACTCAGGGCAGTCCTGCTGGTAATGAGGTCCTCCGCATCCCCAACAAGTGATGCGTGGTGGACATTGAACCGAATGCTGTGGAGTTCTTTGGAAAGAGTTTCTTCCCTTGGAACCCCTGCCCCTACTTGCTTCTCCTTGCATATGACTTTGATTTGTATGTGCCCTTGAAGCTGTGGGTGAAGCTGCATTAGAAACCATTGAAATCCCTACTATCAGTGTTCTAGGTATAACCCTGTTTCCATATGGTGGTGGCCTCCAACTTCCTCCCCTTGGGAAGGTATGAAGGGCCTTCCCCATAAACCATGTTTGATGTGGAAAGATGGCTCTGCCTTCAACCTCTAAGTGTAGGCATTCTTCAACATAACGAGCTTGTTCTACAGCTTCTGCAATTGAGGATGGTTTCCACATCTCCACCATTTCCCTAATCTTAGGTCTCAATCCATACATAAAACGAACTGCTTGGCGCTATTCAATATCCATGTAGGAGACATACTTGATCAATTCCATAAATTGAATTTCATATTCTTCTACAGTACGACCTCCCTGTATGAGGGTATGGAAGGCTCCTACCTGCTGTTTTTCATAATACGCTGGAAGGTACTTCTTCCTAAACCTCTCCTCAAATAATTCCCAAGTAACTGTGTCTGGAGTGAGGTGTAGTTGACACTCCAAGTTACCCCACCAATTCAGAGCACTATCTCTGAGTTGGAATATTGCTATTTTGGCTTTGGAATTGGAATTGTAATCCCTTAGTGCAAAACACCTTCCCATCCCTTCTAACCAGGGTTCTGCACGCTTGCTGGCACGACCTCCGGCAAACTCTGGGAGCTTAATCTTCTGGAGCTCCATAATAATGTCCTCAACTGGAGGTCTTCTATCATAGTCCCTAGATCCCTCGAGGTTCCCTAACCCTGATGAAGGGTGTTCCCCTTCCATTTCATTTGTTTGGCACCCTCTTAAGGTTTCATTAATTGCTTCCAGGGAACACAAGATGACAGTCAATTCTGGTGAAGGTAATGGGTTATTTGAAGGAGGTCCTTGTGAAGACTCTCCATGCCCTTGGTTCCTTCGTGTCCTTACCATTTTGATTTGTTCAAAATCTGCACAATATCTAAGACTTATTAGCATTATTCCTAACATTTTCTACCACATTCTAGATAGTCCAAAGATAACCCAAGCAATAGATCAATTCAAGTTACACCAAGTGTTTGAAAGGTTTCCTGAACAAAATATTGTGTCATGGAACCCTATTATTATTATTGGTTATTTATAGAATGGCATAGAATCCCAATGTTCTGTGGTTGAAATATTACCCACACAACCCATATTATCTCATGCTTCATGAGAATTTTATGCCAACTTAGATTGTTTAATAATATTGAAAAAGTTGTCCTCATTCAAGGTGAAGAGTTGGTGCATTTGCAATAGGTTGCATATATCTTCACAAAGCTCTTGGCTAAGAGGAATTTCCAGAAATTTGATTTTCCTTATAACTTAATGTGAAGTTCTGTATTTACAAGATGCCATTGTCTGCTAAGATTCTTGATTAGAAATATTACCAAGTCTTAAAATAATACATATATGTCGAATTTAACGTAAAATACATACTTTTTAGGCTACTTAAAGGTTCTCCCAACGGCGATCGACATTATTATGGATGTTTTGTGCTGCAGTTGAGTTCGAATGACAATTTTGGAGGTTTGAAATAAACAAATCACTCGTAAGGATTCCTTTCCGGACATTTATGTTTCAAATGTGCTAAGAAAATAGCCTAATACTAACGTATTTTGATTCTATCCTAGGTTGTATATTGAACTATGAAGTGGTCCTTAGATGAACTTATCTTCAACTCTCTGGATATTAGTGTCGCACTACATATAAATTAGCTAGACTTTATCTGCTATTGGGAATTCATTATTTGGTGTAATCGGGGAATGGTAAAGACTGATAAATAATTTAAAATGTAACAGCTATGGTACAATTTTTTCATCTAATATTAGGTGTTTGATGCAATTATATGTGACCCACCATATGGTGTTGGTGCAGGGGGCGAAAATCGGGTGGAAGAAAACCGTTGAAGGGAGCTGTAGGTCCTTATGTCATTCCAGATGATAAAAGGAGAGACCACATTCCATCAACAACTCCATACACTCTGGATGAATGTGTACATGATTTGCTTGATGTTGCTATTCGCTTGTTGGTTATGGGTGGAAGGCTTGTTTTCTTCTATCCTGTAGTAGTAGGTGAGGTCTCCACAGATACTTTTCTATATCATGGATGTTTTACATTGGTATTACATAGTGAGCAAATTCTTAGCACTAGATACAGTCGTTGCTTATTGACAATGGAGAAAACTGCCAAGTACAGTGCAAAAATCGCTGCACAAGTAAGGGAGAAGCACTTGGAATTCAAAGAAAACTATTCTAAGTTGTTAGAAGAAACGAGAGAGAATGGTAGCCTTCATTCAAAGGTTTTCAGCACCACAAAAGATTTAGAACTTTAGGATTATCAGGAATGACATTGTCTCTGTCTCAGCATGTGAGTTTATTCTTTATCCTTCCCATGTATATCTAGGGTACACGAATGCCTAACATCTTATCAGAAGCACATGACAATGATTTGAAATTGGTAAACTCACACTACCTGCAAATACAGTGAAGAAGGAACGCTTCCTTACACAGTATTGCTAGTGCAGAAATCCCAATATGTAAAACGGTTCCTCGTGAATCAGCGATGGCTCCAATGGCTTGGGTCCTTAAGAAACAACGATCCATGATGGATGAATTCAAGCTTAAAGGTGATCCACATTCTTATCCTATTTTGATGACAAAAGAGGCATTAAGGGTATTGAAGTTGTTGGCTTGGAGCTGCCATCTTCTCTTGTGAAACGGTAAGCTGGAAATTGTACACATCTACTTGATGGAAAAAATGAAGTCGTAAATTAAACTAGACTTCATTGAGAATTCACGCATGTATAAGTCATTCTATATCCACGCATGTATAAGTGTCCTGGAAAATGCTGCTGGTCTTGAATTAATAATGGCAGATATGACTTCCACACAACTTGCTACTTTTGCAACTTATCAATCTAAACGCGAGGCAGCTAAGCAGGCATCCCTAGAGAAACATATTCAAAAGGCTTTGGCTGATGCTGATTTGGACTCAAGGAAAGCAACTCCATTAATGAGATTAAGGATAATTGGCTTGACCCGTAAGGGCATGAATAAAATCAATTGTAAAGGGGGTAATAGAGGTATATTAAAGCGTGAAGGTTTGGTTACAATTTGACAACCAATAGAAAAGCAGGTTAATGAACTTAAAGGAGGGGCCATCTATTGTGCATAAGGCCTTGTTCCTATTAGTTGGAAAATCAGGCGATAATTACAGTCATGATTTAATTCAGTTTCAAGCAATCGTATTCCACAGCATAAATGTAACTGCACTTCAAGAACATATTTTTTTTTATTAATTATAACTGGTTTTTTTTAAAGTCCAATTGATCATAAAGAACAAAGTTTTACCTGATACGGTGAAGTTTAAAGTGAAATGACCTAGTGTTGAGCTTAACCGGCGAAAATCTTAGTCTGATTTGTGCACATTTGGGCTTAAAACCAAGGAAATGTTACAGATTGGATTCATAGATAGCCTGGCTATGCCCCAAGAAATGTTACAGATTAGATTCAACGACAACTTGGCTATGCCCCACATCTAAGCTAGTAGGAGGCTACTATCGGCATTTTGCTAGTATTTGCAACAAAAAAAAAATTGTAGACATGGCATTGAAACTTTCTGGCACGGGTGTTGGAACACGGTGCCATTTCGAGGCTTCGAGGTTCAATCCTTTTAATAGTCACGGTGAAATCTCAACACAGCTTACGCCACATGATTGGCTGTTTGTTTAGCATCATCTTTGAAACTCTAATTATAGTAGGACATTTCCATTTTAATGCTATTTGAGGTTAATCTACCTTAGTCTCTTTTGAATGTTGTTGGATCAAAATCAGGTAAGCTACTAATGTTGGCTATCAGATATAAATGTGGCACTATGAGTTTTGGTAGAGAAAAGACTGCAATTTGATTTATTTTCTTCATCTCCTGCTAGTCATTTGTGCAGGAAATGAAGATTTGAGTTCTCTGGAAACACAGTAAATATTTCGTAGCTCTTTGAAAATGGGAAGGAAAATTTTGCAATGTTTTGCGGTTAATTATTGCTATATTGATGACGACTATTGCGATATCGCACGGGACTATGGATCTAGAAGACAATAAAATGTTTAGATGCTTTTTTTTTTGGTTGCAACGGTATTTCACAGAGCAATTCGATATTACAGTGGAAGCTATTTATTTTGTTTGTTAATTTTTTTTCATAAGAAGAAGCTAGAAACAAACGATTTTCTATCTTTTAGAGATACAGAGTAAGCTAATAGATTCAAGCATTGCACATTTCATTTGTAGAAATTTCAAAAATAATGGAAATACGAGCTTCTGATGTGATCGTCAATGTCAATTACCAGTTAAAATATAGATTAATCAAAGTAAAATATCAATCTGTTGAACGGAAAACTGAATGAACGATAGTATTGGACAAGAACAATCGGCTAAAAGGTAGTTGTTGCAGAAGATTTCAATGTATCATAGTAAGTAGATAAATATTTTGTCCAGGGAACCTATACTAGTCTATGATGATATACTGAGAGCGCAAAGTTTGACTTTTTCAAATAGAACTGTTGCTTGTAACAATTTGAAAAGCACTGTAGAATGTATTGAACAGCGGGATTTTTAAAGCCACTGACGTGTCTTTCATGCTTGAGGGTAGCAGAGTGCCACTATGACTCAAATGCCATTTGGTTTTTAATACCGGAAATTACTATGCTATCTAGAATAAAAAAAATGAATCTTTAGCTTTGACTTTTTTTATCGGATTCCTAGTTTTAATCAATAGAGGAACTCAACTTTCATAGGATCTGGGCAATGTTCTAATCGGTAGCCGAAATTACCTTGCGGGGATAGCTCAGTTGGGAGAGCGTCAGACTGAAGGTCTGAAGGTCACGTGTTCGATCCACGCTCACCGGAATTTTGGGTTTTAGCGGGTTTTGGGTCTAGATTTTGAACCAAAGCTCTAATACCATGTGTAAGAGACCTACCCTAGGGTCTGCTAGCAGATCTACTTTCTTCTGAAATGAAATGCGATCAGAGGCGATAACTTACTTAATTACACAGATTCTAAACAAATACAAATTTATCATTTCATTCTAATCAACATAAATTAAGGTGAATATTTCATTCTGATAAAATTTACAAGAGTAGTCTACGGAGGAATACCTGTACCGGTGGCTGATGGAGATACCTTTGTCCTGCTGCTCCTGTTGAACGCTCCTCTTGACGGACCCAACTGGATTTACCTCCCAGCCAACTAGGAAATAATCCCTAGCCCAGGAAACCTCCACAGGTTCCCTAGCCCTCCGAGCCCAAGTCCAACCAGATGTAGTGTGTGTGTGTCTAGGATGAATGATCCAGACCAAGATAACAATACTTCCCTCCTCTCAACAACCCAAGAAACCTCCATAGGTTCCTAAGGTCTCCAAAAACACAACAAGTCCAAACAATCACAACCAACCCCACAATCATAAGCAAGATCCAACATCCCCTTTTCTCCCTCCCCCCTTCCCTTTTTATATCCTCCTTCCCTTATCCATCTCAACCACCTCTCATTAATGTCATTAACTTCTCATCATCCTTACAGTTGACTTCTCTTCTCCCAAGTAAAGCTAGGAGTACATTTGGAAAGGTGACATGAATATAAAATTGGAAATTTAATGGGAAGGGACCATGTCTTCTCCCAAGTAAATCTGAAAAGTACATTTGGAAATGTGAGATGAATATATATATTGATAATTAAATGGAGAGGACTATGTTGGAAATAATACTGAGAGGGGGGGGGGGGTGAATCAATATTATCTAATTCTTTTCAATATATCTTCCAGATTTATACTTTAATTTATTCTTCGGATATTGATCATTGATTTGTATGTCAGTACCATATAATAGTGAGCAAGAACAAGAAAAAAAACAGATAGACACACCAAAGAACACCAGATATAAGGTGGAAACCCAATGTGGGTGAAAACCACCTGCTGCAATATGTCTCTATCTTCTTTCAATTAAAAACTTCTTTTACAATGATTTTGTACTGGTGCAGTCCTTTACCAGTACGCAGGCTGCAACCTGCTGAGAGCTACAACCCTCTCTCGTTTTCCAGTCTCTCCTGGAAGGGAGCTACAACCCCCTTAGCTCTTGTACTAGCTAAACTACTAGTACGTAGGTGCTGACCTACTTCTTTTCTTCCAAGGACCACTTTTCATAAATTTTCAAACTGGATCCATGAACATCAAATCATCAAGTACATGTGAATCAACCAATCTCCTTTTACAATCACCCAATGAATCAACCAATAACTTCTCAGAATGCAGTAACCAGAACAACAATATTAGTAATCTAAACCCAAAACTCTTCAGTAATAGATAAAAGGTAGCCAACAATTAACTCAAGAAAAGTCTGCAACTTCACCAATAGAAACCTGCAAATATCCGCAGCTCTTCTGTGCCTAAACTGCGTAGATCCGCACCTGATCCTTCTTCTGCTTTGCATACCTCCGCACCTACTCCTTATGCTGCTCTGCGCAGATCCGTACCTACACTGTCTGCCTGACAGCGTACCTCCGCACCTGGTCCTTCTGTTCCTCTGCGTACCTCCGCACTGTGCCTTCTGTTGCGCTGTGTACCTCCACACCAGCGCCTTCTGCTGCGCTGCGTACCTTCGCACCTTCACCTTCTGTTGAGCTGCATACCTTCGAACCTGCGTTGTGGATCGCCTGCGGACCTCCAAATAGAGCCAATTTATCATTCCTCCAATGTGCCACAGACTGTCAGATCCATAGATCTGATCATGCGCCAATGAGATTACGATAGATCTGCCTTACAATTTACAGTATTCACCTTGATTTAGATCTAACATTATCAAACCGATCACCCAAAATTTTAGATCTTAAGATATTCAATATTCAAAAGTGTATAACCAAATGATCTCCTTTCCTTTTTATAGGCAAGCCCATACTCAAACCAAGGATCAAAACCATAGAGAATCGATACAAGGGACCCAAAACCGAGGTTCAATAATTTAGATGCTATACCATGGACCAAAACCATAGGATCATATACGTCAGACTAAATACCATGGACCATTCATAAGAATTCCCACATAAGCGCGCTTCTCTGCATTGAAGTGAGTGAAATTGAGGTCCGCACCTTTTGAACAAAGTACCTGCGGGTATGTCCGCACTTCTTGGTCGGGGTACCTGCGGGTCCGCTGCTTTTCTTAGGCTCACCTGCGGGTATCTCATTTTCTATGATTTTGAGAGCCTGAACAGAGAACTGCCTCTTGAGTGAGTTGCCATCAAGTACAACACCTGTGCCATAGTGCCAAACCTGAATCATAATGCCAACAGTCTCCCCCTTTGGACTTGATGGCAACCCCAAGATCCTCAAGGCCATTCTCCCCCTTTGACATCAAGGGCAAAGGGTTATGCTCCCCCTGAGATCATGCTGAAATCTCTGCTCTGCTGTGCTGATCATGCTCCCCCTGACTATAGATCAGATCTGCAAAAGAAAAATTCTTCAAGAAGAACAATAATCCGTCATACACCATAAATGACCTTGACAAAAGAGATAGAGACATATTAGCAACAATATTCAGATCAGCATCCATGACTTTCTCCTCCAAGATCTTCTACCATAATGCCAACAATGCATTATTAGAAGAATATATGCTCCCCCTGAACCTGTGCCATTCGATCTTCAACCAGCGAATGTACGCGTATACCCCATATGAAACTCGCGTACAACCAACAATCTCTGAAATAGATAAGATTCAACAACAAGATGATGCATCAACTACCCCCAGCTTTTGCCTGAGGTATTCGAAGGTCTCCCTGGGCAGAGGTTTGGTGAGTATATCAGCAACTTGTTCCTTAGAAGGAACATACTCCAACTTGACCTTTTGTTCAAGCACTTGTTCTTGAAGAAAATGATATTTGATAGGTATATGCTTGGTCTTTGAATGCATGACTGGGTTCTTTGAAATGCTGATAACACTTGTATTATCACATAGGGTTGAGATAGGTGGTGTACAAGTGATTTGAAAATCCTGTAAGGTCTGCATCATCCAAAGGAGTTGAGTGCAGCAAGATGCAGTAGCCACATATTCCGCTTGATCTGTAGATAAAGCAATTGAACTCTGTTTCTTGCTGAACCAAGATACTAATATGGAACCCATAAAGAATGCACCACCACTTGTGCTCTTCCTGTCATCCACCCTTCCAGCCCAATCTGCATCTGTATAAGCATGAAGTGTGAGATCTGTATGTCTAGGATACCATAAGCCATAGTTTTGAGTTCCTTGAAGGTACTTGAAGATTCTCTTAACTGCCTAAAGATGAGTTTCCTTTGGATTTTCCTGAAATCTTCCAACTATTCCCATTGCGTGCATGATATCTGGTTGGATACCTATCAAATAAAGTAGACTTCCAATCATGGATCTATAGGTTGGTTGATGCACTGTTGCTGATTCATCATTTGCACTGAGGTTGTATCCTGTAACCATAGGGGTACATACTGGTTTTGAATCTTCCATGCCATACTTCTTCAAAATCTGCTTGAGGTACTTGGTTTGAGACAAAAAGATACCGCCTTCATTTTGTTGGATTTGTAGACCAAGAAAATATGTCAGTTCTCCAAGTAATGACATTTCGAATTCTTTTTGCATCACCAAGGAAAAGTTTTGACTCATAGTTTCTTCATTGTTGCCAAAGATAATATCATCTACATACACAACAAGTATTAGCAATTGTCATTTTCAATTTTTATAAAAAGATTGCTATCTGCTGATCCCTTTGAAAATCCTTGTTGATGAAGATATTTATCCAAACGATAATACCAGGCCCTTGGAGCCTGTTTAAGACCATAAAGAGCCTTTTTTAGTCTGCATACAAGATTTGGATCATTTCCAAGAATGAAACCATCTGGTTGCTCAATGTACACCTCTTCTTCTAAGTCTCCATTTAGAAAGGTTGATTTCACGTCCATTTGAAATACTTTGAACTTCTGAAAGCTTGAGAGAGCAAGGAACATTCGGATGGCCTCAAGTCTCGCAATGGGAGCAAAAGTTTATTCAAAGTCTATTCCTTCTTGTTGAGCATACCCTTTACAAACAAGTCTGGCCTTGTTTCTAATTACTTCCCCATTTTCATTCAACTTATTTTTGAAGATCCAGTTTGTCCCTATGACATTCTTATCTTTTGGTCTAGGAACCAACTCCCCAGTGTTGTTCTTTTCGATCTGCTCAAGTTCTTCATCCATTGCCTTGACCCAGCATTCATCTTTGCATGCCTCTCTTACATTTTTTGGTTCAGTGGAGGAGAGTAATGCCAAATAGCTTGAAGCTTCTGCAATTGTTTTTCTTGTTTGTACGCCTGCCACCTTTTGCCCCAAAATTTGAGATTCTAGATGATTCTTTTGAACATACTTGGATGGAGTTTTCTCTTCTATCCTTATCTGTTCCTCTGGTGCCCCTTGAGGTTCTTCTTCATGATCAGTCTGATTTGAGGGATGGTCTTCATCCTCTTCGATATTTTCATAATTTACTTGCGTAGGAATGTTTCCTTCTTCATCAACCACTACATCAATGCTGTCAACTATTCTTCCAAGTCTTCTTTTGTAACATTTATATGCTTTGTTGTGAGGAGAATAACCAAGGAGAATGCCTTCATCTTCTCTAGGTTCAAACTTGCCAAGATGTTCATCATTATTCTTAATATAGCATTTGCTTCCAAAGATTTTGAAATGTTTTACCGAAGGAATCTCACCATACCAGAGCTCATGAGGAGTTTGAGTGCTGTTCACCTAGACATTTGTTTTGTTGAGAATAACAACCGCAAAAAATGCAGCTTCACCCCAGAAGGTTGCGGGAGTTCCAGACTCATCAAGCATAGCACGAGCCATTTGCTGAACCGTTCTGTTCATCCTTTCCACTACCCCATTTTGCTGAGGAGTCCTAGCTATAGAGAATTCCCTTCTTATTCCATGTTCTTCACAAAAATCAAAAAATTTATTTGAGGTAAACTCCCCACCTCTACAGACCTGAGGCACTTAATTTTGTGATCTGATTCGTTTTCAACCAAGGCTTTGAAAGATTTGAATTTTTCGAAGGCCTTGTCTTTGTGCTTCATAAGCCCTATCCAAACCATCCTGGAGAAGTCGTCAATGAATAATATGAAATATTCTTCTCCTCGAGGTGACCTTTTCCTAGATGGGCCACATACATCAGTATGGACAAGTTCAAGAGGCCTGCTAGCTGATCCTTCCTTCTTAGGGAAGTTAGTTCTGGTTTGCTTTCTAAACTGACATGACTTGCATATTGTGTTGTCTGGAATTCTGATGTCTGGAAGACCACGAACTGCCTAGTACTTGCATGCTTTCCTTATTTGTGAAAAGCTTAGATGCCCCAACCTCCGGTGCCTTTGATCACTGTTTTTCCTGTATCAAGATCACGAACACTACATCCATTTGATCGAAATATTACCTCAATTCCTTGATCGCACATCTGACTGACACTCAGTAGATTATGCTTCAAGCCATCAACATACAAAACATTTCCAGCTTTGACTTTTTCTTTCAACTGAACAGTGCCTTTTCCTTTTATGACTGCAGGGGTATCATTTCCAAAAGAAACTTTCTTTCCCTTTTCTAAGGCACTATATGATTGAAGTTTTTCTTTATCACCTGTCATATGCTTCGAACATCCACTATCGATGTATCATTAATTTTCCTGCCCTTCTGCATATAAAGCTATCCCACATCTTTTTGGTTGCGGTTCCTTCATTCTCCATGTTCTGGCATTTGAGGTTTGTTCCTTCTGAGTTGTCTTCCAAAACCTGCTCCCGCATTCAGAATCTTCATGGCCGAAGTTATTACAAATAGAACATTCAATTTCACTTTCATGGGCGGAAAAGTTGTTATAGGTCCTTTTCATGATTCTAGTCATACTTCTTTGTTTTTGAGCTTCTCTAGTCATGATTGTCTTATAGGCAACACATTGACCTGCTTTGTTACTAAAGTTATGGCAAGAGAAACATTGGCCATTGAAGAAACTCTTGCGATTATCAAACCTGTCAACCAACCGATTGCAGTTTCTAATGACATCCATTCTTGAGGATAATTGGGAAGATTTTACCTGTGGTTGGTTGTGGCTTCTGTTTGTCCTTAAGGTAGATTGCCCTTGATTTTCTTGATAGTCTTTGTTCGTTCTTGAGGTAAACTGTCCCTGATTTACCTGATGATTTCTATTAGGCCTTTTCTCACTCCTCCTTGCTGCATCAAGATAACTTTTGGAGGTGGATGCTTGAGATGCTTCTCCATTATATCCCAGACCTGTCTTTATTAGTGGAGAGCACTGCACATTGATAATCTCATCCAGAGTTTCAGATCCTTTAACAAATTTAAGATTAAGAGCTTTTGTTTTTTCAATCTCTTTTCTAAGACCAACAATTTCCATTCCAATTTTTCGTGATGTTTTTCCCTTTCAGCCAGTTGACATTACAGAGAATCAATAATCACATTTTTCTCTTCTAAGAAAATTTTGAGATTAGAAATCTCTTCGTAAAGACCTTCTTCATCTATAGCATCCATGTAATCATCATCTTCAAAAGCCATTAAAAGTTTATAATTATTACCTCGTTCATCTTCGTCACTATTTGAAAGTCCATCACTATCTTCATGAGTGTAATAACTTTTCTTATTTGCATTCTGTTTCTTGTTCCATCTAACAGGTTCCTTCCCCTTGTCAATCTTATCCTTATGAGGACATTTGGCAGCATAGTGACCGACTCTTCCACAAGCAAAGCATTTGAAAGGTAACTTACCTCGGAATCGTCCAACACCCCGTTGAAGGTTTTTGAAAAAAATTGATTCTTCTTCTTCTTCTGACACGTGTCCTGACTCATAGTAATCTCCTTTGCCTGAAGCCTTGAAGGTAGCTTCTCTCCTGTCTGATGGTCCTCCTTTCCTCATTTCATAAGCAGTCAGAATTCCATGTAGCTGTGACATGGTAAGGTTTCGTAGATTCTCTTTTTCTTCTATTGCAGAAACTTTAGATTCAAACCTAGGGGACAAAGATCTTAGAACCTTTCAACCACAACAACCTCTTTTATTTCTTCACCCAAATTTTTCATACAATTAACAATCTCATCTACACGAAGGAAATAGTTAGCCACACTTTCATCATTGTGCATTTTGAGGTTTTCATAGTGAATTCTGAGGGTTTGAAGTTTTGCTCGTTTTACCTGATCATCTCCTTCATAGCTCAGAACAATCTTGTCCCATATTTCTTTTGCAGATTTATACTACATAACCTTCACGAATTCTGATTGAGATAGACATCCTAATAGAGTATTGACAGCCTTTGCATTTGTTTCATATTTCTTTTTCTCAGCCGGATCTGTAGGAGTTGCTGATGGAAAAGTGTACCCAGTATCTATGATATCCCAAACTTCTGTACCAAGAGATTGAAGATAGGTAGTAACTCTTACCTTCCAATATACGAAGTTTGTCCCGTCAAAAATTGGTGGCTTGATAGATGCTTCTCTCTCGTAGTTGCTCATGATGATGGATCTTCGTTCAAGCGATCAAGCTTCTTCAGAAGGACCTGCTCTGATACCAATTGTTGGAAATAATACTGAGAGGGGGGGGTGAATCAGTATTATCTAACTCTTTTCAATATATCTTCCAGATTTATACTTTAATTTATTCTTCAGATATTGATCATTGATTTGTATGTTAGTACCATATAATAATGAGCAAGAACAAGAAAAAAAACAGATAGTCACACCAAAGAACACCAGATATAAGGTGGAAACCCAATGTGGGTGAAAACCACCTACTGCAATATGTCTCTATCTTCCTTCAATTAAAAAATTCTTTTAGAATGATTTTGTACTGGTGCAGTCCTTTACCAGTATGCAGGCTGCAACCTACTGAGAGCTACAACCCTCTCTCGCTTTCTAGTCTCTCCTGGAAGGGAGCTACAACCCCCTTAGCTCTTGTACTAGCTGAACTACTAGTACGTAGGTGCTGACCTACTTCTTTTCTTCCAAGGACCACTTTTCATAAATTTTAAAACTGGATCCATGAACATCAAATCATCAAGTACATGTGAATCAACCAATCTCCTTTTACAATCACCCAATGAATCAACCAATAACTTCTCAGAATGCAGTAACCAGAACAACAATACCAGTAATCTAAACCTAGAACTCTTCAGCAATAGATAAAAAGTAGCCCACAAATAACTCAAGAAAAGTCCGCAACTTCACCAATAGAAACCTGCAAATATCTGTAGCTCTTCTGTGCCTAAACTACGTAGATCCACACCTGATCCTTCTATTAGCCTCCTGCTGCAGCAGGTTAATCATCTTTCATGATCGACAATTTTACATGCCAAATATGTCGTGCTATGCATGCTGCAATGCTCCATATTTGCTACAGATGGCCAAAAAGTATCCATAAGAGTAGGGTGGTCTAAGGGCCACTGCTGTGTTCCAATTTTGATTAAGCAATCCATTTTTGGTTTGAGGCAGTTTTTCAGTTGGAGGTACTCAGGGTGGAGTTCACTAACATCTTTTTTTTCTCATCACCCTTATTATGTAACTCCCTATTAGTTTTTCCCTCCCCCTATTAAAATCATGTATATAATTCCCCCTATGTAAATACCCCTCCCTGGCATTATAGCCATACTTTCTACTAAGTCCGAGAAATCTCAGTCCATCTGGGACTGTTTTTAGCCCATCCGAGTCATTGAGGAACTAGTTTGACATCTGGTCAGCTAGCAACCTCTCCCTTAACCCTAAAAACCCCCAAAAAACCCACATTCCGCCCCTAACCCGAAGTTCCTGCGCATAAACATTAACCCGCGCCTTTATTTAACCCCGCAAACCCGTTTTCCTAAGTCTATAACCCGCCGCACATATTAAATTTGGAATATTCCTGTGAATATTCCCGCCCGTTAACCCCATATCCCGTTGCGTCGGCCGTCATCCGTCCGATCCACAGCCCCGCAGATCTACGACTGGCGGGCATCCTTATCCCTGACGCGCCTGGCCTTTAACATTCGGGAGTTTGGCGGTTTTGCCGCCGTACTCCCGCCACGCGTCAGGCGCCGGGTTGTGGCGGAGCCCCTCCCTCCGAAACCGCCATCCCCCATAAGCGGTGCGCCACATACCGCTTACCGCCCGGTGACGTCACCAGCCCACGTCACCCCTGCACAGTCAACAGCCCACGTCACCCCCCTTGTACAGTCACCCGATGAGTCATCCACCTGTGTGGCCTCCTGCCACGTCACTGCCACGTGTCCCGCCACCGTACCTGCCACATCATCGTCTGTACGAGATGACGTCATGCTGACGTCATCCCGCCACGTCGCCATGCTGACGTCACCCACCGTACAATGCTGACGTCATCAGCCCTTTTTTGACGCAGAGGCGCGAAAGTCGCACTTCGGAGCCCCGGAATCGAATTCTGAGGCAGTTTTTGATGAGCGAATCCTAGCGCAAATCGCTCATCGCAGGATTTTTTGGGCCAAAATGGAGAATCTTCAGGGAATCTTTAAGGAATCTTCGCCCCATGCGGCCCCAGGAAGCCCGAAAAGGCGCAGAAATGATCCGTTTTCTTCACAGAGCATACCAAAATGATCAGAAGACAATTCCAGATGATACAGAGGCCGAACAACAGCCATTTACTGGTGATTAGACACGCAGCATAGCAGATCAGCAGCCCAGATTTTGTCAGAGAGTATCAGTGGAAGAAAGGATGCCAGAAAGAATCAGTCATGATTTTTTAGGGGCTCGAGGCACCTGAACATTGATGAAGCCCCCAGAAAATCAAATCGATAAGCATCAGCCCATCCTTGCTTTCAAATCACCGTCAAGACATTTAAGGCACCAGGACAGCAAGAAAGAATAAACCCATACCCATTTATTGCAGAAAGCACCGTAGCAAGCCACCGAGGACAACATCATTCATTCAATTTTAACACATCGGCCCTGAGCACGGCCCGAGACATTCTTTGCATTTATTTCTAGATAGGATTAGGTCAAGTAGTCATTTTTATGACCTAATTAGGTCAAGATGTAATAAAGGAACTCTGTCGAGAGTTTTTCCCTATATACACCACCCTCTGTATAGTTTTAAGGGTTGGTCAATTGATAATTTTCACTAGAGACTCGCTGTGTATACCTGAATTTTTCTGTAATCAAAGATTGCTTAAAGCTTGGAGAGCGAACTGTTTGTTGTTGATGAATGTGTTGAAGAGTTGAAGATGGAATTCCTGCGCTGCGGCCTGAAGAAATAAGTGCCTCTTATCTTTGTTTATGTGTTTGCCATTATCTAAATAGCAGGAAAAAAGAATAGCCTAGAATTAGTTTAAATACTCTCTATGCTCAATTCCTGCTATTTCTTGATGTTTTCTTCTGAATGAATTGGTTATGAACATTGAATTCCTTCTGGCTCATGTTTACCCCAGTTCACCTGTGCTGGCCAATTATCTAGGGATTCTTAACTGCTCCTACGTAGCGCCTTGTTGTTTCCTCTGCTAATCTGTTGGAGAGATTCTTAACTACCTCTCTTTCTTTAGCATTCTTGCCATCCCTTGAAACCTGAAAGTTGCTTCTGCTTCAGTTATCTTGCTCCATTTTCCCCTCACTGTTATTAAGGAAATACAGCAGCAGTTCCCCCTCCTCGACTCCACGCCCAATGGTTTGAAACATTCAGACTATACTCAGCCTCTCTACCTGAAAGTGTCATTTTTCCCACCAAAACTCAATCAAAACCCTTGTGCATCATAACTAGCCTAAAATCACCCCCTTCAACAAAGCTAAATCATAAAGAGAGAGCCCTCTCTGACTGCAGGCAGGCTAGGGCCTGTAGTCCAAAGTTGGTTTGTGGTTACCTCGGCCGTATCCCTTTAGGAGTCAAAAGGGACAACCTGAGTGATAACATAATGGCGACTCCACTAGGGAATGAATCATGTGTCTATTAGTGTGAATCCTCAATTTTGATCAGTTCGCCTCGTTTTCTGGAGAAAGTATTCCTTTTCTTCAGGGTTTTTCATGTTCAGCTCTGATCTGTGACGGTGGACAGAAATCAGGCACTTCAAGGTTACATCATCCACCTGGCGACTCCACACCATCCTCATAATAAATACTCCACTGGAGAAATGAACCCGAAGGAATTATATAAGCAGATCAGGTTCTTGATTTGGATGATCATCCAAGAGACCATGTTCTTTCTCTTGCACCAAATTTTGCTGTGCATATTGTACTTTAAAAGCGATTTTATGTCAGATTTTTGTGTTTTTCCTTTGGAAGAGATTGTTGAAAAGCCTCCTTGCACATCAGAGCAGCAGCTTTCAAATGCTGTTGAAGATCATCATACAGTCAAGGAGGAACCAAAAATAGAGCCATTGAATATCAGATTGAGGAGGACCCAGAAGCAGAAGCATATGACCAGATGATCCAAGTGGATCCCCTGCCTCTTTGTTCTCAGCCATCTGAATTATTCAAAGAAGAAGAAGACCAGCAGCCCGCACAGATCAGTCCGGCCCTATTCGAGCCAGATTGTAATAAATTACAAGCACCTCTGCAAGTACCGAATGACCTATCCGCTGGCAGGCAAAATAATGAAAGAGATCAGTGCACGACGCCATCAACAGGCTGCAAGGCTCAGTATCAAGTTGTCAATGATCTCCCGACTCCAAGGCATGGTAGTGATCCTGAACCTTTGTACAGTTCTTTAATTCAGCCAAAAAATTGTATATATATGTTGCAGGACAGTTTTGTACAATATTTAAACGCCGCAAAGGAGGTCAGTAGCTTCCTGATCTTCTCAAAGATTGACAAAGCCATAAAAAAATGCAAAATCTCAGTTGATGTCACTAGCAAGCATAAGCAGCAAATCCCACTCATGTTATTATCACTTAAGTGGCTGCATTGGTTATTTCACTTCACCTAACAACAAAGTAAGTGCTGGTTAGGGTAGGTAGGTAGGTAGGATCAATAAGGCAGCCAGCCAAGAGAAATTTGCAGAACACAGTAACAGTTGAATACAAGGCAGTCTGACCTGTTGTTCTTGACTTTTCACAAGGAAAAGCCATCCCCAAGTGGAGCCACTGTTAGCCTCCTACTGCAGCAGGTTAATCATCTTTCATGATCGACAATTTTACATGCCAAATATGTCGTGATATGCATGCTGCAATGCTCCATATTTGTTACAGATGGCCAAAAAGTATCCATAAGAGTAGGCTGGTCTAAGGGCCACTGCTATGTTCCAATTTTGATTAAGCAATCCATTTTCGGTTTGAGGCAGTTTTTCAGTTGGAGGTACTTAGGCTGGAGTTCACTAACATCTTTTTTTTCTCATCACCCTTATTATGTAACTCCCTATTAGTTTTTCCCTCCCCCTATTAAAATCATGTATATAATTCCCCCTATGTAAATACCCCTCCCTAGCATTATAACCATACTTTCTACTAAGTCCGGGAAATCTCAGTCCATCTGGGACTGTTTTTAGCCCATCCGAGTCATTGAGGAACTAGTTTGACATCTGGTCAGCTAGCAACCTCTCCCTTAACCCTAAAAACCCCCAAAAAACCCACATTCCGCCCCTAACCCAAAGTTCCTGCGCATAAACATTAACCCGCACCTTTATTTAACCCCGCAAACCCGTTGTCCTAAGTCTATAACCCGCCATGCATATTAAATTTGGAATATTCATGTGAATATTCCCGCCCGTTAACCCCATATCCCATCGTGTCCGCCGCCAGCCGTCCGATCCACAGCCCCGCAGATCTACGGCTGGCGGGCATCCTTATCCCCGACGCGCCCGGCCTTTAACGTCCAGGAGTTCGGCGGTTTTGCCACCGTACTCCCGCAATGCGTCAGGCGCCGGGTTGTGGCGGAGCCCCTCCCTCCGAAACCGCCATCCCCCATAAGCGGTGCGCCGCATACCACTTACCGCTCGGTGACGTCACCAGCCCACGTCACCCCTGCACAGTCAACAGCCCACGTCACCCCCCTTGTACAGTCACCCGATGAGTCATCCGCCTGTGTGGCCTCCTACCACGTCACTGCCACGTGTCCCGCCACCGTACCTACCACATCATCGTCAGTACGAGATGACATCATGCTGATGTCATCCCGCCACGTCGCCATGCTGACGTCACCCACCGTACAATGCTGACGTCATCAGCCCTTTTTTGACGCAGAGGCGCGAAAGTCGCACTTCGGAGCCCAGGAATCGAATTCTGAGGCAGTTTTTGATGAGCGAATCCTAGCGCAAATCGCTCATCGCAGGATTTTTTGGGCAAAATGGAGAATCTTCAGGGAATCTTTAAGGAATCTTCGCCACATGCGGCCCCAGGAAGCCCGAAAAGGCGCAGAAATGATCTGTTTTCTTCACAGAGCATACCAAAATGATCAGAAGACAATTCCAGATGATACAGAGGCTGAACAACGGCCATTTACTGGTGATTAGACACGCAACACAACAGATCAGCAGCCCAGATTTTGTCAGAGAGTATCAGTGGAAGAAAGGACACCAGAAAGAATCATTCATGATTTTTTAGGGGCTTGAGGCACCTGAACATTGATGAAGCCCCCAGAAAATCAAATCGATAAGCATCAGCCCATCCTTGCTTTCAAATCACCGCTAAGACATTTAAGGCACCAGGACAGCAAGAAAGCATAAAACCATACCCATTTATTGCAGAAAGCACTGCAGCAAGCCACCGAGGACAGCATCATTCATTCAATTTTGACACATCGACCCTGAGCACGGCCCGAGACATTCTTTGCATTTATTTCTAGATAGGATTAGGTCAAGTAGTCATTTTTATGACCTAATTAGGTCAAGATGTAATAAAGGAACTCTGCAGAGAGTTTTGCCCTATATATACCACCCTCTGTATAGTTTTAAGGGTTGGTCAATTGATAATTTTCACTAGAGACTCGTTGTGTATACCTAAATTTTTCTGTAATCAAAGATTGCTTAAAGCTTGGAGAGCGAACTGTCTATTGTTGATGAATGTGTTGAAGAGTTGAAGATGGAATTCCTGCACTGTGGCCTGAAGCAATAAGTGCCCCTTATCTTTGTTTATGTGTTTGCCATTATCTAAATAGCAGGAAAAAAGAATAGCCTAGAATTAGTTTAAATACTCTCTATGCTCAATTCCTGCTGTTTCTTGATGTTTTGTTCTGAATGAATTGGTTATGAACATTGAATTCCTTCTAGCTCATGTTTACCCCAGTTCACCTGTGCTTGCCAATTATCTAGGATTCTTAATTGCTCTTAGGTAGCACCTTGTTGTTTCCTCTGCTAATCTGTTGGAGAGATTCTTAACTGCCTCTCTTTCTTTAGCATTCTTGCCATCCCTTGAAACCTGAAAGTTGCTTCTGCTTCAGTTATCTTGCTCCATTTTCCCCTCACTGTTATTAAGGAAAGACAACAGCAGTTCCCGCTCCTCGACTCCACGCCCAATGGTTTGAAACATTCAGACTATACTCAGCTTCTCTACCTGAAAGTGTCAGTTTTCCCACCAAAACTCAATCAAAACCCTTGTGCATCATAACTAGCCTAAAATCACCCCCTTCAACAAAGCTAAATCATAAAGAGAGAGCCCTCTCTGACTGCAGGCAGGCTAGGGCCTGCAGTCCAAAGTTGGTTTGTGGTTACCTTGGCCGTATCCCTTTAGGAGTCAAAGGGGACAACCTGAGTGATAGCACCTTCTTTTGCTCTGCGTACCTCCGCACCTACTCCTTCTGCTGCTCTGCGTACCTCTACGCAGATCCACACCTACACTGTCTGCCTGACAGCATACCTCTACACCTGGTCCTTCTGTTCCTCTGCTTACCTCCGCACTGTGCCTTCTGCTGCGCTGCGTACCTCCGCACCAGCGCCTTCTGCTGCGCTGCGTACCTCCGCACCTTCACCTTCTGTTGAGCTGCGTACCTCTGTACCTGCGCTGTGGATCGCCTGCCGACCTTTGAATAGAGCCAATTTATCAGTCCTCCAATGTGCCACAGACTGTCAGATCCACAGATCTGATCATGCGCCAATGAGATTACGATAGATCCGCCTTACAATTTACAGTATTCACCTAGATTTAGATCTAGCGTTATCAAACCGATCACCCAAAATTTTAGATCTTAAGATATTCAATATTCAAAAGTGTCTAGCCAAATGATATCCTTTCCTTTTTATAGGCAAGCCCATACTCAAACCAAGGATCAAAACCATAGAGAACCGATATAAGGGACCCAAAACCGGGGTTCAATAATTTAGATGCTATACCATAGACCAAAACCATAGGATCATATACTTTGGACTAAATACCATGGACCATTCATAAGAATTCCCACGTAAGTGCGCTTCTCTGCATTGAAGTGAGTGAAATTGAGGTCCGCACCTTTTGAACAGAGTACCTGCGGGTATGTCCGCACTTCTTGGTCGAGGTACCTGCGGGTCCGCAACTTTTCTTAGGCTCACCTGCGAGTATCTCATTTTCTATGATTTTGAGATCCTGAACAGAGAACTGCCTCTTGAGTGAGTTGCCATCAAGTACAACACCTGTGCCATAGCGCCAAACCTGAATCACAATGCCAACATTCTCCAAAATAAATGTTAGTGTACATTGGGGAATGTGAGATGTAATTACATGGATAGGACCATGTCTTCACCCTAGTAAAAGTGAGGGTACATTGGGGAATGTGAAATGAATATATATATTGATAATGAGTTGGAGAGGACCATGTCTTCTCCCAAGTAAATGTGAGGGTACATTGGGGAATGTGAGATGTAATTACATGGAGAGGACCATGTCTTCTCCCTAGTAAATGTGAGGGTACATTGGGGAATGTGAGATGAATACATATATTATTTGAAATAATGGAAGGAGACCATATCCTACCTAATATTCAATTTGAGAAGGTAAGTGGGGAATTTGAATAATGGAAATCATGATTTTTATATTAGACCAATATTTCTTAATATTTTCAGATAATGTAAACATTAACAAAATTTGCAGGATAAGATTTAAGTGGGGCATTACAGTTGCTGTCCTCCCTTGAGTATGTATAAATTATTTGGAGTCCTTATGCCTTCGATAATTGTTTCTCTTGTATCAAGCTCACGAACAGCACATCCATTTGATCGAAATACTACCTCATTTCCTTGATCAAACATTTGACTAACACTCAATAGATTATGATTTAAGCCATCAACATACATAACATTCCCAGCTTTGACCTTTTCTTTTAAGAGAACAGAGCCTTTACCTTTTATGAATGTAGGGGTGTCGTTTCCAAATGAGACCTTCCTTTCCTTTTCTAAGGCACTATATGACTGAAGTTTTTCTTTATCACCTGTCATGTGTTTCGAGCATCCACTGTTGATGTACCATTGAGTTTCTTGTCCTTCTGCATATAAGGATATACCACAGCTTTCGGTTTGTGGTTCTTTCTTTTTCCATGTTTTGGGACCCAATGAAGCTTGCTCCTTCTGAGATGTTTGCCGAAATTTACTCTTGCATTCAAAGTCTTCATGGCCTAATTTGTTATAGATAGAGAATTCTATTTCATTTTCAAGAGCATAAAAGTTATTGTAGGTCCTTTTCATGATCCCAGACACATTCCTTTGATTTCGTGCTTCTCTAGTCATGATGGTCATGTAAGCAACACATTGAGTAGCTTTGTGTCCAAATTTATGACATGAAAAACATTGGACATTAAAGAAATTCCCGCGATTATTGAATCTACTGACCTAGTGATTGTAGTTTCCATTTACATTCATTCTTGAAGCAAATTGATAATGATTTACCTATGGTTGGTTATAGCTTCTATTCATCCTTGAAGTAGATTGAACTCGATTTACCTGGTAATCTGCTTTAAGCCTCTGCTGACGATTGTCAACTTGTTCACTTCTCCTTGCTGCATCTTGATAGCTTTGGGAGGTTGATGGCTTCTGTTCTTGAGATGGTTCTTCAGTATATCCAAGACCTGTCTTTATCAGAGGAGAATGCTGCACTTTGATAATTTCATCTAAAGTTTCTGATCCTTTAGCAAACCTAAGATTGAGAGCTTTTGTTTTCTCAATTTCTTTTCTTAGACCCACAATTTCAAATTCTAACTTTTCATTGTGTTTTTCCCTTTCAGCAAGTTGGAATGTCAAAGTATCTATACTCATACTCTTTTATTCTAAACAGATTTTAAGTTTAGAAATTTCTTCACATAGGCCATCTTTATCTAAGGCATCCAAGAAATCTTCATCTTCAAAAGCCATCAGAAGTCTATAATCATTACTATTTTCATCTTCATCACTATTTGATAAACCATCACTATCTTCATGCGTATAGTAGCTCTTTTTATTTACACTTTGTTTTCTATTCCATTTTGCTGATTCCTTACCTCTATCAAGCTTATCTTTGTTAGGACATTTGGCAGCGTAATGACCTACTCTTCCACAAGTAAAACATTTGAAAGGTAGTTTACCTCTGAATCTTCTAGAACCCCGTTGAAGGTTCTTGACAAAGTTTGATTCTTCCTCTCCTTTTGACGTATATCCTGACTCATTGAGTTCTCCTTTTCCTGAAGCTTTGAATGCGGCTTCTCTCATGTTTGATGGACCCCCTTTTCTCATTTCGGAAGCAGTTAGGATTCCGTGCAACTATGACATAGTAATACTCTGAAGATCCTACTTTTCTTCTATGGTAGAAACTTTTGATTCAAACTTAGGAGACAAGGATCTTAGAACCTTTTCAACTAAAATAACTTCTCTTATCTCTTCACCCAAGCTTTTCATGCAATTAGCAATCTCATCTATATGTAAGAAATAATTAGCTACACTTTCATCATTGTGCATTCTAAGAGTTTCATATTGAATTCTAAGAGATTGTAGTTTTTCACGTTTTACCTGATTATCTCCTTCATAGCTTAGAATGATCTTGTCCCATATTTCTTTGGCGGTTTTGAGCTACATAACCTTGACGAATTCTAATTGTGATAGACTCCCCAATAGAGTATTTACAACCTTTGCATTTGTTTCATACTGATTTTTACTTGATGTATATGTACGAGTTGCTGATGGAAATGTGTATCCTCCTTCCACGATATCCCAAAATTCTGTTCCAAGAGATTGAAGATAGGCTGTGGTTCTTACCTTCCAATAGATGAAGTTGCTCCCATCAAAGATTGGTGGCCTGATGGATGCCTCTTTTTCGTAGTTGCTCATGATGATAGATCTTCCTTCAAGCGATCAAACTTCTTCTGAATGACCTATTTTGATACCAATTGTTGGAAATAATACTGAGAGGGGGGTTGAATCAGTATTATCGATTTAATAATATTTCATTTCCATAAACAGATTTATATATGCAACTTCAGTTAATGAAACTTGCGTCTATACGCAACTATGTTTAGAGCAACCAGTGTACACCTTGTAAACTTATAATTTAGTCAGTTGATCTTTAATCTGGGTATCAGAACCATATAAGAAGTAACAGATATAATAAAAATAGATCAGACAATCATACACAAGAACACAAGATATAAGGTGGAAACCCAATGTGGGTGAAAACCACCTGCTGCAATTCATCTCTATCTTCTTTTAATAAGAAACTTCTTTTTACAATATTTCTGTACTGGTGTAGTCTTATACTAGTACACAAGCTTCTACATGCAGAAGGCTACAACCTTCTCTCATTCTCTAGCTTCTCCTTGAAGGGAGCTACAACCCCTTAGCTCTTATACTAGCTGATGTAGTAGTATGTAGGTGCTGACCTACAGAAGGCTACAACCTTCTCTTTTCTTCTAGGGACCATGTTTCATAAATTTTCAATCTGGATCCATCAATAGCATCAATCAAACATCAAAATATATCTGCATCAATCAATCTCCCTTGCACTAACCAAAATTGAATCAAACATCAACTTCTCTGAATGCTGTAACCAAAACATAGTAACAGTACTAGAAACCAGAACCCAAAACACTGAAACAGTAAATAGAAGTAGCTAAAACATATTTTATGAGACATACACTACTTCAATATGTATAACCTGTGTGCATACACCGCTATATGAAGGAAAACCTACGTATACGCTGTTTTGAATTGTCGAACCAACGTGTATATGCGCCTTTCCTTTACTGAACCCGCGTACATATCTGTAAAAGATGATTTACCCTTTTCAACTATTCAGACATCAGTTATACCCAGATCATCATATTTACAGATCAACACATGCGCCAAATATAAAAGATCAAAATCACACAAATATACTTCTCGTCAAGCCTTAAGATCTTGATCCATCAATAGAACTTGTCCTTCTTCTAGCGCTCAGGTTCCTCCTTGATTTAGATCTAGCTATGCACCATAACCCAATCACCAGTATTCTAGATCTTACTCTTCATTAGGTATTCAATTCTTGAGTACCTTTGCTTAATGATCTCCTCCTCCTTTTATAGTCTTAGGCCTTACTCAATACCATGGTCCAAAACCACTTAGAAGAAATATTGGACCAAATACCATGGACCAAAACCAAGTTTTCCAACATGTATGCTCTTTTCCTTGTGTGAAAGTGTGTGTATACACGTACATGCATTTTGGTCTGCAATCTCGTGTGCATACGCAGTTTGGTCAAGGGGAACCTGCGCATACCTCTTTTTCTTTCATTCTGTGATCCTAAACTGTGATCTGTCATCTGAGTGAGTTGCCATAAAGGACAACACCTGTGACATAGCGCCAAACCTGTGTTCATAATGCCAACAAAATTATGCAAGACAAAATAGTTTCCCTTCTACAAGTAGATTTGGTGGTTTGATGGATTTTGCATGATAGAATATCTATTTTTTTGTAAGTAGATTAACCTTTGTCCGTTCTTGAATTGATTAGTTAGCATTCACAATTTGAGTCAATGGAATTTACACTTTCATAGCTAGAAGTAATTTCCAATTGTACCTTTACCAACAAGGTTTCATTCTAAGCCAGTAGGAGGAATCGTCTATGAGGATTTTTGATATAATGTCATAATTGAGGGTGGCATGAGTGGAATCCTATCTATTGTGCATATAACATTGGCACCTTTAAGTTTTTACGAACCACAGGTTGATAATTTTAGTTGAGGAGCCCTTGGGAGTTGCAACATTCTTGATGCAATACCAGGGCTCACTACATTTTGGTGTTGTTGTCGGGGAGGTGTCTAAGTAGATTTTGTTTCTTCTTAAGCATTGTTTTATTTTTTACATAAAGTTTTTGAAAAAGTAAAAAAAAAGAAAAGAAAAAAAACAAAAAACAAAACAAAACAAAACAAAACATGCCTTGTAGGAGTAGGGATAATCAAGGAAAATTATTACCAAAAACCCCTACACCCTTAAACAATCAACCTTCACTCTTCTTCGATGACTGTGAGATTCCCTCTCTCATTACATGGGAGTTTGAAGACCCTCTAGGTGAGGAACCTTAAATTTTTGAAGAACCTATTGGGAAAGAATAAGAACCCACTTCACCTACCAAAATAGGGACAATGAGATTTTCCCTATGAGAGAGACCAATGAAGAGGCTATAATGAAGAACATAAGACGTACTGCCCTTCCACACTTCCATGGCTTAACCTCTGAGGATCCTTACACCTTCATGATTGATTTTTTTGTTGTTTGTAGGACCTATGACTATGCCTCTAATGGGAAGAAGCTGAAATTATTCCCCTCTACTCTTAAATATATATCCTTGCGTTGGTTTATGGGTCTACTTGGGGTAACATCAGTACTTGGGCCCAAATGAAATTGGCCTTCAATAGAAAGTACACGGACTACTGTATGTCCAAATAAACTAAGGAGGAAATCTGTAGGATGACTCTTAGACATGATGAATCCCTAGAAGACTATGAGGAGAGATTTCAACTTAGTTATGGGGGGGGAACTAATCCCTTGATCCTAAATCACTCAAACTAGTTCTTCTCTGGGGGATCAAGAAGGATATGTTAGAAACTCGCAACATGTTGTTTGGAGGAGATATATATCATTTATCCTATGATGACATTAAAACTGTGTTCAAGAATCACTTTAGGGTTGCTAGGAAGAAGGGTAGGGCTAGTCAAGGCTTGGCCAGTTCCTCTCCCTCCACAACATACATTAATAATGATATAGGTAACATGTTGGAGTATTTCAAGAGTGAAATGATGCATACCTTTGCATTTCAAATGGATACCATGCAAATTAAAAGAAAAAAGGAGGAATTAGAAAGGGAAATAGCCATTTTCTGCCTTATATGCACCAAAATACATCCTAGGGATGAGTGCCCATTGAAGGTCAGAGGTTTTCAAGGACTAAAAGTTGTGTATCAAGGGGTAGAAGGGGGGTCAGAGCAAATTTTCTTCATTAATCAAAGAAGACCTCAAGGACCTCGGCCATATCAACGAGGCATGCAAGGTGCACACTACTCTTATTATAATCAAAATCAAAATGTAACCTTGTAGCCTTGGTACTCTTCCACTCATCCATCCTGGTCCACACCTCCTTCTTGGCCTTATGCTCCTTTATATCCTCCTCGACCTGTCAACCATACTTTTCAGTCATATCCACCCCGATCTTTTCAATGAGGCAACCCATCACAAGGGTGGAGACCTCAAGTCAACCAACCTCCTAATTTACTTTCTCCACCCCAACCTCAACCACAACTCACTCATCCTACTCCACCTAAGAAAGCTCAAATCCTTGCTCAACAAAATATGAACCCGAACAACAAGAAAGCATGGAAGGTCTATAGTGGAGAGACATCTTATCCTGCTTATGCTGTGGAAATCCAAAAGATCAACCTTCAGTCAGGGAGAGTGCTTCCAGATAACCACCCACCTTCTCCACAGAAATATCTTGAAGAAGAGATGGAAGAGAGTGTTCCTCAAGTCAATCCACCTCCTCTTCTTGAGAGGTTGATCCCCCCTAGCCAACGCACCCCATAAGAGGTTGAACTTCTAGGAAAATTAAAGAATTTGTGTGTTAAGATACCCCTTCTCAAGGATATTAAGGATGTTCCCATCTATAATAATCTCATCAAGGATAAATTTTTCATAAAGTCAAAGAGACGAAAAATAGACACCTCCACCATAGATTTTGTCAGGAAATTACCTTATTTAATGCTTAGGAGGGTGATCTTCCCAAAATATGTAGACCCTGGAAACCCAATAGTAAATGTGCACATTCATGGCCTTATAGTCCTTAATACCCTGATTGATATTGGGGCTACAATCAATGTGATGACTAACGAAACCATGATAAAGCTAAGCATCCAAGGGGCTTTGAGAAATACCACCATAGTGTTGAAACTTCCAAACAAAGCCACAGTAGCTCCTGAGGGAGTTATTGAAGATGTTATGGTCTTCATTGACTCTTGGGAGTATCCTATTGATTTCCTGGTTCTCTAGTGAAAAACCAAGCTTAATTTTTATCCTCTCATCTTGGGAAGGCCATGGTTGGCCATTGATGATGCTTACATTAGTTGTAGGGTTGAGAACATGACCATTAAGAATGGACATTTGTCTAAACAATTGGTATTGTATCCTATTACGCAACCTTATATTGAGCATGACTTACCCTTGTGGTTAGAAGAAGAGGAAGAACATGAATTGTACCACACCACCCCAAACCCAATCTATACTATAGATACTATTACAATAGGGGGGAAATCTGATGAAGATCAACTCATTAACCATATCCTTCAGAATCAACCTCCCACTCCCATACCAATTGATGAGTTGATGAAAGAATTTGGGAATATTCCTTGGAATATCATATTTCCTATTGACTCAAGTCTAGACCATGTCAATATCGTAGAGTTTGGACCATCCATAACCTTAAAGATCAACCCTTCTCTCTTGGCCAAACAGGAAGAACAATTGTGAAAAGTGTTGAGGCAACACTTGTATGATTTTTATTTGGATTATAAGGAAATGTAAGGTGTACATCCCTTATTTTTTACTCACCATATTTCAATAAAAGAGGGATGAAAGCCTACGCACCAAACTACAAAAGCTATTGGATGCAGGATTCATATACCCCATTTTAGATAGTGAGTGGGTGTCACCTCTTATGTTAGTTCATAAGAAGAATGGGAAGTGGAGAATCTGTATTGATTACTGGGAACTCAACAAGGCTAAAAATAAGGACCATTTTCCTTTGACCTTCATTGATCAAGTCCTAGATGGCCTTCCATGGAACAAATTCTTCTCCTTCCTAGATGGATTTAGTGGATACAATCAAATCCATATTAGCCCTGAATACCAAGATAAGATCACATTCACATTTCCTTGGGGTCCTTTTCTTATATAGTTCTTCCATTTGGTTTGTGAAATGCCCTTGTTACTTTTCAGAGGGAAGTTTTGAGTATTTTTTTTGAATTGGTTCATGACTCTATTGAAATATACATGGATGATTTCACTCCTTATGGATGTCACTTCCATGAAGCTCTCTCCAATCTGTGCAAGGTTTTGAAGAAATGCATTGAAATGAATCTGTCTCTAAGCCTTGCAGAATGTGAGTTCTTAATTAACGATGGGACTATCCTTGGCCATTCCATATCTAAGGAAGGGATACAAGTGGACCCAAAAAAAAATTCCATCATCAAAAGGGTCCCTAGCTCTCAGAAGCAAAGAGATATCAAGAGCTTCTCGGGACTAGCTAGGTATTATAGGAGATTCATCAAAGACTTTAGTAAAGTGGCTTCACCTTTTTTTTGTTTATTGGCCAAATAATCATATTTATGTTGGAACAATAGTTGTCAAGTGGCCCTTAAAGTGTTGAAAGAAAAGTTGACTACTGCACCCATATTAAGGGGTCACAACTGGGCATTTCCTTTTAGTATCCATATTGATGCAGCGGATAAACTTATGGGGTGAACCTTCGCACAAGTAGAGGATAAGATTCTTTATGTTATTTATTTCATTAGTAAGAATTGTTTTAAAGCTAATCTGAATTACATTGTCACTGAAAAAGAACTCTTAGTTGCAGTACATTCTTTAAATAAATTTAGGCACTATATCACTGGGTGCCAAACTTTTGTTGATACTGATCATGTAGCCATTAGATATTTGATGAGAAAGCCTGATGTTAATCCTAGTATAACTAAATGGTTGTTATTGTTACAACAATTTGATTTTACTATTATTGAGAAATCGAGGAAAGAAAATGTGGGTCCAAGTTAAAATTTTTTACAGGTAATTAAGAGATGGTGTATGCTAAATTTCTAGATAAGCACCTCTTTGCCATCTAGGTGATTTCTCCTTGGTTTGCTAAAACATAAAACTACTTGGTTGCTAGGAGGTTCCCCCCATATCTATCATCCATGGAGAAAAGCGACATTGTAAGGAAAATATCTCCTTTCACTTAGATTGGGGGCAATATTATTTGATTGGGACCAGATCAAATCTTGAGGAGATGTGTAAGAGAATAGGAGGTCTTTGGAATCCTCTTAGAATGTCATGATGGGCCTTGTGGAGGTCATTTTGCTACAAAACGGACAACCTTTATAGTTTTACAGATTGGTTACTAGCAGCCCACTTTACATCAAGATGCAAGGAGATATACCACTAGATGTGATCAATGCCAAAATATGGGAAAACCCACAATTAGGGATGAAATTCCCATATAGCCTCAAGTATCCTTAGATCCATTTGACAAGTTGGGGATGGATTTCATTGGGCTAATTGATCCACCATCAGGACAGAAAAAGTACATCATTATGTGAACTGATTACTTGACAAAGTGGGTTGAGACAAAGGCATTCAAAGTAGAAACTGTGCAGATAGTGGCAAAACTTTTAAGAGAAACATATTCTACAAGTTTGGGTATCAAAGGGAGGTAATCATTGATCAAGGAGCACAATTCACATCCAATTTGATTGAAGATCTCATGAGGCAACACCATATCAAGAACAAGACATTCACTGCCTATCACCCTCAAGAAAATGGGTAACTAGAGGTCACAAACATAGAATCGGAGAGCATCGTCACCAAGGTTGTCAGAAATATTGGGTAGAGAGACTAGTAGAGACCACTTAGGCCTACAATACCACTTGGAAAAACACCAGTGGGTTCACTACATATGATTTGGTCTATGGGAAGAAAGCTCTGATTTCTATTGAGTTTTAATATAACACTTTGAAAATGGAAACTCAGTTTGACTTAGATGTCACCATAGCACAACAAGAAAGGCTGCTCCAACTGAATGGCTTAGATGAGTTCAAAATGCAAGCTCTCTTACACACTGAAGTCATATAACTGCCAAGGAAGGTCTAGCATGACAAACATATCAAGGAAAATACTTTTCAAGAAGGGGATTGGGCCATGTTATATGATTCTAGATTCAAATATTTTAAAGGGAAACTAATGAAAAGATGTTTGGTTCCATACCTAGTAGAAAAGTGTCATGAAAATGGATTTGTCTAGATCAGAACCATTGATGAGGAAGGCATTCCCTTACTTGTAAATGGTTATATGTTGAAGCTATGTAGAATACCTTTGTCCAAGGAAGAATTTATCATTTCAGCCACCAAAAAATTAAATGTGATTGGGAGTTTCATAGCTTCTAGTCCACAAGATTCCTAGAAATTTAAACTATGAAACTCTAGGGTTGAAAACCTCTCTGAGGCAACCAAGGAGAAAAAAAAAGGAAAAGAAAAAAATAATAAAGATACTTAAGAGAAAACCTCCCTGGAGGCACCCATGGAAAACATGTAGGTTGAAAGCCTTGTTTGAGGTAGTCAGTGTGTCTCAAGAAAAAAAAAAGGAGAACAAAGAAGAAGCTTATATCGTGTCTGCTAACCTTTCTCTTTTTTTCATAACTGTGCACAGTAGAAGATTTCATGGCTATTGGCCAAAACCTAAAATCTTTCATCCATTACTCCATCCATACACCTCATATCCATCCTCTCCATTCATATTACTATCTCTCGCCACCATCCCATCATCAATAAATCTAAATTTCTTCTCCTATTTGTGATGCTAGGGGAAGGACCTATATTGCTACAAGAAGGTCCTATAATGCTACAAGAGGATCTTGTGGAGCTACAAGAGGGAGATACGAGGAGTAGAAAATCCCAAAATACCATTCTAAATCTAAGAAATGATATATATATCCCTCCTATGATTTTTCCATCATCCATCCATCACCCATCCACTCCATTTCGCCAAACATTTTCTCAAATTCCCCACTCTATCCTACCTTAAAAATAAACAAAAAGCCAATATTCTCTATTCCTATAGTGTCTACACTTCCCCTTCATGACTTCAACCCTATCCTCATAGATTTTCATCATCTCCACTATCTACCTCATGTAAACTAAAGACTTCAAGGTAAGATCAAGAGACTACTACAAGAAGAAACTCCTCCTGCAGGAGCCTGTGAAACCACAACAGGAATCACTGATATAATTTCTTTCCAACACCAGAAAGGATGATTAAGCTTTGTTGGTAGCTATGAAGAGACACCTCATTCTCAGGGAGGTTTTCCATCCACCACGAGCAGAAACTTTGACATCAAAAGAGTCACCTACACACACACATCAAAAGTAAAAGTCAAGGTATCATCAAGAATGAAGACATGCACAAGAAATAAGTCAAAGAGGTCAACTCCCTTGATCATAATGATATATGTTCTAGCTCCAGCATGAAAACCTCTACAATAGTTTGATCCACAAGTATGATCAGGTATGGAAACCCTAACCTCCTCCCTCTGCATAAAAATGACTAAAATGTGTTTTGAGCGAGAAAATGTGTTTTAATAGGTTGGAGGTGGCCACTGAAATTGACCACATTCAACTAGTAAATGCAAATGTGAGCTAAGTCACCATACAATGTGGAAATATCAACTTAAAATGAATTGGTTTCTTTGAAGAGTGAGGTGATAATCATGAGGAGAGAGAAATGATTACAGTTAGTGGGGATAACAGTCCAAAAGAGGAAACTCTTGTTAATGCAAAGTCACTAGAGCACTCCAAGATTTTAACCAAAAGAGGATATTAGGTGTTGGATCTATTTCATTTTCACCATCACTCATTCCAAAAACAGGTAGAGGAAGGATGAGCTACTGCATCAAGCAACCTAGAGTGCCACTGAGGAGCTTTGAAACCTGTCTACAAGTGCTACAAGAGAAAGCTACAAGAAGGCCTGCATTTCTACAAGAGGGTTGAGAGGAGCTACATGAGGAGTTGGGACGATAAAAATGAGTGACATTGGCTTGATACTCTCTCAAAACCTTCATGCACACCCATAATTTCTCTGAAAAGAAGTGATACCCTCCTTTTTTGTTTCTACACCCAATTACATCATAATTCTGCTTGAAATTTCGAGCCTATAGCAGTCAATTGGTTAGTAGGAGGTATTTTTGAAGTTTGTTGTGGTTAAGAGAAGAAAAAATAGTTTGGTTGATACAAATTGGAGCACCCTTCTTCCTCACAACTACCAAACACTTTACCACTGTTTCGCCACTGAGACTGTTTGAATTTTTTCTGAATTCCACACCTACATAGCATCAAGGAGTAATAGAGAAGAAATGGGGGGAGGATTTAAAATAAGGGAACCCTCAGACACTAGGAGAATTTAGAAACACCCTCTTGTATTTGAAATCTTCAGAAGACAATAATTGTTGGGTTTCTTTGAGTTGTTAAAGGGGTATGATGATGATCTTGCCCATGAATTTGCCATGGAATTACACTCTCACGAGGAAGACAATGCTACAATTGTTGTTAGAGGGTTTTCCATCTCTCCTAGTCCCAAAACCATCAACAAGGTGACCACCTTGCATCTTGGAATTAAGTGGAACAAATAAGACAAACAAGTAAGTGTCACAACTAGGAAAAACATCTTCGTTTCAAAAGAGAAGCCTATAGAAGACAAGAATGGAGTGAGAAGAGAAAGTCTTCCTTACCCTTGGGATGAGGTAGCTTACCATATCCTTAAATATATATCTTGTGAAGGGAGATTAAGTGTGGTTTATTCCTACCACTTTAGCCTACTCTAAGAGCTGTGATTCAAGGCAAAATTACACCTTCCTCAAAGACTTAGTGTCCCTTATTTCCTCCTATAGTCAATCATGGAAATGAGTCAAAAGGCGAATGAAGGAAAACACCAACATTTATCTCACCATGGCCTCATCAAGATGATAATGGTGGATGCTCTGAACCACTTGAGAATCCCTGTCATATGGAACAATTTGTGGACATGGATAGGGAGACTTTCATAGAAACACAAGCCCCCACACTAGGAGAGAATCCAGCCTCTACTATTGCAGGAAGAGAAGGAAAAATGGAGGAAGAGGAAGGAGAAAAGACGAAGGAGGAAGAGGCAGAAAGAATAGAAGAGGAAGAAATAAAATAAAGGAAAAAAAAGGCAACATAGACATAGGAAGGAGAACCATAGATGAAAGGATAAGAGGGGGAAAGAAACAAGAATAAAGAGTAAGCCCTGAGGATACTTCTCCACCATAAGGACCAGAAGACAATGAGCATGAAGTAGCTACAACACTAGCTACATTGGGCACAGTTGTTGAGCCCAAGAGGAAGGAATCAAGACCAAGTCAAATGTATTTGACAACCAGGAAGAGCACTAGAATTAGGCAATGGAAACCACAAACTCCTACAAAGTTTCCTATAATTATTGATGATTTGTCAACAAAAAAGGAAGAAATAGGACCCAGTGAAGGAAATATTGAGGAGGTCACTCCTCCTAAAACCAAATCAAAGTCACCTATTGTTATAGAAATATTTGGGCACTACAACCCCAAGCATGAAATTTCCATAAACCAAGGGCTCCTAAGTCCCTAAAAGTGTTGTTCTAACCCCAAAAGGAACAAGGTCAACTGATTATAGCTTCTCCCAGAAGTTCTCCATGAAAAACTACTCAGAATTGGTCAAAACAGGATCATTTCAGCTGCTCCATAGGCAAAGTGCGTTGCATATCACCTAAACACACTGTGTGGGTGCGTTGCATTTCAAAAATCCCTTCTATGGGGTGTGATGGGCAAGAAGTGACAAATGGCAGTGTCATTCCGCGAGGTGGAGAGGCATGGAAAATTCCAGAAACTTCTCCTGTGACACTTGCCTCTCTGAATTCGACCACGGATGAGTAAGAGATCATCAATCTCCAAGTGGAAGCAAGAACTATCAGAGGGAAGACACTAATCAAATCAAAAGATGACTCATCTCCCTTACAGATATCTATATATGGATCCCTCATCTCAGAGATCCAGTGGCTGGAATTTTTCATATTGTAAGGAATTTCTGTTGGTTTCTTGAGACAACATCAGATTGTTGGGTGATCTCAGCTTTGTATGAGGTGAAGAGGGGCTTCTTTGCTGAGAGGATGATGCTGGGTCAGAACAACTGTTTGTAACTCCCTTGGCTCTTTCTTGTTTATCAATAAAAGCTATTCAAGTTTTCCTCCATACTCTTGTGTCATTTATGTTTTATGCATTTGTATGGTCAATTTACATATGATCCTAGATTGTTTATGATTATAGATCCATGTTCTTGTATAGTGCTATGCTACTGTGATCTTACAGGTACTCTGTGAAGCTAGGCGTGCAAGGGAACAAGTAGCGAAAGGCTATAAAGAGAGAGAGGAATCAAACTAGGAGATTAGTGCAAGACAGAGGTTGGTCTTCTTTGTTCTTCTCTCATCTATATTTCATAAAGGAAAAATGAAAGTAGATTTACTTTGTTTGTTTCTAAGGCAGCTATCACACCTTAGTGGGATAAGCAGTTCTGTGTTGACACTTTTCCCTGTAACAAAATGGTGACTCCACTAGGGACAAATTAGTTTGTTTGTTTGTCTTCCTTGTTGTTTATTTTATAAACTTACAGATGGAGCCTGAAGTCGAGCCAGGTAGCTTTCGAACTGCATTTGCTATGCAAATGCAAAGTAGATAAATGCCGCTTCAGTCAATCTCCGGGATTTGTTTATAAATTAAACAACTGATTTACAAACTCTCTGATTGCCCCTTGTGGTAGCTCTTAGATCCTCCTTAGATCTACCCCTGATTGTTGCATTACTAATTACCATTTTCTCGGCCAAAACCCATGAACTGAACTGCAAACTGTGACCCGGAACCCAAGGAAAGTCTCGTCTCTGGCCCAGCACAAGTACTGTTCTGTGAATCTGAAATTCAATGCACTTCCCGAGTGTAGTAGTTGTGCTGCATTTCAAATTCCCTGTGTTACAGGTGTGCTGATCAGACTAGGCATTGTTCAGTTTTGGTTTCTGTGATTCATTCTTTCCAGTTCTATTCATGCATTTTGCTACCTGTGATCAATATATCTCTGTTTGAAACCCCTTTTCCTTGTTGTTATTCCGCCTCCTTTGTACAAAAGAATTGTAAATGTTTTTGTGTATTTGTTGAGTCATTTTCAGTTCTCCTTTGCAAAAAGTAACGTATTCGTACTATCGTCCTTTGATTTGAAAGTGTCGAAAGTGTCGTTTTCAGTCATAAGAAAGAGTTTGGTTGCTGTAGATAGTCGATTATCATGTTACTGTTGTATTTGGTCTAAATTTGTAATTTTTCTAGTGTCGAAAGCAAGTATTACATTCCAAATCGTAAAGTGTTGTGATTGTCTCCATTTTTGATTTCGAAAAGAAACTTGTTGGTAATTGTTGCTTGAAAAGTAATTCAGATTTGTGCATTAGCTTTATTTTTTCATTCACATACTAAGAAAGCTGAAAACAAATACATTCATGTGCATTTGCATTTAGACTGTTTGATTGGTTTGATTTAGGAAAGTGCATTTAGAGTGTGCTCTTTGCTCTTTGTGAAAGAATACTGTCTCTCTTTCCGTAGTAGCTGGGATTTTCATTGCACAAAGAAGATAAAAGATTGTTTATCATCTTAGATTTGTGCATTAGCTTTATTTTTTCATTCACATACTAAGAAAGCTGAAAACAAATACATGCATGTGCATTTGCATTTAGACTGTTTGATTGGTTTGATTTAGGAAAGTGCATTTAGAGTGTGCTCTTTGCTCTTTGTGAAAGAATACTGTCTCTCTTTCCGTAGTAGCTAGGATTTTCATTGCACAAAGAAGATAAAAGACTGTTTATCATCTTAGATTGCATTTTAGGAATTACACATCTACATCTTGTGGTGAACCTGAAAGGAAAACTTCATAAACAAGATCAACTATAAAATAAATTCAATGAATCTAACAACGATTTGGAACCTAATGCACAACATTTAGAAGTCTAGGCTAGAGACGTATTCCGACGTTGTAAAGCTTGGTAACTGTTGTTCTCACTGATGGTTGGGTGATTCCTCCACTTTGAGATGATAAGTGCCAGTACGGACTTGTGCTCCCACGTACCGTCGAGTATATTTTGGGAGACCACAATAGGTTTAATCCTTTATCCATAGGAAGCCGTGTCTGCCATCCTATCGATCGCAATGCACTGAACACAGGATTCAGGAAGATTGACTGCCATACCGTAAAAAGTATTTTGCAGTTTTGCGATTGGTTTGGTAATCCCTCTACCTAGATTTCCAGAGCAATCCCTTTCGTTCCTTTTCAGACTCCTTAACAGAAAAGGTCCATCTGAGCACTTGTCACTTCAGGCTCATTAAAAATCGAAGGCGACTAGAGTCATATTTTGTTTTTTCTCGACTCTTAAAAATTGAAAAAGCAAGTTGTGTCAAAGCGTCTAAAATTTATTTTAAACGGAATAATCATCACCCTTTCCTACGTTGATCTTAGGTTGAGAAAATGGAACCCACCAACCAAGGAATTCCCCTTGGAGGAAATCCTAGTCCCTTCTCTTCTTGGGGAGATGTTGGTGCACCCCATATGGCCACATTTTCGCTTCCAGGATTGACAATCGGCTTGCCCATATGGCTGTTCTCAACCTCTGTCGTTCAGAACACCACAATTCCTGAACAATCGAGTCAGCAACTAGACGAATCCAGAGTTACCCACCAACCTTCTACTTCCTCCAATTCTTCCTCTCCTCCTTCTTCGCTTGATGGGGTTGGTAAAGCCAAAAATAAGTACCTGAGAAGAAGGAAAAGAAGAAGAAAGAAAAGAAGAAGAAGGAGCCAAAAGCGAAAGGGGGCAACCAAGCATCGTCTAGCGAAAATCCACACACTGCACCGACCAGGCCTAAATTGCCATGTGTCATTTGCAGAGGAGACCACTATCATGGAGATTTTCCATGCATCCCTCAATCTTAAGGGACTGGTCTCCTCGTTTGCACAACCCGGTGTCGTTAACCTCTGATGATCATGTTGAAAACACACCGTCGACTAGTGAAAGTGAAGCCCCAGGACAAAAAGGAAAATATAGATTTCCTTGTAAATTGTGCGAAGGTGATCATGTCATCCACCCTTGTCCCTTCTTAGACGAGGCTAAAAGAGTTTTGGATGATCATCCGGCTTCACTGTTACGACTTCCTCTTGGATATAAAAAACTCTTGCCAAGTCCGTCACTAGTTGAAAATCCGGCTGACCCACCCAGATGGTTGGCTGAAGCATCTATCATTGAAGACAAATCATCTGAACCCATACCAGACAAAAGTCAAAAGGTCAAGGCGGCAGTTGACCCGGTCTTGCCTTCAGAGGTTCCATCTTCAGATGATACAGTCACAGAAGAGAAAAAGGATGACACCGTCCAAATTCTTTTCGTAAGCATAGACTCCGATGAACATGGGGGAAATTTACCCATTCCTTTACCGCAGGAAGGAAGTTCGTCAGAGTCGTACCTGGCCGTCTATTCGGTCCCACCTCCAAGCAACCTAGTTGTCTCCTTCGACTGGAATCAACTAGGCAGACCCCGTTTACCTGCTAGTATACCATTTTGAATTATTGCTCAAGTATATAGAATGGTTATGGCTTGTACCATCATAGATGAAGGGGCTTCTGTGAGTATCCTTTCCTCGACTTCTTGGAAAGCGCTTGGTTCACCATCGCTTTTGCCTGAGATGAGAAATCTAACAGGCTTTGACAAAGGAACCAGTCGACCGTTAGGGATCCTTCCCAATGTGCCCATAACATTGAGAGGGAAAACCGTTCACATGAACGTAATGGTAGTTCAAGGACCCCTGGATTATAATCTACTCCTTGGAAGAGACTATATTTATTGCATGGGAGCGACTGTCTCCTCACTCTTTAGAGTAATGTGTTTTCCACACGAAGGAAGAGTGGTCAAGCTCGTAGACCAACTTTCATTTCCCGGATCACACATAGCAAATAGTCATATACCATCCCTAAATGGTCTTTTTACACAAGGAATGTCTCATCAATTCCCAGTCCGTCCACCTGATGAGCGCGAGTGATTCGGGGGACATGACTGAAACCTAGGGGGCCTGCACCCTGGTTTGCTTCGGCAGGAAAACTTCGGGTATAGGGTAGGTTTCTGCGAGAGATATATGACTGGTCTGTACTCCCATCCGTGATTGGAAGAAGGAGTTATTCTGGAATTAGATTCTCTCATCAAAGTTATGTGAGTGGAGTAGTCTCCTCCACTCGCCTTTGTCTATTTCGGTAGACATCGTCGAGGAAATGTTTTGTTTGCGCTGTGAACAAAACAATCTTTGGTAACCTGAAAGAGGTATACCTTTCCTGATAGAACAAATGTTTTTTCGGTAGAACAAAAGGTGACCTTGAAGCTTTATTTTATACCTGGGGGCATGCAAACCTTTTGGCATGCAAGCGAAGAGCGACTATTAATTTTTTAAATTTTTAGGTCCTCTAACCCTTTAAACTCGTAGGATTGGTCGTTTCCTAACTTGCATAAAGAAAAGATGTGGGGAAAAACTCTAAAAATTGCTGTTATCATATATGGACATTCTTATTATACGACTGGATTAATCGAGCAATTTTAGTGCATAGTTCAAGCTCGTTAAAAAATAAACATAAGTCATGAGCAAATGCTTCCCCCCGTGTTTAAGCTCATTAAAAAATGAACTATTTCGCAGTAAATAACCATCGTGAATGTAGTACTTCAGCCTTTAAAAGCCTTGGTCGTGTTCTCATCATCACATCCACTCTGTATTGGCCGATCATTCACCTCCATTTGATTGTTTACCCCTTTTGACGAACAGCTGTGAAGAGCGATCTCACTAGCCATCCTTGTAACACTGCCGTGATTGGAAAATTCCAAAGCTTACCTGGAATCAGCTGCTACCCAATTTTATCACTCGTTCCTCAAAAGACTAGTCTCATTTAAGCTCTTTTCAACTGACTCGTAAAATATGAAAAGATTGCCGAGCCATTGGCCTCTCCAGCTCGTTAAAGGGACCAGAAGTGCTATCCCTCCTCTAAATTTTAATCTTTTTGGACCTGAGGGATTATTACACAAAAAGATCGAGCGCTTGTTTTGTTCGGCTCGTTAAAAGTATCGAAAATTAATCCCTTCTGTATTCTCTTATACTTTTTCGGACTTAAGGGATTAGATGACGAAAAGGGAATTTTGGAGTTTCCTTTACGTTCCTTTTCGGACTCTCTAAAATTGAAAAGGACCAAGTTATCTTTCTCGTTAAACTCGTTAAAACTTAATAGAGACAAACTTGTCCATAGCAGACAAGAACGAGTTTCACTATCGCTAGGCTCGTTAAAACATAGCGATGGGTTTGCCCGAAGGGAAAATTATAGAACAAGCATATGTTATCCTCCTCAAGCTTGACAAAAAATAAAGAGGTACTGGTCAGCAATGACTAGGGAAAATTGGGAAGAAAACTTGAAGAAACTTTGTTGGTAGCAAGTCGCTCTTGAACATGACACTTTCACTCCGCATCCAAGTCAGGTTGGGTTGTTTCATTCACCGGTCACATCACCATGGTCCCATCACACCATCCACATTTGGGGTTAATGCTATCAGTCCATCACGTCAGTGTCGCCGATATGTTCAAGAGAAGTCATTCAGAGAATTCACCTATGTCTCACCCACTACAATACATTTACACTCCATTCTTTCATGACCGCCACCCTAAACCTTATGTCATCCGATTGTTTTCACCTCCATTAAAATCATTTGCTCCGTTTCGTGTCATTGATGTGGGATTCATTAAGGCCCTCCTGTGACGGATCGCTTCTTGTTGACATCAGCTCATTATACAAGAAGTTGATCTAGGAACACCCCGTTCAGTACTTTGAAGCTTTCATGCCTCAATGGCAAGTTTCTCACTTCCAGCGACAGGTTTACATCAATGGCCTTCGACCAGAAGATTTTGCGTGGTGTTCGACGCCAAGTCCTTTATTCACACCACGTGAATTGTACTGCAGTACCTTGAGGGTCATTATCATTATCGGTGATTCCTCTCGCGCCTGTTAACAGCTTACATCATTGGCTGGTAATCAAGCGATGTCTTTCCATGTTCGAGTCCAGAACATCTCTCACATGGATAGACTTGTACTTCGAGTGAAGATCGAACGAGATTGAAGACCCCGGATCTAGTTTCATCCATCCAGGCTGCGATATATATTCAGGGAAATAAAGACATCAAATGTACATCATTGCTGCACAGATAATCATCCAATCAAAGGGATGATGGCTCTACCAGAATCATCAGTCTACACTCAGACGATTTTCTATCCTATGTACATGAAAATGAATTTATAAAGCTGAGCATGGGAATGCCCGCCTCAGCTAGATCATGAAAATATTATGAAGATAATGTATTGTATTGTATCTCATTACAGGTCTCCTCCCATCTTGAAAGAACTTCGGATCCTCATAATAAAGCATTTCACCCGACATCAAAAGATTAACGACCTCATGCTTTAGGGGGAAACTGTTATAGACATTTTTGGGCACTACAACCCCAAGCATAAAATGTCCATAAACCAAGGGCTCCTAAGTCCCTAAAAGTGTTGTTCTAACCCCTAAAGGAACAAGGTCAACTGATTACAGCTTCTCCCAGAAGTTCTCCATGAAAAACTGCTCAGAACTGGTCAAAACAGGATCATTTCAGCTGCTCCATAGGCAAAGTACGTTGCATCTCACCTAAACACACTGTGTGGGTGCGTTGAATTTCAAAAAGCCCTTCTATGGGGTGTGATGGGCGAGAAGTGACAAATGGCAGTGTCATTCCGCGAGGTGGAGAGGCATGGAAACTTCCAGAAACTTCTCCTGTGACACTTGCCTCTCTGAATTCGACCAAGGATGAGTAAGAGATCATCAATCTCCAAGTGGAAGCAAGAGCTATCAGAGGGAAGACACTAATCAAATCACAAGATGACTCATCTCCCTTACAGATATCTATATATGGATCCCTCATCCCAGAGATCCAGGGGCTGGAATTTTGCATATTGTAAGGAATTGTTGTTGGTTTCTTGAGACAACATCAGATTGTTGGGTGATCTAAGCTTTGTATGAGGTGAAGAGGGGCTTCCTTGCTGAGAGGATGATGCTGGGTCAGAAAAACTGGTTGTAACTCCCTTGGCTCTTTCTTGTTTATCAATAAAAGCTATTCAAGTTTTCCTCCATACTCTTGTGTCATTTATGTTTTATGCATTTGTATGGTCAATTTACATCTGATCCTAGATTGTTTATGATTATAGATCCATGTTCTTGTATAGTGCTATGCTACTGTGATCTTACAGGTACTCTATGAAGCTGGGTGTGCAAGGGAACAAGTAGTGAAAGACTATCAAGAGAGAGAGGAATCGAACTAGGAGATCAGCACAAGACAGAGGTTGGTCTTCTTTGTTATTCTCTGATCTATATTTCATAAAGGAAAAACGAAAGTAGCTTTACTTTGTTTGTTTCTAAGGCAGCTATCACACCTTAGTGGGATAAGTAGTTCTGTGTAGACACTTTTCCCTGTAACACCTATAGCACCTGCGAGTATGCCTACCACTAGGTTTGTCACCTCCAAGAAGCCAAGGGTACAATCTGACTTTGAGGAAGAAGAAAAAGAGAAACTACAGGAGGATCAGGGTTTGCTACAAGAGAGACAAGGTTTTGTACAAGAGGGGTAAAGTTTGCTACAAGCAAGACAAGGGAAGCTACAGGAGCACAAGAAAGAGTTACAAAAGGAAGCCACCACCTCAAAGACTATTGGAAAATACCTAAAAGAGCTCCAAAAACATAGCCCATAATGTAGCTTGGGATCCTACTACAAATTCATTGAAGGAGGAAGGATTATCCCTAAAACAATTGTAATCCCACTCCTTTATGGGTTGTAGATAGAGAGAGGTAGAATCCAAAGGTGGATGCAAATTTCTAAATCTAAGAATGTGGAGGATGTATGCCTCATGGAAGAGAAGGTCATTGATATGGGAAAATAGTTAATTGATTTGAGAATGAAGGAGTCTGTGATGAAGGAGAAACTACATCCATAAAACATTAGGTTGAGAGAGAGGTTCTAGGAGAAAGAAACTCAACTTTCCACCATGGAAAGTCTCTCTATGGAGGCCTTGAAATGCAAGAAACCATCAAAGTATTATTCTCTCTTTCTCAAGGAATAGTGGTTGCAGTTACAAATAAAAAATATGTCATAATATGGATCTTTTTGGTTTCAGGACTAAAGGCATTTCATTGAATTTTTGCAACCAAAATAACATGGAAATAGGGAAAATTTGGATGAATTTTATATGCACAACCTAACTTTGACAAATATGAATTGTTGGGATCCCAAATCAATATTGGGAGATAAGCAGGTGATGGCTTTAACAACATGGATGACTCATGAGGAGACGAGTTGAGGAGGCGAAAAATGTAATGGAAAAATATGAGAAGGAACCACGATATATCATAGCAGAGCTAGTGATCCCTAAGGTTGTCATTAAAAATCATAGCCTCATCTCCAATGATGCTGCTTTAGCACTCAAATACATTGCTACCCAGGAGTAAGTCATTCTACACATTGAAGACACATTTAAGATGTTGGTAACATAAAGTCTGCAAGCTTGCCAGAGGAGATGTCATGCCTTACCCCATAGCCTACAGATTAGAGAATATCACTATCTTGAAAGGCTAAGGAATTCCTTGGAGATAAAACCATTGTATAAGAGGATAATTCAGAGGACAAAAGTTAGGCGGATAAGACTCAAACTCAGTCCACCCTTGTTGTTAGGCTTACAATAAGAAGAGACGAAGAAAAGAGCAAAATGAGTGGAAAATGATAGAGAGGAATGCATGTTTTTATCCACAAGAGGGCACACCATCTAACGAGCCTTGGGATGTCAAGAAGGCCACCAGGGCCATCAAAGAGCTTCACATTGATGATTGAGTTTCTCAGAGGATGAGAAACACCTTCACCAAAGGGGTGATGATGAGCCTCATCAATAGGTACATTTTGAAGATCATTATGTCATCCTCTAGCCTTAAAACTATCCTTCTCTTACATTAATTCACATCTTTTGTTGTATTATTCTTAGTAAGACGAGTAAAATGTGTTTGTCATAGTATGTGTCCTAATGTTGGCTTAGGGGGTCTTGACCCAAGTTCAGAGTTAGCTATGCCAACGAACAAAACCCTACACAATTGGCCCTTTTGGCAACAACCTGCGTAGCGCAGGCTGCAGTGTCTCCGAAAATAGTATGGGGGGATGCAAGAACCAAGTTTTTGCATCCAAAGATTAGTGTAATGTCTTCTAGTGCCTCAGATCTTCCTTCGCACAAATTGATATCCTCTTAGGGCACATTGTTGCAATTCTGTTAAAATATTCTTTAAACCTTTGCGAAGGTCGACGATTAGTCCTTGCGGACCTTTAACAGTTGATTTTTCTACTTACGCACAACAGATGGCAGTCCTAAATTAGGGTTCGTGAAAATTTACTTAAGTTATTAATAAACATCATAGAATTCATTAGAATCTTCACAAAAATGCTTAAACCACTAGTACAAAATGACCAATTAATTACTAAAAAAGCAACTAAAATTTGCATATAAACGACCATTTTTCAGTTGGTGACCAATAGTAGCTAATTTACAGTATCTTATAACATGACCAAATTTTAGTCATTTTTAGCTTAGTCATTAATTGGTTCCTCAATTTTACCATATAGTAATATATTTAGTCATAAACTTGGTCATTAATTTTTCATTGGTTTAGTCATTAATTATCGTAATTAATGACCAAATATACAACAAATTATATTACTATATGAATCATTGAGAAAAATAATTAATGACCAAATAAATATGACTAAAATGTTGGTCGTGTTATGATATACTGTAAATTAGCTACTAATAGTCATATATATGCAAATTTTAGTCATCATTTAAAACCAATTAATGACTAAAGAAATATGACTAAATTTTAGTCATGTTATAAGATACTGTAAATTGACTACTAATAGTCGTATATACGCAAAATTTAGTCATCATTTTAATAAAAGAAATTATCATTTGCAGTAGTCATTTATATCTTTTTGGTATTTTCATATTCATTATATAAAAAAATAATTTAGTAGTTTCTATTCATTTTATTTAATTTCATACATTATCATTATAAACAACTAATTCAATCATATATTCATTTTATTCATGTTCATCATTAATTAATATAAACTACTAATTTAGTTGCTGTAGATTGATTTTATGTGTTTATTATTAATCAACATAAATTAATTAGTATGATTTTACGAATAAATTTAAAAAAAATGTCATACAATGTGCATGTTTATCTAATATGATAACGCAAAGTTACATATGTTAATTACAAGAGTAAATAATATCAAGTGAAAATAAAAATTATTTCAACTATATAAATTTTAATATATAAAATATCAAGTATTACAACTCTGAGTTTCCAACTTAATATCGGCTGGACTACATTTTACACATGAAATATTGTTTTGTCATTTCAAAACATTATCACTGTGTTGCCAAAGCATTGCAAGTGAATTCACCAACTTTGAAGGCTTGACCATCAGTCTCTATGAGTGTGTCTTATGCAAGATATTGGCTCTAAGGATATCACTAGAAAAATTCTCTTCTCTCTCTCATTTTTCATTTGTCGATCCAGTGTTATTGTTCTCCTCTTTCTTCAATTGCTGCTTCTTACCATCAATATTAAGTTCCTTTCATGAAAATGAAAGAATATACAATGCAGAGTATAAGACATGAAAGACGATGAATACTTGAATATAAAATAAAGTAGACTATAAAAGATTTATACAACTTATACCTCAACATTCGATAGTGGCCACTATGCAGCTAGATGACTTGAATAAACAAAACAAATAAAACATCACCATAGAAAATAACACCTCAGGAACTTAGTATTCAACCTTCAACAAAACCTTAGGCACAATCATACCAACTAAGTTACATGTTAAAAATATCACGCAATAAATAACTTGTGAAAACAAATGGAAAAAAAAAAGATGAGTGTAAAAAATATCCTTATTACTTGTTGTAAAATAGTCACGTTCCCTGAATTTGGATATTCTTTTGCCCATAGTAAAAGTTCATCCCTATTATGACCTATGTTTTTAGGATCATGAGATTGATCCAACATCGTATTGGATGTGGAGACAAAATGATTGAACTTTCCAAGATGAGTACCTCACTTGGTTGAATGAAGATGCTAGCTGTGAGTAGTGTCAAAACCTTAGGGAAGCAGAAAAATAAAGCCTAAGAGAATATTCCACCACTTTTCCACTAAAAGAAAAAATTTCAATCCCATAATGGCCTCTTGGAGTACATTTCGTTGGATGGATATCACACTCTGAGAGATGATTGTCTAATACAATGAGAAGTGTACATATATTGTCACAGCTCCTCTCACAATCAGACCCTATAGTTGTGTCCAATAATATTAATCATATTATACTATTTAATTATAAATTATGACTATCCGATAATTGTTAGTTTTAGTATTTATGTATACATGAAAATATTCGAAAAAAAGGTACTTTTTGTGACTAGTTAATTTCAAGTGAATCTAAATACACAAGAAATTATGGTGCCTCGGTGTTTCTCTAGCATTATCCACTCATTGTACTAATTACTCCCATGTCCTCTATTGATTTTGTCGAATTCCTCTTTGATGATGTCCAATGTCAATGCAGTGGACATTTATCTTCAATGTTTTTCTAAGCCAAAGGGAAGCTCCACAAGTAACAACCGAAATGTAGCCTCAAATATATTATTGGGGGGCCAAAATGCAATAATTATATGACAATCCAAGAAACATTGGACATTAATCATCTTCCCTTTAATATTGATTAATAATTTCTTTGCATGATCATGTAATACTAAAGTGTCAAGTAGGGTCATTTAAAGCTAGTCATCCACCAATATCACCTTTGAAAGCATTTAGTATTTAATACTTCCTATTACACACACAGTAGATCACCAACTTCAAGGATAGCAATATAAACAACACAAAATTGAAATTAAAAGAAATGCTAGGAAGTCAAATATGACTAATCTTGAGTCAAGAAAATACCAAGCCCTTCAGATTAGCAAGACATTCTTAGGGACTAAAATAGAAAATCCTTCTATTGCATCATTTTCACCTTCTCTTTAAATTCTTTAATTGAGAACATAAAAAAAATCATTGAAAAAGGTCTCAAAATCCTAAAAATTGTTGGGTGATTGTTGTATTAATTAAACAGAAAGGCAATCGTTCGATATGATTTTAACTTGCAGAATATATTGAAGAATATGAAGCTTTCTCATCCCTTGCTCCTAATCAAATTGTAATCTGTGGGTTCCAATCAAGTAATCAATTTCCCTCCAAGATAGTTAAGAGATCACTTTGGAGAAGGACTTCTAGAAGCATTGGGATAGTAGAAATGGAATTAACTAGGAGGAAATTGAAGCACTTTAGTGGGTGCTCCAAAATATTTGAACGCAACTGAAAATGATTTTATACTCCCTCCACACATTTTAAAACATAAACCATTCAGTTGCATCTCATTTATTTTCCACCTTTCTGTAATATGTAATTCTTTGAGCAAGAATAGAGCATTCATAAATATTGTCATGAAAGAGGACTCTTCATAATCCTAATAAGTTGGGCTCTAACAAATAAACAATTTTATGTAGTCATTGCATTTTACATGGTATATTTCAGTGATTAAAATGACAACTTTATTCTTAATCTAATTACATCAAAAATAAATTCAACCCTAACTAGTTGGGATCTAACAAATCGAGAATTCCATGTAGTAAAGTAAAATTACATGGTAGATCCCAATTATTTGCAATGACAACTTTATTCTTGATCTTATTACAACATAGATAAATTCAAGAGTACATACATATTTCTATATTGAACACATTTCGAAATTTCATAGAAATATAATGATATGACTTACCTATAGGATTTGTCTCCATCATACTAACCTCTTTTCGCAATAAAATTATAAATCCCACATCTACATTCCTCGTCCCTGACATACCAATTATTTACAGTGTAATACTTTATTGTTTCTTCCTTAGTGCAATAGATATCCACTACTGCGGCATGGAGATGATTGGTGTCATAAAATGGTGCAGTGCATCCTTCAATATATGTTATAGAACTCCTCTCACCTCACAAAACTCCTCTCATCTTCAATAATAAGAGTTCTCTCAAACTGCCTAGTCTCCATCTCATTCATCCTTAAATAAGTGGATATTTCCATGAGTGACAAAGTGTGCATGGGGATTTAACAGAAGGAACTATCACTAGAAAAAAAAAAAACAATGCAACATATTAGTTATCAGCACGAGGAATAAACCTGCCAAGCTACTTCCTAACTACATAAAAGTACTCTTGAATTATCTCTTATAATGAACAAAAGATAACATCAACTACCTATAGAGTCTACCTATGCATGGTAGCAATGAAAACAATGTCAAAAACAACATCTACAACAACATTGGTCAATCTCTTCTTCTAGTCAAGGGCATTCCATACTTTTGAAAAGTATCAAGCAGGTCAGGGTCCACCGCATCTAGGCTCCTCTTCTTCTTCTACTCTCTCTATTTAGGTTCAGAATAATAGGAAAGGTCTTGGAAATTGATGGGTGGGTAAAATTTATCATACCATTTGGGTTCTTTGATTTTTAATCATTGTCTGTAAGCATTGAATCTAAATTGTAAAAGCCATTCAGGTTCATTCTTTTTAGATGAAATTAACCTAAGCCTTGGAGAGTTGTAAGTTTTAATGGATCTAGGTATATTCTACTTAAAATATAGTAACATGGTTTAAAATTGTAGGCATTGATATCGAAATCTAAGGATGAAACATAAAATATTTTATGTTCATTATTACAAGAAATTTGAATTTTATGTAACAAAGTTTGAGGAAGGCCTAGCATTTGCATCCTAAAGAAAATTTTCTTACATCACTCGAGCCCTTTGAATTTGGGCATGGTAGATTCAATTAAACAAACAATCGAACACTAAAAAAAGGTGAAAATAAAAAATAAAATTTCATGCATTCTGACCCTAGAAAAGTTAGGGAGGAGCGAACTGGTCTGTACAACAAGGGGATGGAAAATGCTTACTTATCCATTGTCCTATGATGAATTGTTGGCCACAATCAATATCTGCATTATCATAGTCATTAAACCCTTTGTACAATAAGAACATGCAAAATGCTTATTGTCTTTTGATGAATTTTTGGCCACAATCAAGATATGCATTATCATAATCATTAAACCTTCAACTCTAGATAAAATTTATGCTTTGATCATATAAACCCTCAAAATTGTTTACCCATAAGCAAAAGAAGCATCTTTAGTAAAAAGGAAGAACTCTCCATAGTCCAAATTCATACCCATGTAAAAATGACCAAAATCTCAATAAGGACATGCAAAATGCTTACTTGTGCATTATCTTTTCATGAATTGTTGGCCGCAATCAAAATCTATATTATCATCATCATTAAACCCTCAACTCTAGATAAAATTTATGCTTTGATCATATAAATCCTCGAAATTGTTTACCCATAAGAACAAAAATCATCTTTAATAAAAAGGAAGAACTCTCTAGAGTCCAAATTCATACTCATGTAAAAATTACCAAAATTTTCAAGATTTACATTATCATAATCATTAAACCCTCAACTCTAGATAAAATTTATGATTTGATCATATAAACCGTTGAAATTGTTTACCCATAAGAACAAAAATCATCTTTAATAAAAAGGAGAGTCCAAATTCATACCCATGTAAAAATTACCAAAATTTTCAAGATATGCATTATCATAATAATTAAACCCTCAACTCTAGATAAAATTTATGCTTTGATCATATAAACCCTCGAAATTGTTTACCCATAAGAACAAAAATCATCTTTAGTAAAAAGGGAGAACTCTCGAGAGTCCAAATTCATACCCATGTAAGAATTACCAAAATCTTCGTGCCAAATGACCTTGCCCTTCCTCCATCTAATCGTTCATGCCCTCCTCAGGTGTTTCCCATGCAAACTCCATCTGGGGTTTGATTACCATGAAATCCACTCCATCTGGGGTTCAAATCCCATGAAATCCATAGATCGCGTTGATGGTATTCCTTCTTTTGGCATTTCCATGCAAATATAGACAAGGCAGAGAAAAATGCAATGCTACAATGTGATGTTGCAATCTGTGAATATTTTATTACTCCATCTGGGGTTTGATTCCCATGAAATCCACTCCATCTGGGGTTCAAATCCCATGAAATCCGTAGATCGCGTTGATGGTATTCCTTCTTTTGGCATTTCCACGCAGATATAGACAAGTATTCCTTCTTTTGGCATTTCCACGCAGATATAGACAAGGCAGAGAAAAATGCAGTGCTACAATGTGATGTTGTAATCTCTGAATATTTTATTTGAACCCAACGCTAAACTAGAAATGAATAGGAAAATAAATATTTAGAATAGAAAAATAAAATAAATATTTATAATATAAAATAAAATATATAAATTGAAATTGGATTAAATGATTCATTTTTAATAAGAAATTGTTATTTTTGAGTAAGACGCTAAGTTAAAAAGAAGAATAAGTTAAAAATGATATTGGGATGAGTGTAAACATTTAATATGACCTCAATTAATAAAAAAAAGTTAAATTAATAAAAATACTAAAATTCAGTTTGTTCTATTTTGATCTTGTTATTAACTTCTGAATAGGCTTTGTTACAATACCATGGGCCAATACCATGACTTATCAATACTACAAGTCCAAAAACCATAACTTATTTCACAACCAAAATATTTTATAACAATATGAAAAGATTCTTAACCATGGATATTCACCCCCACATTACGGTAGATATTATTAACTTGTAAAAAATAGAATTTGTTACAATACCATAGGTAAATACCATGGGTTATCAATACCACATGCCCAAAAAACATAAATTATCTCACAATCAAAATATTTTATAGCAATATGACAAGATTGTTAACCATTGATATTCACCTTCACTTTACCATGGATATTAAATTGTAAATAGGCGTCGTTACAGTACCATGGGCCAATACCATGGCTTATCAATACCACATGCCAAAAAACCATAACTTATTTCATAGTCAAAATAATTTATTTTAATTTAATTTTACGACATTTTTTTAATTGAATCTAAAAGGGAAGATGTTACAATTTGAGATATATCTAAACACTTTATCCTCACGAATACTAAAAATATTCCCATAAAAAATAAATTAAGGTTTTAATAAAATTAAGCTAAGATGGATCTGTGCCAATTATATATATATATACATATACATATACATATACATATACATATACATATACATATACATATACATATACATATACATATATATATATATATATATATATATATATATATATATATATATATATATATATATATATATATATATATATATAGATATATATATATATATATATATATATAGGCTAAGGATCCAAGGGATGCACTAATTATAATAGATTAAATATAGTGCATGACTTTTTAAAGTTTTTCATTATTTTATTTTCTTTGACATGATTGATCCAAAATATAGGTTTAATATTTTACAACCAATTAAGTTTTTTTAATTTAGATAATTTCTTAAACACAATACAATGTGATCAAATTTAAGAGAGAGTTGGGGAGGGGGAGGAGAGAGGGAGGGAAATAGTGAAAAAGTTGAGGAGAGAGAGAAAGAGAGAGTGATGGGGACGAGAGATAGTGAGGTGGGAGAGAGGGAATGAGAGGAAGGAAGAGAGAGGGAGTGAGAGGAAGGAAGAGAGAGGAGAGAGAGAGAGAAATGGAGTTATAGTAGGGGAGAGAGGGAGGAAATAAAAACACATAAAGAGATAGAGGTGGAGAGAGGGAGTGAGAAGGGAGAGATTGAGAGAGAGTGAAGGAGAGAGGAGAGGAGGGAAGAGAAAGAAGAGGAGATGATAGAGATAGGGAGAGAAGGGGAAGGGAGAGAGGGGGAGACATAGAGATGGAGAAGGACAGGGTCGGGCAGGGAGGGGATATAGTGATAGAGTTGGAAGGAAGAGAGAGAGAGAGAGAGAGAGAGAGAGAGAGAGAGAGAGAGAGAGTGATTTGGGGGGAGAGATGGAGGGAGGTTGGAGATAAAGGATAGAGAGGAAGGAAGATAGAGATGAGGAGAGAGATGGAATTGGAAGGGATAGGAGAGGGAGGGAACAACAAAAGCATAGAGGGAGAAAGGTGGAGAGAGAGGGGGGGTGAAAAGGGATTCATGGAGAGAGAGCGAGGAAGACAGGAGAGAAGGAGGGAATAGAGATAAGGATATAGATAGAGAGGGAGATAAGGGGAAGAGAGAGTTAGACAGAGAAGGTGAAGAGAGGGAGAGAGAGTGCGTGTATGTTTGGGGGGTGAGATAGAGAGAGGGAATAACAAAGATACACAAATAAAAATATAGATATTATATAGTATTATATAACTAACCTAGATCCATATTAACCCTATAAATATCAAGTGCCGAGAGAGATCCAATCTCTCGAGGTGCAAACATTTCCTCAAGTTTTGCACTAGAAAAAAAGTTTGCACCTCGAGATTGGACCCTTATCAATATTTGATAGATCCTGGGTTAATATGGATCTAGGTCGGTTAATAGGAAATTAAAGTAGTTTTTATTTGATATTATAGTCTTAAAAAATAAAATTTCCCTTCAAATTAATTTCAAATTGGAACTAGATCCAATTAGATTCAATGAATAGATTTTAAAAAAGACACAAAATATTTTTTTTATTAAAAAATATATTTTTAAAATTACAAATTATTAGATATAAATAATCAAAAGTTGGATCACCTATACACCATGTGAGGATGAAGAAGTGTTTAAGGAAGGATAACCTTTCAACCAATCTTTAACAACCTTTCAATCCCCTATCACTTGGAAGTTTAGATTTATTGACACAATTAAGATGATTAACATAAAAAAATTAATTCATATTATTGTAGTACTTGTTAGGTAGTTGTATTTTTGTTCTTAGACTAAATTAGTCATTCATGTTAGTCATTTTTAGTTGTATTACTTATTATCTAGTCACATATTTTAACCCGCGACTAAATTAGTGATTTATTTTAGTCATTTTTAGTTCGGTCACTTAAGATTGCTCATTTTTGGTAGTATTTTACTTGGAAAAGCTGTGGTGACTAACATTCTTAGTCACCTAGTCACTAATTGCTCATTTTCTTCTAGTGTAACATGCATTGCATACGTCATTAATAGTTATTCAAGAGAATCATGTAATATTCAATAAATATTCCATAAAACACATACTTCATCGATAACATATAGCACTAACAAAAGTAATTAGAAGTACACAAGAATTGTTCGGAAACTATCTTTGTTGATCTTCAATTCAAGCTTACAGACTGAAAACTACCTTACACACACAGTTGTAGGGGTCTGCGCACTCAGTTGCGGACTCTACCTAGGCCTCTACGCACTCAGTTGCGGACTCTACCTAGGCCTCTACGCACTCAGATGCATAGCCTTTCTTCTACCCTACCCACTTCTCCTCGCTATCACTTCCCTTTCTTATCTTCTATTACTACAAAAAATCATGCCTTAGACTCTATAAGACGCACCTATTTATATCCTTTTTCATACAATGCCATGGTCTGCGGACCATGGGTGGATCTCAAAACCAACCCAAACTTTACATAAAACAAGGTGTTAAACATCTTTGACTCCTATTCATCTACGTGCTCTAAATCCACAAATCATGGAGACTTTAGATTAATTACAAAACTGTATCAAAACTTCGGTTATCTTAACCCCAAAGCTAACCCACGGGACCCCATCCCAATAGGCCCCCAACACAAAGATTGTGACTCACCCTTGAATCACTCTGTTGGCACTGCGATCTTACTGTGAAGATCCCCCAACTCCACCTAGATCACTGCAACTTTGGCAGCGCTCTGCATTGTTTCCTGGTTGACTTTCTCAACCAATTTTTCATGGCAGGACCTTCTACGGCTAGCCTCATCATCTACTGTGGTTGTTGCAACCCTTTAAGCTTATCCTGAATGGTAGTTGTGACTTGATAAGCCTCCTCTAACCAAGGTTGCAACCTGGCCTTTAGCAAGGCCTCCTTCTTCTATGCTTCCTCCACCTGTATTAGGAGTTTCTTTCCTTCGTGTAATTTAGCAAGGCGTTGCGCTGGTATTATGGAGCACGCAGTCACCCTGACTTCATCATATTGTCGCTGTAACTCCCTTACCTCTATGTTCACTCTTTGTAGGTTTGGATCCTCCTGCAAATTGGTCACTAGCTCCATATCCTACTCGAATAACATCGCATAGTCAGTCACTGTGGCATCCATGGTAGCCATGCCTTCCTTTATCATGGCTTTGTGCTACTCCCACACCTCAGGCAGAGTTGTGGGCTGCAACTTTAACTATAGCTTTGTAATATTCACATTGAGCTCAAAATCAACTTGTCCAACCTTTGCTTTAGCCTCACGCACACCAACGACTAGTTTTCTGATTTTTTCTTCTGGTTGTGCATCTTTCGGAATGCGAAGCTCAGGCACTATCTTGCAGGCCTCTGCTACTGTTGGCTATAGAATTGAACTATGCATCTATGCCTCGTTTTCCTTCAAATTCTGCGTCCTTTCAGCGAACATTTTCTCATTCTTGACTTTGTATTTGTTGATGAGGTTGAAGGAACGTTGTTCCCTACTTCTCAATTCATTTGCCACCCCTGTATGCAATGCGTGGAGGGTCTCATTGGAGAGCACCGCTATATTCAATACAACGTTCTTGATTATACTCATGATAATGTAATCATCAGCAGACTCTCTACGAATGGACCTGTCTAGAAATGTTATAGTTCTGAGGTCTAGGGTCCTTACTAACTCTGTTACTTGGCTTGTCCCAGTTGTCAGGCTTGCTTGCTTAACACTCACTTTTCCACTGCCCACCTGTATTCTTCTACCTTGGATCTGCATCTCGCTCAGATCCTTTTGGACGCTCCCCAACATTTGCATGTGTTGCTGCTCAAACTGTTGCAACACTTCGGTTGTTGTATCCCTGATTTTATCATCGATCTCATCAAGATCGCCTTTAGTTAACACCATGGAATCAACCTGTGACTTATCTAATTTCTGCTTTTTCCGCTTTCCACCCTGCTGCTCCTAGCCATGACGTTTCAAAATAAATGGGGTGCTCTACCTCTCATCTTCGTTGCCGCCTTGCCCTACAATTCTTCTTCCTCTGTCTCCGGCAAAGGTGACTTTCCACCTTTTTGTGACTTGTGTTGTTCCTGTTCTGCGTGCTCCTTGGTAGCACGTTCTTGCTCCACACAAGCCTTCTCTGTGGCTTCCTTCTTTTTCGAGGCTGCCAGGGTATGCTCAGCCTACTTAGCTGCCTCCTTTCTTTTCTGTGCAGTAAAGCTTACCACAACTGTGCTTGGTCTAGTAGATAAGTCTGATGGGGTGCGTCACTCTACAGGCCACTTCACTACGACCTCCTACACATCCATTTATGTCGCCAAATAGAGAGAGTCGTGCCATTTCTACTCTAGATCCTTCCGCACTTGGATGTATACTCTATGGAAGTTACCCTTGAATGTCGCATAGGCTGATAGCTGCGTGAACAAGGTTGGGGACAACCTCAGACGCTAATTAATGGCCATGCAGAGATCCATTATCATAAGGACCTAGAATATCTTCACTTCCACAATATATGCAACATCCCTTGTAGACCATAAGGAATCAAACTACACGGCCTTCGGTAATCCACTTGTAAGGACTCTGGACACCACATATCTCCACAATGGTATGATATTGTCCACTTTGGGCCTAAGCCCTCATGGATTTGTTTTTGGGCTTTACCCCAAAAGGACTCATACCAATGGAGATATTTTTACATCCTTATATACCCATGATCCTTCCCACTTCTAGTCAATGTGGGACTTTGGTCATATACCCAACAATCCTCCCCTCGAACAAAGGACCATCGAGCCTCCCCTCGAAAGATTATCCATCTGTCCACTCTCTACCAACCACGATCCTCCGCTCCAATGTGTTGGAAGCACATGCCTTACATGGAAACACCACCTATCTCGAGAGCTTGCTCTAACCGAGCTCATCCATGGATCCCATTGTGATATTACCGGGGTTCACCACCTTCGTTCGACATTCCGAGGATTCATCCACTTGGCTAACTTCGAACCTTGGCTCTGATACCACTTGTAAGGACTCTGGACACCCCATATCTCCACAATGGTATGATATTGTCCACTTTGGGCCTAAGCCCTCATGGATTTGTTTTTGGGCTTTACCCCAAAAGGCCTCATCCCAATGGAGATATTTGTCCATCCTTATATACCCATGATCCTTCCCACTTCTAGTCAATGTGGGACTTCGGTTGTATACCCAACACCTTCCTCAAGCAGAGGAAATTGGCTATCCTCTGACAATTTCCATGCAATGAGCACAATTGACAGCAATAACCAAGCGTAGTGGAACGACTTGGTCTTTTCTTGGGATTTGCGGCAGTTCGCTAGGAACTCGTGATAGAGGTATGTTTCCCAATTAGACTATATGCCTTTCATGCACTGTGTAGCCACGGAAACTACAAGCGTCGAAACCTCGTCCATGCGACATTTTCTCATCACCTTCCCTACTAAAGTCTAAGCATCCAATTGAACTCTCGGGTCTGTTTTAGAATTAATCGAATACCCTCACGACTTCTTAAGGAGGTTGTAATCCCTCTTCATCCTTTCTGCGAGGTCTTTTTCCCCAGTCTTTCCACCGAACTCCTTAGCCAAGTTCGTGCCTTTATAAGGTAGGTGCATGATTTGGTGAATGAGCATGTTTGTAATGGGGATAGGCCCTTCTAGCCATAGACAACCATCGTGCACCAATGTGAGTAGCTCGTGCACACATATCGTATTGATGGGGGTGCGATGGTAATGTGGTACCCATAGCAGATTGAGTAACCCTGAGAGCTCGACATCACTGACCCATTCCTCCATTTCCAATGCTGTAACACCTGATTCTTCATAATAAACCCTGTGCATATACTTGTCTGTCGCCAAGTGTGGAAACTTAGTGTGATCAGCTAGGTCCCAATCCTCCATTTTTAGCAGTGGGACCTATTAGTGCCTATATTTACCTCAGGCTGAAAAGGTAGGATCCAGGGCCAACATCAAAACACACTCAGCCTGGTAGCTAGCCCTACCAGGTAAGGAGAGGCCTCTCTCCGGGTCAATCTCAGAAAATTATGATCGATGAGGGCTTGAGATGACTAAAATATATTCTAATCTTAGGCTAGGTATATGTGCAAGAGAGTTTGATTGAATAAAATGATGATTTTGTAAAGGCAAAATTTGGGTGCGGGGATTGAGGCTCAGTCCTGCAGAGATCTCAATGGGGCAAGGTAGGCAATTGTTTCTAGCACTTCAAATTGAATGAGATGGAAGGAATAGATAGGTGAGGTGTTGAAGAGGGCAAGAGAAATCATGAATCCTCCCCAAACAGTTGAAAACATCAAGAAACTAAAGCAAACTTCAAGTAGAGCACTGCAATTTCAATGGATTCTACTTACACTCTTGTTTGTTTAGTTCAGAAGAAACAAGATAGAGAATGGCATACATAACATATAGGAAAATTCACAATTACAAAGAAAAGCACTGTACCAAGACAAATTGCCACATGAATCCCAAAGAGTGCTACAAACCCTGCTCTCAATTCCTTAGCCAAAATGCTGCAATGAATGTACAATGAAGCTCAGGGATTTCTCAAAAGTCCAACCATGCTAATGACTAAAAAACAACATAATATAGACAAACATAGCTCATCCTTGCCTCTAGGGGTCAAGAAAACATGTTTAGGATCTGTTTCAACTAATTCTAAACTAAGAACTAGAAATTAGGCAATATAATAGCATGCCTCTAGAAACAAGGGAACTGATTCATTCAGTTTCAAACAACCTTTAAACTGATGAATCTACCTCTACAAGTGAAAATTTAACATATTTTCATCATGATTCATCAATGTACATCAAATTACATCACAATTTTTCCATTAGGAAAGTGAAAAAGTCAAACTAGCCAAAGCTGGGCGAAAAACAAAGCAATACTTGGTCAAACTGGCAATTTTTCCTCTATGCGCCACGCCTGATTCTCTATGCATAGTGCCTGTTTGGACTCACTTTTGGAGGCCTTCCCGGTGTCAAAATGAGCTAAAGGCGTGCTTTTTGGAAAGTTCTACCTGTCTACTTTCCAACCCAGTTGGAATTTTTCCATTTTACCTCCATTTTCCACTCCAAAAATCAGTTCTCCCAACACTACTTCCTCTGTGTCAAAATAGGGGCACTGATGTCATTGTTTGAGTGCATTTGACCTTTTTGAGGGATCAAAACCTGTCCAAATTTCTTGGCCATTGGTATGAAAGCATATATTTTCATGCCAAATCCAAAAATTCTGATTTTTTGTGCTTTGGAGGCTCCTACAAAAAGCGAGCGCCACGTGGCGTGGCGCATAGAGCAGAAAACCCTGTGTTAAAAATTTCTATGTGTAGCACCTTTTTGCAGGCCAGTTTTGAGAGCCTTCTCGGTGTTTAAATTGGGCATGGGATATCGCGTTGGAAAGGTTATTGAGTCTACTTTCCAACCCAACTGAAATTTTTGAATTTGGAGTTCATTTTCCATGACAAAAATCAAATCTCCCACGATTGGTTAAAATGTGAAAAATGAGGCTGCCTAAAGGCAGGGTGCTGTTGCAGTCAACTTTTAAAGATCTTACTCAACTCCAAGTTGAGCTCATGATAGCTCATTGGAAAGCTAATTGTGTCTAGTTATCATTTGTCTCATCAAACAAGTCATTTGGACAACCAAGCTAGGAGGAAGCTTGATTTTCTCAAGGTCACTCCAGAGGTGCATCAATTCTCCTGAGGCAACTGTATTTTTGACATTTCTCTAAAACCATGACACTTGTGAAAAAAGTGAAGGAGGTTCTTCTTCCTTGGACTATTTTGGACAAAAAAATCTCTTAGTTTTCCCTAAATTCATCTTTTCTTGCTCAGAAACATCATTGGAGTAAAACCTATCTCAATGTGTGGAACAAGGGATTTGTCGAAATGAAGCGAAATGAAGGGGATAAGGGGCTTATAAATTATTGAGAAAACTTTTGGAAGTAGGGAGGGATGTTAAGAAGTAGGGGAAAGTATAATTTCAAATATTTAGTTAGAGGAAGAGGTTCAAAAGGGCTAAACACAGGCCCAACCTAGAAAATTGTCAAGTTGTAGCAAGAAACTAGGGTTTGTGGAAAAATGAGGAATTTTGGGGATCTCAGTGATTGGAAGTGTTTAATAAGGTACATTAAGGATAGGGGAAGGTGTATGAACATCAGGATACAATTTTTGGTGATGATTTGTGCATCCAAGAGAAATTACCCTCAAAACCCTAGGAGAGGGAAATGAACCTTACCTAGGCGCAACTAAAGCTTGAACAAGGTGTAAAATGACCCATTGGAACCTGACATGATGATGAAAACCCTATGAATGATGGTACACTCAGTTGAATGGTGATATGAAGCTCTTGGGACAACAGTTAGGGTTTGGGAATTTTTAACTAGGGTTTGGGATAGTTAGGACTAGGGATTTGGGATTAATGATTTAAGAATATGGGGTTGATGAAAATGTAATGAGAAGGAGAAAATGAATGAGTGAATGAAGGAGTGAGGGAATGAGACATAGCTGGGAGTGGAATTGGCAGCCAAAATAACCAATGCAAACCCTAGGCAACAATTTCTTGAGAAATGGAAAGAATGTAGGGTTTGATTTTTCTTTTACATAATCACCATAAATTGTATGAAAAACTCCTTCATTAGCAAGGAAGAGGCTTAACTTACTTGCAAACTAGAAGACTTGAGTGATTTTGGCAATTTGAGGGAAATTTTAAGCAAATCGGGCTTGGAAGCTCTATCCACCGCACCTCCTGTGTGTGCCGTGCCAGTGCAAATTAACACTGAGGAGAGCGGCTCTATGCGCCGCACCGCTTGTATGCGCTGCACCACTCACCCAATGCATCGCGCCTCCAAAACTGGAACTCTTTGTTGCGATTTTTCTTCCTTTCTCCAACATGACCTTCACTTTGCTCAATCTTTCTTCTTTGAGTGCTAATGAGCTTTTGAATTGTAAGGATGATTTATATACAAGAGATTTTGATTTTTCCTTCATAAAACTGACTTTTATAATGTTTGCAATGCGACTTTACTTGTCAACTCTGTTTTTTGAGCTTTTCACCTTTTTTGAGCCTTCTGATGAACTGAATGACTTGATTTTTCTATTTGCCTTGCAGGTGATGGAGATGTTGAAGATTGGCAAGGTGACTAGGGTTGCCACTAAAGTTATTATATATGGAAAAACTGAAATTACATCAAATTTATACAGTAAAAACCTAAAATAATCTATTTTTCCTCAAAACAGAGTTTTGAGGAAAAATACATTTCTAAGTGAAATTTATTGGTACTAGAACTTTATTCAACCACCTCATGTGCCTGCTGAATGTTATTGGACATTTTGGAGACCTTTTTGATGAAACCCTAATGAAACCCTAGACCTAAATGACAATGAAACCCTAGAAAAGACTTCTGCAATCTTCAAGACAAAAAGGTGACTGTATACAATTTTTGATGAATAAACATGAGCCAGCAGGTAAATGACATGAGGGAAACTATAGGAGAAGCCACCACTGTCAGATGATCCATGCTCCTAATGGAATGCAGCTGACTGGGTGGGACACTTAATATGCAATGAAACAAGAGGATTTGATCTCTGACGCAGGGATGAAGATACCGACACTAACATTGGCTCCAATGGGGATGGTAGCTCCTTGGAGGTGCCAAAAACTACAGATCTCTGGGAAAGCAGGCAGTGCCTTCGTCCATTGGGCTATGGGGTCAATAACTTCGACAAAACGAAACCAAACTCTTGACTCAAAACTGGACTCAATTACATGACTGAAAACTGACTCAAAACTGACTTAACACTTAAACACAACCGACAAACTGGAAATGATGCTCAAAGTAGAGCTTATTCATCATAACCTACTCTAACAGTTTCATTCATCACCTGATCAAGTGAAATGAAACAACCAATGCAACCAAGTAAGTATTCCGGCTGCTGTTTGAATTCTCCGCAAGTGCTTGCGTATGAACAACAAGAGAGAACTACTAAAAGGCAACTCCCATGAAAACTTGTGAACAGATCCGTTGAATACTATGGATTCTCTATCCACCTCCAAAAACACTGTATAAGGATCTTGAGGTTCATGCACACTGGGACTTAGCTCATCCAATGGATTACTTCTCTTCTCTTCATACCATGAATGCAAACTTTGATCTGAGCTTTGTGACGAGACTCCTACTGAAAATGACAAAGAAACCTGCTGCTGGATCAAGTTTGTATTAATACTTTTGTCAAGCTCACATACAAGAGAAGGAATTTGACTGTAGACATAATCCAACACATCAACTATTGGATCATGAAAAACTTGAAAAGACTACCGCAACCCATTTTCTATTGGTTCTGATAAGATTGCATGACTTTCTACAGGCTGCTCATTTCAGATATACTATGCAGTTTTCCCTCTAGAAACTGAAATGATTCAAAACAAAATGGTACGGAATCATCTTGTATCATTTGATCGTATGTGCCAGCTTCCAAGTCTTCATTTGAAAATTGAAAATCAATGGCATTCGGGGGATGCAAATCTGGATATGAGAAGTCTTGAACAAGGTTTTCATTGCCCGCAAGATGGTCCAAATCAAGACTTGTCGACAGTTGATTTCTGATTGCATGAATTCTGTCTTTGATGAACTGAAACGAAGCAAAACAAAAAGGCAAAGATCCTTCACTTACTTCAAAATTTGCTACACTTTCCTCTTCACTGTCATAACTGTTATGCATCGGTTGATCACTGTATTCCAGCTGCTAAAAGTGAACTTCTTCCTCCCATAAACGAGTTGCTGATTTGTCTGCAAGATTAGCTTCTGTTTGGAGAACATAATCATCGTCATACTGATCAAACTGAGGTGAACCATTAGTATAAAAGACATCATCAAGCATACATGTCGTATCAACAGATCTCTCTTCTCCAAGATGATCTACAAAATAATCATTATCAGATCTATGACAACTGGGATAAGAAAGAAGATGTTTTGGATCAGCAACTTGTTCTTCTTCAATCAGCAGACCATGGGCTTGAACATTATACTCATTCCCTGTGATTATCCTTTGCATCATCTCTTCCACTGTACTTACCAAAATGTCAAGCTTTACCTCTAGAGATGTTCATTCCTCCGGATCTATGTTTTTCATCCCTTCTTCCTTCAACTTTGCCCTTCGAATCAGCAAATGAACCTCTACATCTACTGCACTGTTCTGCATCTCTTCAAGTGTTTCAAGGTTCCTTTCTCTCAGCTGAAACTCCATTTCCGGATCAAAGGCACTCGGGTAGTGCAAGAGAGTGGATCCAGGAGGAGGTCTTATATTAACCAACATTGAAAAGTAGACTTGATTAAATCTGGCTAAAAACTGTCGTACTATCTCCCTTGGCAATCTTTTCAGTTGGTTATACTCTTCTATAATCAAGAAAGGGTTCTTTCTGACCACCCACCTGTCGAGGAAAACTTTGATGAACTGCTAGAAATATGAGATGCTTGCATCAGGTAGGGTTTTGAACCAACTCTTGACTTTGCCTTGTAAAGAAAGAGCAAAAAGCCTAATACTAACATCTTCTTCATCAACTTCAAAAAGGTCAAGAAAGGAATCGAAATTCAATACATGTCTCTCAACAGTGATATTGTTGCATTCACCATCAAATCTTGGTAGATATAGGTCATGATTTTTCGGGAAAGCGTGGGATATTGGAGGTAAAATCAAAGGCTTATATCGATCTGAAATTTTACAAGATATAGGGGTATGTACAGAAAGTCTAGAATCAGTCTTGTTCTCATTAGGCTCATCAATTTGAAGATGATCATCATAAGATTCAGAAAAAGGGTCTTGATCAAGCTCAAAGGCATGAAAATATTTGGTATTTACAATCTTCAAAGGAAAGGAATCAAATGCAGGCTGAGGATCTCTTCTCAAACATAATATACTTTGCAAAGCCTTCTTGACATTCTCGGGAAAAGAGAAGAAATAATTTAGAACAAAGAACAAAATGTCTTGGCTGAAATTCCAACTTGAATACCTGATCTTTCCATATTGTCCTTTCATGTTTCTGCTGGCCGGGTGCATCCTCCAGTGGAGTCCTTAGATCTAATCTCGAAAATGATTTGGAATCGCCAGGTGAATGATTTCAGCCTTGCTGTGTATGATCGTTTTCCACCATCAACAATCATATCTGAACTTGATACATGTTACAGGGGCAATTTTCAAGTCAGATGTTCAGCTTATAAGACTAGACCAGAGATTGACTAAAGCAACTTTTATCTACTTTCGCTAATGCAAAGCAAGAACGACTCTAAGGCTACCTGGCTAGCTTCAGGCTCTGTTTGTAGTCTATAAAACAAAACAATATTTCTTCCCCCGTATGGTCACCACTATGTTAGTGCCTAGATTTACCTCACGCTGAAAAGGTAGGATCCAGGGCCAACATCAAACCACGCTCAGCCTGGTAGCTAGCCCTACCAGGTCAGGAGAGGGCTCTCTCCGGGTCAATCTAAGCAAATTATGATCAATGAGTGCTTGAGATGACTGAAATACCTTCTGATCTTAGGCTAGGTATATGTGCAAGAGAGTTTGATTGAATAAAATGATGATTTTGTAAAGGCAAATTTTGGGTGCGGGGATTGAGGCTCAGTCCTGCAGAGATCTCAATGGGGCAAGGTAGGCAATTGTTTTTGGCACTTAAAATTGAATGAGATGGAAGGAATAGATAGGTGAGGTGTTGAAGAGGGAAAGAGCAATCATGAATCCTCCCAAAACAGCAGAAAACATCAAGAAACTAAAGCAAACTTCAAGTAGAGCACTGCAATTTCAATGGATTCTACTTACACTCTTGTTTGTTTAGTTCAGAAGAAACAAGATTGAGAATGACATACATAACATATAAGAAAATTCACAATTATAAAGAAAAGAATTGTACCAAAACAAATTTCCACATGAATACCAAAGAGTGCTGCAAACCCTGGTCTCAATTCCTTAGCCAAAATGCTGCAATGAATGTACAATGAAGCTCAAGGATTTCTCAAAAGTCCAACCATGCTAATGACTGAAAAACAACATAATATAGACAAACATAGCTCATTCTTTCCTCTAGGGTTCGAGCACACATGTTTAGGAGCTGTTTCAACTAATTCTAAACTGAGAACTAGAAATTAGGCAACAGAACAACATGCCTCTAGAAACAAGGGAACTGATTCATTCAGTTTCAAACAACCTTTAAACTGATGAATCTACCTCTACAAGTGAAAATTTAACATATTTACATCATGATCCATCAATTTACATCAAATTACATCACATTTTCCATTAGGAAAGTGAAAAAGTCAAACTAGCCAAAGCTGGACGAAAAACAGATCAATACTTGGTCAAACTGGCAATTTTTCCTCTATGCGTCGCGCCTGATTCTCTATGCGTAGTGCCTGTTTGGACCCACTTTTGGAGCCCTTTCCGGTGTCTAAATGAGCTCCAGGTGTGCTTGTTGGAAATTTCTACGTGTCTAATTTCCAACTCAAGTGGAATTTTTCCATTTGGCCTCTAGTTTCCCCTCCAAAAAATAGTTCTCCCAACACTGCTTCCTGTGTGTCAAAATAGAGGCAGTGAGGTCATTTTTCGAGTGTTTTTGACCTTTTTGAGGGCCCAAAACCTGTCCAAAATTCTTGGCCATTGGTAGGAAAGCATATTTTTTTATACCAAATCCAAAAATGCTGATTTTTTGTGCTTTCGAGGCTCCTCGAAAAATCGAGCGCCACATGGCGCGGCACATAGAGCAGAAAACCATGTGTTAAAAATTTCTATGCGTAGTGCCTTTTTGAAGTCCAGCTTTGAGGGCCTTCTTGGTGTCCAAATTGGGCGCAGGATAGCTCGTTGGAAAGAATATTAAGTCTAATTTCCAACCCAGCTATAATTTTTAAATTTGGAGTTAATTTTCCCTGTCAAAAATGAAATCTCCCAAGACTGGTCAAAATGTGAAAAATGAGCTGCCTAAAGGCAGAGTGTTGTTGCAGTCAACTTTTAAAGGTGTTTCTCAACTCAAAATTGAGCTCATGATAGCTCATTGGAAATAAATTTGTGTCTAGGTATCATTTATCTCATCAAGAAAGTCATTTGGACAACCACGCTAGGAGAAAGTTTGATTTTCCAAAGGTCACTCTAGAGGTGCATCAATTCTCCTGAGGCAACTGTATTTTTGACATTTCTCTAAAACCATGACACCTGTGTAAAAAGTGAAGGATTTTCCTCTTCCTTGGCCTAGTTTGGAAAAACTCCTCTCTCAGTTTTCCCAAATTCATCTTTTCTTGCTCAGAAACATCATTGGAGTAAAACCTATCTCGATGTGTGGAACAAGGGATTTGTCGAAATGAAGCGAGATGAAGGGGATAAGGGGCTTATAAATTATTGAGAAAATTTTTGGAAGTAGGGAGGGATGTTAGGAAGCAGGGGAAAGTTGAATTTCAAAGATTGAGTGAGTGGAAGAGGTCAAAAAGGGCTAAACACAAGCCCAACCTAGAAAATTGTCAAATTGTAGAAAGAAACTAGGGTTTGTGGAAAAATGAGGAATTTGGGGGATTTCAGTGATAGGGGAAGGTGTATGAACATCAAGATACAAGTTTTACTGATGATTTGACCATCAAAGAGAAATTACCCTCAAAACCCTAGGAGAGGGAAATGAACCTTACCTAGGCGCAACTAAAGCATGAACAAGGTGTAAAATGACCCATTGGAAACTGACATGATGATGAAAAACCTTTGAATGATGGTACACTCAGTTGAATGGTGATATGAACCTCTTGAGACAACAATTAGGGTTTGGGAATTTTTAACTAGGGTTTGGGATAGTTAGGACTAGGGATTTGGGATTAATAATTTAAGAATATGGGGTTGATGAAAATGTAATGAGAAGGAGAAAATGAATGAGGGAATCAAGGAGTGAGGGAATGAGAGATAGTTGGGAGTGGAATTGGCAGCCAAAATAACCAATGCAAACCCTTGGCAATAGTTTCTTGAGAAATGGCAAGAATGTAGGGTTTGATTTTTCTTTTACATAACCACCATAAATTGTATGAAAAGTTCCTTCACTAGCAAGGAAGAGGCTTAACTTACTTGCAAACTAGAAGACTTGAGTGATTTTGACAATCTGAGGGAAATTTTAAGCAAATCGGACTTGGCAGCTCTATGCGCCGCGCCTCAAACCCAACGCGTCGCGCCTCCTATGTGTGCCACGCTAGTGAAAATTCACACTGAGGAGAGCAGCTCTATGTGCCTGTCGCTTGTATGCGCCGCAACACTCACCCAATGCGCCGCGCCTCCAAAACTGGAACTCTTTGCTGCGATTTTGCTTCCTTTCTCCAACATGACCTTCACTTTGCTCAATCTTTCTTCTTTGAGTGCCAATGAGCTTTTGAATTGTAAGGATGATTTATATACAAGAGCTTTTGATTTTTCCTTCATAAAACTGACTTTTATAATGTTTGCAATGTGACTTTACTTGTCAACTTTGTTTTTTGAGCTTTTCACCTTTTTTGAGCCTTCTGATGAACTGAATGACTTGATTTTTCTGTTTTCCTTGTAGTTGATGGAGATGCTGAAGCTTGGCAAGGTGACCAAGGTTTCCACTAAAGTTATTACATATGGAAAAACTGAAATTACATCAAATTTATACAGTAAAAACCTAAAATACTCTGTTTTTTCCTCAAAACAGAGTTTTTAGGAAAAATACATTTCTAAGTGAAATTTATTGGTACTGGAACTTTCTTCAACCACCTCATGTGCCTGGTGACTGTTATTGGACATTTTGGAGACCTTTTTTATGAAACCCTAGACATAAATTACAATGAAACCCTAGAAAAGACTTCTGCAATCTTCAAGACAAAAAGGTGACTGTATACAATTTTTGATGAATAAACATGAGCCAGCAGGTAAATGACATGAGGGAAACTGAAGGAGAAGCCACCACCATCAGATGATCCATGCTCCTAATGGAATGCAGCTAACTGGGTGGGACACTTAATATGAAATGCAACAAGAGGATTTGATCTTTGACGGAGGGATGAATATACCGACACTAACATGTCCCTTGCGAATCGAGGGCCTTCAAAAGGAACCTTCTCAAGTAACAGGGGCATGGATATGGTGAACTTCTCAGAATTTGGGTCCTTCGTGACCTTTGCTTTTCCCTTTCATTGAGGGATATACTCAGGGAGCCATGTTATCGACTCCACTCCTTCAACATCAACATCTTTTGTTCCTTAGGCTTCTTCCACCTCTAGGTCCACTGCCTTCTCCCACTGTTTATATTTCTTCTGCTTCAGTGTTTTGGAATGCTTCCTTGGGGAAGCGCGCAATGGTACTGGATTTTTCTTCTTGTCCTTCACATAATGTTTTGATTTGGTTTGTTGGGTTTCTCTGGTAGGGTAGGCTTCAGCCTAGGCGACCTCGGCACTCTAGGCATAGTAGCTGGAGCAGGACTTGGTGCAAACATTTTTGGGGTAGCTATTTCAGAGGAAACATTTCAAGTACTCACAGTTTCAGCAGGACTTGGTGCAGACATTTTGTCAAGAATAAACTTCTCGTTTATCACAGGCACCTCAACAAATGCGAGGCTTGCAACAAAATCCTCCAAAAACACTTGGCTCAAAGGCAATAGATAGTAAAATTCACTAACAATTTGGAAAGCGCAAAGTGTTCTTTGTTGGACTGACACGCGTAATTTATAGGGGCTTTTGAATTCAAATCTGACCGTTCCCACCAATTTTTGAAAATAAATGTTGTTTTGGCAACATATCTTCAAATATTTTTTCCTTAAATGCCGCTAGCCCACTCCACTTAACTGTTTTCTCGTTGTCAAGTCATGAACAGTAACTTCAATGGTCACTTTCTGGTTGTGCTACACGACACCTTCCTCCGTGGCGCAACTTCCTACGTGCAACTTTATGGGTTGTATCTTCATCATTCTCAGTGTAGCCTACTTGCTGCATTGTCCTCCAAACTAGGTAGTGTAGTTTATAGTCTCATGTTCCCTTGCAACTTGCTAGAGCACTAAGACTATCCCTTTGTCATATAGTCATTGTGCAGGATCCCCTGTATACAATTTCAACCTTCTCCCATTCACTATTCTCAGGAAGGGTTCCCCATTTAGCTTCAAGAGCTAAATTGTGCCTCCATCTGTAATTTCTTTGACAATATATGGCCCTAACCAATGCATCTGGAATTTACCCAGAAATTTAGTGAATTTACTATCATATAACAGGACAAGATCATTTACCTTGAATGTGCAAAGCTTGATATGGCGATCATGCCAGGCTTTTTCACATTTCTTCTATACTTGTCGATGAAATCTTACCAAAAATCAATTCTCTTCGAGCTCTATCAGTTGCGCGAGCCGCTCCTCCAAGGCCTCACAATCTGCCATATCCGTCAGGGCTCCTATGCGCAAACTAGGCACAATATACTCCATCGGCATTACAACTTCGACACCATATAGCAATCTAAATGAACTTTTCCCTTTCATCTTCTTACAAGTAATCCTATAAGCCCATAGTAATACAGGTACGCGCACATCCCAGTCATTCTACTGTGCATTGCAAGTCTTCGTCAGCGCGTTCTCCAAAATCTTATTAAAGTCTTTAACAATTCCATTGTCCTGTGGGTAATACAGTGTACTCTTCTAATGGTATACCTGGAATTCTTCAGTCAATGTGCTGATCATTTCGTTTAGAAACTGCGTACCTCTATCACTCATCAACATTTTCGGGCAGCTAAATCTGGTTAAGACATACTCAAACAAAAACTTTGTTGTCGTAGCCCCTGTACAATCCTTAACTAGTTGTGCTTCCGCCCAATTAGTGAGATATTTTGTTGCGGTGATAATATAGTGCGCACCTATTTTCTTTCCCAGGGGATGAATTTTCCCAACGAAATCAATCACCCTTTCTACAAAGGGCTGCAATGATACATGAGGATGCTGTGGTAACTCATCTCTTTGCGATAGTCTATTAGTTATCTGACATGCATCAAAGTTGGCCACCATAGACTTGCGCACAAAATCTTATATGTAGTTGCCTTGCCTACACAATGACCCCCTGCAGCTGCCCCATGAGCTTCAGCGAGAATGCTATCCCACTCAAAATACAAGACATATCTTCACAATATTTCATCTGTACCCATCTTATATAGATGTCCCATAATGACTGAAAAATCGGTCGCCCACACTACTAATTCCTTCTTTTGATGACATGTATATCCTTTTGGTGCCATCCCCAGAGTCAAGAAGTGAGTAATTTTTTGCAAAATGATCATCCACTACGTTCACTGCAAAGAGTTGCGCATCTAGCAACCATTCCTCTAGATTATTAGGTTCCTCTCCTATCTCGATCCGCAATAGATGGACATGTCCCACATTTAACCTTCCTAGCTTCATAATGACTTCAAAGTCATACTCCTGGAATAATAGCAACCATCTGCAGATATTCCCCCCCAACACAAGCTTGTTGACCAGATATTTCAAGTCAGAATGATTTGTGTGCATCTTGAAATTCCCTCCTAACACATAATGCCTGAATTTCTACAACTCATACACCATGGCCAATCCTTCGTGCTCAGTAGTTGAAATTCTTCTCAGCCTTTGATAACTTCCTACTTGTGAAGGTTATAGGATGGTACAATTCTCCTTCACCGACCTGTGTTAGCACTGCACCCAACACAATGCAAGAGGCATCCAAATGTACATGAAACTCCTTTTACCAATCAGGGAATACCGAGATTAGCGTAGTGACCATCTTTTCTTTGAATACATCTAAGCTACGCCAATATTCTTCATCCCAACAAAATGTTGCATCCTTCTTCATAAGTTTCTCCATAGGCACAGTAATTTGAGCATAAGCTTTGATAAATTTTCTATAATATCCCGTATGTCCCAGCATAGCACACAACTGCTTAGCTTTCCTTAGGACCTCCAAATTCACAATTACTGGAATCTTTGCACGGTCTACCATCAATCCTTTCTTTCACACCACGTGACCCAGAAAGATCCCAAAGGGAACATAAAATATGGATTTCTTCAAGTTCAGTGCGATCTCGTATCTGCGACATGTATCCAACATTAGGCACAGACTTGCTACATGGTGCCTCACTAATCTAAACACCATTTAGTTATCAAAGTATACTTCTAATAACTTATGAATGAACTCTTTGAATGCAGCGATGACTACGCGAGAAAATATCGCAGGTGCATTCTTAAGCCCAAATGGCATCACAGTGTATTGAAAACAACCCCACTCCATCACGAAGGTTGTTTTTCTCCTATCCTCAAGCACGATCTTAATATGATGATACTTAGAGAACCCATCAGTAAAGGAATAGGCCTCCTACCCTCCCATGTTGTCTAACACTTCATTTGTAAATGACATTGGGAATGGGTTGTGGACACACACATCATTAAGCTTGTGCAGATCTTCACAAATTCTTATTTCACGATTCTGTTTCTTCTCCTGAACCACCATCGAGCTCACCCAATCAGATTCTTCAATAGGTTCTATGATGCCTGCCTTCAACATCTTATCCAGCTCTTGGCAGACCCTTTCCTTGTATTTAGGATTAAGGCGATATGGTCTCTGTTTAATAGGCTTCGCGTCTAGTTTCATAGTGATCTTCATAACGCCCAAATCGCCAACTATTCCCTTCAAATCCAAAACCTTAGTAGGGAAGAGATCCTGATATTCGCGGAGTAACTCAACAACTTTATCCACGGTAACATCGTCCCAATAATCTCCAATTTTCGCGAACTTCGGTTCTACTTCAGTGCCAATATTTACTTTCTTTGTCTTCAATGGCGCGGTGATGTCTGGGTTGTCTATTTGTGGGCCTTCGACTTCGCGATTCCCTTCTTCCTCTGGAATATTAATGTTTCTGAGTTTAGACTTCTGTGATCCATAATGTTTAGAGAGAAAATCTTCCTGAGAAATCACATCAAATAATTTATTGGAGCCAATGTTTCAAACCCTCCACTGTGGTTCATCATCAGGGAAAAGGTGGAGTATCTGATCTAACATTAAAAATATATGTATAGGTGGGGATGCTTCAGAGAAACAAAAATAAATTGATCTGTTAGAAAGTCAAAAATTAAAATTAATTAAAAATAAAATTTTATTGAAACGTTATAAAGTCAAAGTAAAATGAAAATGAAAATAGTAATTACGAACATTCAAAAACATCCCCATAAATTGGAAAAGTAAAAGAATAATAATAATAACAAATAGAATAACATAAAATACAAAAGGCAATAAATAAATAATCATAAAGAATGAATAATTAAGAATTATACAAACTTTCAAAAAAAAAATATAAATAAAATATAAAAACAATAAATAATTAATAAAATTTAAAAATAAGCATAAAAAATTAAGAATTAAGAATTAAACAATTTTTCAATAAATAAATAACTAATAATAATAATAGATAAATAAAAGTAAATTAAATAAAAGTAAATTAATAATTAATAATAAAGATAAAAATAAAATAAAATAATATATATATATATATATATATATATATATATATATATATATATATATATATATATTCTGAGGGAAAAAATCAAAACCCAGATAAACAAAGAAATTTATGGAATAAATAAAAACTAGGAATGGAGAGCAGGGATCGAGTTGCTGCTAATTTTCCAATCTTCATCCCTATTCAGATTGTTACCATGCTTCTCAATTTCTGAAGCCTCTCTGAACTTCCGATGATGGAAATCATCAATTTTGGCTAAAACCTGGGAATACTCAATACATATGTGGTGTTTATTATTAGACACATGCTTAGCTAAGGCAGACGAGTGGGACCTGTTATGCCTAATATCTGTTGCATGCTCTTTGATCCTTTGCTTGATGGAACAACCCGTTTCTCCAATATAGGGTGTTCCACATGAGCAAGGGACTAAGTAAAAACCTTTCATATCTTTGGGGTCAACATGATCCTTAACTAACCTGAGGGAGCTCTGGATAGTCTTGATGGGTTGTATGAAAGTATGCACCTTATTCTTACTCAGAATTTGGGCGATCTTGTGAGTGGTTTCGAGAATGAATGGAAGATGTACACATTTATCAAAACCAAGAGGATCTTTTTGGGCTTAGGCCCGAGGCTACCATTTCGAAAATCTTTGAGACAAAGGTGTGTATTATAGCCATTATCATCAAAAAGATTTAGAAGATGGGACTTCTCACTTTCAAAGTGACCTTCATCATAAATCCTAAGAGCTCTAGTGGCTAGGGAGTTGAGAACACAAATTTTTTTAGGAAGATAGTGATGGGAGCTTGCATGAATGTACTGCTTAGTATGAGTTTTTTTACGATAAACCTGGTGAGAAAAAGTACCATCCCCTTTTTTAGAGATAAGTACATCTAGGAAGGGAAGACTACCATTGACCTCATTCTCTATAGTAAACTTAATAGACTCGGATTGATTATTAAGATGAGAAAGAAAAGAATCCAGTGAGTCACGTCCATGCTGCCAATAAGCGAAGGTATCATCAACAAATCTCTTCCAAATCTTAGGGCGAAGGTGGGAAGAGGCAAGGGTTTTAGTTTCAAAGTTTTCCATGAACAAGTTCACGACCACGGGAGAGAGGGGAGAACCCATAGCTACTTCGCATGTTTGCTCATAGAATTCTCCTTGGAAACTAAAAAAAGTAGAGGTAGGGCAGATACCTACCAACTTAGCAGTGTCAAGATCGGTGATGAGATTAATAACTTCCATAGCCTTATTAATGTTTCTTAGATCTTCTTCTTCTTCTTCAACGGTCACATTATAGCATTCCAACGCATGGCACAGTTGAGTGCTCTAGTCTGGTTGGATCCATTTCATAGGTTCTTGTGTCGTTTTGAAGATAACCACCTTAATCTCTTGTAGTGCTTCATCAATGCTTATGAAGCCATCGTCAAAGCTGAAGGTTAATAAGACTCCTTCCCTCAATATATCCCATTCCGTCGTGCCATGGCGAAGCTTTGTTTCCAGATACCAGTTCATGGGAATTGTATCCAAAGTATGGAAAAATATGTGTACCCACTCTAGCGGCGGTTCAGTTCCCCATGCTTTAGTCCATTTCACTAGGTGATCACGTGGATCATCCCTTTTGTTATATTTCTCAGTCAATCTAGTGTTAGGATGCCCAAACTGTAACCTCATCATTCTTATGTAATCTCGTCATCCATCAAAACTATCCTTATGCGTACCCCAACATCGTGCAAGCGTAGCATGCAGTGCCAATTCTAAAGCTTGGAAGAGGTGATCCTCAAGAACTCTATGCTCAAATTAATCCAAAAACAAATCTACATCAGTTAAACCATCATAATAGGGTAGTTTCTTTACCTCCGATGAAACACAATGTAATGATTTCGTCATCGTATTGCATCGCAGTGTATATACTTCATGCAAGTGATTCTACCAATGCTCCAACTCTTCGTCTGAATCAGAGGCGTGGGAACTCTCCCAATCTCATGAAATCCATCCATCTTCCATTAGATTGATCTCTCGTTGTTATTTTGTAGATTTGATCCAGTTCACCATCACTTTCTTCATAATTGTGGACTGCTTCATTATAGCACGCCCCTTCTGCAGGGTCCAACAGTACTGCAACCCAAAGCGATTTTCTTTCAAGTGACATTATCCTCTTTTTCAAATTGATGACCCCATTCATATCAATGTCCCATTCAATTATGAGGAGCATGGGGTATGGATTACTGTCATCGACAATCTCTATAACCTCAAAGTCAGCCATCGCGCTCGCACCTTCTATATCAACAATTACTCCATATAATCGTTCGATGGGGATGATCTTCTCCTAGTTTTCCATCCTAAGTTGAATCGGGGACCACTGTAGTGTAGGTCTCCCCATTCTTTCCCATGTTTTTTTTGGTAATACATTCACATCGGGCCCCAGATCTAGAAAGACCTGGTCCATATCATAGTCGCCTATCTACGCAGTGAGCCTCATCTCGCACCCTGTTCGTGCCTTATGTTTGCCAATTTTTCTGACCACTTGATGTCCACGAGGGACCTTCTCTTTGCTGGCACATTTTGTCATTACTTCCTACAAGTCTTCCATAGATTTTCTATCATGCAAGAGTTTTATGCAAGTCTCCAAAATGTAGTAAGTATAGAGGGATCAACCTCTACTGGTGCATTGGTTTCTTGCACCTTGTCCTGGGTTCTTGAATTGGTGGACTCAGCGAAGCTCTTCTTGGCTTCCATAGATGTTTCCTTAGAGTGATTTAGATAAAATCCAACTTCCTTCTTTGGGGCCTTGCAGACCCATCCGTCCTCTTCAGGTTGTTTACCTTTATCATCACCAGTTGTTATTCCACTTCGCAACACTATATTCACGTTTTGATCCTCCTCGCAGGGCTCAGCTCTCATCATCTGTAAGTTCTACATAGGTTGTTGAGGTTGCATTTTTATCTCTTGCATTTTAGCTATCAACACTAGGCATTCTTTTGTAGTATGGTCAAACTGGCTGCAATAATGACATGAAGGGCGTGTCTGATTCTGACATTCTTGTGTGTAGTTCCCTGGCTGTCCATAATTGTAGTAGATAATCTAACCATGACCTCTACTAGGCCCTCCTCCTCCTCAGCCCCATCTGCGTCCTTGATAAACTCCACGTGCTCCTCTGGCGCCCTGCCCTGGAGGCCAAGTTTCTACTTGCATCCGATATGTAGGTGTTCTGTCCATCATCAGCTCATCGTGGCCCATTGATTTGTAGAAGTTATAGAATAGTTGTTGGGGTGTTTGGACAAGTTTTTTGATTAAGTGACAATTATCTATCGCATCTTGTCCAGTAACCCGACAAATAACGCACCATAGCACAACCCCCATGCTTGGCCTTGCTGGGGCTTCTGGCTTCCGGGGAATTGGCCCCCCTCCTACCATATAATTCCCATAGACCAGATAGTGGTATTTATTGTGCCCTTGGCCCTTACACTTCAAACAACAAACTTCCACGCATGCTTTTGGTTTAATCTCCTTGTCTTTCTTCAAACTCTGTAATTCTAGGTGTAGGATCTGTAACTGAGAGTGGATCTGTTGTACCCCCAAGGTTGCATCCTGAATAGGTGATGCATGTAACCTCATCACGATCTCCAAGGCTTTTGCCTATGTTCCTATCTTATATTGTGACAGATAAATTCTTAAGTGGGGTAGAAGCAAAGCCATAAACCATTCACAATGTTTACTATCTGTGAGTTGCATGTTAGCTTCTCGAATCTCGCACTTCAACCTTTGATCTAATTCCCAAGGCATCTCATCGACCCTCATCGTGATTTATTTGAATCCAATTACTCAATGTGAGTCAAACTTAGGCTTACTAAACTCCTTGTTTAAAGCTACCCTAGTCTCTACTAGCGATGCAAGAGGATTATCAGAACAATACTTAATATACCAAGTTAACATGTGATCTTGTAGAGCGGTAACCAATTGTGCCTTCTTTATATTGTCATTAGTAATATGTTGTGTTGTCCACACAACATTCGCCACAAACCAAAACTTTTGTGAATCTTCACTCCCTATGCCCTTGAAAATCGGTAGCTTCAACGCGTTTGGCATATTGAATGGTGATGGTGGGGGTGGAGGTGTGGGCCAAGGTGTATGAGGTGGAGGTGGAGGTGGAGGTGGAGTGGTCGACTTATTTACTCGAGGAATCCCTTGAGTGATTAGTTGAACAGTGCTTCGCGGCAGAGTCTATTCTGCCCCTTCGTCGTCACATAAAGGAGTCCCAATCAATGGACTACACTTCGGTCCTGATCCTTCATGATTTCTAAAGAATCGTCCACTTCGCATAGCTCTGAATCATCAAGGTAATGGCATCACCCGTTTTTCACATACTTACTTCATGGTCCTTTGAAAAATCGTTGCTCTGCTTTGCTATAACTGACTGAGTTATCAACTCCAAATTTTGTAACAAATTCTCCCAAAATCTGATTGAGCCAATGATAAACAGCCCGCATGATCTTGTTTTCAAAAGTTTCTAGCTATCACACTAATTTTGGAGTCCACAGTATAGGACTATCGAGCTTCCACCTTCCTTGGCTATCTATCAATTTAGCTCACCACTCATACAATTCAATGGGAAAAGTGCAGAAGAAGATATCTTATATCTTTGTATAAAGATATTTGTTCAACCACTCTTATTTTGATAGGCACGGATTCCTGTTTTCTTGCATCGCAAACTCGTGAATCTTTCGATCCAACCACTTTTCAATTTCTTTCTTAGTTGGATTCCAATGATACAACATCACACATCTCCTTCAAGTAGATCTCGGTCCCGACAACGAAACCATTTGTTCAGAGTTAGTTGCTCCAACCATTTGTCTTGACCCAGGTTCAGAGTTAGTTGCTCCAACCAACAAACCCTACACTACTGGCCCTTTCAGTAATAACCTACGTAGCGAAGGCTGTAGTCTCACCCGAAGCAGTATGGGGGGATGCAAGAACCAAGTTTCTGCATCCATAGATTAGTGTGATGTCTTCTAGTGCCTCAGTTATTCCTTTGCGTAGATCGATATCCTCTTAGGGCACGTTGTTGCAATTATGTTAAAATAGCCTTCAGACCTTCGCAAAGGTCATCGATCAATCCATGTGGACCTTTAACAGTCAATTTGTCTACTTACGCGCATCAGAGGGCAGTCCTAAATTAGCGTTTGTGCAAATTTGCTTAAGTTATTAATAAATATAAGAGAATTCATCAAAGTCTTCGTAAAAATACATAAACATGCATTGTGTACGTCATTAACAGCTATTCAATAGAATCCCGTAACATTCAATCAATATTCCATAAAACACATCATTCATCGACAAATACAACATTAACATAAGTAAACAAAAGTACGCAAGAATTATTCATAAACCGTCTTTATTAATCTTCAATTCAAGGTTACAAACTCAAAACTACCCTACGCACACAGTTGTAGGGTTCCACGCACTCAGCTGCAAACACTACCTAGGTCTCTGCGCACTCAGCTGCAGAGCCTTTATTCTACCTTACCCACTTCTCCTCACTATCACTTCCCTTTCTTATCTTCTATTACTACCAAAAAACATGCCTCAGACTCTCTACGACACTTATTTATATCCTTTTTCATACAATGCCATGGTCCGCGGACCATGGGTGGATCTCAAAACCGACTCAAACTTTACATAAAAGAAGGGGCCAAACCCCTTTGACTCCTATTCATATACGTGCTCCGCATTCAAAAATCGCGGAGACTTTACATTAATTACAAAACTGTATCAAAACTTGGGTTATGTTAACCCTAAAACTGACCCAGGGGACCACATCCCAATACCTAATGTGGTTTAATTTATGGAAAATGAAGCATTTTTCAAGATATTACTATGTAGGGGCTTGATGGAGACAACTAGGAGATAATATAGTGGATATGTCCAACTCCTTAACTCCTTAAAATCAGCTAGGGATCACAATATCCTCTCTCACAAGTTCAAATTCATTGGCAACCGAGTGACTCCTAGTACAAGTGAAGGCAAAGAGCGACACGACCCACCATTTTTGAGATTGAGGGAACCACTCCTACTTTCAAGGGAGTTTCTTCAGCTTCCCTTTTGTATAAATAAACTAGAAGAATATCTCATTAGGATTTAAAGTTTTTGTTCAACTAAGGGTATCTATTGAGCTTCAAGATTGACATCGTTACTTTAAAATTTTATGTGATGTATTAGACCTGCAGTTTTTGATAATGAGAAGTTGGATTTTAGGTTGCATCTGAGTTAGTTTAAGAGGGTTGAGACCCTTGGGTTTGGGCCCAACCCAGAGGCTTTGGTCCCTCTTTTCTGTACTTATTTTTCTTCTTTATTCCAAGAAGTTCATAACTTCGTTCATTTTAGTAGAGATTAATCTATAAAATAATGGGGTTGAGGCCCCTACATCACCTCTCTTATGGGAGAATGAGTGGAAGGATTCATAACCACAATCCAAAAATATTGTGTTTATGATTTCTTAGAAATAGATTACCATTAGTTGCCCTATTTTACATTTTCTTTCTGTAGCTTAGAAGTCATTTTAGTGATTATATCGTTGCTATTGCATCAATTAGATTTTATTTAAATTCAACTCATTATTTTCCATCATAAGTTATCTCATTTTATTAATGATAAATGGATGCATGCATGTGATTTATTGAAGGGTTGTGTTGATCTGCAAGGAAGGGCATGTTTACCACTTCCATCATGAGTTCCTTCATCTTCTCTTTCCACTTCCAAATTCTGTCCCAAAACCCTGTTTTGTAAGTCATTTTTCCTAGTACACTGAGAGCACTAATCCTAGTGCAAGGCAGACCTATGATAGGTCCTGAGCTTGGCTAGGGGCTCAAGCCAACCACCCTCCATTTTATTCAACTTCCATCCACCTATCTGTACCCTCAAGACATAATTTTCACCTTCAAAAGCCACTCATATGCCCTCCTATAGAATTGCAGGCCTTCTTGTAGCATTACAGGCCTCCTGTAGCAATCACCTATAGCAAACATGTAACATCACTTTCCTTCATCAATTTTTATCTGCAATACAACTTTGACTCAGTCTAGATGAATAATTATCCCCAGTTGTGATTTTGTGGTCAGGGGAAGCTCCTAGGCCACTCCAACCCTTCCTTTTCTTCACTACAAAAACATAGTAGAGTTGGTTTTGTTTATCACAAGTATGATGCAAGTGGGTTAATGATTTACAATAAAGTGTGAACTAGGTAGATGGTATTATGATTGGTAATTTGATGAATTATGCAAGACAAAATACTTTCCTTTCTGCAAGTAGATTTGGTAGTTTGATGGGTTTTGCATGATAGAATAGATTTCTTTTTGCAAGTAGATTAGCCTTTGTCCTTTCATGAATTGATTAGTTAACATTTACAAGTTGATTCAATGGAATTTCCACTTTCATAGCTAAAATTAATTTCCAATTGTATCTTCATCATCAATCTTTCATCCTAATTCAGTAGGAGGAATGGTCTCTGAGCACTTTTGATCTAATGTCGTAATTGAGGGTGACATGAGTGGAATCCTATATGTTGTACATATAACACTGTCACCTCTAAGTTTGTATGAAACCAAGGTTGATAATTTGAGTTTAGGAGCTCTTGGGAGTTGAAACATATTGGTGCAATACCAGGGCTCAATATCAAGGTCCAAAATTTTCTTTCCCTATACCACCTTACTGAATTCTTTAACTTGCCAACCTTCCACAGAGAACTGCGAAGCGTTTTCAATATATTTCCATACCCCATCTAGCTCTTGCATATTTCCATCATACTCAGGCATAATAAGACCAATTCTCACCACTCTATCTCCCATACCAAAACACAAATAGATATCTTCATGGAAAGAACCATCACATAAATAACCCATCTTATTTCCTCAAGGAATGTCCACTTTACACAAGCATGCATGTCATCGTAATGCAATACCTCCCCCTCTAACATTTGAAAATACCAGTTGGGTGGCGGGCCCCCCATGGATCCTTATGTTGCCTCAATCCATCACCACCATTAGGGAAATCAATTGAATACATGTAATAAGGTAAATCATGGAATTGAATTTTAAAAATTAAGGTCAATTTAAATATATGTATGGGTTTAATTTGCATATTTATTTACAATGTGGAGTAGTTTAACAATTTTATTTTTTGGTTTTTTTAATTTGAATTTGTTGATATAATTTTTAATAATATTATGATTTTAGTTATTTAAAATAAATTTTTGGGTACATAAAGAAATTCTATGCCCTAAAATATCCATGTGGCATTTGGATAGTGTAAACTATATAACTCAAAATTGTAATTCCAACAAATTCTTGCTAAACCAAAGTTGACCAAAAAATATAATTGAAAATAAATCAAAATATAGAAAAAACAACTATGATGATTTTATTAGCGTAAATATAAAGTAGTTAAGTAAATTTATTAATAGACAATGTGCTAATTATTTGTTACAGTGTTAAATTAAAATTTTAGGGTTAAAAATGGACAAGGTTGTGTGTTGATTATAAGGTGAGTTCTTTATGAGTTAAGTGAAGGAAACATTAATTTTGTAGTAAATAGAGTTTATTTTCTAGTAATTTTTCTTTAAGAACATTTTAAGTTCTTTTGATGGAATCTTGGAATTAAAAAATCTGTAATGTTAATATTCTTAAATGCGATTTGATTCAATAGTATCTATGTAGTTAATCTTTTTGTTAAAAAAAGGTAGTTTTTCACACTTAAAATTGAGAAAAAATTTCTTTGTTACATAATTAAAGACTTCAACAAAATAAGAGCACAAAGTTCAAGTGGTTATTGTCTTTTAAATGATATTAGGTTGGATTAAGGCGCTTCTTCATGTGGTTGTGTTGTAAAGTTATAGTTTGAGGTTGAGATGTATATTCCATTTAAATTTTATCTTAAGCATTTCTTTAGAATGTGTCACACGTCTCAAATTCACTTATGGGCATATATCACTCCAGTTCATCCTCTATAAATTTGAATTTAAAATTTTATTCTAACCTAGGTTTGTCATAATATGATGCCATGACTAATTATTCTCAATATGGATCTAATACCATCTACAACATCTATAACTAATGTCATACGAGTTATATAATAAATCAAAAACCCAATTGGAACTCAGATATGACGAGGTAACAATATGCCCCACATATCAAAAACATATGCAGTCCTAACAACATTTCATTTCATGCATAATTGTAAACATGCCATCATAAAAAAATATTAAACACATAAAATATGTCGTCCAAAATCATAGAACATAGAAAATGTATCCTTTTATGAGGTCCCACAAATCCATATCCATTGCTATTCAATCTCTCTCAACAATAGGTCACCCTCAAGTTGAGGTTATCACTCCACTAGGAAAAAGGATACCTAAGGCTATTAGGCATTATAATCAACAAAACAGTAACTAGACCAAGGAACTAAACTCTAGTTGAAACTCCAACCTAACAACCTTTGATTCCCTATTATCCTACACAATTGAAGGAAGTGTATCCACTTATCTATGTTGTGGTCCCTCAGGTGGCACCACTTCCCTCCAAGAGCTCCAACATGGATTGTCTAAGAACTCTCATAGCTCTATGCTTCTAGGAACTCCAACTGATATAATGGAGTCTCTAGGCACTCCCGAGGCCTCACATAAGGGAAACCTATTCCTAAAATTTATTTTTCTAGGTCTCCATCCTTCCCCAAGGAAATCCAAGGAGAATTATCCACCCCTATCCACTTAGGATTTATAGGATTTCCCAAGTTAACAAGGTTATAGTGGATCCTCTACTCTCACTCAACATATACCCAAATCAAAGGTGGTAATAAAGGAGTGATGTAATTATTGAGAATGATGGATTTGTCACGAAGCCTAAAGATTGTATATGCATTCTCCTTTTCTAACAAGTGGCAACTGAATTGATACCTCAACACACTTGGTAATTCATCCCACGACTTGGGAAATTAGGATACAAATAATGACATACAATGTATGAATTTAGTAATATATTATTTTATTCCTTCACTAAAGTCCGCTTGACTTAGTCCCTTTCATTAATCCCCTAGCCTCCTTTTCACTGATGGATTCCTCATCCTCCATGTTCTCTTGCATGATTAGACTTAAGTAGTGATGTATTTTTTTTTTGCTAAGTAAGTTTAATTTATTAAGAGAAGAAAAAAGATATTTACAGAGTGGTTCTGGTTGTGAAGGAAAATAGCCTATCTCAGCTTGCCGAAGAACTAGTTCTAAGTCTGCCCCAACAGAGGGGAAACTAGTCTGATAGTGCAGGAATTACAGAAAAGAAGACATCACTGAACATTTGCCACAGTTTTCTGGAAAGTGCTAAGAAAACAATGTAAAACCAGCAATTCATCCTCCTAGGTGCGCCTACGTGGACAAAAAAGAAGAAGAACCAAAAGTTAGATGAAGTGCCACCTAACATTGGTAATTTTGTTGATGAACTCCTCCGTGGTAGGTTCCTCCACTATCAGGCAGCTCCAATCTTCGTGGTTGTCTTGCTGAGATTGGCCCTTGTCCTTTTGCTCACATTCTCCTCTTCCTTCAACCAGCTGTGTGTCCTCCTCGTTCATCTTGCGCTTCTCCATGGCTGGTGTGGCAAGCTGAGGCTCTGAATCCTCATGCCTTTCCCCCAAAGCCTCCTTCCCTTTCCATTTGGGCTGTCCACCATGCGCAATTTCCTTGTCTTTGTTTGCATTTTGCTGAGCTCTGTGTTGAATGGGTTCTGATTTAAGCGTATCGCTCTCAAGGAAGGGCATCTAGGTGCTCTAAACCGCTTCCTCAGAGAAGGAGATGGAAATGGTTGCGGTGATAATTGGCTGATTGAGAGTGTTGTGGAAGTGGAAGAGCGTGGTATGGGGGGAGTGATGCTGGGGCAGAGGGAAGGGAGCTGAGCGAAGGCCTGCTCTACCCCGTCTACTTCTGGTATTGGGATAGCGAGGATTTTCCGCCGAGGAAGAGGGAGAGCCCGAGGTGCTTCGCCTCCTGACCTGCTGTCGAGAACTTCCACCTCTCGAGCCACCCCTTCTACTGATCAAACGCTGTCACACCATGATGGGATAAGGAACAAAGAGAGTGCCAAGGTACTCTAAGAGTGGAAAGAAGAGCAAATTAGGAGCAGGCGGAGGGCACGACTCAGATGCCAAGCATAACCCAGCAGCCTCCCATAACCCACCTTCGCCAGACCATCTATGCATATGGAGCTTCCAGACGAGTCTATTGCAATACATGAATTTAACTTCAACCGCCTCTCCTCGGATATCCCCCGCCATTACTCCTGCATTGAATGGAGCCGAAGCCCAACTTGGCCTAAAGCATGCGGAGGTGATGGTCCGTTCCATGTTCAGGTTGTGCATGTCGTCTTCCCAATGCGTGAAACCATATGATCTCCCCTGCCTTTGTAGTAAACATGTCCCGTCCTTAACCAGTTGGTGCTGGGCTGGCAGGTGCCGTCCAGCTTTGCCGCACCCCTGTCCCATCGCCTTAACTATCAGCTGAAGCACCCGCATTCGGGGAGGCTGCATCCTTTTGGACCAGAATTTTGCATTCCTGTTCCTGTTCATGATTCTGTATTATATCTAGGGCCCCTGTGAGAAGAGAGTGCCTATTTTCTACTCCCAGGTTGGCAAGGAGATCCGCTACCTTGTTGCTTTCCTGCCTAACATGATTGAAAATGATTGCTTTGTTGGTGTTGAGAATATTTTCTATGGCTTCCAGTCTGGCCTCAAGTCTCCAGCTAGTGGAGATTTTATTCGCATGAGCTCCATTGAGCAACTATTTGGCCATGTTGATGAGGATTTGGGAGTCTCCTTCGATCTCCAGAGGCTGGAAGCCATGGTGTTGAGCTAAGAGTAATCCCTACCAGAGTCCCTCCAGTTCAGTTGAGTTATTTGTATCCCATCCTATATTGCCGAAGTAGATTAAGAGAGGAGAACCCTTATGATCTCTAAAAATGCTGCCAAATCCTTCGTTCCCTGGGTTACCCTTAGAAGCTCCATCAAAGTTGAGCTTGAATCTGTGCCTTGGAGGGGGGAGCCAAAGATGCTTACTGATATTTATTTTTCCTATGGGTTTGCAATCAGGGCTTCCTTGCGGGAGTTGGGGGTTCCAATTTTCCCATATGGTTTTTTCATTAGCCTGCATGGGAAAGTCATCCAGGAGCCAAGTTTTAATCGACAAAGTCTCTTCTAGGTTCTTGCCGAACTTGTCCTAGATGATTTCTGAAGGAGTGCTTTGGTCTTTGAAAATACGCTTGTTCCTTTCTTTCCATATAGTCCATATAAGGAGGTCGGGAATGATTCTCCATAGATGGTTAAGGATAGTGCTTTTGTAGGGGCTTTGGTGCCAGAGGCATATGGAGTTGAGGATGTCCTCAGATGTTCGGCAATTTCTTTGACAGCAGAAACTGGTTTTCTCCCATAGTTGGTTGGCTAGAGAAGAAGAGTCCAGGAGATGTTGTAACGTTTCCTCTTGAGATTGACAGTTGGGGCATATGGAGGGCCCATGTATGTTCCTTTTTCTTAAATTGTCCCAAGTTAGGATTTTACGGTGCCCAGTGAGCCACAGAAATATTGAGACTTTGGGCCAAATGCCCGAAGTCCAGACCCTTCCCCAGATGGGATCCTGAGGCGCATCATCTTGGCATTTGATTTTGTATGCTTCTTTCGTGGTGAAGGATCCTCTTGGGGTATATCCCCATCTCAATAAATCTTTACCTTCAGTATATCTGATTCTTCGTTTTTGGAGCTCTCTTTCCAGGTTTTCTCTTGTCTGGTTGTCGATATTTCTTATCAGTCTGTAAGGGTGATTCCATTGTTTGTAGCCTTGGTTAATCTCCTGTGACCATTGTTGTTTGACCATTTCCTTTTGTTGTTCCTCCCAATCATAGCTGGGCGGAAGATTAAGAGTGCTGTCAAGCCTGGGAAGCTGATTCCAAGCGTCCGTCCAGAAACGAGCTGTATTACCACTTCTAATCTCCCAAAAACTATGTTGTTGGATCAACGAGAAGTGTTGACTGGCAGCATTCCACATCAACGAGCCTTTCTCAACAGGGGTGAATCTGATTAGCTCCTCCACTGGTCTGTGGTTGGCATATTTAGCTGTCCAGATGGCCCCCCAAGGCTTGTTTGGTGCAGTAAGCCATTGCCACCAAATTCTCGCACCCATGATTTCATTGCTGTGATTAGGGTCTCTCAGACCTAAGCCTCCTTTTTCCTTGGGTTTGCAAGCTGTAGTCCATTTAACAAGGGCCCATTTACGATTTGTTCCATGTGTTCCCCACAGAAAGTTGCGCTGAAGATCTCTGATTCTTTTAAGAGCCCATTTAGGCGCTTCCAGGATTGAGAAGAGATAGAGGGGCATTGCCTAAAGCACCGCTTTGATAAGTACTAATCTGCTGGCAATGTTTAGAGCTCTATAGGTCCACGAGGAGAGACGGGATTCAAGCTTCTCTAAGAGCCTGGGCTAGGAGGCATGCTTAATGGTAGAGTCAATGAGAGGGGCACCTAGGTAAATGGAGGGTAGGGAGGATATGGAGAAACCAAGAATGCGGACAATGGCACGTTGAATGATGGGAGGCGTGCGAAAGAAAAATATTTGCGATTTGGCTTTGTTTATGCTTGTGCCTGAGGCATCTGAGAAGTCCTTCAGAAGGGCTTTTAAGATGGTAGCTTCTTGAACAGATGGATATCCGAAAAGAATGTTGTCATCCACGAATTATTGATGGGTTGTAGCAGGGGTATTGTGAATGGAGATTCCTTTAAGAAGCTGGGAGTGAAGAGCATGCTTGGTGAGTCTCCCTAGCCCTTCTGCCATCATAACAAAAAGGAAAGGAGATAGAGGGTCCCCTTTTCTGATACCTCTGAAGGGGTTGAATGGTCGAGAGGGGATGCCATTAATGAGGAGGGAAAAAAAGTAGAGGAGATTAAACTTTGAACCCAGCGAACCCACATTGGGGAAAAAGAAAAAGCATGTAACATTTTTTGAATGTAAGTCCAACTTAATTTATCAAAAGCTTTGGAGAGGTCAATCTTGAAAATCATACCTGCCTGTTTGGAGATCTTGAGGGAGTGTATGATTTCATGAGTGAGGATAATTCCATCCAAGATTTGTCGACCTTCAACGTACCCTAATTGTTCCGGCGATATGAGCAGGGGTAACAACGGCTTTAGCCTGTTTGCAATGACTTTAGAGATGACCTTGTAGATGACATTACAAAGTGCAATTGGGCGAAATTTGTCTGGAGTGATAGTGTTGTCTTCTTTGGGGATGAGAGCAATAAAAGTTGAATTTAGCGAAGGCAACATCCAGTTAAGAGATCGAGATTCCTCCACCACTTGCCATACTTCCCCTTTTATGAGCTCCCAGAATGAGTGGAAGAAGGTGGTGGAGAAGCCGTCTGGACCTGGTGCTTTGCCTTCCTTGAGCTGCTTCATGGCTAAGTCCACCTCCTCGGGCATTACAGGTCGGAGAAGGAGTTGGTTGTGTTCTTCTGTGATGACTTTTGGCACATGTTGAGTGATCTTTTCTATGGCATTCCTTCTGTCAATTTGGGGTTCTTGTAGGACTTCCTGAAAGTGATTGATAAATTCCTGTTCGATCTCTGCATGGTCCTCCACTCTTCCCCCCCTTGCTTTTGGATAAAGGAGATAGTATTGTGCATTCTTCTTTGAATAGTGGTTCTGTGGAAGAATTTGGTGTTTCTCTCGCCTTCTTTTAGCCATCTAATTATGGACTTTTGCTTCCAGATAATTTCTTCCTGCTTGTTTCTCTCCTCCATTTGATTATGTATGTGCTTCTCCCATTCCAGAGTTCCGTCCTTGTATCCCTCTGTTATTATCTGTTGCTGGAGATCCCTCATTTCCTTGTTGAGGTTTTGTTGGGCTTGAAAGATATTGCCAAAAGTATCCTTATTCCATCTTTTGATTTGGGCTTTCAGATATTTGAGTTTCTGTTGGAATTGGAACATTTTTTATTCTTCTGGCACCGAAAAGTTGTTCCAAGTAAGTATGATGAAGTCTTTGAAAGTGGGATGAGATAACCAACATGCCTCAAATCTGAAAGGATGTCTAGTGGAGTTGCCTAGACGGTGCCATTGGAGCGCTATAGGCTAATGATCAGAACCGGAGTATGGGAGGATGGATGTGGAGAGGTCACCTCTGAGATGTATTGCGTTATCCGAGATGAGGAATCTGTCAAGTTTCGAAGCAATTTGATACTTCCCAGCCCTAAGATTGCTCCAAGTGTGCATGCCATTGGAGGTTTGCATGTCGATAAGCATGTTGTTGTGGATAAAATCTTTGAAGTGGTCCATTTCCTGATCCATCTTGGCCTGACCTCCCTTCTTTTCCTCTAACTTGGTGATCATATTAAAATCTCTACCTATGAGCCATAGAGAATGCTCTCTGTTGGAGTTGAGAGTTGCTATGGTGTCTAAAAGAGCAATTTTATTGGGAGCATCCTGCGGAAAGTAAACGTTGGTAAGGTGATCATGTATGTTGGTGCCAATTATATGAACGTTGCATGGATGATGTTGTGGGATGCGTGGAAATTTGACAGCAATATTTCTTGCGTGTTCCATGCAATTGCTAAGCCTCCAGATGCACCTGATGCATCCACTGCCACTGAGTGACATCCTAGCCAAGCTTTTGAAAGGATGCTTCCTAGGGTGTTACTGTTGCACTTTGTTTCCTGCAGGAAGAATATCTGGGGCTGTTCCTGCCTTATCATATTTTTAATCATTCTGAGTTTCCCAGGGCTATTGAGCCCTCTTACATTCCATGAGGTGAGCTTCATTGTTCACTATGTGGAGTGGGCCTATAGTACTTTGTCAGTTTAGCATATCTGCCTGAGTCGACTGGGATTTTCCCTATTTCTATAGTTCTCTGGAGATCTGTCTTTCTTCCCCTCTTTTTGGAGTCCTTTGGAAGTGTTGGATACCTATAGTAATAGGTTTCATATTTCATGATTGGCAAGAGAAAAGCCAAATATGCTCTGCTCTGGTATCCCAAAGATCCCATATTTCCTAGAAAGCAAGAGCTGGGTAAAGTGTTTCAAGTATTGAGGACCTTAGTTCAAATTTTGTGGATGATTCAACAGTCTAAGCTGGATCATGCCATGTTTCAATTTTGAGTTGTAGAATAGAGAAAGTGGTCTGTCCAAACAGCTTAATCTTGGCAGACAAGTAGTCCAGGTAGAGAAGCAAAGGTTCCCAAAAGTTTAATCTGGGACCTTGGAAGACATAAGGGTAGAAGTAGATAGAGAGAAAAGGAAAAAAAAGCCAAAGAAAAGAAAAGGCAATTGAGGGTTGCAAGTCCAAGTGCCCCTCCAAGAAGAAACAAAAAAATGCTAGGCAAAATAGTTGGGTAGGCAGTTGTGGTCGCAGAAACAATATGATCACCATTACTCAGGCATCAATAGGTCTCTTGCCAAGGCAACAAATCTATCAGCAAACAAAGTGGTGAATTCCATGAAATTACAGCAAAGAGCATCACTAACTTCTGTTCTTTCCCTCTCTACTCCATCACTAACACCCCCTTTCTAATTCCCCTCCTTCATTCATATTAACTCCTAATTCTACTATATAACCTCCCCTATCTTACCCCCACCCCTAATATTATTAACACTAAGGTGTATAAAACCCCAAATCTTATGTATATTCCCTCCCCTAGGCATAATAGCCGTGTATTGTTCAAAAGGGACCAAAATGGCATCTGGCCACTTTGGTGAACCTATTCCACCCTATTTCCCCTTTGCTGCAAGTCAATTTGCCCTCAAATCACCTCTGCACTGATAAAACCCCTCTCCAAACCCCTTTTGCCTATAAAACCTTTGCAAAGGTTAGTACCCGCCTCTGGCACGTTTCCCAATCCTACCGCATGGTTGGTTAAGCAAAACATTTGAAAAAAACCCATAAAACCCACAAACTTTAATTTTTCCGCCCGCAGTATTAAACGCGCGTCTTTCCCCTCCGCCAGCCGTCGGATCAAGCCCATCAGATCCGACGGTCCACAGCAATATCGGAGCCCATCCTATGGCGGCGCTTTAACCTCCGGGAAAGTGACGTTGCGCCTTGTCACGCCTCCTCCACGCGTCAACCGTTGAACCATCTCGGAGCCCGCTCTGACAGCCTCTACGCCGTACCTAAACCGCCCCGAGAAACCGCGGCGGTTAAGGCCTTAACCGTGACCGCTGCAGTTTGACCGCCACCTACCCACCGCTGACTCACCGCCACGTCCTTGCCTGCTCGTACCAGCCTCTCTTATTGGCCCACCTCACTGCTGACTGGGCTGCCACCTCACCGCCCCTTTGACCAGTCACCCACTGCCACGTCGCCCGATGACGTCAGCTGACGTCACCTCACCATGACCCACCAATGGCGTCATGCTGACGTCAGCAGGAAAAAGCGCCAAATTGGTAAAATAACCCATATTTACCAATTTTCCCGTGTTTTTTACCATTTTCACTGTGATTTCTGCTGATTGCTCTGCATGACCGTTTGAACTTGAATTTTCGCCAACCAGTCAATTAGCCCGGGCGACCTCCTCAAACAGCAACTGTGCACCTGTGTTTCAACCTCTGCTCGTCGAATTACAGGTATTTAGACCGTTTCGCCCTCCATACGACCTTCATTAAGCTTAAAATTGCTCAGAGGGATAATAGAACCATAAAAACGATATTTACACCGTTCATTTCCATTCATTCATCCACCATTGTCATTGTGAGGGCCAAGAAGTACCTGCAGAGCTTTAGAAACCTGCAATTCACATAAAACCTCTGTAATTCTGCGTTTTCCCGGCAGAACTCCTAATAGACATAATTCACCCGATTGGAGAGTTCAGTTAGGCCATAGAGAAGTTCTGTCACTAGACTCCAGTAGTATTTCAATTGCTATTGAGAGAATTCCCCTTGAATACTCAAAACATCAACTGTTTCCACAGAAAACTGCCTCCAGACTGTGTTTTTACCATTTCACCTGTCTACCTACAATTATTGCAACTTGAAGAGCTATGGAGACCCCTATTGCACTGAATATTAAGCCCATCAATGCCCCTCACCAGGAATTAGCATGGAAAGCCCTGGGGGACATGGACTACCAAATGCTGGATTGGTTCCCCATGGGAACCAAGTACAATGTGCTAATGTTGAATGAATTAAGAGCCCAGCACCTCAGTGGGGCAGATATCTTGGGGATTTGGGAGTCAAATTTGCCCATATACAACCTTCCCCAAGTCAATCCTATGCCAGAGCTCATTTATAGCTGCCAGGAATGCTATGACCCCAGCCAAAGAGCAGTCATAAGCCCCACAGGCCTAGTCCTGTTCCAGATCACCCCAGAGAGCATAAACCAGATGCTGTGCTTCACAACAGCCAAGAAATTGACCCCTCTGTCCATGCAGAATCTGATTAACACAGGGATCAAGCTGTCCAGTGACCAGATTATCAAAATTAACCAACTGTTTGTCACACCAGGCTCTGAAACAGTCAGAACCCCTCCTATTGGGCACCACTATCTAAATGAGTTGGGCAGGATGTTGGTGGATCTAATTGGCTATGTCCTAGGATTCAGGGGGTTGGAAGATGTAGATGACAGCATAATGGCAATGCTGTCTATGTTTGCCCCTGGTAAGCCTCCAGCTGTGCAGTATGATTATGCAACTTACATAGCAGAGAAAATCCATGAGCAGTTCATGAATTTGAAAAGGGAGAGACTGTTCAGGTACAGCTCCTATATATATCATTTATTCCTTTTCTACCAGCCAGCTACCTTCTCTGTTCCTTTGAGGCCACTCAATGCCCAAGGAATCCCAAGATCAGTTGTTTTCTGGACCTCTGTTTTTCATTCTACCTCAGTATCACCCTATACATACTGTGAGTTTATTGATTTATTTGTTCATCCAGCCCTAACAGCGCTGCAAGGTACTCCTCCTCCTAGATTAACCGATGAAATGAAGAGGATTCTACATTTGAACAAATCTTACAATATTGGCAACTGGTACTTCTACCAGAACCACACAGTCATTAGGATATATGGCTATGAATTGAACCCATTTAGGTTGCCAAGGTATGTCCCCATGAGGCTTTTTGCCTTAGAGTATTTCAGGCAGTTTGGGAACTCAGATTACCTTCACTTTCAGAGTAGAAACAAGAAGTCACAATTGAAGGTAAGAAGCCAGCTAGGTTCCTTCCTGTATAACAAGAAAGAAGAAGGGTGGAAAGAGGCACACAGCATCCTGGAAGGCCTCAGATTGCAGACCAGTTTTGAGTGGATTCCTTATGACCCCAATCATACTATCTCCCTCAGGAGAATTAGATACAGACTGGGCAACTATGCGCATAAAAGACAACCTGAAATTGAAAAGTATGCCAATGCACTAGAGTGGGAAGAGGGTACACTAGTAGAACAACTCACTGAGGTAGAACTACTTGAGAAAGAAGCTAGGAATGTGCAAAAAGAAACTGACTTGGAAACTTGTGGACAGGTGCCCTCCTCCTACAGAAAGAAAATTGGAACAGCTGCTAGATCTTCAGCAGCACAGCAGCAAACCACTGAGAAGACATCCCAGGCAGCAGGCAAAGACAAAGGTAAACAGGTGGAACAGCCACCTGTATTGACAGAGGAACAAGTTGACACCTTGCTACAGCAGCAAGAAGAAATGGAACAGCAAGAACTGGGGCAGCAACAAGAAAAAGCACAGTCCAGTGAACAACAGCCCTTGCAGCAGGAAAAGGGGACAGATCTACCTAGTAACACTGAGCAGCAGCCCCAAACAGAGGTGCCTCCCAAGACAGACACCAATGTAGACACCTCAGTCCTCCAAACACCACAGAAGGAGGATGTGACCAGGAAAAGGGAGAGAGAGACCCCCCACACCTCATCCTTCATCAGAGGAGAGAAGAGACAAAGACTGAATGACTCCCAAGAGGAGGACATAGCAGTAAGGCAAGCCATGGGCATGGGCCCACCCAGTGGAGAAATTTCGGCCAGCTCATCTCAGCGTGGACATGACATGACTATGGGAGGAGAGGTCAGCTCCTCCGGTCAACACAGAAAAGGGCAGTCAAGTATAAAACAGCAATTCATTGACATCAAAAGGAGGAGTGATCCCATAAAAGTGCAGCTGTATGATCACTTGTTAAACCTAGCTCCTAGCAACCAGCAGAGACTCATGTCTGCTTTCGATGTGAGTGAAGGCAAAATGATAATGAGCCACTTCATGCCCACAACTTTGCAGCCTCAGTCCACCTCGGACTATCTAAGAACCAACATGGAGGTTCTTGCCAAAGACATACACCCCATGGACAAGATTGAATTACATAAGCAAACTGGTGAAATGGTGTATGCCTCCCTGGCAGATGAGACATTGGAGAACTATAAACTAAAGAGCAGCCTAGATAACACAGCTTCTCAGCTGGAATTAGAAAGAGCATCATCACAAGCCAAGGACAATAGGATCAAGTCCTTGGAAGAGGTAATTATAGAAATAGGGCATGATCTAAAGATGTCAAGGGCATCCAAGAACTCCTGAAGATAAGGGATGCAGACATGGCGGCCCTAAGAAAGAAAATCAAACTCCCGGCCACCATCCATCCACAAACAGATGAAGTTGCCCAGCAAAGGCAAGAAAAGGATGCTACAGATCTGCTGGTATCCCTATACAAAGAGCTGGTTAGGACTCAAGACCAGCTAGGACAAACTGAAGCTGCAAAGGCAGCACTACAAGAAGCACTGAAGCAAAGAGAAGAGGGCCAACCCTCCCAGCCTCCTCCTGTGATAATAAATCTTGAGGAAGTCCCTCCAAAGTCTACTCCTCCTCCTCAGCAAACAGAAGCTACAGCACCAACTACAGCGCCATCCACAGCAACAACAACTACAACATCGGAACAGGCTACTAGTTTAGACATGCAAAAGCTGCAAGCTGAGATCAAAGCCATGGAATCTCAAATGAAAGAGCTGGATGAACTTAAGAAAACCTTGGCTAAGGTAAATGAAAAGTTTGACAAGAGCAAACAGAATGAGGCAGCCAAGGAGAGAGAGGTAAAAGCTCTTAAGAGGAGAATTGCTGAACTAGAGAAAGAGCTTGCACTAGAAAAAGTGACAGCTGAAATGAAAGCAGTGCTATGGAGCAACATTGGGCGGTCCATTGCCAACCAGTGGCAATATATTGAGACCATGGATGAGCAAATGGTGCTCATCACTAAAGCAAACAAAGAAATACAGAGAGCCAGGGCAAGCCTCGGACACATGCCAGAAGCTGCTACTAGGATGATCAATATTCTGAACTATAAGACTAGCTCTCAATTAGCTGTCATGGGAATCACCAACAGGACAGAAACAATTGCTGTAGCCAAAAGAGTCATAACATTGAGGAACTTGGTTGGAACACTGGAGAGGAGGACACAGGATATGCAGACTGAAATCAACAGATTCCTGGAAAAATTCGTGGCACTACAGAACAGAGGCCTCCCCAGCATATTAAGTAGTGTAGGAAGACTGCTCACCCTATACAATTACAATAAGAGAATTGATGCCCATGCAGTAGCAGAGATTGCAAAACCGCCCAGCACTTCAACAGACACAGGGCCAGCCACCGGGCAGACTATGTATGACAGGGTGGAGAACCTGTTTTTACTCATGAATGAAGTTGAGCATCTGTTTGATACACCACCTAACTTCTTCAAATTCACAGAAGCAGATGAAACTCTAGGGGCAATCTTAGCACACCAACTGCCCACACAGGATGTCTGGAGAAATTTGACACAGACAGTTTTGACAGGCCAGAATCAGTAGCGCTAATTCTCCAGGCGAGTGAGCATACATGCGCAGGCACAATTTTGAAGAAAGATATCTACAGAGAAGAGGCAGAGGCTGAGCCAACTCAGCAGGACCATTGACTCACCACAAGCAACAGTCACAATCACAGGTGACAAGTCCAGGATACAGCGTACAAGCCTTAAAGACAGGTCTTCCAGCATTTATTCAGAATATCTCGACCGACTTAGCTGTTTCCAAAAGCTAAAATATCTTCTGACAGAGCATTAAAATGCCTGTACTCTGTAATCAATGCTGTATTAAATTTTGGTCATAATATCTTAAGTAGTTGGTAAGAATGTAAAATCTGAGATAACTCAGAACTCAGATATTTTGTAAATCACCGCAAGTATATATTCACCCTTCACAGCAGTTGAAGGGGTTGTTGTAATTTTCCTTTGAAGAGCTCTCGCTCGTTGTAATATTTTCAGAGAAGTAATACAAAGGAAGAATGGAATTTCCAAGGCTTGGTGTTCTTTGATGTATTGTGGTGAAAGATGAAGGTTACAGGATTCCAGGGTGTTGCATAAAACAATAAGTATTCTCAAATCTCTTTGTTATATGTTTTCGAGTCTTTTGTTCTCTTTTGTTGTTCAAATGTTTTACACTTGATAGCAAGGTGAAAGGATAGTTCCAGGACTTAACCATGATTACCCTGGACTCAAACTGAGCTATTATACATGTTTTCCTCAGATACAGTGACAGAATTGTAATTCTTAATTGCTGCATTTCAAAACTGTGTCTTTTACTGTGATAGGCATTCTCAGGGATTCAATTTTTGCCCCTGAGACCTCTGTCTTTTCCTTTTAAAGCTGTCTGTTGGGAATATATAGACAATAAGTGAAAATTCTTAAATGCTTTCACTGTTTGTGTTACCTGTTTCCAGTCATCTAATCAAAAATCTGTTCTATTAAGCACTCAAATGGCCCTGTAAGTCCCATCTTTCATCTCAAAGTTTCAAACACATATAGCCACAGACTCCATTGCCCAATGGTACTCAACCTCTCTGAAAACTACATCACTGGAATCTAAAAGGAGTTTCATCAACCAGAACATCAACAAAACCTGTGCATAATAGCTAGCCTAAAACCCTATCATAAACAGTTACAAATCATAAAGAGAGAGCCCTCTCTGATCACAGTTTGGCTAGAAACAGTGATCCAAAGATTGGTTAGTGGTTACCCCGGCCGTATTCCCTTGGGAGTCATAGGGAACAACCTGGGTGTTAACATAATTTGCGACTCCACTGGGGACTTAAGATTTTTTCAATTACTGTCTATTTTCAAAAGCTACCATCAAGCCTGAAACTAGCCAAGAGGCCTTAGGACTGTTTCTGTAAAGACAGGGACAGCTTTAAGGAAGAGCTAACTAGGGAATCTTCATCTTAGCTTTGAAAAATATATAGTCATTCCAGAATTCTTACCTAGTCCTTGTACATATAAAACTTCTGTATAAAGTTCTAAAAGAATACTTAGAAGCTGGCTCCCAAAAGAAACCCAAGGCACACTAGGGCAAACCCTGACCCTAATCAACCCATCATTGTCGATAACCCAAATATCATACCAAAGAACATAAGGAGACAGCAAAAGCAGGAAAAGCTTGCTGATTCAGATATAAGTTTAGACCAACCTATCCTCATTCCAACTCCTTGCAAAGTTCTTTTCCGTTCCACACCCAATTCCCCCAGTTCACCATCAACCTCTCAAAGTCCTCTCCTTCCATCTTCACCATCTGCACACACTCCCTCAACCAGTTCCCCACTTATTACCCATCCTCTTAACCCGGTTACACCTGTAATCCCTGTTGTCCCATTTGTTCCTATTAACCCTATAAACCCCATAAATATGGCTAACAGATATGCACCTCTGCAGATACCAGCCAATGCTCCAGCTCTACCCCAAGACTACCAAACTAGACTCTCATTTTTTGACTCCCATGGCCCTTTGACAGCCATCCAGCATGCTAAAAAGATGCAAGACCACTTTGAGACCTATGAAATAGATGATGACAGTGTTAGGATGAGAATTTTTGTTCAAAGCTTAACTGGGGATGTCAAAACTTGGTTTAGATCCTTAAATGCAAATTCCATTGCAACCCCTGAAGTTCTATACCAGGAATTTACCAACAGATGGGAGAAAAAGAGAGATCCGCACCATATACTTGGTGAATATAACACTATTAAAAGAGGTCCCCAAGAAACGGTTTTGGAGTATTGTGCTAGGTTTAACAACATATACAACGCTATCCCCCAGAACTTAAGGCCCCCTCCTGATTTGGCCCTTTATAACTTCCCTGATGGTTTTGATTCTGATATGGCCTATCAGTTGAGAGAAAGAGACCCTCCAACCCTTGCAGAAGCCCAAAGGGTTGCAGTCACTGTAGAGGCCAACCTAATTGCCAAAAGAAACAGGGCAAAGCTAGAAAAGAAGACTGTGTTCAAAGAAGAACCCTCAGGTTTTGATCAAAAGTTAGATGCAATACTAAACAACATGAAAAAACTAGGTGAGAGAGTGGAATCAGTAGAAAGGAAATCATCATGGGAGGCACCACAAAACAACCCTCCTAGAAACCCAAATTTTAGGAGAGTCCAGAACCCCAATATAGGAAAAACAAGTGCAGACCAAGATATCAGACCCCCTTTTCAAGAAAATTATGCAGAAACTTCCTCAGCTAATCAGCTCAATGAAGATCCTGAGATCAACTTAATAGGTCTGGATGGTAAAAGCCAGGTTTTCTTAACTCAGGAGGACCATGAGGAGGATGAAAGCAAAACATTCCAAACTCAATCAGGAGAATCCTTTGACTTTAAACAAGGATATGATACTGCTGTCTATGAAGTCCATAAGCAATACAAACTAAGGAGTAGGACTGTGAACGTGAATCAGCCCGAAAAGATAAAGGAGAAACAACAATCTAAAGAAACCTTAGTCACTGAACCTAATGACAGAACAAACTTACCTACAAAAGAAGTAGTGGTTGAGGAAGTCACTGAATTACTGTCCACACCAAAACAGCCCACGGCAACCTCATCCTCCCACCCAAATCCGAACATTACCCCTCAAGACATCAATATAAGGGGCAGGTTCCAAAATCAGGATGAAATCCACCAAGAAGATCTAATGAACAGAGAAAGAACTGCTACCCGCGACTCCAAAATCCAAATTGATAAACCCTTTGACCTAGGAACAGAGATTGGCAAGTTAAAGGTAGCAATTCCCCTTTCAGAGCTAGCCAAGCATGACATATACAAACAACAGATCAAAAAATCCCTTCAGCTCACCAATAGCAAAGATGATGTAAATGTGTTAGATGACACTCCAGAATTACTGTTTGGCCCAGAGGTAGATGGAAAAACAGTAGTCACAGGGGTTTTACCTTTTTATGTCAGCTTGCATATTCATGATAAAATACTGCATAATGCAATGTTTGACTCAGGTGCCTCTCACAACCTTATGCCAAAAGCGGTCATGGAAAGGTTAAACTTAGACATCACAAGACCATACAAAGACCTGTTTTCTTTTGATTCTAGTCAAGTCAAATGCTTGGGCCTAATTAAGGATTTGTGTGTGTCCTTGGTTCAATTTCCCAACAAAACCATTTTAATGGATGTTGTTGTTGCTGATATCCCACCCAAATATGGGATGCTCTTATCAAGATCATGGGGAGCCAAACTCCAAGGCTCCCTGCAATTGGACATGTCATATGCAACCATTTCTGTATTTGGGCAACCAAAAAGACTTTATAGGGAAACACTCATGAAATATATGGTCAGCAGTGAAGAGAAACCCCAAAATTTCCCAATATATGCTGTCCATTCAGACATAGACTCCTTCATCCTCTTCAATGACAGCGCAAGCTTCTCAAACAATGACATTAAGACCGAAACACTCATACAAGAACAAAACAGTGATCAAACAAGTAGCACCTGCCAAATTTCAATTAGGCCAACAATACCCATTAACCCTCCTCTAGTTGTCAAAGATTGTCAAACAAATGATGAAATTATCTTAGGAGACAAATGGGAAAGGAAACCTCAACTCATGCTCACATTGCCATCCCATGAACAGAATTTGAAATCTCCTGACCAGCAAGGCATCTGGTGGATCCTAGAGTTTGATGGCTCAGTTAACAAGTTAGGGGCAGGAGCTGGAGTATGGATACATAACAAAGAGAAAGGCTGTGCAGAAGGCCGGGCTTATAGATTGAACTTTAAATGCACTAACAACGTGGCAGAATATGAAGCTCTGCTACTAGGCCTCAAGATTGCAAAATCATTACAAGCACATAGCCTCTCAATCATGGGGGACTCTGATCTAGTAATTCAACAAGTAAAAGGGAATTTTGTCACCAATGACAAAAGGCTGAGGTCCTATAGGTCTGCTGTAATTGAAATACTAGAGACTTTCTCCGAGTTTGTTATCACAAAGATTCCAAGGGGCCACAATCTCCATGCACATAGCTTGGCAACATTTGCCAGCACCTTCAAATTCCCACTACAACCCAACAATTGTTTCACAGCAGAGGTCAAATATAGGCCTTCTATTCCAAACAATGTCAAAGAGTGGCAAGTATTTGAGAATGACATGCAAATAAACAACTTTTTAACCTTGCAACAAGAGTTTACAGGATTAAATATTGACCTTGAGACAGCAAGTCAATCTCAAATAGTTGATGGAGCAAGTCAATCACAATTACAGTTTCAACAATCTGCTCACCCAATGTCACCTAGGACAGCAAAACAATTACTCAGTCCAACCATTTTCAACAAAGAAAACATTCAGCAAATTCACCAAATTGACTGTGAAGAGCTGAGCAACGCTGAAGATGAAATCATACAACTCAAAGACAATCTTCTTCCAGCAGGCCTTACCCCACTAGAGGATATATTTGACTCAAATGATGTCCCCAGGAAACCAAAGATGCAGCCATTAGATGCAACAATTGAAGAATGTAACATTGGTACCACTGACAAGCCTAAAATAATAAAGCTATCTGCTGCTTTGCCCCCTGATCAAAAACCCAAATATATTGATCTCTTTAAAGAGTTCCAAGATGTCTTTGCCTGGGGTTATGAGGACTTGAAGTCTTATGATACCTCTGTTATCCAGCACACCATTCCCCTCAAGCCTAATCAAAAACCATTCAAACAGAAATTGAGAAGAATCAATCCTGTGCTCCTTCCTTCCATTGAAAAGGAATTACAAAAAATGTTCAAAGCTGGTATCATAGCACCAATCAGGTTTTCTGAGTGGATTTCAAATTTGGTCCCTACAAGAAAGAAAACTGGTGAGATTAGACTTTGTGTAGACTTAAGGAATTTGAACCTAGTGTCACTCAAAGACAACTACCCCTTACCCAAAATGGACCACATTCTTCAAAGGGTAGTAGGGGCCTCAAGAATATCATTGTTGGATGGTTTCTCAGGTTTCAATCAAATCCTGGTACACCCTGATGATCAAGACAAGACTGCATTTACTACCCCATGGGGCACTTTCAAGTATGTGAAAATGCCCTTTGGATTGAAAAATGCAGGGGCAACGTTTCAAAGAGCAATGGACATTGCTTTTGCAAAGGAAATTCATGACTTCTTGGTCATTTACTTAGATGATCTAACACCCTTTTCAAAATCTGACCAAGAACACTTGAAACATTTAAGACAAATCTTCATAACATGCAGAAAATATGGTATTTCCTTAAACCCCAAGAAGTCATTATTTGGCTTGGAAGAAGGGAAACTTCTAGGGCATATTATTTCAAAAAATGGCATAAGAATTGATCCAGATAGGATACAAGCTATCCTACAAATGCCTCACCCAAGGAATGTCAAGGAGCTGCAAGGATTCTTAGGAAAAATCAACTTTTTGAGAAGGTTTATCCCAAATTTAGCAGAGTTAATCAGATTACTAAACAATATGCTAAAGAAAGATTCAAAGGTCAAATGGACTGTTGAAGCAAAACAAGCTTTTGAAAGTATAAAATTGGCTTTGACTCAAACCCCAGTGTTAACTAATCCTCAGTTTGACAGAGACTTTATCATTTTCTCCTTTGCCTCCCAACATACTATTGCTGCTGTTTTATTACAGAAAGATGACCAAGGGAATGAAAAGCCCATTGCTTTTTTCAGCAGAGCTCTTAGAGATGCTCCTCTAAAGTACCAAATAATGGAGAAACAAGCCTATGCCTTAATCAAAGCTATCAAAGACTTTAGGATTTACATCCTTTACTCCCATGTTGTGGCTTATGTACCAAGTCCTATTGTCAAAGACATTCTCACACAAGAAAACTTAGAGGGTAGAAGAGGAAAATGGATTGCAAACATACTTGAATTTGACATTGAAATAAAGCCTACAAAGCTGATAAAAGGGCAAGGTTTGGCCAAGTTAATGACAGAAGCAAATTTCCAAGCCTTAGATATCAACCAACTGGACAGTGAAACAGAGCTGGCGACTCCAAAGATCAATGTAGCCTTTGAACAATCTCCATGGTATTCTGATATCTGTTATGTGTTACAAAACCTGTGTGCTCCCCCAGGACTGTCCAGAACTAAGTCTAGGTTCCTAAAAATGAAAACATCTAAATTTTGTGTGATAAATGAGAATCTACTCTGGAAAAACCATGAAGGTATTTTGCTGCACTGTCTTCTTGAGAGTGAAACTGACAATATCATGCAAGAATTCCATGCTGGAAACTGTGGTGGACATTTGTACTGGAAGTCCACCGTAGACAAGATATTAAGGGCTGGTTATTACTGGCCCACTATGTTCTCTGATGTGAAGAAATTCACAACATCATGCCACAAGTGCCAACTGTTTGAAGGCAAAAGACAGTTGCTGCCACTTCCTTTGAGGCCCATTGCAACAGAGAGACCTTTTCAACAATGGGGCTTGGATTTCATTGGAGAAATTCACCCTTCATCTTCAGGACAACACAGATGGATCTTGACAGCAACAGACTACTTCACCAAGTGGATTGAAGCTGTCCCATGCAGACAAGCAAATGATTCAGTAATCATTCAATTTTTGGAAAACAATATACTGGCTAGATTTGGCTGCCCAGACAAGATAATAACAGACAATGCTGCTGCCTTCAGATCCAAGAAGATGGTGAACTTCTGCCATAAATTTCACATTACTTTGGGCCATTCTACAGCTTACTATCCTCAAGGAAATGGCCTTGCTGAATCATCAAACAAAAGCCTGATAAACATCATAAAGAAAGTGCTGGAAGAGAACAAAAAGAATTGGCATAAGAAACTAGTAAATGCTTTATGGGCAGACAGATTAACCACTAAAAGATCAATTGGGACCAGCCCATATGAGTTAGTCTATGGATTAGAGGCCAGATTTCCTTCATCACTAGGAGTGCCGGTTATGAAACTCCTACAAGAAAGCCAAGCAGAGCCAAATGACATGCAAAGAAGGATTAACCAGATAATTTGTCTACAGCAGACCAGAGAACAAGTTTTCAGCAGAGTGCAGATACTACAAGAGAAACTGAAAAAGGCCTTTGATAGACGAACTAAAGCAGAAGATTTCAATGTAGGGGACAAAGTTTTAAAGTGGGATGCAAGAAGAGAAGAGAAAGGAAAACATGGGAAGTTTGATTCTTTATGGAAAGGACCATTTTCTGTCCAAGCAGTACAAGGTAATAACACCTACTTCCTAAAAAGTTTGACTGTAACTGAAATGGATGAAGGTCCTGTCAATGGCAGGATGCTGAAGCACTATTTTGACTGTTCACTATGATAGAAATTCAGAGGTTCATTGTATATATGCAGTTGTACATATTCCTTTTTGATTTAAATTGTATAAAGAGGTTTTCCCAAATGCTGCACCTAGCAGCAACAGGCAGATAGAATCAGAGGTTCTCCAAGAAAAGGCACACAATTTTGACAGATTATATGCAGCAGATTTCAAAGACAAAAATGGGCAGTCAAGGAATAAGGCAATCTGACCTGCTGTTCTTGGTCTTTCAAAAGAAAAACCATCCCCATGTGGAGCCACTGTTGGATACCTATAGTAATAGGTTTCATATTTCATGATTGGCAAGAGAAAAGCCAAATATGCTCTGCTCTGGTATCCCAAAGATCCCATATTTCCTAGAAAGCAAGAGCTGGGTAAAGTGTTTCAAGTATTGAGGACCTTATTTCAAATTTTGTGGATGATTCAACAGTCTAAGCTGGATCATGCCATGTTTCAATTTTGAGTTGTAGAATAGAGAAAGTGGTCTGTCCAAACAGCTTAATCTTGGCAGACAAGTAGTCCAGGTAGAGAAGCAAAGGTTCCCAAAAGTTTAATCTGGGACCTTGGAAGACATAAGGGTAGAAGTAGATAGAGAGAAAAGGAAAAAAAAGCCAAAGAAAAGAAAAGGCAATTGAGGGTTGCAAGTCCAAGTGCCCCTCCAAGAAGAAACAAAAAAATGCTAGGCAAAATAGTTGGGTAGGCAGTTGTGGTCACAGAAACAATATGATCACCATTACTCAGGCATCAATAGGTCTCTTGCCAAGGCAACAAATCTATCAGCAAACAAAGTGGTGAATTCCATGAAATTACAGCAAAGAGCATCACTAACTTCTGTTCTTTCCCTCTCTACTCCATCACTAACACCCCCTTTCTAATTCCCCTCCTTCATTCATATTAACTCCTAATTCTACTATATAACCTCCCCTATCTTACCCCCACCCCTAATATTATTAACACTAAGGTGTATAAAACCCCAAATCTTATGTATATTCCCTCCCCTAGGCATAATAGCCGTGTATTGTTCAAAAGGGACCAAAATGGCATCTGGCCACTTTGGTGAACCTATTCCACCCTATTTCCCCTTTGCTGCAAGTCAATTTGCCCTCAAATCACCTCTGCACTGATAAAACCCCTCTCCAAACCCCTTTTGCCTATAAAACCTTTGCAAAGGTTAGTACCCGCCTCTGGCACGTTTCCCAATCCTACCGCATGGTTGGTTAAGCAAAACATTTGAAAAAAACCCATAAAACCCACAAACTTTAATTTTTCCGCCCGCAGTATTAAACGCGCGTCTTTCCCCTCCGCCAGCCGTCGGATCAAGCCCATCAGATCCGACGGTCCACAGCAATATCGGAGCGCATCCTATGGCGGCGCTTTAACCTCCGGGAAAGTGACGTTGCGCCTTGTCACGCCTCCTCCACGCGTCAACCGTTGAACCATCTCGGAGCCCGCTCTGACAGCCTCTGCGCCGTACCTAAACCGCCCCGAGAAACCGCGGCGGTTAAGGCCTTAACCGTGACCGCTGCAGTTTGACCGCCACCTACCCGCCGCTGACTCACCGCCACGTCCTTGCCTGCTCGTACCAGCCTCTCTTATTGGCCCACCTCACTGCTGACTGGGCTGCCACCTCGCCGCCCCTTTGACCAGTCACCCACTGCCACGTCGCCCGATGACGTCAGCTGACGTCACCTCACCATGACCCACCAATGGCGTCATGCTGACGTCAGCAGGAAAAAGCGCCAAATTGGTAAAATAACCCATATTTACCAATTTTCCCGTGTTTTTTACCATTTTCACTGTGATTTCTGCTGATTGCTCTGCATGACCGTTTGAACTCGAATTTTCGCCAACCAGTCAATTAGCCCGGGCGACCTCCTCAAACAGCAACTGTGCACCTGTGTTTCAACCTCTGCTCGTCGAATTACAGGTATTTAGACCGTTTCGCCCTCCATACGACCTTCATTAAGCTTAAAATTGCTCAGAGGGATAATAGAACCATAAAAACGATATTTACACCGTTCATTTCCATTCATTCATCCACCATTGTCATTGTGAGGGCCAAGAAGTACCTGCAGAGCTTTAGAAACCTGCAATTCACATAAAACCTCTGTAATTCTGCGTTTTCCCGGCAGAACTCCTAATAGACATAATTCACCCGATTGGAGAGTTCAGTTAGGCCACAGAGAAGTTCTGTCACTAGACTCCAGTAGTATTTCAATTGCTATTGAGAGAATTCCCCTTGAATACTCAAAACATCAACTGTTTCCACAGAAAACTGCCTCCAGACTGTGTTTTTACCATTTCACCTGTCTACCTACAATTATTGCAACTTGAAGAGCTATGGAGACCCCTATTGCACTGAATATTAAGCCCATCAATGCCCCTCACCAGGAATTAGCATGGAAAGCCCTGGGGGACATGGACTACCAAATGCTGGATTGGTTCCCCATGGGAACCAAGTACAATGTGCTAATGTTGAATGAATTAAGAGCCCAGCACCTCAGTGGGGCAGATATCTTGGGGATTTGGGAGTCAAATTTGCCCATATACAACCTTCCCCAAGTCAATCCTATGCCAGAGCTCATTTATAGCTGCCAGGAATGCTATGACCCCAGCCAAAGAGCAGTCATAAGCCCCACAGGCCTAGTCCTGTTCCAGATCACCCCAGAGAGCATAAACCAGATGCTGTGCTTCACAACAGCCAAGAAATTGACCCCTCTGTCCATGCAGAATCTGATTAACACAGGGATCAAGCTGTCCAGTGACCAGATTATCAAAATTAACCAACTGTTTGTCACACCAGGCTCTGAAACAGTCAGAACCCCTCCTATTGGGTACCACTATCTAAATGAGTTGGGCAGGATGTTGGTGGATCTAATTGGCTATGTCCTAGGATTCAGGGGGTTGGAAGATGTAGATGACAGCATAATGGCAATGCTGTCTATGTTTGCCCCTGGTAAGCCTCCAGCTGTGCAGTATGATTATGCAACTTACATAGCAGAGAAAATCCATGAGCAGTTCATGAATTTGAAAAGGGAGAGACTGTTCAGGTACAACTCCTATATATATCATTTATTCCTTTTCTACCAGCCAGCTACCTTCTCTGTTCCTTTGAGGCCACTCAATGCCCAAGGAATCCCAAGATCAGTTGTTTTCTGGACCTCTGTTTTTCATTCTACCTCAGTATCACCCTATACATACTGTGAGTTTATTGATTTATTTGTTCATCCAGCCCTAACAGCGCTGCAAGGTACTCCTCCTCCTAGATTAACCGATGAAATGAAGAGGATTCTACATTTGAACAAATCTTACAATATTGGCAACTGGTACTTCTACCAGAACCACACAGTCATTAGGATATATGGCTGTGAATTGAACCCATTTAGGTTGCCAAGGTATGTCCCCATGAGGCTTTTTGCCTTAGAGTATTTCAGGCAGTTTGGGAACTCAGATTACCTTCACTTTCAGAGTAGAAACAAGAAGTCACAATTGAAGGTAAGAAGCCAGCTAGGTTCCTTCCTGTATAACAAGAAAGAGGAAGGGTGGAAAGAGGCACACAGCATCCTGGAAGGCCTCAGATTGCAGACCAGTTTTGAGTGGATTCCTTATGACCCCAATCATACTATCTCCCTCAGGAGAATTAGATACAGACTGGGCAACTATGCGCATAAAAGACAACCTGAAATTGAAAAGTATGCCAATGCACTAGAGTGGGAAGAGGGTACACTAGTAGAACAACTCACTGAGGTAGAACTACTTGAGAAAGAAGCTAGGAATGTGCAAAAAGAAACTGACTTGGAAACTTGTGGACAGGTGCCCTCCTCCTACAGAAAGCAAATTGGAACAGCTGCTAGATCTTCAGCAGCACAGCAGCAAACCACTGAGAAGACATCCCAGGCAGCAGGCAAAGACAAAGGTAAACAGGTGGAACAGCCACCTGTATTGACAGAGGAACAAGTTGACACCTTGCTACAGCAGCAAGAAGAAATGGAACAGCAAGAACTGGGGCAGCAACAAGAAAAAGCACAGTCCAGTGAACAGCAGCCCTTGCAGCAGGAAAAGGGGACAGATCTACCTAGTAACACTGAGCAGCAGCCCCAAACAGAGGTGCCTCCCAGGACAGACACCAATGTAGACACCTCAGTCCTCCAAACACCACAGAAGGAGGATGTGACCAGGAAAAGGGAGAGAGAGACCCCCCACACCTCATCCTTCATCAGAGGAGAGAAGAGACAAAGACTGAATGACTCCCAAGAGGAGGACATAGCAGTAAGGCAAGCCATGGGCATGGGCCCACCCAGTGGAGAACTTTCGGCCAGCTCATCTCAGCGTGGACATGACATGACTATGGGAGGAGAGGTCAGCTCCTCCGGTCAACACAGAAAAGGGCAGTCAAGTATAAAACAGCAATTCATTGACATCAAAAGGAGGAGTGATCCCATAAAAGTGCAGCTGTATGATCACTTGTTAAACCTAGCTCCTAGCAACCAGCAGAGACTCATGTCTGCTTTCGATGTGAGTGAAGGCAAAATGATAATGAGCCACTTCATGCCCACAACTTTGCAGCCTCAGTCCACCTCGGACTATCTAAGAACCAACATGGAGGTTCTTGCCAAAGACATACACCCCATGGACAAGATTGAATTACATAAGCAAACTGGTGAAATGGTGTATGCCTCCCTGGCAGATGAGACATTGGAGAACTATAAACTAAAGAGCAGCCTGGATAACACAGCTTCTCAGCTGGAATTAGAAAGAGCATCATCACAAGCCAAGGACAATAGGATCAAGTCCTTGGAAGAGGTAATTATAGAAATAGGGCATGATCCTAAAGATGTCAAGGGCATCCAAGAACTCCTGAAGATAAGGGATGCAGACATGGCGGCCCTAAGAAAGAAAATCAAACTCCCGGCCACCATCCATCCACAAACAGATGAAGTTGCCCAGGAAAGGCAAGAAAAGGATGCTACAGATCTGCTGGTATCCCTATACAAAGAGCTGGTTAGGACTCAAGACCAGCTAGGACAAACTGAAGCTGCAAAGGCAGCACTACAAGAAGCACTGAAGCAAAGAGAAGAGGGCCAACCCTCCCAGCCTCCTCCTGTGATAATAAATCTTGAGGAAGTCCCTCCAAAGTCTACTCCTCCTCCTCAGCAAACAGAAGCTACAGCACCAACTACAGCGCCATCCACAGCAACAACAACTACAACATCGGAACAGGCTACTAGTTTAGACATGCAAAAGCTGCAAGCTGAGATCAAAGCCATGGAATCTCAAATGAAAGAGCTGGATGAACTTAAGAAAACCTTGGCTAAGGTAAATGAAAAGTTTGACAAGAGCAAACAGAATGAGGCAGCCAAGGAGAGAGAGGTAAAAGCTCTTAAGAGGAGAATTGCTGAACTAGAGAAAGAGCTTGCACTAGAAAAAGTGACAGCTGAAATGAAAGCAGTGCTATGGAGCAACATTGGGCGGTCCATTGCCAACCAGTGGCAATATATTGAGACCATGGATGAGCAAATGGTGCTCATCACTAAAGCAAACAAAGAAATACAGAGAGCCAGGGCAAGCCTCGGACACATGCCAGAAGCTGCTACTAGGATGATCAATATTCTGAACTATAAGACTAGCTCTCAATTAGCTGTCATGGGAATCACCAACAGGACAGAAACAATTGCTGTAGCCAAAAGAGTCATAACATTGAGGAACTTGGTTGGAACACTGGAGAGGAGGACACAGGATATGCAGACTGAAATCAACAGATTCCTGGAAAAATTCGTGGCACTACAGAACAGAGGCCTCCCCAGCATTTTAAGCAGTGTAGGAAGACTGCTCACCCTAGACAATTACAATAAGAGAATTGATGCCCATGCAGTAGCAGAGATTGCAAAACCGCCCAGCACTTCAACAGACACAGGGCCAGCCACCGGGCAGACTATGTATGACAGGGTGGAGAACCTGTTTTTACTCATGAATGAAGTTGAGCATCTGTTTGATACACCACCTAACTTCTTCAAATTCACAGAAGCAGATGAAACTCTAGGGGCAATCTTAGCACACCAACTGCCCACACAGGATGTCTGGAGAAATTTGACACAGACAGTTTTGACAGGCCAGAATCAGTAGCGCTAATTCTCCAGGCGAGTGAGCATACATGCGCAGGCACAATTTTGAAGAAAGATATCTACAGAGAAGAGGCAGAGGCTGAGCCAACTCAGCAGGACCATTGACTCACCACAAGCAACAGTCACAATCACAGGTGACAAGTCCAGGATACAGCGTACAAGCCTTAAAGACAGGTCTTCCAGCATTTATTCAGAATATCTCGACTGACTTAGCTGTTTCCAAAAGCTAAAATATCTTCTGACAGAGCATTAAAATGCCTGTACTCTGTAATCAATGCTGTATTAAATTTTGGTCATAATATCTTAAGTAGTTGGTAAGAATGTAAAATCTGAGATAACTCAGAACTCAGATATTTTGTAAATCACCGCAAGTATATATTCACCCTTCACAGCAGTTGAAGGGGTTGTTGTAATTTTCCTTTGAAGAGCTCTCGCTCGTTGTAATATTTTCAGAGAAGTAATACAAAGGAAGAATGGAATTTCCAAGGCTTGGTGTTCTTTGATGTATTGTGGTGAAAGATGAAGGTTACAGGATTCCAGGGTGTTGCATAAAACAATAAGTATTCTCAAATCTCTTTGTTATATGTTTTCGAGTCTTTTGTTCTCTTTTGTTGTTCAAATGTTTTACACTTGATAGCAAGGTGAAAGGATAGTTCCAGGACTTAACCATGATTACCCTGGACTCAAACTGAGCTATTATACATGTTTTCCTCAGATACAGTGACAGAATTGTAATTCTTAATTGCTGCATTTCAAAACTGTGTCTTTTACTGTGATAGGCATTCTCAGGGATTCAATTTTTGCCCCTGAGACTTCTGTCTTTTCCTTTTAAAGCTGTCTGTTGGGAATATATAGACAATAAGTGAAAATTCTTAAATGCTTTCACTGTTTGTGTCACCTGTTTCCAGTCATCTAATCAAAAATCTGTTCTATTAAGCACTCAAATGGCCCTGTAAGTCCCATCTTTAATCTCAAAGTTTCAAACACATATAGCCACAGACTCCATTGCCCAATGGTACTCAACCTCTCTGAAAACTACATCACTGGAATCTAAAAGGAGTTTCATCAACCAGAACATCAACAAAACCTGTGCATAATAGCTAGCCTAAAACCCTATCATAAACAGTTACAAATCATAAAGAGAGAGCCCTCTCTGATCACAGTTTGGCTAGAAACAGTGATCCAAAGATTGGTTAGTGGTTACCCCGGCCGTATTCCCTTGGGAGTCATAGGGAACAACCTGGGTGTTAACAGGAAGGAGGTTGCCATCCCATTGTCTTCCTGGTTGTATACCCAATTGATGTTGCTGATATGCTCTGGATAATATAGTTTCCAGAGTATTGAGCTGATGCTCTTGGATTTCGTCATACTCCTTCTTTCTACAAGCTTGCTCCAGTCCAAAAATGTATAGCCCTTTTAGATCTATGCTCTTCGGTTCTTCATCCATATGCTGCACTTGACTGCTTTCCTCTGAGATAAGCGCTAGTTGCCAGGATTGATTTTGTGGTTCATCCGTCTCCATGGTTTTGGATGTCCCTTCAGGGTTTTTCGGGTCTGCTATGGGAGTTCCACTTGATTTAGATGGAGTGCCCTCAACTTCCATATCCTTTACTTTCCCATCAAGTCCCTTTTGGCTCTCTTTGGGGGTTTCATTGTCATCCCTGGGGAAAGGTGATGCATGGGAAGAACCAGGGGGGGGATGGAATGCAGAGGAGGAGATGGGCATGGAGCTATTCTTTGAGTTCAAGGGTTTCTCTTCTGAGGCTTGTGTTAGAATTTGAAATCTATTACTCGTGGAAGGGATAGAAGCAGTATCTTGCTAGGGTTTTTTCCTGGTGGAAGGTTTTTTGTGCGCTCGTTTGCGGCTAGGGACATTGGTAAAACCATCTTGGGCCGGCAGTTCAGAGGGATCGAAGGCAGTGGCTTTGGCATTTATCGGACAATCCCTAAAGAGATGCCCGTGAGCATGAAATTTGCTGCAGCGAAAAGGTACATGTTCATAATCCAAGGGTTGAATCCATTCATAATCATCATGAGAGAGACTTACCGAGTCCGGTAGGGCTTTTTCCAGGCGCATGAAGACACAGATGTGGGCATAGGATGTGTATCTTTGAAGCTTTGTCTCTTCCGCTGCTTTTATGTATTCCCCCAGTCCATTTCCAATGTCTTTGAGCAACCCTTCATCCCAGTATTCCTCTGGAAGTGAATACATTATGATCCACACTGGAGCCCAGGTGAGGTCTTCCTTATCTGGGTTAAATCTTGCTACCCAATCCCTTAGATACAATCCTGCTGAGTTGAAAAATTATGGCCCCTCATCCATGATTCTGAACTTGTCTTCTAGGCACACGAATATCACAGTAAAGAACCCCTTCAGTCCTAGCTGCAATGTTATATGGCCCTTGGGTTTCCATTTAGCAGCGATCCAGCCATACAAGGCTTTTTCTCTCGGCCATAATCCTATAAATTTCCTGATGAGTGCATGATCCGTCATATATTCGATTCGTTCATTGATCTTCTGACTGGGCAGTTCTATCTTGGGTCTTTCAGCTGCTATTGGTTTGCATTTTTTCGAGGTGACCTTGGTTGTTTCCTCTGGCTTGTCTTTTCCTTCTGGTGTTTCACTGCTCTTGTCTGACTAACTGGCAGGTGCATTGGGCTTATGCTGCTTCAGCATCTCACTGTTATCCGCCTCTGTATGGATCGATCCAAAGACTAAAGACCCCGTTTGCCTTGGCGGCGAGGTATTGGACGAGGGGGAAGGTGTTGAGGCCCCCCCCTGCGGGGGATCCATGCACTTTGATGTTATGCCTGCAGTACTCTATCGAAACCAGCAGGTCAGGCCCTTGGTGGATGTTGATTCGTGCTTGTCTGCGCCGTCTCAGAAAGTCTCCAGAACCCTAGTTGCAAAGCTCTCAGTATCGACTCCCCCGTATTTTATTAATATATGAGTGTGATTATAATTTAAATTTCTAAGCTCACTCTGTTATTAGAACACATGCCCTCTTTTGTAATATCGTGCAAGAACTCCAACCCTAAAACATACATACATAGGCACTCTAACCCAAAAACCATAATTTCTCACTAACCTATAAAACATAAGTAAATTTATAATATAGGGGTATTACATTCCCCTCACCCTTATTATGCACTATCTTTAGTGCATTATATAAATATGTAGAATCAAAATCCTCAAAAATATACAAGTACTCCTCTTGCATGGAATCCTCATGCTACCACATAGCACCTTTAGGACCAAAACAAGTCCATTATACCTTTACCAAGATGATGGACCAATTCTTGTAAAGTTTGATGTTCTTATCTAATATGTGCACTACTTGGACCTGTAATTCACCCTCATGCTCAAACTAGATCACAACCTAATCAATTACGCGGTTAGGACTAGGGACATACTTTTTAAGTAATGACACATGAAACACATTATGTATGCACATGGATGTAGGTATTACAAACATGTATGCAACAAGGCTAATCATCTCTAGGATTTTAAATTTCCCATAATATATCATTGCTAGTTTTGGGTAGCTTCCTAATCTTAATGAACATTCCTTAAATTCCACTTTCAAGAAGACATGCTCACCCACTTTGAATTATTTGTGTGTTTTACCTTTTTATACAGTTTTTTTCTTCATGTTCTTCTTTAATTTTACCATATTCTCTTATGTTTCTCTATGTAATTTTAGCCCAATAATATCCTTCTCAGTTGTATTATCCTATCTCATAAGTTTCCTTCATTCCCTACCATACAAAGCTTCAAATGGGCTCATATCTAAAAATTCCCAAAGCCTTTTTTTAATGCAAATTCAACCAAATATAAATACTCTTATTTTTTTGAAGGTTTATCCATCACACGCATCCACATCATATCTTCAATCACTTCATTGGTCCTGTTTTTTTTCCCATCTAAATCTCGGTGATATACTTTTCGAAAATTTACTTTCTCCCAAATAATGGGATGTTAGGAAGAGAAGGGATTCAATTATTTAGAATTGTATCTTATTCCATTGCTAAGAGAAACATTTGAGAGTGGTACCTTGTGAGTATAATGGATTAGGATGATCACGTAACATGCATTAAGGCCACCCACGGGGGCTTCGGATTGACGGTGAATGGGTGCGTTGTTAAGGCACTCCTTGCGATAGGTCATCGGTTCAAATCCCCCGTGGGTGCTTAGGTAGTATTATATAGAGAAAAAAAACATGCATTAAGGCCACAATGGCAAAAGGTAAGTTCACAGTGAGTTCCCATTCCTTTATATATTTGTTTTTAGAATTGAAGAAATGAGAGAAGAACATATGCCTCACCTTCTCAAATGTTTCCTCTTATATTGGGTTTTTAAGGATTATTCCTATTTCATTTGTGTGGATGTCTTATAATTGCGCCTATTTTCATTATTTTGTTTTAGTTATTTCTTAAAATTCAAGCAAAGCTAGTAATTAATTAATCTGGGACCTAAGGAAACATTAATTTTCATATTTTAATATTTTAGAATATTATAATATTTGTTGTGATGAAATATTCTATTGGAATATCCATGGCATTTACAAATCATATTGGTATCAGCGAAATTTTCATTAGAGTATTTGCGGGAAAATATAGGATCTAGGAATTGGTTTAAGAAATTTTTTTTGTAGAATCTTATCCATGGCAGATGAGTTTGTTTACAAAAACCCTTGAGATATAATATTATAGAGACTTTCAAGGAAGAAAGAGAAAGAAGTTGAAATTTCTCACAATTTGGTCCTCCTCATGGTGGTTCTAATAAGTAATATTTGACCATTTAGGGAGGATGAAGGATCTAACTCAATGATAGAATCAGAAGGGAAACTAAGAGATCACAAAGATGAAAAAAAGAAGTCGAGGAAAGAACCTATGAAAGAGAGGCCAAGTTACAATATCATTATCGATTAAGCACTAGACAAACCCCATGTTAAGCCCTAGATATTGGGTTGTTGCAATAATATTGCTATATTTTTATGTAGGCCAAAGAATTTTAGTGTGCCCTTTCATTATAATTGTACTCTTTCTATCCCTATATATATTTTTAAAAGTAGATTTTCCCCTCATGGATTGTAATTATTGGTTTATTATCATTTTTAAGGTGCATGGTTCATAATATTTGGTCTTAGAGAATGCCAACCAAGGTCTTTCCTACTTCAAATGAGTAATCGTGGAATTTATATATAATTTTTTAGGGGAGAAACTTCAGGCTATGAAATTATTTGAAAAACGAGGAGAGATATTGATTTACACCTAATTAAAATTTTAGATTTTGTTTCACTATACTTTCATACACACACCCTATGGAAGTTAGGGTCTTTTTAATGGTCCTAAATTAATTTCAAACGAGTGATATATTGGATTTTTTGTTATAACCTCCTTTTTAGGATACTTTAGACTATAAAATATTTAAGAGACTTATGAGAGGTATTATGTATGGCTAATAAAAATTTTGGATTTTGGTTCACTACAAATTTGGTGATATATGCTCTAGAAGTTAGGGGTTCTGCATAGTTCTAAAATCAGTTTCAAACTAGTGATATTGAAATTTCTGTTGTAAATTTCTCCTGGGGAAATTTCAAATAGTGAAATTTTCAAGAATTTGAAAGGACATACTAACTACATTAGTTAAAAATCTCCTATCATATTTTAAAAAGTTGACATGTAACATACTATATAAGTTTTCTATTGGGAAAAGCCAAAATTCAGAAATTTTTCGGAAGCTTACCATAACTTTCACTTAGGACATTAAATTTTTGTTAAACCTATGGAATTGTAGAGAAGACATATCAAAGTAATCTAGTCCAACATTTTATATTTACAAGGAACAATGTAATCTTTGAAACTCTAGCAAAAAAACCTCAAAAAATCATGAAACTAAGTCCAAAAAACGAAAAGTGTGTATTCTGGAATGATGTTTTATTTTTTTAGGGTTAATTTTGCAACATAATTAAAAAATGGTACTAAAACCATTTTTTTGTCCAAAATTAATGAAAAAAAATATTTTTCTTTCCCAAGTATAATTTCAACATTTTTGAGTAATGACGTTAAAGATAAAATAATGGGATCTGAGTCACATTAAAATTCCAACTATTTTCATCCATGTCGTTAAACATATAATAACATGACACTAAATATCGCTAAAATTGTAATTGTTTTCAACCATAAAATTAAAAAAAAAAATTGAAAAAGTTTCAACCATAACATTTAAATCATCACATTATGAACAAATTACATGACTAAATTAATCAAAATATCAATACTTGTATATTGAATGAAACATAAATTATATCTCTAAGTTATTGTTGCATTGTGGATATTCTAAACAATAAAATTACTCACAATTAAAACATATAATCCAACAAACATAAAAAGGACTCATAACTTCATTTAACATCATATAGAAATCAAATTTTTTATTTCAAGATATCATGCAAACATCAATTATATAAATTTTCTTAGACGATTATTCAAAATCACTCATATCTTCTTGCACACCATTAGAATTCACATCTTCAGATGAATGACTAGATGCAGATGAAGATGTTCCATATTCTTCTCTTTCATCAACTAGTGCCCCATCTTAGTCCACATGCATGCCCACCATTTTAGGTTTCAAAATTCTTATAGATCTGTAACTGGGTTTAGCAAACTCCCATATCAACATTGTTTCTTCTAATAACAACCTCTTTAGAATCTCTATCATCCTGAAGTGAAGATTTCCTCTCTTTGTTTTATTGAAGTCATAAACAAGCATGTCAACATCCTCCAATTTTAAGAGGTATGTGCGACGACGATTTATATTTGTACCCTTTCTTTTTCCCTTTCCGCTAATTTTTTTATCAACTACAATCTATGGCTTGTACACACCATTGAATGCGTGTGTATTTGTGGCATATCAATGTAATTCAACACTTGAAACATCTTCATTTTTTGTAATGGCCTTTCTAACCTTAGCAACCCAGAATGGATAACCATTGGCATCTCCATCTTCTAGCAATGCGATCATGAAACCCTCCTTAATATCTTGTATTGAACCCTTGTAAAGGTATTCCATGGCTTCATGTTGTGCATGAGATCTTATGGAACCAATATACATTTCTCTTTCATCTACCCGTGAAGAATTAATAATACCTTGAGATTGTTGTTGTTCAACAATTTTTCTTTCCTCGTGTTCATTTGACACATTTTACGGTCAAGTAAATGGAGTTTTCAAAGGTATATCTTCATTTGTTGATATTGAAATGATATCACTCTAATTATTGAAAAAATACTCCCACCAAACTAAATCAGCAATATCAAAGTACTCATGTGTATATCTAGTACATATTTTAATTTCTTCGAGGCAATCAAAATAATTTATATCTCTCTTCTTCCTGTGTGCATTATCAACTTCAAAAACTGATTGTAATAACAATATATTTGACGCAAATATTGGATGATTTGGAATGAACTTCAAACGCACCAAACCTGACGATGATGCTCATTCTACAGTAGTTGAATACTTCTTCCCCATATTAGTGTTTTCCTATGAGATTTTTTGATACGAAATTGATGTTGGAAGCTAATTTCATTAACTTATTCAATGCATTTCTCCTCACCATGTGATCCCAGAATAAACCTTTGCATGTCAACAGTTTCTTCCAACACATGAAAAATAGGCTCTGGCATCTATGACTTCTTAACACATTCAATTAATGATGGAAAGCTCCCAACATCCTTCCTCCTCAATGTGACTGAAAAATGACTGAACATACAATCAATATGGTCATGAGTATTCCCAACAAGAAGGAAATCAACCTTTACCTTCTAAAAAATTATCAATTCAACAAGCATGTTTAGATATCCAAAAAAAACATGTTTTTTGTTTTCATGACAACTGTTTTCCAATTGTCGATACAAAAATTTAGGAAGGTTACCAGACTAATGAGAAAGCACATCATGAATTATGGTTATTGTCATATTTGCATCATTATGAATATTTCGACCTGTGAAGTATACCCTTGGCAATATTTTCCCATTGAAGATAATAGAACCGACCAAGTGAAACTGAATGAATTTTTCCTCTTGTAAATTTTTGGGTGTGTGAACAAAATGTAGTAGAAGTGTTTTCTTATGGTCCATACCATCAATTATCAAACCCAAATATTTATTTGGATTATCATAACACTTCTTTCGATTCTTGTACAAATTTTTCCTTTCACTTTTTTATTGTTCGTGATGCTCTTGAGGTGCCTTGATAATGGAATCTACCCAACATAAAAGAAAGCCATTAATAAATATGTTTTCATAGTTGACGACTAGACAATTTAAAAAAATAATGTTATGAATGGTTACCTCTTTCTGCCCCTTCACATTTATCCATTTTTTATTTAAGAGAAGCACATGTATTGCAAACCCTCATCCTTATCTTCTTAGGAATATGGAATTTGTTGGATTCTTTCTTCCATATCTTCACAAAATATTGATATGTAATAAATCAACCATTTCCTTCAACACCTTCTACATATTCTTTGTATAAGTTGTATATTTATCGTCTTGAGAAATTATATGGAATATGTATTGTCTCTCTATTTGGCATACACTCTCCATGCTTTAAAAATAATTCTTTCATCCATGACATTGTAGTATTTGATAATGGCCCAAATTTTCATTTATGACGTACTTTTGAATAAAATGGGGGATCCTTTTCCAAATTTTCTTGGATTCTTGATAGACGAAAATTACCAATTGAATGAAACATTTTGAAATCCTTTCTACATATAAATAAAGACCCAATATGATAATCATAACCTGACAATGTAGATTTCATGCGCCCCACTAAATATGAATTTTGCATGCCTTTATTCATTGACATAAATCTCTTCCTTTTCTCCAATGCAAACTTGAAATCCATATGTTTCAACTAATCCTTTTGACAACATTCACTTGAAATGAGAGCACTGATAGAAATTCTTCTCGTGAGATATTCTGCTCTACCCATTGTATAACTAGAACATATTGGATTGATACAAAAAGGTATGCTCCTACTCCTTGATACAATAGTTTTTGACAACGTCTCCATCATTGAATCGTCATATATAATAATTTCATCATCATTAGGAGGAATATTATCCTCACTATGATCATTTGTGCTTTTGAAATACTAACTTGGAGGATATTCTTCATCTTGCCCTCCATCAGTGCTACCCTCATAGTTCTTAGAATTAGGACTAAATGGAAAATTTGACTCTTTGTCCATTGGATATTCTTCATCATGTGCATTGTCATTACTGCTCTCATAATCATTAGGATAAGGACTACACAAAAAATGTGACTCTTTACTTACTAGAAATTCTTCATCTTGTCCCTTGTCACTACTTCTCTCATAGTCCTTAAGATTAGGACTAATTGGAAAATGTGACTCTTTATTTACTCGAAATTCTTCATCCTGCCCTGCGTCACTATTGCTCTCATAGTCCTTAGGATTAGGGCTAAGTGGAAAACCTTTTGGAAGTAGTATAATACATCAAATTATATATTTTGGGATAAATGTTTTCCACTTAACTAATTCACCCATATTCTACACATGAATACCATTCCAACGGTGCAAGAATCACCTCCATTGGAGTTGATATGCAAATGTTATGCCACCTAGAAGTTGCCTTCCTATTTTGACCACCATAATTCAATATGATGTTGCATTATCCCCCATTATTCATGGAAAATAGACTATCCACTTTATCATGATCAAGAATACTCTATAAGAGTTAATGTTGTAACTCTAATTAAGAGTTAAAGATGTCAAACCTAACCACTAGTAGGCTATTAGGCTATGTTATAATCGAGCCACTAGGAGGGAAAATGGTTTCATCTATTTGAGTGCATCTTGTTCCATAGATAGGAATAGTGCCTAAAGCTAGATATATAGGACTAAATAGAGATATTTTGTGCACTATACTATCCCATGAGCCAAAGGTCTCACTCACTTGTACTTGCATCCATTTCTGTTCAAAGAAATAGAGAGCAAAGCAACCTCACCTTCTAGCTAGGATTTCTCCCATAATGGTTTCCTAGATCATATCTTGTATTAATTGTGGTTTGTGAATTTTATCTCATTTATCTTTATTATCCATATTTTATCTATTGCATACATAAGAATAACACAATAGTTAATGAATTTGGAAATCTAAGAAGAAACTAACTCTCATATTGTATATTTTAGATTTTCCAATATATTTTTGTAAATATGTTGTAACGAGCTATTTAATGGAATATTCCGTGCAATTCACAGATCAATCATAATTTAAAATATATATAAAATTAATATTATAAATTTTGAAAAAATAGTTTTGGATAAGAATAATGTGATCTCTACAATTTTATAAATTTTTGTAGCGAAATTCCATTGTTTTGGTACTCAAAGTTAGCACTAAAAAAAAAAAACAAAAACACATGCATTATGCTATGCATGAAAATGCCATATGTCTATAGGAAAACTCAAATTCCATTTGTTTGTTTGTTCATTAGCGTATCTTTGACTTGTGGGAATAGCATATGGTCTAAAAAATTAAAAATCATGGGCATGTAAACTATCTAAATCATCTAATATCACACCCAACCTACGCATTAGAAACTATTAGCTTGGTAGGATTTTTAGGTGTCTCCTCCCAAATACTATGAGTTTTGAACCTTGGTCATCTTATAAAACAAAATCCTTGGAATCGAATCACACTAGAGAGTTATAACTAGGAAACCTCAAATTTCACATAGTTATATATGATTTATATAAATAAAAATTCTATATTTAGAAAGCCTATTCATTTCCTATATTTAGTTTTCTTACACATATTCAAATTCAATGTGAAAATACCTTGATAATCCCTCCAATTTTAAATGTTATTATCTTTCCATATTTGCATTGTCACTAACACATGATGAGAGATCACCATTAACTTGTGTCCACCCAACGACAACTAATACTTAACACCTTAACTCATAAATATATCTTAACTACATCAACGACCACCTTAACCTAAAATAAAACTCAATCACATTTCAAACACAAAAACCACTTGAACTTTGTATTTTTGTTTATTAAAATAAAATTCAATCACATTTTTTTAAATGTTTAAAATCAAATTTAATTGAAATAAATATTTCAACCATAAACTAATATTTTACAGTCTAACTTATAAATATATTTTTAGAAAATCATATATTATAGAGAAATGGAACACATAAAATATTATAGAAACATAAACACAAAAAACCCATAAAACCCATAAAACGAGAGAGACATAGATATACATGGTTCACCCAATTTGGGCCACATCCACGGAGAAACAACCAATCCTTCCTTTTATATTATCCAGCAAAATGAAGAGATACAACATATAACAAATATATTGTAATTACCTCTTAGCTCTCACACAATCTCATCTTTCTTTCTCGCTTAGAATACACATATACATAGACGCAATACAATTGCCCGAGGGGTTACCTTCTAGGGAAAAAAACAAAATTAAACATACATAACTTCTATTGTCAGGTTGACTATCAAATTACAATGGTAGTATCCCCCAACGGTGAATAAATGAGCATCGTTGCCACCCCACAAACTCAAATCCAATATGGTGATACCTCTAAATAGAGAAGATAATCAGACTCCACACACAACATATATCTCAAATACTAAAAATTACATTCACTAATATTTTACAACCTAACTCATAAATATATCTCAAACACTAAAAATTAAAATTACATTCACTAATATTTTAGAACCTTATTCATAAATATATCTCAAACACTAAAATTACGTTAATATAATCTAATGAAATTTCGAATATAAACTCAATATTTCCAATTTTGCCAATTTTTCAATTCCAAAATTAGAACAAATACCCCTAAATTATTAGGGAAAAAACTACATAACATTAACTCTATTTACTACAAAATTTACATGTTCCTCTCTTCACTATTTAAAAAAAAGGTCACTTAATAATCAACATATAACCTTAAAACTGGTTAATTTTATAATAAAAACTTTAATTTAACATATAACAAATAATTAACTCATTGTTATACCAATAAAATCATATAATTACAACTAAATATATAAAATAAAAAATTTACATGTTCCTCCCTTCACTATTAAAAAAAAAAGTCACTTAATAATCAACATATAAACTTTAAACTTGTTAATTTTATAATAAAAAAATTACAAATAATTAACTCATTGTTATACCAATAAAATCATATAACTACTCTATATTCCAACTAAATATGTAAAATAAATTTATTATACATACTTAAACTAACTTTAACTCTAATTTATATAATTTTATAATTGTAAAATCCCTCGTACAAAAGATAACTTATAACCATCCTTATTAAAAATAAGGATCGTATGCTTAATATTAATCCATATTCTATGTGAAGATGATGAATGCTATTTTAGATGGTTAAGCATTGCTTTTTCGTGACTTCGTGGAGCGACGATTGTTGAGCTAGGGTTACAGGCTTGCAGAGTCTGTTCTCCACGAAAGGACGTTAAGGAGGGAGCTCCACTCCCTCCTACAAGCAGGAAGTGGCCAGCAGAGGTAAAAAAACCAATAGAAGATGATAGATGTCCTTTAGATGGAAGGCAAAGAATCAAGGAAGAGGAGCAAGATGGTTCTAAATCTAGGGAGAATAACAACACTAAAGAAAGCGAGGAAGAGGACAAGGAACAAGGAACAAAAGACGAAGCAAAAAAGGGACCATGCAAACCCAAAACTACTATCACTCCTAGAGTAGTTTTGAATGATCCCGCTCTACAGGCGCATAGGGACCACATGTAGACATATGCAATCATTTGTAAATTCATGGGTTTATGGCCCACTGAAAAAACTTTACAAACATGGATTAAATACCACTGGAAACCAAAAGGAAGCATAGAACTACATCTTGGGTCAAAGGGATTCTTTACTGTAGTCTTTGCAAACATTGAAGATAAGGACAGAGTGTTTGAAGGAGGGCCCTACTTTTACGCAGCTGCAGGCCTGTATATGCGACCATGGGTTATGAATTTTGTCCCAGAACGTGAAATTTTTACCTCGGTCCCGGTTTGGGTTAGATTCTACTCTCTACCTTTGGATTATTGGCAACTGGAATCCTTATATACCATAGGAAATAAGTTAGGGCGTTTTGTCAAAGCATCTGAGGCCACCAGAAGGGGAAAATACACATCCTTTGCAAGAATATGTGTGGATATGAATCTTTCTGGAGCTCTGCCAGATGAGTAATCTTTGAGGTATTTGATGAAGAATGGGTGCAAACAGTGGATTATGAATGAATTCCATTCAGATGTCGCAAATTCCATGAACATGGGCACCTATTTAGAGATTTACCTCTCAGTAAAATAGAAAAAAAGAGTAAAACTAACATCATTAAAGATACTGAAAGCTTTCACAAAGTGGTCTAGAAAGGAAAAGGGAGAAAAAGGAGATCGAAGCCACATCAAACAGAAAAGGCAATAGGTCAGTCAAAATAGGTTTCAAGCACTAGAAGAGGAAGAGGTGATAATGAAAGCAGATCAAGCCAAGGGAGGCAGTCCAGTGGAGGAGGAGAACAGAGAAGATGATGAGCAAACACAAAACATCAATAAACAAAAAGAAAAAATGATAAGTGACACAGAACTGGAAATGGACTATGAAATGACCTAGAGTGAGATGGAGATGGAAGACCATGAATTACAGGAGATTCTTGAGAAAGAGAATCTAGATCTAGAAGGATTCTTGAAATAAGGAACCAGGGAGGGAGTGGACTCGTTACCTCCAGAGGAGTTCAACAGAGTTCAATAGTTGTTCATATGGAAAACTCATACCATAGGGTTGGAAAAGCAAGGGAATAATGAAAGGCAGGGCAGAAAAGGTCTAAAAGCTATGAAAACTACACCAGGATTAGCACCCAGAAAACCAGGAAAGAAAAGAGGCAGGGAAAAGCAGAACGAGCTTTTGATGGAATCTGGAACGATAATTATAGACTCAGGTAAGATGAAAGACCTATCCAGTTACTCCTTTACAAATATTTAATAATGAAGTTCACTTCTTGGAATATTAAGGGTCTAGGCAGTAAAAGAAAACAAAGATTACTTAGTAATAGGATGAAACAAGTAGCTCCGGATGTGATCTTCATCCAGGAAACTAAATGTTCCATTCAAAAAATAAAAGAGATTCACAGAAAATGGCTCAATAGATTTGAGTTTCTGGAAGTCAAAGTAGAGAATATAGTAGGAGGTATTCTCACACTTTGGAACCCCCAAAAAATTGACATTATAGATGCAGAGGCATCTAGGGATTATCTTTCAGTGGTCATTCAACCTGTGGGAGATAAGGAAATCTACCTAGTCATGAATGTGTATGGCCCCCAAAGAATGGATGGTAAACTCAAGCTTCTAGATTCCCTGGAGGATCTCAGGGAAAGACATGCAAGAATCCCTTGGATCTTGGGGGGTGATTTCAATATGATCAAATCGCTGTCAGAGAAAAAAGGGGGTACCAAAATTCTAAATAAAGACTCTTGGGCATTTCAAACCTTCCTAGACAATATGAAACTAGTGGATATTGTTATGAGTAATGGTACCTTTACTTGGAACAATAAAAGAGGAGGAGAGTCTCAGGTGGCCTCCAAATTAGATAGATTCATAATCTCATAGGATTTTATGCTCAAGGACAGGGACATAGTTGCAAGAGTTCTCCCCTTTGGAGGCTCTGATTACTGGCCAGTGCAACTAGAAATTTAGGGCGTTGGTACCCCCAGGAATAGAACTTTCAGATTTGAAAACGTCTCGCTCTCCCACCCAAATTTCATCAACAACATAGCCAAATGGTGGGCAGAAGATTTGAATATTAAGGGCACAAGAATGTTCCTTCTTCAAAAAAGACTAAAACATATCAAACTCAGGCTCAAGGAGTGGAACAAGAAGGAATTTGGCAATATTTTTGAAGCAAAAAAATCTGTTGAGGGAAAAATGCAGGAACTCAACCAAACCCTTATCATGGAGGGTTTTGATAAAGATAGAAGTGATTAGGCAACCAAATATCATCAAGAATGGGAGAATTTATGTAAACAAGAGGAGATTTTTTGGAGACAAAAATCCAGAGTGTAATGGCTAAAAGAAGGAGGACGTAACACTAGACTTTTCCATAGGTCCACTATGGCGAACAGAGCTCACAATAGGATTTCTTCGATCAAGGAAGAGGGAGGTAACCTTCTCAATTCTCATGAAGAAATAGAAGCAGTGCTGGTTCAGCACTTTCCTGATATTGCACAGGAAACCTATTCAGACAGAGAACAATCCATCAGGGTTATATCAAGACATATACCTAAGCTGGTTTCCAAAGAGGACACTTTGAACCTTAATAGACCAGTGTTGGAAGAGGAGGATAATGAGGTCCTAAAAGAAATGCAAAATGGTAAGGCACCAGGCCCAGATGGATTCAATGTAGATTTCTTTAAAGCTTGCTGGAATATAGTCAAACATGACACTCTGGATGTAGTGGAAGACTCCAGGAGGGATAAAACCATATTGAAGGCGCTTAATACCACCTTTATCTCGATGATCCCTAAACAAGATTTAGCTCAAACTTCTGATAGGTTTAGACCCATTGCCTTGTGCAATGTGGTCTACAAGATAATATCCAAAATAGTGGCCAACAAACTCAAACCTCTTCTTCCTACCCTGGTGTCAGTTGAATAATCTGGATATGTGGAAGGTAGGCAAATCCTCAACAACATCATTCAAGCTCATGAGGTGGTGCACTCACTGACAATCAATAAGAAGGCTGGAATGATCATGCAATTGGATATAGCCAAAGCGTATGATAAGCTGAATTGGACCTATATCAGAAAAGTTCTCATTGTTTTTGGGTTTGATCACAACTGGATCAGATGGGTAATGGCCCTAGTTACTTCTCCCAGCTTTTGAATTATTGTTAATGGTTCTCCCTCGAAGACTTTTATTCCTTCAAGAGGCCTCAGGCAGGGAGATCCACTCTCTCCCTTTCTCTTTATACTCATGATGGAAGGGTTGGATCGATCTATCAAGCATGCTTATGTAATTGGTAAAGTCAAAGGTCTCCAACTTTTTGAAGATGGTCAGGCCTTAACACATCAACAATTTGTTGATGATACCATGCTGCAGGGTATCCCCACGGTCAAAGAAGCTCTAGCTTATAAGAAAATCCCAAGAGACTTTGCCATGGCTTCAGGTATGGAAGTTAATCTCTCCAAATCTAAGATTTTTTTCTTTAATACTCACATTTCTATTCAGAGAAATATTTCCAGAATTTTGTGCTTTCAAAGGGAGATCCTCCCTTCAAAATATTTGGGAGTTCGTCTAAGAGCCAAACCTTTACACGAGAACATCTGGGAGCTAGTGATTAACAAATTTCACGATAAAATTAGGAAATGGACTATTAGATCTTTAAACTTGGCTGGTAGGTTGGTGCTAACCAAGGCTGTCCTACAATCAATCCCAATCTTCATGCTATCAGCTCTCCCAGCACCAAAAGGAGTCCTGCAACAATTTAGAACCATACAAAGAGACTTTCTCTGGGGCAAGGGGGAAGGAAGAAAGAAATGGGCCTTGGTAGCATGGGAAACAATCTGCAAACCTAAAAACTATGGAGGGCTTCGATTGGATGATCCTGAGATTCTCAGCAAGGTTTTAGGGGCTAAATTATGGTGGCGATGGGTGAAAGACCCAGAGGCTCAGTGGGCAATGATTTGGAAAGAAAAATATGCCTTCACTTGGAAAAACAATGATCTAATAAGAATGTTTGGAAATATAAAGGGTTCACACATTTGGAATAAGGCCTGGGATAATTGGGGCTTAGTTCAAGGAAACATCTTCTGGGAAATCAGAGAGGGAAACCTGGCCCTATTCTGGGAGGATAGATGGAAAAAATAACCTATATTATTAAAAGAAGACTTGAGGGCTCTCAACATACCAAAGGGTTATCTAAAGTAAAAGACTTTTGGGATCAAACCAACAGTATTGGAAAATGGAGAACCTGGAGGAACTTTGATTTTAGGGATGATAGCCCCTTGAAGGCTAAAGCAGAGACTCTAACAAAAATGTTAGAACAAAGGAAGATTTTGATTTCAGAAGGGCAAGACCAGCTAAGATGGGGCAACAATAATGAGGGTGCCTTTAATCTCAAGGAATAAAAACTCATTCTCCTTGACCTAAGCTCACAGGCTCCGGATAAGATTTGGCAAGACTTATGGAGACATCAAGGTTGGATGAAAATTAAACTCTTCATGTGGCTGGTTCAGCATAGGAAAATTCTGACTTGGGATAATATTAGGAAGAGGGGTGTCCTAGGGCCTTCCAGATGTCAGCTCTATGAAGCCCAAGAGGAAACTATGGAGCACCTTCTCAACAATTGCATTTTCACCTCTAGTTTGTGGGATTCATTTGCCACCATTTTCCAACAGACTGACAGGGACAAAGGGAGTATCATCAATACCCTAAACAAATAGAGAAGAAACTTTTCAAATAATGAAGTTCTTGGTTCAGCATGGGCCATCATGCCAAGCTTCATTATTTGGAATGTCTGGAAAGATATGAAAAATAGAATATTCAAGAATGAAAAGAGGCCATCCCATTGCCTTTTTGAGTAGATCTTAAAAAAACTCAAGGAAACGGTCAACACTATTGTGCGAAATATCCTTAAGAACCCACCTTCAGTAGCTGATTTGAGAATTCTCAGTGAGTTGGGTTTGCAAGGACTTCTTCCTCATGGACTGGATAGGAAAGTAATCTCCCTGGATTCTGAACAAGATTTCTGGCATCCTCCCCCTAAGGGATTTTTGAAATTCAACATTGATGGGGCTTCAAAAGGAAACCTGAGCACTGCTGGTTATGGAGGTGTGTTAAGGGATGAGAATGGAAGTGTCCTTTTCATATTCTACTGTCATTTAGGGAAAGCCACCAATAACATGGCATAATTGATGGCTATGGAGTAATGTTTGGATTTCCTGGAATAGGATAACTGACCAAATGTGATTGTTGAAGCAGATTCTGAGTTAATCATCAAATCGATAAAGAGGATCAGCAAGGGAACAAAGCCGGAAAAAGTCTCAAGGAACTGGAAGCTGATCCAGGGATTTCAATGGATTTAGCATCAGCTCCAGAGCCTTCGTATAATTAGTTTTAAACATGTATGGAGATCAACCAATAAATTGGCAGATCTTTTGTCCAATCAAGGTGTGATCAGCACATAGAACAGGGTTGCGATGAGCTGGCAAGAGCTGCCTCAGAGTAGGTTAAAAGCAAATTGTCATGACCAGGCAGATGAAGATAGGATCGTGTTTCGGAGTAGAGCCATGGAGACGGAGTCCAGTTGATTCAGGAGCTTTATGTTTTTCATATTTTCCACTATCAGGTCTTCAGTGGGTTGCAGGCCATTTTCGACCATTGTAACCCAGGTAAGCACTTTTTTAGCGAATTCAGGTGGTAGCCAGACGGGTGGCTCTGGTTCTTCGAAGAAAGGCAGGTCGGCAGGTGTTTCTTCTTTCCTTGATTCTGGAAGAGAAGACACAACGAAAGGTCGAAACTCGGGCACTCTCGGTGGCCTCAATACCATGGGTTTTTAGTCTGTGAACAATATACCGGGTCTGGGGCGGTTTTCCGGCGATCGCGGCTCTCACAAGCGGGATATGGTTTTTCCGATTTTGAAGCGATTCCATACAGCGGGCTACACGTGGCGATGGGGTCGACTAGAATACCGCCCTCATCGCACATTATTGTTCGGCTGGTGCGATATGATCCTCAGCCGCCGGATCAAGCGAGGTGGATCGACATTTGGGATTGATCGTGCAAGTTGGTGGTCTAGGTGGGTCAGTGTCGCGCTTCTTAACATTGCGAATTTGGCCACAGCTGTTGGATTAGGTCAGCAGGCTCATTGGTGAAGATTAAAGAGGCATGTCAAGAAGTTGGCGGGAAGTGTTAATGCTCTTTATTCTTGGCGGGATGAAAATTGTTCCAGGCGGGATGCATAATATTTTGGTTCGCTCTACAAATTCGCGGGTTGGTGGGTCTCTCGAATATGATATCTGTTTAGACCGGTGCATTGGTTCCAATGGCGGCTTCAACTTTGTTTTGCTTTTAAGAGTTTAGAGGTTTGGTTTGTAGGGGTAGGGGCTTGTGCCTCGGGCCCGTTCTCTATTTGGTTTTTGGGTCTCTTCCTTGGTCCACAACTCCTCGTGGATTGATGTAAATTTTGTATTTTATTAATGAAAAAGAAGGTCCGACTCTTGCATTAGCAAAGATGAATACTATTTTAGATATCTATTTTAAAACACAACAAAGAGGGATATCTATTTATAGACTAAAAAAGTATTCAAATACTATTTTGCAAAAGAGATATTATAATGACCATAGTATAAAAAGATTTATAATTTCTTTTTGATATATAGCAAATATAAAAAACACCTATAATTTCTTGCGCATAACTTGGATTTGAGAAACATTTTTTTAAATAAAAAATAAAAATATTGACTAAATAAAATAATCAATAATATATAAATGATTTTTTTTTTAAATTTATATATATGAATTTAAAAAAAAATCATTTTTACTATATTGGTTAAATCTTTTATTATTATTATTAGCTTAAAGTTATTAAAGAAAAAATATTTATTGTAGATTCAAACTGTTATATATAAAAATATTTTGAGAAGCAAATATTAAAAATATATTAATGATTAAAAAGAAAAAATATGTATATATCATATAAAGAAATTGTGATTCAAACATTTAGTTTAGTTTAACAATTGTATGTTATGAGAATTTTTTTTTTTTTTTTTGTCAATTTTGTAATTTTAAAATAACCACTCAAAATTTTAATAGTAAAATAAAATTATATTTAAAACTTTTTTATTATTTGATAAAAAATGTATTATCCAATTTCCATGAAAACAATCAGAAAAATAATTGATTAGTCTCGGACTAATTTATTTATCCATGTCATTGAAATTAATTGAAGCCTTTGCATCTAATGAATTGAAGTCTAACGAACTACGTTGAGATGTAACAGATTAATTAATTGGAATCTGTCTTTGCATCTAATGAATTGAAGTCTCACGGACTACGTTGAGGAGATGTAATAGAAATCAATTGGAGTCTCATCTACTTCATTAGAGATTTTTATGAAGTTGTTTGATTTGGTTTATTCTGGCCAAAATTTTAATAGAAAATTTAATCCAAAAAAATCTAAATCTCCGAAATTTAACAAAGATCCAAGTGTTCTGACAGTTTCGAAAATTTAACAAAAATCCAAGTGTTCTGAAAGTTTCAAGGACATAGTTTCTTACCTCATTAAATATTTTCGAATGTTTTTGACACTAAAAATCTTAAACATTTACCATTACATAGTTTCTTACCTCTTCAAAGATTTTCGAATGTTTTTAATCACCTTGTCCAAGTCATGTTCAAGAATCACCTTGTCCAAGTCATGTTCTCTTAAACGTTTACTATCTCTTATTTTGGTAGGCTGTAGTTTATAGCCATCCCTTACTATTTCTTATTTTTGTAGGCTGTAGTTTATAGCCATCTCGGAGAGTGGTTATTCACTTTGTTCAATCCATGTTATTTTAAATATTAGCCATTTAGTTTTAGTGTATGATAATTTTTGGGAAGTTTTAGTTTATGGTAATTTTTTGTAATTATGAGCCAGTTTTAGTTTATAGAAATTTTTTTTGAAGTTTAAAATATATAAAAAAAATAAAATAATAATATTGTAAAATAAAAATATTATTAATTATTTATAAAAAAATATAATATTTAAATTATATAGATTTAATAATTTAAAATTATTATTTTTTCAATTTGAATAAATTTAACTGAAAAATTCTAAAAAAAAAATTGATCATTAATTCAAATTTTAATGGCCACAAGTCTATTTTCATAGGGACGTTTATCTTCCAGCTTGGATGAGATTAGTTAATATTTTTTTGCCATTAATTTACTTTCAAAGGACTTCAAGCTTGGATGAGATTAGTTAATATTTTTTTTTGTCATTAGGAAAAAAACATCTTTCTATTTGAAAATAAAAGTTTAACCTTAATTTTTAAAATTAGATAATGTTAGTGAAAAACAAATGTCGCTAATAGCATCTGGCAATAACAATATTAAAATTTCTCATTCAGACTATAACTATAGGCTTCTTCCATATCATACTATTCACTTATAACGTTTCCTTTATAACATCCCATACAGTTACTACTTAGAATCAATTCTTTAAATAGCAAAAGGCTTTTTATGCATTTTATTATCAATCAAACCTCCAGAGCCTGCAAACGATTATGGTCCATTCGACTTATCCATGGACCTAATAATCATTGCAATTATTCAAATATATTTTGCCACCAGGCATGCTGATTAGAAGACATACAAACGATAACGACACATGGACGAAGTGACGAATCTGAAATGAGTCAGCCTTATCACCACCCAAATACAAAGTCAAAGGAAAAATAATGATATACTCTTCAATGTTTGTCCAGTAGTGTTTTGAGATTGAAAGGTGTGATGAAGGATGTATTTCCTTCCCAAAACTGGCGAAAAACCATCCAATAGACTCTCTCAGTGGGATGGTGTCCATCCCAAAATACATATTTCTCTGGACGTTTGCACAGAAAAGCTCTGTATTCTCCACGCTTATCCTTCGGAATCTCCAACCCACAAGATACAGCAGTGTTAAATGGCCCCGCTCCACAGCACGCAAACGTCGTGTTTTTAAAACCTGAAATCAAAGCAACGTCCCATATTTCATTTAGTCAATTCGCAAACCAAGCCAACCATATAATGTTTTCGAAATTTATACTGCTTTTTCAAATATCACTGATTTTTACCATAGGATTCACCGTGCTGAATTATATTTAATACGAAATCATAACTGTTAACTAACAGGATCGTTGCTCCATCTAATTTTTTATTCAGCTGGTTGACGCGCTGTCTGAGACCATTATTATATGCCACAACCAGCTGATTTGCAATTTCTACACATCCACCGTTATATGCCTTCACTCCTGCGAGCCTCGAATTTGGAGTACATCCCAGAGGGCCGATATCTAATACAAGCAAGTTTCTTGCCCCATTTCTGTAAAGTGCCTGCAACATCACATATAGAGAATACCCCAAAAATTATCAGAATCGAAAAAACAGGTCAATAATTAGCTGGTAAAAATAAAATATGAATGCTTTATACATACCAACAAGTGTTCGTTATATTTACTAAGCAGCAACTTAACGAAATCCTGGGCACTTGTAGAGTTTTGGAAGGTGGTATTCGCTAAATAGTTGAGGCCAATATCATTGCCACCACTGGTAATGGTATACAAGGACTTGGATAGATATTCTTTTGCGTAATAATCTCCTCCAAGATTTTTACCTAGATGCGAAGAATAGTTGGCGAATTGGCGTATCTGGAGACTTAAAGGGATGATATTCTGCATAGCGAAAACACCAACCACGTTTAAGTGCTTGGTTTCAACATGTAAATTCTTCTCTATCAATTAGATAGAACATGTGTTTATTTTGGGACTCACCAAGTAATTCCCTGTGGAATCCAGTATTCCGCTTCCTCCAGATGCGAAATTAATACCTTGAGAGAAGTTAGACCGTGGGTTCAGATATGGAGGTGGAAAGGGCAACCTTAGCTGAGTAGCTGTGGATACAAATATCATATGTATATTAATTCCATGAAAAAATCAACCGTATAATTATCACTAAGTTGGATGAGGTAGATAAATAGGTGACGAAAATACCGATGAAATCGAATGCAGTTCGGCCATTAGAGAAACGGCCAGTGGGGCGATGGAAGAAGGTCTCTCCGTATGGCGGAAAATTAGCTTTGTCAGTTGTGTTGGCAATGAAATTGTTGGTACCAGCATCTGCTAGAGAATCCCCAAAAGTGAAGATGGCAGGGACAGGGATATTAGGTAAATTAATGGCCGTAGCTAAAGGAAAATATAAAAGCAACACAAATAAGAACTCCATTATAAACTACTTCCCCTTCCTCTACCCCTTCACGGAATTGATGGACATATATACATGAAAACGAAATACAACGGCACTCTCTGTGTGATCGGCATCCACATTTATGGAGAAAGTTGATACAATTTGGGAATAAAATAAGAATGAGTTCGGCGCAATGTAAAGTAGGTGAGCCAAAGCTAAAGGTTAGTGTATTCAAATATCGAGGAGTTTAGTTCATCTATTTAGTTAGTTATTGTGTTTATATCTAGTTAGAATATGGAGTAGTTATGTGAATTTATGAGTAGAAATATGGAGTAGTTAACCAAAACACAACGCGCTTTATTTTGAGAAATGATGTGATCGTAGATCCTACTGGAAAAGATGTTGTTAATATAACGTAACAATTCTATTGCATGTGAAAAGTGCCCATTTGTCGTCACGATTATCAATCCTCCACGTCAGATGACAGTCCACAAAATCTGGCGATGAGTTCGATCGATATGTTTGTTAGATGAGGGCATTCGATGTTTTTAGAACCAAAATGGTGGCTTTTGGGTCCAGTGGCGGGGGATGTGGTCCTACTTTTGGGTTCCAACTACTTTGTAGTCAAGTAGGGATTGAGTCTTCTGCGTGACAGGGATGTCCTGTATTGCTAAACATTTAATACAAAAAACGTGATGTCTCACTTCACATTTTGATTTTATCAAAATTAAATTAAATTAAATATTAAAATAAAATAAATATAAATATAAATTTATATTTATATTAATAATTTTAAAATATATTACTTGTGAAGTAATGGAAACTCCAAAATTATATTACTTGCGAGTTCGAGGCGAGGTTGAAGTGGACGGTTTTTCAGCATAGTAATAGGGTTGGGCATCTTAGTGGATTGATACGTATGAAACAAGTAAAGCAAAATTCAATACTATATTAATTGTGAAGGTCGAGGTGAAGTTGAAGTGAGTGTTTCTTAGCATAATATTGTAGAAAAGTTTTAGTAAGGAAGGTATGAAGTTGTAGAAAAGTTTTAGTAAGGAAGGTATGAAGTTATTTTTTATCTTAGGCAATGAATGAATTAATAATTTTTTTTTGGTAAGGTTTTATTATATTAAAAGAAATTATATCACTAAATATATATATTTTTTGTAATTTTTCTGGTCTTAGTTTTATTAAATTTATTAGTTTGAAGATAACATCCAAACAGATAGTAAGTTTTAGTACAATTTATTAACCAAAGCTGAAATGGTTAGTGAAACCAAACAAAAATTAATACCATAATACAACCCACAACCATTAGGGATGAGAGGAATTGACCAAAGTAGGGTTCTCTGATCCAACACCAGGTGATGCAGGAGATCTAAAGTCATAGTGGACATTCTTTTCCATGCCTATAAGCCTCCCTTCAAAGTGTTCCAACTTCTCATAAATTATCCTTTCACTCTGCAAGGTGGTCAGACGATCTTGCATTTGCTACTGATTACATTGGAGATTGTTCAAAAGTTCAATGACCACATTCTTGTCAATACGACAATCCTTGTTGAGTTGCTCTAAGAGGAGGGTCACATGTTTGAGTTGGATATGAAATATGTCTAAAGGGGGGAGAGGGGGTGCGAGGGAGGAGGGTAATTCCACAATTCCAGGTGTCTGTGTAGGGATGGGGTCCATTGCTTCACCAAGACCACGGTCATCCATGATATGTTCTCCATGTTGACCCCTTGGTCCTACACCCCTTCTCTCCCTTCCACATTAATAGTGCATAGTCTGTTGAGATGGGTCCCAAAGAAACCTACAATTAAAGTTGAACCTCATTGGCCTACAATAGTCTACACAAGTATATTGACAAGTCCCCCCACTCAAACCATGATGCAACCAAAAAACCACAAACCATGCAAGGGAATTTCAATAACTCCGCAAGGAAATTTCAACCATGCAAGGGAATTTCAATAACTCTGCACCCAAACATCGAGAATCACCCCACAATAAAAGTTAACACTAAGCTCGACTAGAAAGAGTGGAGGTTGAGCTCAAATTCTTCTAGCTAGGCCCTTTAAAACACCACCAGAAACTCTCAATGTGACTGACCAAACCTCTATTATCACACCAATTCTCAAAAATATTCACATGAATAAGATAGGGCTCCCCAAAGAAGGAATACCCACCTACAACATTGACAATTGCAAAAGAAAACCTCTCATAAAAACCATAAATCCTTACCGATTTCCTTGTTAGAGGTCTACAATCCAATTCCAACTAGCAATCCATCATGCAAAGACCCCACATTGTTGGTAACTCCTTAGAATTTTGAGAAATATTCTAGCTGATACTCATTATGCTACGGTCCCACATTTTCTTTCCCTATACCACCTTACTGAATTCTTTAACTTTTCAACCTTCCATAGAGAATCACCAATCTTTTGCATTATATTTCCATACCCCATCTAGCTCTTGCATATTCCCATCATACACAGGCATAATAGGACCAATGCCCACTATACCAAAACACAAATGTCTATCAGTGTGGCAAGAACCATCACATAAATAACCCATCTTCTCTCCTTAAGGCATGTCCACTTCACACAAACATGCATGTCATCGTCATTCAATCATTCAATACCCCCACCCCCTTCCTAAAATTCGACAATACTAGTGATGTGGCATGCCCCCCACTGATCCTAATGTTTCCCCAGTCCATCACCCCCATTAGGGAAATGAATTGAATACATGTAGTAAGGTAAATTATGGAATTGAATTTTAACAATTAAAGTTAAAATTAGGGTCAATTTAAATATATGAATGATTTTAATTTGCATATTTATTTGCAGTGTGGAGTAGTTTAATAATTTTATGTTTTAGTTTTTTTAATTTGAATTTGTTAATATATTTTTTAATAATATTTTTATTTTTAGTTATTTAAAATAATTTTTTGGATACATAAAGGAGTTCTATGCCCTAAAATATCTATGTGGCATTTGGATTGTGTAAACTATACAACTCAAAATAGTGATTCCAACAAATTCTTGTTAAAAAAATTGACCAAAAAATATAATTGAAAATAAATCAAAATATATAAAAATTAAACTATGATGATTTTATTAGTGTAAATTTAAAGTAGTTAAGTAAATTTATTAATAGAAGATGTTTTAATTATTCTTACAGTGTTAAATTAAACTTTTAGTGTTAAAATGGAAAAAGTTATGTGTTGCTTATAAAGTGAGTTATTTATGAGTGTAGTGAAGGAAAAGTTAATTTTGTAGTAAATAGAGTTTATTTTCTAATACTTTTTCTTTAAGAATATTTGAAGTACTTTTGATGGATTCTTAGAGTTCAAAAATCTGTAATGTTAAGACGCTTAAATGCAATTGGATTTGGTAGTCACTCTATAGTTAAATTTTTTGTTTAAAACAAATAGTTTTTCAAACTTCAATTCAGAAATTTTTTCTTGTTACATTATTAGACTTTAACAAAATAAGAGCACAAAGTTCAAGTGTTTATTGTCTTTGAAATGCTATTAGGTTGGATTAAGGCGGTTCTTCATGTTCATGTTGTAAGATTTTAGTTTTAGATTGAGATATATATTCCATTTAAATTTGATATTAAGCATTTCTTTATAATGTGTAACATGACTCCAATTCACTTATGGGCATATATCATTCTAGTTCATCCTTTATAAATTTGAATTTAAAAATTTATTCTAACCTAGATTTGTCATACTATGATGCCATGATTAATTATTCTCAATAGGGATCTAATACCATATACAAAATATAAAACTATTGTCATACCAATTATATAACAAATCAAAAGCCCAATTGGAACTATGATATGACAAGGTAACAATATACTTCGCATATCAAACACATATGCAGTCCTAACCACATTTCATTCCATGCATAATTGTAAGCATACCATCATAAAAATAAAATATTTAACACATAAAACTTGCCATCCAAAATCATATAATGTAGAACATGTATCCTTTTATGAGGTCCCACCAATCCATAGTCACTACTATTCAATCTCTCTCAACAATAGGTCACCCACAATTTGAGGTTATCACTCCACTAGGAAAAGGGATACCTAAGGCTATTAGGTCCTATAATCAACAAAAAAATAACTAGACCAAGGCACTAAACTCTAGTTCAAATTCCAACCTAACAACATTTGATTCCTCATCATATTGCATAATTGAAGGAAGTTTGTCCACTTCTCTATGTTGTAGTCCCTCAGGTGGTACCACTTCTCTCCAATATCTACAACATGGATTGTTTAAGAACTCTAAGAGCTCTATGGTTCCAAGAACTCCAACTAATATAATGTAGTCTCTAGGCAGTCCCTAGGGCTCACAGAAGGGAAACCTATTCCTAAAATTTATTTTTCTAGGTCTCCATCCTTCCCCAAGAAAATCCAAGGAGAATTTTCCACCCCTATCCACCTAAGATTTATAGGGTTATCGAAGTTAATAAGGTTATAGTGGATCCCCTACTCTCACTCAACATATACCCAAATCAAAGGTGGAAAGAAAGGAGTGATGGATTTATTGAGAATGATGGATTTCTCACGAAGCCTAAAGTTTGTATATCCATTCTCCTTTTCTAACAAGTGGAAACCAAATAACTCCCTCCCCACACATGGTAATTCATCCCATGACTTAGGAACTTAAGATAAAAATCATAACATATGATGTATTCTTTTAGGAATATATTATTTTATTCCTTCACTAAATCCCACTTGACTTAGTCCCTTTCATTAATCCCCTAGCCTCCTTTTCGCTCATGGATTCCTTATCCTCCATGTACTTTTGCATGATTAGACTTAAGCAGTGATGTATTTTATTAATATATGAGTGTCATTATAATTTACATTTCTATGCTCACTATCTTCTTAGAACACATGCCCTATTTTCTAATATCACACAAGAACTCCAATCCCAAAACATACATACATAGACACTCTAACCCAAAAACCATACTAGATCACTAGCCTATAAAACATAAGTAAATTTACAATCTAGGGGTATTACAATCCCCTCATCCTTATTTATGCACTATATTTAGTGAATTATATAAATATCTAGAATCAAAATCCTAAAAAATATACAAGTATTCTTCTTGCATGGCATCCTTGTGCTCCCAAATAGCACCTTCAGGAACAAAACAATTCCATTAGACCTTTACCAAGCTCATGGACCAATTCTTGAAAATTTTGACCTTCTTATCTAATATGTGCACTACCTGTACCTGTAATTCACCCTCATGCTCAAACTGGATCACAATCTAATCAATTACGTGGTTAGGATTAGGGACATACGTTTTAAGAAATGACACATAAAACACATTATGTATGCACATGGATGCAGGTATTACAAACATGTGTGCAATAGGACCAATCATCTCTAGGATTTGAAATTGGCCATAATATATCATTGCTAGTTTTTGGTAGCTTCCCAACCTTATTGCACATTCCTTAAATTTCACTTTCGAAAAGACATGCTCACCCACTCTGAATTCTTTGTGTGTTCTACCTTTTTATGCAATTTTGTTCTTCAATTTCTTCTTTAAATTTACCATATTCTCTTCTTTTTTTCAAAGTAATTTTTACCTAATAATAGCCTTATCAATTGGGTTATCCTAACTCATAATTTTGTTTCATTTCCTATCATACAAGGCTTCAAATGGGATCATCTTAAAAGATGAAAAAGGCCTATTTTTTATGAAAATTAAACCAAATATAGTTACTATTATTGTTTTGATGGTTTGTCAATCACACACATCCACATCATATCTTCAATCACTTGATTGATCCTATTTTTCTCCCATCTAACTCTCGGTGATATACTTTTCTAATTTATTTATTTTCCCAAATAATGGGATGTTAGGAAGAGAAGGGATTCCATTATTTAACATTATATCTTATTCCATTGCTAAGAGAAACATTCGAGAGTGGTATCTTGTGAGTATGATGGAGGAGGAGGATCATGTAACATGCATTAAGGCCACAATGTCGAAAGGTAACTTCATAGAGAGTTCCCACTACCTTGTATATGTGTTTTTACAAATGAAGCAATGGGAGAAGAGAATAGGCCTCACCTTATCGATATGTTTGATGTGATATTGGGTTTCTAAGGATAAATCCTATTTCATTTGTGTGGATGGTGTATTATTGTGGCTATTTTCATTTTTTTGTTTTAGTTATTTCTCAAAATTTAAGCAAAGCTAGTAATTAATTAATTTGGGATCTAAGGAAACATTAAATTTCATAGTTTAATATTTTAGAATATTATAAGATTTGTTGTGATGAACCATTCTACTAGAATATCCATGGAATTTTACAAATCATATTGGTATCACAAAAATTTTCATTGGAGTATTTGTGGGAAATTATAGGATCTAGGAATTGGTTTAAGAAGAAAAATCATAGAATCCTAGCAACGGCAGACGAGTTTGTTTACAACAACCCTTGAGATATAATATTAGAGAGATTTGCAAGGAAGAAAGAGAAAGTAGTTGAAATTTCTCACAATTTGGTCCTCCTCATGGTGGTTCTAATAGGAAATATTTGACCATTTTGGGCTAATGAAGGATCTAACTCAAAGATCGGATCATAAGGGAAACTAAGAGATCATGAAGAGCCAAAAAAATTGAGGAAAGAACCTATGAAAGAGAGGCCAAGTTCCACTATCATTATCGATTAATCCTAGACAAACCCCATGTTAAGCATAAAACCCGTTATTAAGCCCTAGATATTGGGTTATTACATTAATATTACTATATTTTTATGTAGGCCAAAGAATTTGAGTTTGCCCTTTCATTATAATTGTACTCTTTCTATCCCTATATATATTTGTAAAAGTAGGTTTTCCCCTCATGGATTGTAATTATTAGATTCTTATCATTTTTAAGGTGCATGGTTCATAATATTTGGTATTAGAGTATACATACCAAAGGCTTTGCTACTTCGAATGAGTAATCGTGGCACTTTCAATATAATTTTTTAGGGGAGGAACTTCAGGCTGTGAAATTATTTAGAAAATGAGGAGAGATATTGATGTACATCTAATTAAAATTTTATATTTTTTTTCACTATACTTACAGACATACACCCTGTGGAAGTTACGGTTTTTTAAATCCTCCTAGATTAGTTTCGAAAGAGTGATATATTGAATTTTTTGTTATAACCTCATTTTTAGGACACATCAAACTTTGAAACATTTAAGAGACTTATGAGAGGTATTATATATGGCTAATAAAAATTTTGGATTTTGGTTCAATACAAATTTGGAGATACACACTATAGAAGTTAGGGTTTCTGCATAGTTCTGAAATGATTTTCAAACTAGTGATATTGAAATTTCTATTGTAAATTTCTCCTAGGGAAATTTCAAATAGTGAATTTTTCAGCAATCTGAAAGGACATAATGAGTACATTAGTTAAAATTTTCATAATCATATTTTAAAAAGTTGACATGTAACATGCTATACAAGCTTTCTCTTGGGAAAAGGCCAAAATTCAGAAAGTTTTGGGAAGCTTACCGTAACTTTCACTCGGCACATTAATTTTTTTTTAAACCTATGGAATTGTAGAGAAGACATATCAAAGTAATCTAGGCCAAACTTTTAGATTTAGAAGGGTTGTAATTTTAGAAATATATTGGGACAAAAATAAACCATCTATATAATTTGTGAATTAGGGTTTTGAAAGGTGTGTAACATATAATTGGAATAAATTTTTATTAGAAGAATTATTTTTGGTGATTTAAAAATTGTGATAAAGAGGATAAATAAGAGAATTATTATTTACTTTCATGACTCCTAATGGTTCTTCAAAATATACTTCACCACTGAAATTTATAGAAATCCTATCCATTATTCATGAAGAAATAAAAGATGCTCATTGTTTGGTATCTAAATTCAAAAGTCAAGTGACACAGGTGCAAGAATAAGAGAAGAATGCAAAAAAGATATGGAAGATAACATGGAAGGAATACAGAAAAATATGAGCCCTATGAGGGTAGTGAATTATGCTAATAAGCGAGAATACTCGATAAACAAGGGCGAGTGACGATTTTGGAGCTAGGGTTACAGACTTGCAGAGTTCGTTCTCCATGGAAGGATGTAAAGGAGGGATCTCCACTCCCTCCTACAATCAGGAAATGGGCAGCAGAGGCAAAAAACCAATAGAAGAAAATAGAGGGCCTTCAAATGGAAGGCAAGGAAATAGGGAAGAGGAGTAGGAAGGCTCTAAATCTAGGGAGAATAACAACACTACAGAAAACGAGGTAGAGGACAAGAAACAGGGAGCTAAAGAAAAAGCTCAAAAAGGACCATGCAAGCCCAAAACCACAATCACGCCCTGAGTAGTTTTGAATGATCCTGCTCTACAAGCGCATAGGGACCAAATGCAGACATATGCTATCATTTGTAAATTTCTGGGCTTATGGCCCACTGAAAAAGCTTTACAAACATGGATTACATACCACTGGAAACCAAAAGGAAGCATAGAACTACATCTTGGGTCAGAGGTATTCTTTATGGCAGTCTTTGCAAACATTAAAGATAAGGACAAAGTATTTGAAGGAGGGCCTTATTTTTACGCAGCTGCAGGCCTGTACATGTGACCATGGGTTATGAATTTTGTCCCAGAATGAGAAACTTTTACCTCGGTCCCGGTTTGGGTTAGACTCTACTCTCTACCTTTGGATTATTGGCAACTGGAATCCTTATCTGCCATAGGAAATAAGTTAGGGCATTTTGTCAAAGCTTCTGAGGCCACCAGAAAGGGAAAATACACATCCTTTGCAAGAATACGTGTGGAGATGGATCTTTCAGGAGCTCTGCTGGATGAGTAAATCTTGGAAGTGTTTGATGAAGAATGGGTGCAAATAGTGGATTATGAACACATTCCATTCAAATGTCGCAAATGCCATGAGCATGGGCACCTATTCAGAGATTTCCCTCTCAGTAAAACATAAAATAAGAGCAAAACCAACACCATGAAAGATACTAAAAGCTTTCATAAAGTGGTTCAGAAAGGAAAAGGAAACAAAAGGGGAAGGAAGCCATTTCAAACAGAAAAGCAACTAGCAAGCCAAAACAGGTTTCAAGCACTAGAAGAGGAAGAGGTGATAACGAAAGTAGATCAGGCCAATGGAGGAAGTCCGGTGGAGGAGGAGAACAGTGATAATGATGAGCAAACATAAAGCATCAATAAACAGAAAGAAGAAATGTTGAGTGACATAGAACTAGAGATGGACCAGGAAATGATCTAGAGTGAGATGGAAATGGAAGACCATGACCTTCAGGAGATTCTCAAGAATGAGAATCTAGATCTAGAAGGATTCTTCAAACAAGGAACCAGGGAGGGAGTGGATTCGTTACCTGCATAGGAGTTCAATAGAGTGCAACAACTGTTCATATGGAAAACACAGACCATAGGATTGGAAAAGAAAAGGGAAAGTGAAAGACAAGGCAACGAAGGTGTGAAAGCTATGAAAACCACACTAGGATTAACACCTAGAAATCCAAGAAAGAAAAGAGGAAGAAAAAGTAGAATGAGCTTTTGATGGAATGTGGAAAGATAATGATAGACTTAGGTAAGATGAAAGACCTATCCAGTTACTCCTTTACAAATCTTTAATAATGAATTTCATTTCTTGGAATATTAGGGGTCTAGGCAGTAAAAGAAAACAAAGGTTACTTAGTAATAGGATGAAACAAACAGCTCTAGATGTGATCTGCATCCAGGATATTAAATGTTCCATTCAAAAATAAAAAAGATTCACATCAAATGGCTCAATAGATTTGAGTTTCTGGAAGTCAAAGCAGAGAATACAGCAGGAGGTATTCTCATGCTTTGGAACCCCCAAAAAGTTGATATTATAGATGCTGAGGCATCTAGGGATTATCTTTTAGTGGTCATGCAACCAATGGGAGATAAGGATATTTACCTGGTCGCGAATGTATATGGCCCCCAAAGGATGGATGGTAAACTCAAGCTTCTAGCTTCCTTGAAGGAGCTCAGGGAAAGATATGCAAGAATCCCTTGGATTATGGGGGGTGATTTCAATATGATCAAATCGCTATCGGAGAAAAAAGGGGGTACCATAATTCTAAATAAAGACTCTTATGCTTTTCAAACCTTCATAAACAATATGAAGCTAGTGGATATAGTAATGAATAATGGCACTTTTACTTGGAACAATAAAAGAGGAGGAGAATCTTAGGTGGCCTCCAAATTAGATAGATACATAATCTCAGAGGATCTCATGCTCAAGGACAAGGACATAGCTGCTAGAGTTCTACCCTTTGGAGGATCTGATCACTGGCCGATACAGTTGGAAATTTAGAGCATTGGTACCCCCAGGAATAGACCTTTTAGATTTGAAAACATCTGGCTCTTCCACCCAGATTTTAGCAATAACATAGCCATATGGTGGGCAGAAGATTTGAATATTCAGGGCACAAGAATGTTCCTTCTTCAAAAAAGGCTCAAACATATTAAACTTAGGCTCAAGGAATGGAACAAGAAGGAATATGGAAATATTTTTGTAGCAAAAAAATATTTTGAAGGGAAAATGAAGGAGCTCCACCAAACCCTTATCTTGGAGGGTTTTGATAAAGATAGAAGTGAGCAGGCAACCAAATATCATCAAGAATGGGAGAAATTATGTAAACAAGAGGAGATTTTTTGGAGGCAAAAATCTAGGGTGGAATGGCTAATAGAAGGAGAATGTAACACTAGATTTTTCCAGAAATCCACCATGGCGAACAGAGCTCACAACAGATTTGTTCAATCAAGGATGAGGGAGGTAATCTTCTCAATTCTCATGAAGAAATAGAAGCAATGCTGGTTCGGCACTTTCGTGGTATTGCACAAGAAACTTGTTCAGAAAAAGAGCAATCTATCAGGTGTATATCAAGACATATAGCCAAGCTAGTTTCCAGAGAGGACAACTTCAACCTTAACAGACTAGTGATGGAAGAGGAGGTGAGTGAGGTCCTAAAAGAAATGCAAAATGTTAAGGCACCAGGCCTAGATGGTTTCAATGTAGATTTCTTTAAATCTTGCTGGAATATAGTAAAACAGGACATCCTGAACGTTGTGGAAGACTCTAGAAGTGATAAATCTATATTGAAGGCGCTTAATACAACCTTTATCTCCTTTATCCCTAAACAAGAATTGGCTCAAACTCTGGATAGGTTTAGACCCATATCCTTGTGCAATTTTGTCTATAAGATAATATCCAAAGTTGTGGCAAATAGACTCAAACCTCTTCTTCCTACCCTGGTGTTAGTTGAACAATCTGGATATGTGGAAGGTAGGCAAATCCTCGACAACATCATTCTAGCTCATGAGGTGGTGCACTCACTGAAAATCAACAATAAAGCTGGACTGATCATGTAATTGGATATAGCCAAAGCTTATGATAAGCTAAACTGGACCTATATCAGAAAAGTTCTCATTACTTTTGGGTTTGATCATGACTGGATCAGATGGGTAATGGCCCTAGTAACTTCTCCCAGTTTTTCTATTCTTGTTAATGGATCTCCCTGGAAACTTTTATTCCTTCAAGAGGCCTCAGGTAGGGAGATACACTCTCTCGCTTTCTCTTCATACTCATGATGGAAGGGCTGGGTCGATCTATCAAGCATGCTAAAATAGTTGGGAAAATCAAAGGAATCCAACATTCTGAAGATGGTCAGGCCTTAACTCATCAACAATTTGTTGATGATACCATGCTACAGGGTATCCCCACTATCAAAGAAGCTCTAGCTTATAAGCAAATCCTGAGAGACTTTGCCATGGCTTCAGGTATGGAAGTTAATCTCTCCAAATCTAAGATTTTTTTCTTTAATACTCACATTGACATTCAGAGAAATATTTCCATAATTTTGGGCTTTCAAAGGGAGATCCTCCCCCCAAAATATTTGGGAGTTCCTCTTACAACCAAACCTTTACACAAGAGCATCTAGGAACCAGTGATTAACAAATTGCAAGACAAAATCAGGAAATGGACTATTAGATCATTAAATTTGGCTGGTAGGTTGGTGCTAACCAAGGCTGTACTACAAGCTATCCCAGTCTTTATGCTATCAGCTCTCCCGACACCATTAGGAGTCATGCATAAATTCAAAACCATACAAAGAGACTTTCTTTGGGGCAAGGGGGAAGAAAAAAATAAATGGGCCTTGGTAGCATGGGAAAAAATCTGCAAACCTAAAAACTATGGGGGCTTGGTTTAGATGATCTTGAGATTCTAAGCAAGGTTTTAGGAGCTAAGGTATGGTGGTGATGGGTAAAAGACCCAGAGGTCCAGTGGGCTAGAATTTGGAAAGAAAAATATGCCAACAATTGGCAAAACAATGATCTAATAAGAATGTCAGGACATAGAAAGGGATCACATATTTGGAATAAGGCATGGGATAACTAGGGCTTAGTACAAGGAAATAGTTTCTGGGAAATCAGAGATGGAAATCTGGCCCTATTCTGGGAGGACAGATGGCAACAAGAACCTATTTTGTTAAAAGAAGATTTAAGGGATCTCAAGGAAGAGACAGATACCAAAGGGCTATCTAAAGTAAAATACTTTTGGGATCAAATCAGCAGTATGGGAAAATGGAGAACCTGGAGGAACTTTGATTTTAGGGATGACATCCCTTTGAAGGCTAAAGCACAGACTCTAAAAAAAATGGTAGAACAAAGGAATATTTTGAGGTTTGAGGAGCAAGACCAGCTAAGATGGGGCAACAATAATGAGGGAGCCTTTAATCTCAAGGAAGCCAAACTCATTCTCCTTAACCTTAACTCTCAAGCTCTGGATAAGATTTGGAAAGGCCTATGGAGACATCAAGGCTGGATGAAAATTAAACTCTTCGTGTGGCTGGTTAAGCATAGGAAAATTATGTCATGGGAAAATATTAGGAAGAGGGGTATCCTGGGGCCTTCCAAATGTCAGCTCTATGACGTCCAAGAGGAAACTATAGAGCACCTTCTCAACAACTGCATTTTCACATCCAGTTTGTGGGATTCTTTTGCCACCATCTTACAACAAAATGATAGGGACAAAGGGAGTATCAATTAATACCCTAAACAATTGGAGAAGAAAATTTTCAGATAATGAAATTCTTAGCTCAACATGGGCCATCATTCCAAGCTTCATTATTTGGAATGTCTAGAAAGAACGAAACAATAGAATCTTCAAGAATGAAAAGAAGCCTTTCCAATGCCTTCTAGAGCAGATCTTAAATCAACTCAAGGAAACGGTCGGCACTATTGTGTGAACTCTCCCTAAGAACCCACCTTCAGCGGCTGATTTGAGAATTCTCAATGGGTTGGGGTTGCAGGGGCTTATTCCTCAGGGACTGGATAGGACCGTATTCTCCATCAATTCTGAGCAAGATTTCTGCCATCCTCCCCCTAAGGGCCTTTTGAAATTCAACATTGATGGGGCTTCTAAAGGGAACCCGGGTACCGCAGGTTATGAAGGAGCGTTAAGGGATGAGAATGGAAGTGTCCTTTTTATCTTCTACTACCATTTAGGGAAAGCCACCAATAACATGGTGGAATTGATGGCTATGGAGCAATGTTTAGATCTCCTAGAATAGGAGAACCGACAGAATGTGATAGTTGAAGCCGATTTTGAGTTAATCATCAAATTGGTGAAGAGAATCAGTTGGGGATCAAAGCTCGAAAAAATCTCAAGGAATTGGAGGCTGATCCAGGGCTTTCAACGGATTCAGCAACATCTCCAGAGCCTTCGTACAGTCATCTTTAAACATGTCCATAGATCGGCCAATAAATTGGCGGATCTTCTGGCCAATCAAGGTGTGATCCACACAGAGAATAGGATGGCGATGAGCTGGCTAGAGTGGCCTCAGAGTAGGTTAAAATAAATTTTTAATGACCAAGAAGATGAATACAGGTTCGTGTTTCGGAGTATAACTATGGAGGTGGAGTCTGGTTAATTCAGCGACTCCCGGCGATAGCGAGTCGGGTGGCTCCGATTCTTCGAAGATGGGTAGGTCAGCAAGTGTTTCTTCTTTCCTCAATTCCAGAGGAGAAGACATTTCGGAAGGACGGAACTCGGATTCTATCATCGACTGCATTACCATGGGTTTTCCGCCCGTGCACATTATACCGGGACGAGGGCCGTTTTTTGGCAATCGTAGGCCTCACAAGTGGGAAATTGTATTTTCATTTTGGAAGCGATTCCATATAGTAGGCGACACGTGGTGGTGGGGTCGGCTAAAATACCACCCTCATTGCACACTAAATATCAGTGATATAGGCCGACCCGATATGCACCTTTGTCATCGGATCCAGCAAGGCGGATCGACGGCTGCGATTGATCATGCAAGTTGGTTGTTTAGGCAGGTAAGTACTGCGCTTTTTGACTGCGCAAATTAGTCCTTGGTCGTCGGTTTGGGTCAGCTGGCTCAACGATGACGATTAAAGCGGCTTGTCTGGAAGTTAGTGGGAAAAGTTTTTTCTCCTTTTTCTTGGCAGGAGGAATTTTTTCACAAGTGGGAGGCTAATTGTTTTGGCCATGTTGCAGGCTTCATCTTTGTTTTGACTTTAAGAGTTTAGAAGTTGGGTTTTTCGGGGTAGGGGCTTTTGCCTCGGGCCCGTTCTCTATTTGGTTGTGGGTCCCCTCCTTGGTCCACAACTCTTTGTGGATAGTTGTAAATTTTGTACTTTATTTATGACGTAGAAGGTCTGACTCTTGCATTAGTAAAAAAAAAAACATGGAAGGAATACAAAAATCCAAGGAAGAAATACAAAAAACTATCTAGAGATAAATACAAGCATTCATGAATTTCATGGAAAGATTCTCTTAGAGAGGATTTCTGAAGGAGATATGGAGATCCAAGGAAATTGTGAAAATAAGGAGAACAATTGTGTTGGAAATCAATCACATATGGGGAACATTTATCACAATTAGAGAGCAAAAATATTGAATCACAAAACTATAATCATGATTTTTCACTTGAGGATCCACATCATCCCATCTTCTAGTTAACATCTAGAAAATTTTTCATTATGAACATTAATATGATGAAGTATTAAGGTAATGCTCTTATAGCCCAAATATCCTATATGGAGAAATACTTTGTTATACACCAAATGACAACTTGGTTAAAACAAAAAAATTAGATGAATAGAAAGCATATCAACATCAGAGTGCAATGGAATTTTAAGCGGGGGATTGGGTATTTCTAAGACTACAACCATACAAATAGTTTCCCCTCAACCAACGAAAGAAGGAAAATAAATTATCACTGAGGTATTATGTCCCCTATAATACGTTTCTCTTGCCTTCATGTAGACACCTAGTCATCCATGTTTCTCTCTTAAAGAATCTAATTAGTAACAAGATCCCAATCCAAACTATTTCACTAGATATTAATGGAAGTGGAAACATTGAATTAGAAATAGAAATAATCCAAGAGAAAAGGATTAAATGTATAATATATCAAGCTTTTATTTAATAACTCATTAGATGAAAGAACCTACTAGTGGAAGAGGTGACATGGGAACATGATTTATTCATGTAGTAACACTCACAATTAGTCAAGTGTTGAGGGCAACACTTGTTTGAAGGAGACCTACATGTTAAGCCCCAGATAAGCCCCATGTTAGCCCTAAAACCCCATGTTAATCCTTGCATATTTATTTGTTACATCTCTTTTGTTATATTATTATGTAGGTAAAAATATTTCATTATACACTTTCAAGATAATTTTACCCTTTCCCTCCCATATTCCAGGGAGACATATTCTTGAGATCATAAAATATTGTTTGATACATTGTATTCATTCTAAAAGGAGGTTCCCCCCTTGAAGTGGACTGCAATTATTGGATTCTAATCAATTTTAAGGAACATGTTTCATGATATTACCCCTTAATATTTCTTATTTAATTTGGAAGAAAAAATGGATACCAAGGTGAAATTGATGTAACAATGTTGAATAATTGGTTGAAATACATATAGGTCTAGTTTAGTATTCACCATATAGAAGAACAATAGAATATTTAGTTTGTTAGACTGAGACTAAATGGACATACATTAACTGGTTGGAAAGTCACATGGAGGCACTTAGGTTGGACTGTGATCGGCCAATAACTAAGTGGGAGGATTTAAAACCCTAATTAAGTCATATTTCTATCCTATTAGGTATAAAGAGGACTAATGGATCCATTAGGATTACTTCAAGAAAGGGAAGTGTAGAGTTTGCAAGAGTACATCATTGATGTTAGGAAGATGGATATCATGTTAGGTATCTATCCCAAGAACCTAGATGTACTCCTCAAGTATTTTGAAGGCCTATATATTCATTTGTGAAAGAAAATATTCAATCCTAGGATAGTTTATTTAGCTTGTGTGCAAGAAAAATAGCTAGAAAATAAAGGTGACAAAAAAGGACAACCAAGTGGTTCCAAATAGAATGAGAGCCTATATGCTACCAAGGAGAGAAGGAAGAAGTGGAGAGGGAAAGAAAATAATACAACAACCACTAGACATTAGTTTAATGATCCAAGTAACAACCACAACCATTGAAATATCAATGGTACCACTAAGGAAAAGTGTTAGAAACTAAATCTACATCTATTCCATAAGAACCATAAGAAGGATGCTAAGAAGAAGAACCTTTTAGCTATAAATTTAAGCAATCATGTAGTGAGTATCTCAAATGGAGATGAGAAGATTGTTTGAAATTTAGTGCAAAATGAGATGAATTTGGGTATCCTTCATCACCAAGAAGATCACATTTAACTATATTTACATATATGTAAGTGCGTGCTACTCCTAGGGTCTAGTCCATTGTTCTTTGATATTTTAGTTCTATTTTTGTATACTACTTTCCTAGAGTTCAAGAATACATGTGTGGGTTCGCATTTGGATTCTCATTTATTTTTTTCTAATTCCATTCACGATAAACTCTACTTTTTACTATGTTTCACAAGTGATTAACTAAGTCCATTTATGGTTAGTTAAATAATACTAAGTAGTCATTTTTATACCCATATATATGAACTAAGAAAATTTAACTAGTAAACAATTTCTTTCTTTGAAAAGGTTCTATATTTGTAATTTAATTATTCAATATTATTAAAACAATTTAAATTAATTTATTTGGCAATGTGTTTTGAATCGATCTCTTTATTCTCTAGATTGGCATGTGATCGGAAAATTTTACATCAACGACCCTTAAATTTTAATTTATAATTAAGTAGTTATTAATATTTTTAAAAATATCCATAATATGTTATCACTAGATACTTTTAATTTGTTTTTTAAATAATGATGTAATAGGTTAGTGGAAGTTTATTGTAATTAGTTTAAGATTCATTTCTCTTATAATATTTATTTAAGACTTTTAAATATAGTACTTATTATATTTATTTGGGATTTTTGAAAGGGTAATTATTATTACATCGAATGTGTTCTTTCGTAAGACGATTTGCCACCGAATTTTGTCCTCTATCAAGAGCCATTAGCAACGAGCCACATGTACTATCTATCCTTTTTACTCTGCGAAGGTAACATGTATGTGATGTATGTTTTATTCCGACCCTGTTGACTATCAACCTGTGATGTATGTTTTTTTTCAAACCCAGTCACTTCTCAACTATCCGAAATTAGGGTGTAAAAATAAAGGAACTGGAATAGGGAATCGAAATGCTAGAAATTAGCTAAAGCAATGTTAAAATTTAACGTTGGTTTGAATACCACTCACATTGAGTCATCCAAATGTCCACTGAACATTACCAAGAGACTAGGAGACCTAGCACTGTCCCAGCTATAATAATTTTCGAGTAACTACAAAAACTAACAATTGTGGATTTGAATACTTTCTAATGGATTTGAATACTTTCTAAGTTATTGAAAAAGATAACATTTGTGGATTTGAAGTATCCACCATATTCGGTGTAAATGGATGGACATGGGAAACAAAATGGTTGTCTGGTAAACCACTAAAGAAATATAAATGGTCACTATAAACATATAAATGGTCACTATAAACATCCCAACGAGATGGGATCTTTGGGAAACTAAGAAAATAATTTTAATGAAAAATGTTGAAAGGTATGAATGCTAATTTGATCATTTTAATAGGAAATGTTAAAAGTATAGGAAAAGTGTTAATAATTTGCCATCAACATTTATACTAATTACCTTTTAATTTGTTTAAGTCATCTTTGTCCAAGTATCATTCCCTTGTGTCTTCTCTTTCAGTAAATTAAATTGTAATACATAGCAGCAAGATATTAAGTTCAACCTAAAATGCACATTGAATATCTAAAGGATGATTGTAATACATAGTTGTGAGATATTAAGTCCAACCTAAAATGCACATAATGGAGAATATCACTCTGATTTTACACACCTTTTTTAAAAATCTATCAATATCAAAGTTTATGAACCTCGTCCATACGTGAACATCATTTTACAAAGAAAAAATAGTTGCATTTTTATTAAAAGAAAAGTAGTACATTAGCACAATTTACTTATATATAATAGGGATCAAACAACCCCATGATCACCATTAAGATACAACAATATCAAAAAGTTGAAAAACATGATAAAGACAAAACAGAGGACCCCTGAAAGAACACGGACATACAACTTGACATACTACAACCATATAAGAAAAGGCCAAAAAAACAACAATCCCATAATCCCCCAGTCAGAGGGAGAAAAACCAAACATGGCTCTAATAGTCACTAATCATCCAATTATAATGAATATATCCAGGAGCCAAAGAGAGTCCTTACCTGAACTAGAGGTCCTCCACTAAATTATTCTCATGGTAAATGTGAGAGAAGGAAATTCTCGTGAAGGACATCTTCATATCACAAATAAGAAACATCCAATGGTGAAGCAAAGGAGGAAAAAAGGAAGAAATGTCCCTAGCCCTATTGATAACAATATGGGAGTCCCCATAGATGTCAACTTCCTCAATGTCTAGCATAGTAGAGGGCACCCCACAATGCTAATAATTCTACCCTGCAATTAGAACCAACCCCGTTGAACCAAGAGAAATGGTAGGAGAGCTCTCGATAAAGGATAATGAACACTCCACAGCCACACTAACCATCTTGTGAAGCTCCATCAAAAAAGGAAATAGGGGAAGAAATTCCAAACTCATGCCTAAAACAGGGCCTTGAGTTTGGATTGGGGCACCGGAGGCCTAATTCTGAAAAGTAGGCCTGAAATCTAATACAAGTTAGACTCACATATAGAACTAACTCTTGGAAAAAACAAGAATTTATGTTCCTCTAAATTACCCAGAGGGTATATAATGTAAGCAAACCATACTCCTGTTGGTACTCAAACTAGAAAGATAAACAATCACTAATAGAGGATCTGACCACCGATGAACTCAGGTTAAAGTAAAAGGAAACCTCCTGCCAAACCTCAATAGAAAAGGGAAAGATTAGGAAGAGGTGTAAGACATCCTCCTCTACCTTCGCACACATCGAGGAAATGTTGGGACCCTGTAATCCTCTTTTGGAGAGGTTCTCCCATGTTAAAATTCTGTTCATATATACCATCCAAGTAAAACATTTGAGTTAGGGGAGCCTCCCAGCACCACATCTTAGCAACTACAGAGGTTGGGAATATGAACCCTACTTCAGAGAGATGTAAGAGTATACCTCTTTGACCAAGATGCTTTCATTAATCTCCTTTCTACCCCACACAAGACGATCTAGTCTGTTAGTCAAAACAAACCTTAATTGACATAGATTGAACCTACAATGTTCTCATTGTGCTTCCATCCAAGATGGAAGTGAAGGTATGAAGAACTAGGCCATGAGGGAGAGGAAAGGGAATAAAATGTGCTAGGGGAAATATGTACTAAATAATATCTTTTTGATTCATGGACAAAATTTAATGCATTGACTGAGAAGAGATGTCCCTCAGTCATACCTTTCATAGTATTAAGGCCAATAACGACCATGTCTCCACTACCAAATTCCCACCTCAAGTTACCACATAACCAGATTTTAGCCTTCATCAAACTGCACCAATGAAGGAATATTGCTTTTTTTTAGGAGCACTAGAGACTAGAGCAAACCCAATATTCCGAATTAGAGTTGTAAATATATTTGTCTTTAATACTTTAATGCCATATACCATCACCTGTACGAGCCCTCTAGAGATTTTCTGTGAGAAGGGAAAGGTTGAATATCTATGAACCATGAATGCCCCATTCCCCATCATCCACTTCTCTTGTGAGAGATTTTAGGTTGGCGAGACGAAAGTTTTTCCCTTTTCCAACACCGCTCCATAAGAAACCATTAATAATGGCATCAATTTTGTCGATGACAGCCTTTGGTAGGTGGAATAGGAGCATCAAGTAAAATGAGATGCCCTATAATATTTCTTTAATCATCACAAGTTAACCTCCGAAGGAAATCCATTTCTGCTCCCACAAACCCAATTTTTGCTTGAGCTTATCAATAAGCTAGTCCCGATCATGGTTCCAATCACTTTTTGGTTTTAGATTGAAAACCAAATACTTGAAAGCATCCATGAGAGATCAAGATTTAACACTGAAAATATTGGAAATTTCCTGAGTAGTCCTCACATCCACCTTGTCAGATATCAAATTGGATTTGTCACAATTCATGAAGATACCAGAGGCTTTACCAAAAATATACCTAATATGATGAAAATCTTGTCATTCCTGAATTTGAGCATGTCCAAGACAAATAAAGTCATCCACAGACATGAAGTGGTTGGATATTATGCTTCTAAACACCTTGTAGCCCTTGATCATACCATTTTTGGTTGCTTCATTGATGCCCCTGGTCAACCCATCTACAACCAAGATGAATAGAAGAGGAGAGAGCGCACATCCTTGGTGCATGCCTTGGGATATCTTAAATAAATATGTTGGGTTTCCATTAATTATAATACCCAAGTTTTCAAAGTATATACAAGCCATAATACATGCATAATGCCTTCTCTCAAGGCCTATCTTGTGAAGAATTGATCGCAGCAGGTCCTAGTCAATCATATCATATGCTTTGACCAAATCTATTTTGATGAGGCATGCCTCCATATTCCAAGTTTTGATTGAGTGGATGAATTATTGTGAAATCTCCAATGTATCCTATATTCTTCTATTTGGAAGGAATCGAATTTCTCAAGAGAAATGTGAGGAGAAATAATATTTTTGTGTTTGTTAGATAATAATGTGGAGATAATGTTATAGATTGAATTACACAATGATTAGGCCTAAAGTCTTTGAAATAAGAAGTGTTTTTATATTTAGGGATAAAAGAGATGAAATTAGCATTGAATGCAACTAATATATGGATTTTCCTTTGTGATTCTTCCACCATTTGTACCATATCAGATCCCATAATGTCAAAAAATTGACTGAAAAAATCAATTGGCCAGCCATCAGGGCTGGGACTTTTGTTTTTCACCATGGATTTCATAACCATGAATAATTCCTCTAACGTGATTGGACCATATAATATATCAATGGCCTCATACTCCACCATACACAGGAAGTGATTTGCAATCTCCATTTGTGCTATCACATTATCCAACTGTGAGGCAGTTTATAAGATTTTAAAATAACAGCCAACCTCCCTCTAGATGTCCTGTTGCAATGTGATCATATTATTCTAGTTGTCACTGATGTTCTAGATAGAATTTGAATGTTTTTTTTAAGCCACCCTATGAAAAAAGAAATGTTTCGATCACCATCCACAACCCAAGAAATCTTCCTTTTCATTCTCTAATGATATTTTTGTAATTTTAATAATCTATCTCTTTTTGTAGATAGTTCAATGATTTCTCTCTTTGTATACTCTTCAAAACAATTGGGGCTTGTAATATCATTAATTTATGAAATTGTTTGATTTATGAGGTCCAACTCCCTTTCATGTTTTGATTTCCTCATCATGATCCATTGTTTGACCATAGATTTCAACTTTCTTAGCTTAAAAGTTAATTTCTCCATATAATGTTCTCGGAAATACTCCAAAGGTTGGGACCAATAATTTTTAACCAACTATGCAAAATCATTTTCTTTGAGCCACATATGATTGAATTTAAAATGGATTCCCTTCATCTCATATTCCTATTCCACTCCAGGACTATGGCTTCATGTTCATAGATGTTTATAAATAAATACCTTGATTCTAACTCTTTCCATCCTTCATATATTGATAGATTGACAAGAAATTGGTCGAGTATATTTTTTATTCCATCTACACTATTAATCCCATTCCTCTAGGTAGGGCGAATAGGATTAGGGAAAAATATCCTTTAGGAAATTGTGTGAAAGGAATTCTTTTCAAAAAACTATAAGCGGATTAGGGTTATTTTTTACACCCCAAACTTCACCCTCTTCCTATGTAAGATTCATATCCCCAACCAAAATGGGGTTCTGCATCTCCAAGAGACCACATGAATCCATATTCTCCCAATAATTACTTCGATTGGAGTAGGGATCATATTTGTTGATAATACGAATCCTCTAATGTGTACCCCTATAGTATCCAGTCAAAATGATCCTCACCCTAGAATTGTATGATTTGAATTAGAAAATATTGGGTTTCACTTGGATACCAAGTCCTCGTATGGCCCAGATGTTCTTATAGCACAGATCAACCATGAATGAAAAAATTTCGAGAGTATATCCCTAGAAGATACCTTTTCAGACAGTTTCCTATAAGAGCACAATCGACGACTTGTCTGTGAATATAATATTGGGCATGGACCTTATGTTTTAGGTAGATCCCAAGCCTTAGATGTTGATTGATATATTCTTCTCCATGTGGGCATGTAAGCAGGATAATCACCTCTAAGGCCCTGTGTATTAGAAGAGTCATTTGTGCTCATAATACCATTGGATGAGCCAGGGTCAAACAGAGGATAGAGAGCCTCCTCTACAACTTCAAAAAATCATAAATTAATATTGTGTTCCACACTAGTATATGACAAAAATTTCTTATGTTTAATACTCTTATTCTTGTACTATGAAACATTATTTCTCCAATCATGATTATTAAGTGTGTCTTGATCCAAAAGTAAGGGCTTATTGGTCGATAGAGGATCCAAAGAGAGAGATCTATCTCGGTCTTTGGTGAGAAGATCCCGATCCATCGACATATGAGATGTTATCTTCCCCAACTAATGAGTTAGCTGATAATTCATCATTGAGATGGGATTTGATGCTTTATCATTAATTTTGGCCAATTCTTTGGGTCTTAAAAGAGAAATAGGAGAATCAGATGAACAAACCCTTTCTTTCTCTTTGTAGCGGTCAGGAAAAGAATGTGGCACAAACTTATATGAGATATCCATGTCTTAGCACTTGTGAGTTGCGACGGGAGAAACGATAGCTCTCGTATTACCATCATATGTGATATGCATATCATGTGACACCTAGGGGGCATTAATAATTACTGTGGAATATTTTTTGGTATGATCAACATCTGAAAATACTACTTTTCTCTCTATACTAGGATGAATGCCACCAAGATGCATCAGACATGAAGCAATCAAGTGTAGAAATTTTGAATAATATAACACTTATTCACAGAGATTATCCTGATTATACACTATTTGTAGAATGCATGCATAATACATAACCTCCTCTACTATTGATCATCAATTTGCAGTATTTAGGAACAATCGCATGCGCACATTGAAGCATCAATCACACATATCAACACAATATATCACGGGGAAAGCATACAGCAGAAAACCCCCAACTATCTATATATTATATTGATTGGGAACATGTAACAATACATAGATCAATACTCCTCACAAGTACTCAGTACTATCTCCACCTGTTACACACAAACTAGCTCAGATCTGAATCAATCACAGGTTCAAATCTCCTTCGCTGCTTGCCTACCTCCACTGCGCAATCCTGCATGAGAATAGATGAGAATGGCTGATCCAAACTCGTATTTCCCTTGGCTGAACCACGCAATCCTCATTGGCAATACTCAATCCATTGATTGTGCAAATCTCATGCACAACTATAGTCATAACTGACAGCTGTCTTGCCCTTTCGCTCACCTCTAACACCTGTCTCCACTGAACTGTCCATGCACTGAGTTAACTGATATATTATTTAGTTGATTTATGAATTAATAATTAGTGAATTAATTAATAATTAATTCACATCACTCGTCACTAGTGTATTTTGCAGTTAGACTAAATACAACTAGTTCAACCAAGTCACACTGACCACAACTCCATCAACTCCTTAATCAACTCCACCAAACTAAATCACTTGAGTTCTAACTGAAGTCCATCATGCAATAGCTCAACTAACCCATAAGAAAAGCATATTTCCTTCTAGCAGTTGCATGTGCCACATCCGTAGCTCGAACTGAAGTGCTCCAAGAGGATAAGATAATGTTTATAGTCCAAATATTATTAAGAGCTAATAATATTCGACTGTTCTATTTTTAGCCTGGCAGTCTAAAAATAGACTCCACCCAAATGTCTAAAAATAGAAGTACACCTATTTTTACCAACATGACCAATCCTCCACAAATAGCATCATGCAACTCATAGACCATGATCCATATGTCTAAAAATAGACATATTCTAAAAATAGACTTTGCACCAAAAATAGCCTGCGGGCCCACTTAGTGAAAGCGACACCCTTCCACTAAGCTCCATCATCTTGTTGCATTTTCAACACTCCCTCTCAACAAGATATGGATTATCTGCAACCCCTATCCTGCCTCTATAATGTTCTGCATGAAACACATTTGCCTGGTCCACTTGCTCCAACAACACTTGGAACAAAAACACTCCCAGCTGACCACTATGTTGAGCTAGGAACATACTTTGATGCTGAAGCTCTACTTGCTGCTGACAAGTGCTCCCTCTCTAACATCTGTGCTACTGCAACATCTCCATGCATCTCACACCATTGCACACTTCTCTGTGCCACCTAGCACTGTGCAAAACACTTGTGCCTCTCGCATTGCTGCAGCCTACTAGCTATGCGTTGTCCTGGGATTCCCTAAACTGTCGCTCTCTTTACCGCTCCATCCACATCTGTCTCTACCCAATCAATCAGTTCCTACTACTCCACATCGGGGCTCCCGTAGCAAGGTCTCATCCAAGAGGTTGGGTACCTCAAGAATCCTGCCCCTCCTCCTTGGGACGATCAATCCACATCACCCCACCTCCTACCTGGAGGTATGGTTGCATGCGATCCCTCTGCCCACCTGGCTCGAAGTTTCCACCTACTGGAGGTCTCTACATGAGTAGATGTCTCTACTCGATCTCCTCTCAGCTTCCCTTGTTGTGGCTGCTCCACAACCTCCTGAAGTTGCTGCACCAATCGTGGCTCCTCCACAATCATCTGAGACTTCTTCTGGCTCTGCATGTTGAGAGGTAATACATGCTCCCTCTTAACCACTAAGTCTCCATCAGTTGCCTCGCTGCTCAAGGCTTTGCATGCAACTTGAACCTCAAGAGCATACATGTTCTTGACCCGTGAACCAATCTGCTTCACCTGTTTAGTGATGATGTGTCTAAGGGAAACCTTCCCTTACTGAAGACTACATCATAGCCTCTATCTTCCAGCATCGCGATCGACACCAACTTTCTCTTCAGTCCTGGTACATACTTGACATCGGTCAAGGTAAGGCGAGCTCCATGCTCCCTTTGAAAAATAACCGTGCCTACACCTGAGACACTATACTTCTCATCATTACCCATCACTATGAGTATCTGGAGGTATTTCTCCTCCAAAGTACTGAACAAACTGTTGTCACCGGTCATGTGGAAAGAAGCTCCACTGTCAAGAAACCAACCACTTCCCACCATGGATGAAACCATGCATGTGAAGAGTGTGAAATCCAACTCAAACTGTGAAGCAAGTTCCTCACCTTCAGTTCCTTCCTCGGATCCCTTCTTGGATTTCCTCCGTGGACAATTTGCAGCATAATGGCCCACCTCATGACAACGAAAGCATCACACTTTCGATTTTTCAACCTTCTTCCCATCATTGGAAGAACTGGATTTGGAAAGAGAACCCTTCTCCTTCCCCTTCTTTGCTTTGGCAGCCAAAGCACAATTTTCTTTATCAGATGCCTTTGATGAAGATCCGTCCTTGGTATTCCGCCTGATCTCCTCTTGCACAATATCTCACCAAAGTCTCTCCCATCTTGGCAATTTCTCCCGACCATTGACAGAGTCCTGATAGGAATGCCAACTCTCCGGAAGAACAAGGAGAGCCAAGCTCACCAAGTCCTCATCATCGACAGCCACCCCCACACTTCCCAGCTTATCCCGCATTGGGTGAACTTCGTGAGATACTTGGGCATACTGTCTCCATTCTCACACTTAATGTTTCTGAGTTTATACTTGAGCACCAAATTCCTCTGGTTGCTCTTGCTTTGGAATAAATCTGTCAACACTTTCCACATCAAGTATGGAGAAGCCTTTCCATGTAGGCTGGATACAATGTGATCCTTCACGCCCTCCAATAGAATCCTTAGACACTTTGTTGTCTTCTTTTTCCAAGCCACAGCTTCAGCAGCATAAGTAGGTTTTGGGACTTCAACATCTATGAAATCCTTCAACCCATTGTCATCTAACACGGCCTCCATCCTGTCTTTCCATGCAATATAATTCGAGCTGCCTTCAAGGGCATACTCCAATCGCAATCTGTTGAAAGACATTTCAACTTTGACACCAAGAAAACACTGCTGCAAATTCGAATTCCACCAGCTCAAAACTCAACCGCTTCTGGTCCAAAATTCGTGAGAACAAAGATTTTCTTGTACAGATATTGACTATATGGGAATTCACCAAATATCTCACCTTCCAAAATAAGGATGAATCCAGAGGCTACTTGGCCCGATTATAGACTCTGCCTGAAGAAATAAAATGTAATCACTTTCTGAATAATAGATTTGATGATCAACTCTGCTCTGATACCATGTAGAAATTTTGAACAATATAACACTTATTCACAAAAATTATCCTGATTATACACTATTTTCAGAATGCATGCATAATACATAACCTCCTCTACTATTGATCATCAATTTGCAGTATTCAGAAGCAATCGCATGCGCACATTCAAGCATCAATCACACATATCAACACAATATATCACGGGGAAAGCATACAGTTGAAAACCCCAACCTATATGTATATTATATTGATTGAGAACATGTAACAATACATAGTACAATACTCCTCACAAGTACTCAGTACTATCTCCACCTGTTACACACAAACTAGCTCAGATCTGAATCAATCACAGGTTAAAATCTCCTCCGCTGCTTGCCTGCCGCCAGTGCACAATCCTGCATGAGAATAGATGAGAATGGCTGATCCAAACTCGTATTTCCCTTGGCTGAACCACACAATCCTCATTGGCAATACTCAATCCATTGATTGTGCAAAACTCATGCACAACTATAGTCACAACTGACAACTGTCTTGCCCTTTCACTCACCTCTAACACTTGTCTCCACTGAACTGTCCATGCACTGAGTTAACTGATGTATTCTTTAGTTGATTTACGAGTTAATAATTAGTGAATTAATTCACATCACTCATCACTAGTGTATTCTTCAGTTAGACTAAATACAACTAGTTCAACCAAGTCAAACTGAAACAATCCATGAACTCCTCAATCAACTCCACCAAACGAAATCACTTGAGTTCTAACTGAAGTCCATCATGCAATAGCTCAACTAACCCATAAGAAAAGCATATTTCCTTCTTGCAGTTGCTTGTGCCACATCCGTAGCTCGAACTGAAGTGCTCCAAGAGGATAAGATAATGTTTATAGTCCAAATATTATTAAGAGCTAATAATATTCGACTGTTCTATTTTTAGCCCGGAATTCTAAAAATAGACTCCGCCCATATGTCTAAAAATAGAAGTCCATCTATTTTCACCAACATGACCAATCCTCCTCAAATAACATCCTGCAACTCATAGAACATGATCCATATGTCTAAAAATAGACATAGTCTAAAAATAGACTTTGCGCCAAAAATAGCTTGTGGGCCCACTTAGTGAAGGCGATTCCCTTCCACTAAGTTCCATCATCTTGTTGCATTTTCAACATCAAGTGTCCTATTTTATGGCATCCTAGACACCTAAATGGACTACCCCAGAAGTCCACCTATTGGTGAATGGAAAATGGCTCCCAACATATGTCCAAAGCTACAGGAAATCCCTTAGAGTAATCTACCTCGAACAAAAACCATGCAACTATTTTCTCAAGGAGACCAATAATACCTTCTTCCACATAAAATATCTTTCCAATATTATTGGCAATTGTCGATATTTCCTTCTTTGTCCAAAGTTCCAAAGTGAGGCTAGGAAGTTTTTCCTAGATAATATTCCATTTTGGAACTTATTTTATTAGGTCGAAACCCACAGTCCATCTCTGAAGACATAGAAAATCTTTTCCTTTTAGTGATGGAAGAGAAGCAACTTTTCTATGTTCGCAACCTCCAAAAAGTGGAAATCAAACCAACCCTTTATCATAACACTTAGCTTGGGCCTATACCTATTTTCCAAGATGGATGACCAAAATCTATTGACCCATTCCTTAATCTAAGCCCCTGACATTTTAATGTATTCCCATCTACCCACCAATACATGTTCTTTAAGCCTCATAGCATCTTCCCAATATATGTCCACACCAAGGATAAGTTTTTGGACTTCTGAATCAACTTTGATGGGTTTCTTACCCTGATGTCTTGAGTATGTCGACTTATCTTCTTTGCCTTTCTAGCCCTCATTATTAAGCCCATGAGCTTCCTTAGTATGAGCCTTCATAGAAGGAACAAGAGATAAAAGTATAGTGGAAGCAAACCCCCTGTCAGAGAATTCCTTTTTCAACTACTATGGTGACTTCAATCAAACCATCAACATCGATAATACTATCAATCGCAGATGTAATGTCTTCTATTTTCAATGGGATACATACTCCATCCTTTTTCGACCAGCGAAAATGCAGAGTCAATCAACATAGGTGTTATAGCCCCACCTGAAAACATGCATTTGTTGAGTCCTTTGCTACTATATCAAAACTTCTAGAGACTTCCTTTTTACCACCTTTACTCGTTAGGACCGACCACTTGATCACTCCCTGATCTGTACTATAGCATAAATCAAATGATATTATTTTTTTCAAATATGTTTCACTTCAGAGAATTGGAAATTTTTTGTCCGCAGATGCTAATGCCACATCACAGTGGATTGGTAGAAAAATATTCATGAGTCGCAATTTTATCTTACATCTCCAGGAACATGTGGTCCCACTAATTCCCCAAATATATTGTCCATGTCGGCCCCCGACAGTCTCACTATGATAATAAGAGTCAGAGAAAAAAAACCACACTACTCAAAAAAGTGCCCTTAGACAGGTTCGACTAGCTTGGCTCAATAAGGAAAGGTCATTCCAAATTTGGCTGGTTGAGATATTTGAACATGACCATTAAGGAGATCCAGGATAAAATCTAACCATGGTGTGAATGATAGTGATCGAATAAGAGAATGATCTCTCTGAGAGAGAAGAAAAATCCCAAGGAAAATCTTTGCAATGGATTCCCAACTCCCAAAAGGCACCAACCATAAATGGGCCGACCTCCTTCACGAACACTCACCCAACCAATTAATTGTTTTGAAAATTCGAATCCGAAAGAAACATCTTTCAAAACTTGGTTAGTTGAGATTATCTGCATAAGCCCTTTAAAGAGATTGAGGATGCAATCTGACCATGGTATGATTTAAAGTGGTTGAATAAGAGAATTACCTCTCTAAAAATGCTGACAAATCCTGAGAAAAATCTTCCAGTGGACTACCATCTCCCAAAAGCTACCAACCATAAATGGGCCAACGTCCTACACCTACAGCCACCCAACCAAATAATTGTTTTGAAATCTTGAATATGAAAGAATGCCACCACCAATCGCAGACCATAAACAAACAAGGCACCACCAATTAGGGATACACATCGAAACCCATGGGAACCATATACTAAGCACACCCAGAAGAAGAAAAAAATCTTCAGTAATCAACAGAAAAAAATGATAATATCAACCACCTTTTAACATGCAGGGGTCAAGCATTATGCAACACATAACATATAGACAATCAGATAACCAACTGACTGGGAGAGGATATTGTGACTGATGACTTTCTTCAATATTTTTTATAGCCTTATAGGAAGCATTCAATACAATAATGATAGACTCTAAGTCAGCATAGATTGCACTAAACCCAATGGTAATAACATCTCCAACCAAAGCATTATTTACTTAATTCTACATGGTTATCTGGTAGTTTCTTCCCCCATGTACAAAACATCATGACTAATGTGCTACCTTAGCAACATTGATTCTTAGTAAGTGAATGAAAGAGATCATGGAACATTTCAATACCTAACATTTTGCGCACCTCCACTAAATTATTTTCTCAAAAACAATTAATTTCCTTCTGAAGAAACATATTAAGCTTCCTCTAATAATGCAGGTCTCTTGATTTCCTTATCTTTTCGGCCTTTAGAGTGTCCATAATGATCAAAACAATAATTAAAATTGCTGCAACAATCAACCCCTCTAGTTGAAAGTGTTTAGGCACATTTGGGGGTGACATTCTTTTCCCTAATATTCATCACCCTCTCACCATTTCATGAGAGTCACTCTCTCCCCATTGTCAAATGTAGCCTTCAAAACCTCCTAAACTTAAAACATTTGAAAATAAATTCTGAAACAGATATTGCATGCCTATCAACAACAACAAAAGAATTCTAGTACAGATGCATGTTCACTTGTCCATTTCCATTTTCTTGTTAATGCTTCAGCAACCCTATTATTTTTCATCTAGATAATTTGACAGAACCACTACCTTCAGAATCTCCTCTCGTTGAATTCTCTCATCAGCTAGTCATGAACCGATAGAAAAGCACACCCATCTTATGAATTATTTCTTCCATTTTATTCCATTTCAACCCTCAATCAATCCTCCACATACAGCTTGCTCTACACATATATTCATCTTAAAATTAGTAGTCTTGGCCATGCGTAAATGTGGATTGTGTGTAATTAGCTTTTGAACGCACTTCTAACTTCAACTAAACTATACCCACCATTATTATTCATTTTTTATTAATAATCATTAAATTAGGAGTCCATGGGGTTTGAACCCAAAACCTCCACAAGAACAAGTAACTTAATATGACCATGCCAACCATTGGGAGATCATAATTTTAACTCCAATCATAAGATCTTGTTCGTCTTTGATCTTTATATTAATTTTTTTAATTTGAAGATAGGGTTGCAAATTTAAAATTCCAAGATAATTACGAAGAGAATAGCTTAAATATTTTTTGAAATTCCTTGAGCTAATTTCTTAAAATTAATGTCAAAATATGCTCATTTTTTATATTACTTTATTATTTGATATTTAGAGATACAACGATGAATAAAAGTTTTTGTGTTTATTGTTTTTTTGGTTTCTTTAAAGAATGTGAGATAATTTCTCAAAATTAATATCAAGATATGTGAATTTTTTTATTTTTTTTATTTATATATGTTCCTTTATTATTTATTATTTGGGATTTAAAGATACAATAATCAATACAAGTGAATTTTCTTGTAGATCTAAGAAAGATAGATGAATGAAAATTTTAAAAGTCTTTTATCTTGAGAATCTTTCTTCTTTGTGAAGAATAATTTCTAAATATTTTATATCATTGTTGGTAGATCTAATAAAGTGAGATGAATGGCATTTTTTTAAGTCTTCTATGTTGACAAATTTTCTTTCTGTAAAGAATAATTTTTAAATATCTTATATCATTGTTTGAGATTTAAAAATAAAATTGTGGAAAAATATATATGAATTGAGTTTGTCGCAAACAAAGGAAGATAATATTTTCCATATAAAAAAAAAAAATTTTATATAAAAAATGTTTGTATTTATTTATAATTATTCTAAATAATTTTATTTTTTATTTTTTATTCGTTTAGTATATTTTTATGTTCTCCATACCCTAATAATATGTAGTTTTTAATTTTAAATATTTTATTTATGATATTTTAAATCAAAGATTTTGATAAATAAATATACATGGAAACCATGATTAAACAATACATATTCTTAATTAAGCATATACCCCGGATATTTGATAGTTAATAACATGGTTTTACAAGAGATAGCATGGAGAGTGAAGAGGAAATTTAGAATATAATTACAAGAAATTTCATGCATACAAAGGGGATCCATGGAAAGAGATCTATTTACTCGAGAAATTTAGCGTAAAGATTGAAAGAAGAGTAGTGAATCTTTAGTTTCTTAACGATTGTCATGATAGCATCATTAGACAAAATTTAAATATTACTGTGGATAATCCAAATTCTTCTTCTACAAAAGATAACGAAAAAATTCTGAAATCTAACCTTATTTCCCTATACAGAGGGGTTGCATGGAAAGAGATTTGTTTACTCGAGAAATCTAGGATAAAGATTGAAAGAAGAGAATCAAACCTTCAAATTATTAAGGATTGTTGTGATAGAATCATTAGACAAAATTCAAATTTTACTGTGGATAATCTGAATTCTTCTTCTACAAAAGATAACCACAAAAATCTGGAATCTAACTTTATTTCCCTATATGGAGAGGATGCATGGAAAAATATATGTTTACTCGAGATATCTAGTATAAAGATTGAAAGAAGAGCATTAGACCTTCAATTTATTAAGTATTTTCGTGATAGAAACATTAGACAAAATTCAAATATTACTGTAGATAATCTGAATTCTTCTTCTACAAAAAATAACCAAAAAAGTGTGAAATCTAACAAGAAATTTGATGTGTATTTGTAAACTAAGAACATAGTTACAACCAACTTTATGAGTATTTACAACAAATTCTTTTTCCACCTCCTGCCAACATACCATGATGGATTACTTTTGGATGTTTCCTTCTTTCTTTATTATGTTTTAAATTTTAGTTATGATAATTTTAGCAATTTACATAATCACATACCAAAAATAATTTACTTATTTATACAAGAAGTTTTGTCTTGAAAAGTATTCTCTTTATTTACTACTAAAGAGATCCTTTAGATATTTTTGCTACATTTTATTTGTTTACCAATACTAATTTGCAATAACTATAAAAAAGCACAATTACATTATCGTATATGCAAATTAATTACCACTTAGAATTTTTAGAGAAATTATTTGATTTAATTGTTTTTCATTTAAAAAAAAATCCTACCTATTATAGCGTCCAACAAACAATGGGATATTCCAAATGTTTAAGAATAACTACTCCATAACAAATATCTAATTCAGTTATGATCTTTTAATCAAATTATAATGTATGTTATTTTAATATCTAATATGACCTATAGATTCTTTTGTTGACCCATCGATGGACTTTCTACTTTGAGCAAAGCAATATTGTTCTAACTAACAATGTATTCTCACATTCTATTTACTATTGAAATATGTAACATTTGCAACATGTGTACAACATCCACATTATATAACTTCTGCCAAGCTCTTATAGCTCACCCTTTTAATGGCGTATAAGATAGTTACAATTGATCCTCTTCTTTGTTAGTTAAACAATTGATTTCGATTGTACATTTTATTCATTTCCAATTGCCTGATTTTAATGAGTTATTTTTACAATTGTTATTGATGTGACATATGTGTGTTACTTTAAATTTAGTTATCCATTGTTCTCTTTGTTATTCAAGTTATGTATCCTCTAACAGAACATTAATCTTAGTCACTTCCATGAGTTTGAGTGCTAGTTTATTAACAATCCCACTTGACTTAGTCTTTCATTTTCTAACTACTTATTCACCACACTTCATAAACAAGTCAATAGTAGAGCATACTAGGTCTTGTATCGATGTGCTTCATCAGCATTCATTCAAGGCTTCCATATGTTAGCCACTAATGTGTTCATCCATTTTATTTTGCTCAATAAGTAACATAATTAGTTCTATCTTATGTCAATCCTCTATCTATTATATTTCCCAAACCAACTTATACTCTAGTATAAACTTATCTTACTTACTACTCAAATTTTCAATACAATGTCTTACCCTAAATAATGTTATTTTTATCTACCAAACTTCCTACATTATCAAGATCCATTTCAAAGATCCCCCTCAAGAAATTTTTAAGTACTGAAGAAAAAGAATGTTGGTTCTATTTTAAACCATTTGAAACAGTGAGACATCAAATGAAATTTGTTAAGGACAAAATTGTTCAACATCAATTGAAAGGAGTCTATAAAACTAAATGCTCCCATGGAAAAATCTATATTAGTGAAACTAGTAGATCATTTAAAACAAGAATAGAGTAAAGGAGCAGTTTGTTGACATTAAAAATCAACGCTCTCACTCCTTTGCTTTGACAGAACATTACCTACTCACTAAGCATCATATCTTCTCATAAAACACTTCTATCATTTCTAAGGAAGATCACTACTCCAGAAGAAGATTTAGAGAGGCTCTTGAGATATTAAGACATCCAGAAAACCTCAATAGGGATGGCGGACTCAGAATTAGTAGAAATTGGCTCCCAATACATTAATTTATAAAACTAATTTATTATTCTCGTAATTAATTCTAGTGTATCAATTTATTGGCTTATTAATAAATAAATCAATAATATATTAACATTTATTAAATATTATTAGTACAAATATATTGATTTAATGTTATATTTTATTATACAATAGTTTATTGATATATTTACTAATGGATCAAGGTATTGTATTATTATTAATGTATAAATACTTTCGTACTAATTCATTAATAATATAAAGTGCATTAATCTATTTATTTAAATATATTGGTTATCTATATTATATTAATATAATAATATTATGTCATAACTATTAATAATAGTAAAATAGTATCATAATTTATTAATGATTCCTTAATTTATAGTCTATCCCTTAGATTATTATTCTATCAATATTTTTATTCCTTTATAGTAATAATTTCAATATAATTAGTTCTAATACTTTTAATTTCATTTAAAAACAAAAATTAATATATTATTATGTAGCTAATTCTATTACATTATTATTAAATAAATATTTTCGTTTGGTCTATTATATTGCCATTTAATTTTTAACTTTAGCTTTTAGAATTTACTTTATGTTGGCTTAATTTTTTTTTCTTATTTCCTTTTTATTATTAATTTATTTTCCCCTAACTTTTCCTCTCATCAATTTACATTTTGATGATGGGACAAGTCAATTGAAAATGGTAACTATGGATAAAACTAGGGAAGCAAATTATTCAAATTCTAAAGAAACTTGTAAAGAAGGATCGTTAGAAGGGAAACTTTGAATGAGATTAGTCTACTCTAAAAATTAAGATTAAAGATAGATAGAAGGATGGCAGAGCTATGTTTCCTCAAAATTTGTATAGGCAACCTCCTTATACCATCGTTGGCCAGCAATAAACATAGACTTCCATCAAATAACAACTCTAAAGCATTTAATGGGTTAAGTTAGGGTCTAATGCGGGGTGAAATCAAAAGGACCACATTTTAGTTAAGCTCTCTATTTGAAAAAGTATTTAGACTACACCTTAAACCTTTGGAACATTATTGATGTCAGCTCCTTTATTAAATCCAGTAAGGAAGGATACAATGCACCTGGAAGACAAAAGTTAAAACTATATAAACTTAGAAGACAACATGATTTGGATTCAGCTGAGCAAGACTTTGTGACTCTTCTTTATGGGAGGCTTATTCGCGAGGCCAAAGCAGGGAGGGGTGAAAGTTCTCTGGCCAATTCGTGGAGTAATCGTTCCTCTCTCAGGTTTTATTGAAGTTTTTGGACTGGACATTTCAGGTTGTGTATCATATTCTACTTTTGACATAAACATAGATTATAAAAGGAACTCAGCAGCGCTATAAGCTCGAACATTGACAACAATAGTGATTTTTCTTTCGTGGTGAATGCAGTAAATGGAAATGACAAATTAAACCTTTCAGGTAACCCAATCGGTGGATTAGAATCCTATGATCTCAAATAGATAATAAGAACACCTCAAATATTAGTAAGGTCAAGTTTGAAATTAATAAAAAAGTTACTTCAAACCATAATATTTGCAATATAGATTATAACCCTAACATGCACATTTCAAATCCAATAATAAATAAACTACACACTCTCTTCATAACCACTTGAATGATAATAAAATTTCAAATGAGAGTAATTTAATTTGTAATATGTCAAGAAAGAATATAACTCAAAATTACAATAACGATATTAATGATATTGAGACTATAAACAATTGTGATGATAATTTGAGCAGTGCTCATAGGAATAATAACTAGCCTAAAATTTCAAATGAGAGTAATTTAATTTGTAATATGTCAAGAAAGAATATAACTCGAAATTACAATAACGATATTAATGATATTGAGACTATAAACAATTGTGATGATAATTTGAACAGTGCTCATAGGAATAATAAACTACCCTAGAAATAATTATTGCCTTCAACCAAAAACTAAATTGAGTAAAAGCACAAAGATAATCAACCTATTTAATCACCCTTTGAGCAATATTAAAACTATCTTTTTCAATAAGGGACTCAACTTTGTCATTGCCCCTAAAGGCATCCCAACTGAAAGTATCATATGTTGTATTGACGATAGAATACAACACGTTGATAGTGATGAAAAGAAGAAGATATAATGCAAGATTGTGCCTTAGTTCTCAGAAAGGTTAAACCTTCCAAAATAACTTGTCCAAGCACTAAAAAATCTAAAATATGATGTTAACATTGTTATACTCAAAGAGGATAAGGAAGGTGCCACCGTAATCCTTGATAAAGAAAGATACATTGAAAAAATGAAGGACCACCTCAATTTTGGTAGCTAAAGGAAGCTTGACAAGAACTCCATCTCTAAAGTATCTAAGGAGGTTAAGAAATCCATTAAGGAATCCAATATTGATGAGAAAATTAAGAAAAAACTCCTCCTAACTGATGAGATAACACCAACAATCTACAATCTCCCTAATTCTCATAAAAATATAGTTCCCATGAGAGCTATTGTTAATATCATTGGTTTTCCCACATATTAATTTTCCAAGTATATGGCTCGAAAATTGAGCCCCCTTGTTGACCACACTGATTCCTTCATAAAAGATTCATATGAATTTGTTAAACTAATTAAGGATGAAAATGTCAATATGGATGACTTAATCATTAGTGTTGATTTAGTTTCATTATACATAAATATTCCCTTAAAATATGTTATCCAATTTCTTTATGAGGTTATTGACGTTGAGAAAACTAAGCATGCATAAGTTTTCCTAAGCTCAATATTATTTAGCTTCCAAGGAGAATAGTATGAACAAGTCACAAGCGTTGCAAAGGGCTCCCCTCTTTCTCCAATTGTAGCCAACCTATAGATGGAAAAGATTGAGCATAAAGTAATTGAGTCATACCTATTGAAACCTAAAATATTGAAGAGATATGTCAATGATACTAATGTAAAATGCAAACATGGTAAAGAAGGACTCAATAAATTCCCAGTGCATCTAAATGGAATATCAAGTGACATAAAATTCATTATGGAACTAGAAGACAATAATTGTATTAATTTCCTAGATGTATTGATTACAAAAAATGAAGATGGGACCTTGGAACAACAAGTATTCAGGAAAATGACACATATTAATAGTTACCTACATGTGGACTCCCACTATTACTGTTATGAAACCAGCTCAAGAAAAGATAGAAAAGATAAATCCACGCCTTAGAATTCAGCCTCTTCGAGGGGGCAACCTCCTTTAAATTACATAAATGAACAATTCTTCAATGATTCAAATGACAAAACCTCCTTTATATATATAGGAGTCTAAGGAGTCACAATATAACCCAACCGACCTAAAAATAATAATATAAAGGCACAAAAATAACAATAGAGGGATTCTATGGGGCACAGTAATAAAAATATGGGGGCAATAGGGGCACAACAATGTTAATAAGGGATACAACTACAATATTAATGGGGTAATCACTAGTATTATAGGGACCTATCATGCCCCTCTCCTTCAAAAAAGGTGTTCTCCTCAATGCTTGAGTAGTTCTGGATGCTTCTGTATAAAATTCTCATCCTCCCATGTGGAATCTTCAGCAGATAAGTTCTTCCACTTGATGAGATACTCCGAAATTGATTGATTTCGTAGCTGTCAAGTTCTTGTTTCTGTGACTGCTTCCGGTTCCAATATAATTTTTCCTTCCTCGTCAAGTTCTGGCAATATTGTTTGAACTAGGAGCTTGTCGCCTATAACCTTCTTTAAACATGAAACATGGAAAACTGGGTGCTCTCGAGATGCTGCAGGAAGCTCCAATTTGTATGCCATAGTACCAATCTTTTGCAACACCTTGTACGGACCATAATACTTGGTGATAATTTATTATCCTTCTTAGCTTGCTTGAGGGACATTTGTTTATATGGTTGTAGCCGTAGGAATACCCAATCGCCTACATCAAAACTTCTTTCGTTGCGATGTTGATCTGCCTATTGTTTCATTCTGTTTTGTGCCAACACAAGGTTATCCTTTAAGAGTTGGAGGACCTGTTGTTGATGTTCAATGTGATGTTCCACTGCTTGAACCTTAGAATTTTCTCTTAAATATGATGTGATGGATGGTGGCTGATATCCATTAAGTGTCGTAAATGGGGTCATTTTTGGAGCTATATGGAAGGAAGTGTTATACCACCATTCAACCAGAGGCAACCATTTTACCCGTTGTGTCTGTTTATCAGATACAAAGCAACGAAGATATCCTTCCAAACATTTCTTTACTATCTCAGTTTGCCCATCAGATTGAGGATGATAAGACGAGCTATGATCTAACTGAGTACCAAGACAAGAAAATAATTCTGTCCAAAAATTTCCAGTGAAAATGGGATCTATGTCACTTACAATAATGTCTGGGTTTCCATGTAGCTTTTGAATTGTTTCCATAAATGCAGTAGAAACTGTACTGGATTTCAATGGATGTGATAATGCACAAAAGTGTGCATACTTTGTAAGTCTGTCAACTACCACCATGATGACACTCTTTCCCTCAGACTTGGGTAAACCTATGATAAAATCCATTGAAACCTCTTCCCAACATTGACTTGGAATGGATAAAGGTTGTAATAGACCCGGGGTCTTAATTGTTTCAACTTTATTTTGTTGGGAAACCAAACATTCTGCCACAAACTTTTGAATATCTGGTTTAAGGACATCCCAAAAAAATTCCTTCTTAACCCTGTGGTAAGTTTTTAAAAATCCTGAATGCCCTCCTAAGGGAGAAGTGTGCAATTCCATAAGAATCTTTTGTTTGAGTTGCGAATTCTTACAGAGGTATAAGCGATCTTTGTACCATAATGAATCATTTTGCTAGCTAAATGTATCAGACGTACTGGAATCTTGTTGTAACTTTTGAATAAGTGCCCACACTTCTTCATCATTCTTCCACTCCTCCCTTGCTTCATTTATCCAATCTGGTTGGATAATAGAAATGGCGCACAACAACGCTTCTACATCCTCATCCTTTCTTGAGAGTGCATCTGCCACCACATTTTGCTTCCCTTTTTTGTAGATGATTTCAAAGTCATAACCCAACATCTTTGTGACCCACTTTTGTTTCTCTTCAGAAGATAATCTTTGTTCTAAAAAGTATTTAAGGCTATCATGATCTGTTTTTACCTTGAAGTGTCTTCCCATTAGGTAGGGTCGCCATTTCTTAAGTGCATGTAGTTTTGCCAACATTTCCTTCTCATAAATAGCTTTGTGTAAAAACTTTCCCTTGATTGGACGACTTTCAAAAGCAATGGGTCTTTCATCTTGCATTAAAAAAACACCAATTCCATTTCCCGAAGCATCACATTCCACAATAAAGGTTTTTGTGAAATCTGGTGTAGCTAAGACCGGTGCTTGGCACATTGCGTATTTAAGATGTTCGAAGGCCTTTGTTGCTTCTAGAGTCCATGAAAATGTATCTTTCTTCTATAATGTTGTTAGAGGTGCTGCTATTCTCCCATAATTCTTAACAAACTTGTGATAATACCCTGTCAACCTGAGAAATCCTCGCAGATTCTTTATGGATGTGGGGATTTTCCATTCCTTAATGACTTTAATTTTGCTAGGGTCTACCTTAAATCCTTCACGAGATACAATATGACCCAGATATTCCACCTCTTGTATTCCAAAGAAACATTTGGATCCTTTTGCATATAATTGTTTCTCCTCCAATAGTTGTAGCACCCTGTCAACATGTTCAACATGATCCTTCCAATACTTGTTGTAGATTAGTATATCATCAAAAAATACTAACACAAATTTTCTAAGGAAGGGTTTGAAAATGGAATTCATCAAACCTTGAAATGTAGAAGGTGCATTGGTAAGGTCAAAAGGCATGACCAAAAATTCATAATGACCCTCATGAGTTCTAAATGTTGTTTTGGAATTTCTTCTGTCTTCATTCTGATTTGATGATATCCTGAACGAAGGTCCAATTTGGTGAAGTAAATTGATCCACGTAATTCATCCAATAATTCATCAATGACAGGAATGGGAAACTTATCTTTAATAGTGAGCTTGTTGAGCTCCCTGTAATCCGGACACATGTGCCATGATCCATCCTTCTTGTGCACCAATACTACTGGAGCAGAGAAAGAACTTTGACTAGGTTGAATTATAGCAGCCTGTAGCATTTCTGTAACCATACGTTTAATTTCACTCTTTTGGGCATAGGGATATCTGTACAGCCTGATGTTTGGAGGAACACTTCCTAGAATCAGATGAATAGCATGATCATGATCACGAATAGGTGGGAGACATTTGGGAGTCTCAAATACCTTGGAATGATTGTCCAAGACTTTTTGGAGATCTGGAGAAATAGATGAGTCCAATGTGGAAACATCTAGCGAACATAATTGTGCAATTACACCTCTTAGTTCCTTTTTTAGAAGCTTTGTCATACCATTAGAGTTGATTATCTTTCCTGGTTTCCCTGTAGTACCCCTTAATTCAACTTCCTTTCCTTCTACAGAAAATTTCATGAAGAGTTCTTGAAAATTGAAAGCTATTGTACCCAAGGATTGTAGCCATTGGACTCCTAGTACAACATCAACACCCCCCATTGGAATGGAAAGCATTGGGCTAGTCAATACATATTCTCCCATGTATAGCTTGATATTATGGCACTTTCCAGAGAAATTTATTGTTCCTCCATTTGCAATCATCACTTGACACTCTGGTGTTGGATATAGGAAGTAATTCAATTATTTTGCTACCTTACAATGAATAAAATTGTGGGTACTTCCTAAATCAATCAACATTATTACCTTTTTCTTCTTGATTTGTCCTTCTATCTTGATGGTTTGAGGAGTGGTAATTCCAGCCAATGTATTACAAGATATGGTTGGATTCATTTCTTCTTTATCTAGGCTTTGTTCTTGGAGTATATCCTCTTCCTTTGACCTTTCTTGCTCCTTTTCTTCTTCCTCTTCACAATCTATGTAGAATAATTTCTTCTCAACACACTTATGACGTTTAGTGTATTTGCTATCACAACTATAACAAAGCCCTTTTGCTCTTTTTTCTTCCAATTGTTGTGGTGTCAACCTTATAGGTTGTGGAAGGCTAGGGGTAACAACACTTCCATCTTTATAGTTGTGACTGGTATGCTTCCCGGTTGCCATAATTTTGCTCTCCATTTTTCTTGCTAACCTGAATGCCTTCTCTAATGAATCAGGTTCCCAAAGGCGAACATCATGTTGGATATTTTCCTTTAAAGTCCCTATGAACACATCAATGCTATGCTCCTCTGGAATATTTTTTACCCTTATGTTCAATTTTTGGAACTCTTCAATGTGCTCCATTATTGAACCCTTTTGTTTGAGACTTATCAATTGGCTAAAAAAAGTGTCGCTTTTTGTATCCTCATAATGTGCTGTCAATTCTTCCGTAAAAATTGCCCAAGTGATAATTTGTTTACGAGAGCAAAGCCATTGATACCATACAAATTGATTTGGTTCCAAATATAAAGTTGCAATACGTACCTTTTGTGTGTTTTTCACATTATTGAGATCAAAAAATTGCTCCATCTGTAATATCCATGTTGCGAGATCCTTGCCATAAAACTTCCTCATATCGATTTTTGGAATATGGCGGGTCTTCTATCCAACATTAGAGTCTATGGAATCATGATTAACATTTCTTTTGTTCACATCATGAGTTTCCTTTACAACCTTTTCACCATTAGTAAGTATTTCTTGTAGAACATTTGTCAAACCTGTCTTCAAATCTGCCATGTCTCTCTTCAAATCTGTCTTCGAATCATCCATCTTAGCTTCCATGCCCCTTATCTTAGATTCCACACCATTTATCTTAGATTCCACGCCATTTATCTTAGCTTCTGTTAGCTTTTGTGAGCGTGACATTTGTTGCACTTGTTCTTGTAATTTTGATATATCATGTAGAATTTCTTCCTCTTCTTCATGAGTCATGCTTGAGCTTTGAGGTTCCTTACTAGGATTTTGCATTTTCTTTCCTCGGGGCATCAGTTACCGATAATAATTCTTTATTATGCCCTTTGAATTCCTTCAAACCAAGCTTATGCAAAAATTTAAAAAAACTACACACCTTTTTTCACTTTGTAGAAGCCTGATATTGAATCTGATGTATCTCTGTAATTTCACATCATCTAGTTCTGAAATTGCAACTTTTAGTAGCCTTATGCATCCTGTTTTCAATGCCACCAGTCTGATCCAAATTGGCTTCTCCAAGGAAGAGTTATGCAAAATCTCCCACAATGACCTACTTATAGACTAGTTCAGTAGAGAAAACTTGTACAACATACCACGAGTCATTGTTTCAACCTTTGGCTCTAAAAAAATATATACAAGAAACTACAGTCTGTCCTCTTTCTGTACCTTCTTACGAAATTTCAATCCGATGCTCAGAAAGAAAGTTCTGATGATTTTCCCCAGGTCACCTGTTTGGAATGTAATTTAGGAGTTTGCAAGAAGACCAACTTCCTCAGATCATATCTCCGTAAATATAGTGCGAAAATTTCTGAAATTTACACCCAAGATTCACTGCGATGTCTTATCAAATGGGTTTTTCTTTTAGCTTCTGAAACGTCGCAGAAAAAAAGTTATAGCGAAAATGCCACGATGACCTTTTGGGAGTAGCGAAACCCTAGAATCCAAAGCTCTGATACCAAATGTTATGAAACCAGCTTAAGAAAAGATAGAAAAGATAAATCCACGCCTTAGAATTCAACCTCTTCGAGTGGGAAACCTCCTTTACATTACATAAATGAACAATTCTTCAATGATTCAAATGACAAAACCTCCTTTCTATATATAGGAGTTTAAGGAGTCACAATATAATCCAGCCGACATAACATTAATAATATAAAGGCACAAAAATAACAATAGAGGGATTCTATGGGTCACAACAATAAAAATATGGGGGCAGTAGGGGCACAACTATGTTAATAAGGGATACAACTACAATATTAATGGGGTAATCACTAATTATAGGGACCTATCAATTACCCAATTCAAAAATTTGGGATCCTCAATAAGTCGGCATTAAGAGTTGTTAGGATATGCGATAAAGATCACTTGGATCAAGAGTTGGACCACCTTAGTAATGTTTTTCAGAGGAATTGGATACAAATATAAGGACATTTCTAAATCCATCATGAAGAAAAAGATAAGATGAAACCCACAAAAAAATCAGCTAACTTGTTATCTTCCAACAAAAAAAGCATGCCTTCTGTACATACGTGGTGTAATTGACATAATAGCTAAAGTAATCAGAAAACATGAATATTGGTTCTATTTTAAACCATTTGAAACAATAAGACATACAATTAAATCTATCAAGGACAAAACTGATCAACATTAGTTAAAACAAGAATAAAGTAGCATTGTGTTGACATTAAAAATTAATGCTCTCACTCTTATACTATTGCAGAACATTCCCTCCTCACTAAGCATCAAATCTGCTTAAAAAGCACTTATATCATTACTAAGGAAGACCACTGCTTAAAAAGAAGATTCTTAGAGGCTCTTGAGATTTTAAGACATATGAACACATCAATAAGGATGATGGACTCGAAGTTAGTAGAAGCTAGCTAAATACTCTCTTAGCTCTAAATTATTGGTATTTATCCCTTTACACTAATTTATAAAACTAATTTATTATCCTAGTCCATTGATTCTAATATACCAATTTATTGGGTTATTAATAAGTAAACCAATAATCTATTAACTATTATTAATACAAATATATTAATTTAATTACATATTTTATTATACAATATTTTATCAACATAATGGATGAAGGTACTATATTATTATTAATGAATCAATAGTTTTGTACTAATTCAGTAACAATATAAAGTACATTAATATATTCAATAAAATATTGGTTATCTATATTATATTAATATATTATAATATTATGTTATAATTATTAATACTAATAATATATTATATATTATAATATGTTTTAGTGTTATAAAATTGGCAAAAAATTGTTAAATAAACCTCCGCTACAACATATGTTTGTGATAGCAGATGTTTTAATGGAAATGATAATGAAACTTCATCACAACTAAAAAAATCTAGGCGGCAAAAAGTTTTAGCAGATGTTTTATTAGTGGTGCGCTTACTAGAAAAATCACACCGGTAGTGTAAGATTAAATAAAAGCACCAAGACTAGAAACAAATGTATGGAGCATTGATGCGCTAAATTTATAAAAGAACTAATGCTTTAATAATAAAAACTCATTGGCTCATACAATCTATGATACCATGCACTAGGGCGTTGAATGAAAACAACAATGGTGCCTGAAAAGTATACCGCCCAAGTGCTTAGGTCTTCCAAAAATGTCCCATATAGTACTTTTCACGAAGGACACCTAGGGAGGCAAAAAAACCTTGCATCCCTAGTGCTTTTATATTCTCCAATGCACCAGGTAGTTATGCATAATAATGCACCAGTGATGATGAGTTGTATAAACAACACTAGTGCTTTAAAAGTATAATTCTCAAGCACTTATGTTTTTGAAAAATCCTTGGTGCTATACTTTTCACAAAATGCACCAGAGGAGGGAAAAAAATATTGCAGTACCGATGCTTTTACATAATCTAATGCACCGATGTGTCAAAGGTAACGGTGCACTGATGTGTTAAAGGAAAATCACATTGGTGCATGAAATGTATATCTTTTCGGTGCGTATTTATTTTACAAACACACCAGGATGACATTTTTTATTATTTTAAATATCATTGTTGAGAACTGGTATTCGGAATTGTGCACATTAATATACGATGTCTCGGTATTGTTGGAGAGGTAAATCCCCTCTACGGATAGAGGCGATCCCTACTAGCCCAGCAAGGGTCTAGCAACAATCAAACAATGCTGCTGTGCATGTTCCTAATTACAATTAAACAAGAGGTAAAGAGCACCTACTTGGATTCCCGCGCCGTCGTTTGACGAAGAGATGTTGCCTTCGCTCCTTCGCTTTGGCTGGTCACAATCCTCCGCGATCTCCGCGAATAGATACCTGCACACACGAAGAGGAAACAAACACAAGCGTGAAATCTAGTAAAAGCAACCATACATCAGTCAGAAAAGATGTAATTCACATTTAACCATTGCAAGTACAAATGAGAATGGAACAATAATAGCAGTCATCTATTATTAATCAGAATAGAGAAGAGTACAACCAAATATTCTGACGTCGGTAACCTTCTTAGGAGGGGCCGGTCAGCATGTATCTCAAGCATTCACCTTTGAGGATGATTCTCCCAAGGCAAACAACTCTCTCTCTCACACAAGTAACACAAAACAACCTTCCCTAAGCAATCAATCACTTCCACACCTAGCACACCAAATACCTATAGTAGCAGCAATCTGAGCACTATAAGCTCTATACAATCCAAGCTATGTCTAACTAGCTGCTCATGGTAATGGTGGAAGTATATGTAGGAGAAGGAGCCTCCTAAAAGGGTGGAAGGATGAGCTTATCTTCAAGGGAAGGGTCGAACAGACATGCCATAGAAGGGAGTCGACGTTCACAAAGCTAACAACCAAGCCTGGAGTAATCTGGAAGGCTGGCTGTTTGAACAAATTCGCCCAAACTGGATCAACGCGGATTATGAGGCAACTGACGTGATGTCGCCGTGTGTACATAACTGGGACAGTCATGTCAGCGCGGAAGAACACGGGAAAGGCGCGCTGGCGACCAGCGTGGAAAAGTGATGTCCTTCCGAGCTGGCAGCGCACGGAATACACTATGGAGCGCCAGTCATCACGGGTATTTTGCAAACAGACGCGCTGATGAATAAAACTTTAGAAAAATGGGTTTTTGGGCTAGTTCAGAAGGCATGAACTTAGTGATTGGCATAGCAGGATGACTGACAGGAAGGCAGTGACAAATTACTGTGTAACAGATGCCCCGTAAAACATGAAGACCGAGAGAGTGGGAGGGGTGAAATGCTTTACAACACATGCCGAACTGGAACACCACCAGGAAGGACTGAAAATATCTAATAATCAAGTACATGCAGTCTAGGCATGGGCACAACCATCCAAAAAGACATGCGAAAAGGTCTGTTGGAATGGACGCAGCCACCCAGCTAAAGAGACCATAATAATGATAAGGTATGGTCGCAGCCATCCATGAAGACTCAGGTATGGGCGCAGCCATCCATCAATGAGTCATGTAATGATCATCCACAAAATCGCAACCTGGACCAGAACAGACAGGGATCCAGGGTCTTGCGCTCCGTCCCGATCCGAACAAAGTACAAGTTCAAGCATGTGAATATATGGGTTGAAGTCGAACATGCATGAACATCGTCTGATTACCAGTCAATGATGAAAACTGTTAACAGACGCGAGAGGTACCACCAGTAATGACAATGGCCCTCAAGGTACTATAGGTACAATCCGTGGCATGTGAATTAATGAGCTGGTGTTGAACACCCACGGAATCATTCGATCGGAGGCCAATGATGTAAACCTCGCGTCGAACACGAAGAACCTGCCATTGAGGCATGCAGGCTCTAAGGCACCTGAAGGGAGTCTCTAAGTCACCTTCCCGGATAATGGGCTGAAGTCGACAGGAAGTGACCTTGATCGAAGGTGGGCCATAATGTTTCCCACATCATCGACGCGAGACAGAGGAAGAATGAGTTGTGTGAGATAGCAGATGAGGTTGTATTATTGCAGAGGTCAACTTCTCTTGAACATATCGGCGGCACTGTAGCGGGTTTGGCAGTATTTGACATCAAATGAGCAGCGGGTATAGTAATGATGGCAATGAGCAGATGAGAGGTCGAATAGGATAACCCAAACCCATGGAGGCCAGTGAAAAACAAGATGAGATGGTCCCACCCAGACACGAAGCAGAAGAGTGCCATGTTCAAGAGCGACATAACCGACACGACTATGATTACAGTTCCATTTTCCCCACCATCTCTGGTGGGTACCCCGGTTATTTTTGGATGACAAGCTTGACGGGGATAGCATATGCTTGAAGAATGTCATTTCGACAATATCCGATGTCATCAAGTGTTTAACGAGCCTGACAAAGGAAAAACTCGGCGTCTTTTCTTGTTTAGAGAGTCTGAAAAGACAGCAAAAAGAAGACTCCAGGGGGGTCCTTTTTCGTACAGTTGTGTCTCTCGAGCCCGAAAAAGTATAAAACAATGCTCGAAAGAACCGCCCGACCATTACGATCGAGGAGTGCTTTTCATAAATAGTGTTTTTGACCCGAAAAAGTAAAAAAGTGGTCGAAAACACGTCGTTTTAGAGCCGATAACGAGTGCGAAACGAGAAACACCCGGCAATCTTTTTAAGTTATACGGTCGGAAAAAGAGCTTAAAATGACCGCCTCTCGTTCCCTTTAACGAGCTGAAAGGAGGCTCGACCATCTTTTCTCGTTTTATGTCGAAAAAGAGCTCAAAGACGACATTGTTGGGACCAAGTGATTTCAGGACCATGATGATTTTCACCGTCTATTCGAACCTGCACAGGAACACTACCCGCATAAATCCATTCGATATGTGTAAAAGACATATTAAAACATGCATTCAATAAGGCTAGGGCTAAATCCATGGAAAAAGATGGTAGAAACCCAAAAATATGGTCATTTATGAGTTTTTACTATAAATAGGGGGGGGTGAAAAATCATTTTTACCATTTTACCATTTTGGGACGTGAAGGACGTGGAGAAGCCAGAAAGTTGACGGAGTGATTTCCAGCTCGTACGGACACCGTTCTTCGAACCGTTTCTTCCAGGTAGGTTCTCCTCTCCTTGCCCTGCATTTTGATTATGTTTAGCAATTTTTTAACGGCGGAATACGCCCAATTGGGCGAATTTCTTGAGCATGGATGCGCTCTCGGTCAGCGCGGGTTTCCCACGCAGGTCCGCGTTGGCCATGGCAGCCCTTTGTTATTTTTCAAGGTTAGCACGGAAGAACACGGGTTTTCCGCGCTGACCTGAAGTTGGGTGCGTTTTGTTTGTTTGATTGTTGCTAGACCCTTGCTGGGCTAGTAGGGATCGCCTCTATCCGTAGAGGGGATTTACCTCTCCAACAATTTGGCGACTCCACTGGGCATGTTCCTAATTACAATTAAACAAGAGGTAAAGAGCACCTACTTGGATTCCCGCGCCGTCGTTTGACGAAGAGATGTTGCCTTCGCTCCTTCGCTTTGGCTGGTCATAATCCTCCGCGATCTCCGCGAATAGATACCTGCACACACGAAGAGGAAACAAACACAAGCGTGAAATCTAGTAAAAGCAACCATACATCAGTCAGAAAAGATGTAATTCACATTTAACCATTGCAAGTACAAATGAGAATGGAACAATAATAGCAGTCATCTATTATTAATCAGAATAGAGAAGAGTACAACCAAATGTTCTGACGTCGGTAACCTTCTCAGGAGGGGCCGGTCAGCATGTATCTCAAGCATTCACCTTTGAGGATGATTCTCCCAAGACAAACAACTCTCTCTCTCACACAAGTAACACAAAACAACCTTCCCTAAGCAATCAATCACTTCCACACCTAGCACACAAAATACCTATAGTAGCAGCAATCTGAGCACTATAAGCTCTATACAATCCAAGCTATGTCTAACTAGCTGCTCATGGTAATGGTGGAAGTATATGTAGGAGAAGGAGCCTCCTAAAAGGGTGGAAGGATGAGATTATCTTCAAGGGAAGTGGTTGCAAAGGGTCGAACAGACATGCCATAGAAGGGAGTCGACGTTCACAAAGCTAACAACCAAGCTTGGAGTAATCTAGAAGGTTGGCTGTTTGAACAAATTCGCCCAAACTGGATCAGCGCGGATTATGAGGCAACTGACGCGATGTCGCCGCGTGTACATAACTGGGACAGTCATGTCAGCGCGGAAGAACACGGGAAAGGTGCGCTGGCAACCAGCGCGGAAAAGTGATGTCCTTCTGAGCTGGCAGCGCACGGAATACACTATGGAGCGCCAGTCATCGCGGGTATTTTGCAAACAGACGCGCTGATGAATAAAACTTTAGAAAAATGGGTTTTTGGGCCAGTTCAGAAGGCATGAACTTAGTGATTGGCACAGCAGGATGACTGACAGGAAGGCAGTGACAAATTACTGTGTAACAGGTATCATTTTAATTTTTTTAGAAACATTGACTTGTGACAGTGCAATTATTATGACTTTTTAAAATTTGCTATTCATCAAAAAATAGACATATATCTTGTAACAATATTCATGTAAATTAAATTTTGACAATTGAATTTGTATATGATGTTTGGATTAATTTGTTATATCATCAGATTTCACATCTCTTCATTATAATATTTAATTAGTGGTGTAGAATTTCATAGCGACATTGGACAACACAATAAAATAAAATAGAATGTATTTTATTATATATGAATAAAAGATTATTTGTTATATAGAATGGGATAGTTATTGGTAAACCCTTGTATTTCAACTGGGACACTAAGTCCATTACTTTAAACAAATTGTTTGATTTTCACAGATAAGTATTTTAAAAAATACAGCAACTTTCATTGACATCCAAATAGATCATCATCATTTTCTAGAACTATTATTAGAGGGCAAACTACTTCCATGAATTGGATTATTTGGACGAATGTTTTTTTGATTGAATATAATGTTTTCATCCTCTTCAAGTTATGTCTTCAAAATAAAGTGTAATGAGTGTATCTACATTGGTGATAATAACTAAAATTGAAATAAATAATATAAATCAATGTAAATCGAAGAGCAATGTACCATAGCAATAAGTGAGTCATGAATTGTACACATTCCTTCAAAACCAAATGACATGCCTTGTTTCAATAACTCTTCTATTGGTGTAGTTCTATACATTGTTTCATGTAAGTTTTATACCCCATAATAAATCATAGATTTATTATAAAGAATTTTTATTTTCTATTAATTATAAACTTAGAGAAGTCAAAAAGCATAGATACTTACAAATTACACAGTTAAATTTGACATGCCAATATATAATACTAACCCGTATTTAACTAAATGTTAATCAATTATTTTGATGGCTCTTCTTTGTATGTTACCACCTATTTGAAGATATTCAAGGATGATTGTTGTAAAACAACTTAAAATATACAAAAATGAAATCTTAAGTTCTTATAAGGAATTATTAACAGTTACTCACAAACTTTGATATCAACCCTTTTCTTCCTTGTCGTCTTGTTTTATGTGTTGAATGAGTTCCATTTTGTTTTCTTTTCTATAAGAAAAATATTGAAAATTAATATTTTATGCCAAATTATTTATTTATATGTATCTAATAGAAAACATTAATGATTACATACATTTGAAGCACATTGTTGTTGAGATGGCTCCTCCTGTGTTGCAATTATGTCCATTTCTTTGACCATTTCCTTGTACACTTTTTTGGACATTCCTACTAGCTTCTTTTGCATATTAACTCATTGATCCTTTAGAATTTCCATAATCTTCCTAAAAAGTAATAAAATATTTTTATATTGATATATGAAAACTAAATATAACAAAATTGATATTAATAAACAAACGCTTTGTAGTAATATATACATATAATTCTAGAAAAATATTTTAATTAGGAATATTACTTTTTGAATTATTTTTTGTGTTGTTATATGTTTTTTCTATTGCAAGTCTGACATGTCTCATTGACCATTGCTCTGGAAACGATTCATGTAGTTTAAATATAACTTGGTATTTGGAATCATTGGATTGATTTTTGTATTGTAAGTGGAAATTACGTCTATATGTTCATTCCACTATATCCCTCATAGTTTTGTGAAAGTTTTCTCCCCTTTCATTAACCTCCAACACCACTCCAATAATTTTATTTTCTTAGAACAACATTATTTTCCTTTGTTGTTGGTACATATAGAACAATAGACATATGTGAATTAATAGGTTGTTTGAAACATGTTATCTAATATAGTATATTAACAAAAAACAAAAAACAAAAAAACGAAAACTAATATTGAATAATATTTTTTCATTCACCTTATTCATCCTTATGCAATTTTCCTATAAGGATTTTATGCTCTTCTCCAATTAGATAAGAAAGAATATTATCGAGCTTCCTCATTTTGTGGCTTTGCATGACACACATCAATTAATACATATTAATTAAATTTACATATAATTCAAACATATTAATTTTATAAAGAATTTACAATTACATTTACTTTTATTCTTTTTTGGATGTGTTGTCATTGTGTCGATCAATATTTTTGTTATTTGACAACTTCTCAAACATTGTTTTATCAATATACAGCCTATACCATTCAACACCGAAGCCATTAAATATATTTTATAAATAAATCACATAATTTTCAGCCAAAAAGAGGTTTGGTAGGTCGTGCGGTTATGTGCATAAACACATGCCCCGATGCGTTTAATTTAGGAAATGCATCGAGGCATTTAATTTTTTAGCACCGATAGTGAAAATTATTTTTTTTAAGAACTTTAACTTAAGATGGTGTGATAAGTAACGATAAAATCACCACCATCACAGTGAAAAAATGAAAACACAAGGCTTTTGGACTTAACAGTGCTATTTGGCAGAGGCTCACTAGTGTGTTATATTACATAGGGCACACTAATAAATGGAAGTTGTTTTAAACAAAAAAGGGACAAGGCTGATAGGGTTTGGATATGATTCAAAAAATGGCCCCCCTACTTCACATGTCAAATGCCTTAGATAAGTAACACAAACCAATTAAATTTGATATTCCTAAATGAAAAGCGCTAATTGTGAAGTGGAAGAGGGAGTTAAACCTTAAGGTGAATTTTTCAATCACATAAGCAAGAAGAAGCAAGGGTTTAAGGTAAGTATTGATTATTTTAATTCATTTTATTTTTTCTGAAATTTAATTAAATCTAAAAAACAACAAAGGTTGTACAATAGTAAAATCAGTAGTAAAATTTTTACTACACATGTTTTTTTTTTTAACTTTAATTAGATCTATCAGAAATTGTGAACATTTTTATTAGTAAAATCCACAGTAAAATTTAAATTTTTTACTATGCAGGGTTTTGAGTGAATCACCATACTAGTCAAATTCTGATCTTCTAAATAGTGCAGTTGTTCCAAGTAGTCTGATGCTTCACAATGCTCTTAGTATGTCTCTCTTGCAAATCTCTCCCTTGAAGTTTTGAGAAAAATAATGAAATAGTGAATAGCTTCTCACTATTTATAAGACTTTATGAAATTAAATTTCGAAAAATAAATTACTACTCCTTTTTTTAATTTGAAAAAACTAAAATCATGCCTTTTTATTTTTTAGTTTTTCACAACATCAATGCATTTCATATTAAAAAGCATTGGTTCATCTATTAGGATGAATTATCGGTGTGCTAATTTATTTTAACACATTGATATGATAGAATTCCTCTTTTATTTTCAGAATCTTAGAAACAGATGCAGTTACTATTTAACACATCGACATTGTTATTATTTAAACGCATTGGTCTGGTTCGTTTTATAAGGGCGCCAATATGCTTTAAAAGTTATTTGAATTTTTATGTTCACATAAAATGATATATTTATCTCAAATTATCTTTTAGGATGCATCCACGTGAGTCACAATAGTTCACAGTATATATTTTCCATTTAAAGTCGTGTTATTCTTGAAAATGGTTAGAAAACTGTATTGAAATTCATATTGTGGTTATATGGTTCTCGAAATTAATTTTATGTATGTATACAAAAATTTATTTCTAATTTTTCTCAAATGCCGGGAGAAAATGTCATAATATGAAATGGTAAATTCTTCAAATTCCAACTCATTTCATATTGTTCAATGACCTTCACATATTTCTCCCTTTCCATCTCGAGTAAATTTAGATTTTATTTATATTTCGATTATCTAATTGATTTTTTTTACCCATGTCAATTTGAATAAAAATGTATGCAAATTTTCAAGATCCTTATTCAAAATTGAGGTTAGATGCACAAAATATTCCACCAGTTCAAAATGTGAAGTTCTTATTAAGAGCAGCATACGACAAATAGTTGGTAGATGAAAATGGATAGCCACTTTACCCTACCAATTGTAATATGCCATATTTGAGTTATAACCCATGGTTAGCGATGGTAATAATTCTTTTGGGATAATGTAATTTTGAAAAACCAATTACATTGTTCTTACTAATATCATTCATGTACTAATGTTGATCATTTTTTTAAATTAGGATTCTAGTGATAATGAACGACCCACCTACCATCTTCCGGTCACCCCACTACGATGTCAAATTGAGAGAATATTTCATTAAGAAAAATACTTGGAGAGGAAGCACACAAAGAACGATTGAATCAAACACCTATTCAATTCCCACTACGTCCAAATTCACCAATTAAGAATCACTATAACAATAGTAGTTCTTCATCACAAATTAGCAATGGAGGCAATCATATAGAGGTTGGTATGGATGATTACTTATGGGATATGACTACCATAGAGGAAATGATGTTAGATACATTCTAGAATGATGAGCTAGGGGATGATGCTCAAATCACTGATACCTTTTTCGAAAACCTAAAATATGCTTTCATCAACCATCTCTTTGGACCTAGCAGCCAGTCAACATCTCCTCAGTTGGGGACAATGATGTTAATGTACAACTTGAAAGAAAATTTTGGCATGTCAAATGCAGGGAAAATTTTAAGAACCACCCTAAATTTACATGTATAATAAATGGGTGAATCCCCATGATACATAGGAAAAATGGGAGGTGATTTTATCAATAATATAATATGTATATATAATTGTTTTGGTGAATCTCTCACGAGATTAAATTATCTTGTAAATTCATTGAAAATCTTTCACTGAATTATAAAACCTTGTAAGATCTTGGCAAACCTTTCACTGAAATAAGACATTGTGAAGTCTTGGCGAATGTTTTGTTAAAGTATGAAACCATATATTATAAAAGGAAAACATATTCATTAAACTGTAATATACTAACATACATGTTTGGAAAAAAAGAAACATAATTTTATCTTCCTACAAACAATGTTGAAAGTTTGTGTGGCCGTGTTTGTCGAGGATCTTACTGTACACTCTTTCATATCCTTCTATTAGTTTTGATAATATTCAAAAACAAAGTTCTTGTAGGTGTAATATTCCACAACAAAGAGAAATTTTTTAAAGGACAGTCATTATAAGATCTATAATACCCAGCTTCAATACCTGCCTCACGCAAGGGTAATCAATATCTCGGGGATATGCACTAGCACCAACAATGATAAGATTGATCCTAAAAAGGGTGGCATTCTTCTCAAGCATCTCATAGTCAATGAATCCTATAGCTGAAGAAAACAAACCTGACCATTAACACTTTGAACACTTCCCCAAAAGATTGGTTCAATATTTGTCAATAATGGAACTGTTTCCCTCCTAATTATTATTAGACTAGAAATATGAGCTCACCTGTGGACTAATCTAGACGATATGGCATTGATTCAAAGTAAATTGATTTAGCAAATACTCCTTGTTTTGCTATCATGAATCCATGAGACAGATGCCCTCCATGTGGTAAGTCCAAACCCTAAATGTTGCAAAGAACTTTTTCACATGTTATAGGCCCAAATAGGAATGATAATATTATCAAAGGAGGTTCATAGTTCAGAACCATACACACCATAATGCAATGATGTGGTTGGAGGAGAGTTGTATAAACAACAAAATTAGTTGGGGATCGAGATAATGGTTGAAAATTAACACCCATATACTGTTGTCAAGATGGAATGCTTCTAGGGCCCTCTGCTAGCAAAGGATCTCACTTTGGTCAATGAATTCATTGCCAGCATATTATATGCATGGCATAAATCCCAACCAAATGCAATAGTGAATAAATATAGAAAAGTGTCCAACAATTGTATCCATCATTGGGATAACAGATACTCATGCAACAACTACAGGTCTTTACACTATAATGTTGAACCCAAAAACCATACACACATGTCAAACATTCAAACTAAAAAGTACAGGTCCAAAGGCTAAGAGAAACTGAGTTTAACAAGAAAAACATACCAAGTGGCAAGAAGAAACTGCCAAGTAGCTCAGACACAATCACAATCATGATGGTGCCATTCTTCACATTCCAAGTTATATCTTCAGGCACTTACCTCTTACCAGGGAGTCCTTCTGAATACTTATTTGTTAGACATGATCCAACAGCTTCCGTAAATGCCCACAATGTAAAATTTTCAAAAGAATTAAGTTCCAAGCCATTGAATTGCGATTGTTTTTCTTTCTCAATTATCACATTCATTTCACGACGGAGCTCACTTAGAGGAGGATCTACAAATATCTGCTTTCCCTCTACACGGAGTAATTTACAAACTAGATAAAGAAATCAAAATAAATTTAGTACCCTCGGTAACTGAGGCATGGTTTGACAAGAGCATTAATTGTATTATTGAGCTCTACAATTTCTGTTTGCTGGTGTCCAAGGGGAATCCAGATCAAGGAAGTCTTTATCAATCCATTCACTAACCATTAACTCAACAAAACTATAAATAAAACCGAGGTATTTTTAGTTCATTAAAAGAAGATAAGAAGCTTATTTGCAACAACTCAATTCACAAATGAATCTTCTAAACACCTCCAAGTTAAACTATACTCAACTATGATCTGTGCTTTCTTCACTTCATCTTCAAATCGCAAGATTATCAAGGATGTCACATAGGCTATCTATACATGTAGCAATTTCAACCAAAAATAAATACATAAATAAATAAATCAAAGCATGAATTTTGAATAACATGCACACCTAGGAAGTTGTAGGGTTGCACCAACATGAACGCCAAATGATTTCCCATTGTCAAGCTTGTTGTGATACACAAAGGTTTATATGATGGGCATGACCTCAAAGTTTCAAACCTCCTAATTTTCTACTTTTATTTTGCCATGGAACCCCCAAAACTAGTTGTGAAGTTTTGGGCATAAAATTTGCAATTGGGTTCAAATTATATTGACCCAACAAGCCCATCCCTACTGCTCCACTGCTCATTATGATCTACAATGAATATGTTTGCACCTGAAACAAGAACGATCCTCTGTGCCCACATCAAAATGTGAAAAATAGTAAAATATTGGGAGACATGTGAATCCAGAACTTGATGTATTGTGGATAATTATCTGGCAGAGGTAAACATGAAAGACACCAAAAGTAGCACCAGTTCGAATTTTCCTCATGTGCGTTGTTGACTTGGGTTTGAATTGTAGATATTATACAAAACAAGAATATCACACATGCAAGAGCAGTTGACTTAGGTTCGAATCACAAATAATATATATAACAAGAATATCACCTTGGCAAGCACCAGCAAAGCAAGCCCATGGATAAGTTTTATCAACCTCCAGATTGCAACCCACCTTGGAACTTTAACCTTTAGAGTCTCTTTTTGCCTTCATATAGGTATTCTATTTGATGATGTACCTGAAAAGGAGGGATCTCCTTGTATAAAAAATTGTTACTACTTCTATCTTGTCCAAATGGCTCTATAGGTGATTAGGGGCAATGATCTATGTTATTTGAGTGTTATATCATCAAACAATCCAACAAGGAAGCCTCTTGCCAAGTACCCTATCCTCAAATAAGGGGAGAATAACACCCCATACCTCCTGAGAAAAAATACAAATGAAGACCAACACGTGGTCTATTGTTTCCCCTTCACATTTGCATAGAGTACAAATTCCAGGACCCTACCTTGCCCTATTTTGCAGAACCTCTCACATCAAAACATTATTCGTTAGGGCCAACCACATAAAAATCATGGATTTCATTGAAGATTTAACTTTCCAAATTTTCCCCACCACCAAGCTACTACTATTTCTTCATCATCAAAGATAGCCGTGTACCGCAAGCTAGCTGTCAACAATCATATGGTAGGATCGTTGGACCATACAACTTTCTTCCGTGAAGAAGACATGGAGACAAATTTTTGCTCCTAAATGCAACCAATGTTGAGTTTTAAAAAACCAATTGCTTGATTTTGCACTGAGCAACAACAAAATATACATAATTTCCTTGTGACAGAGTTACTAAGATGGAATCTTCATCTACAAACATTTACCTATCAGGATGAGAAAACACAAATCAAATTTCTTTCTTATTCCATAGACTCCAACTACGAGATAAAAAAAAACACATCAAGTTTGTTTACCCCAACATGCCAACAAGTAGCAAGCCCCAACTATATAATATAAGAAAGTAGTAGGTATCCCAAAGGCCTAAAGGGGATCTAATGGAAATAGGTGACCATTGTGAAAAACCTCCCAATCAATATATAAATATATAAATGTAGATTTACTATTATTTTAATTAGAAATATTCAATTAAATAATAAAATTTAATTACGTCTCTCCCAATCTAGATTTCTTATTAGCATAATTAACTACCTTCATACATCTTGCATTTTTTAACAACGTTGTAACATGTGGACCCAACCCCTACAGATCATTACGACAAACTAAGAATAACAGAGAAGATGAAAGGTTGTAAAAACCAACACATTTTCAAACAACTAATCCAACATCAGTACCTTAACTTTTCATGAAGATCATCAACTTTTCATGAAGATATCATATTGAGAACGTTTGAAAATGGTGGGAAATCTGGGCAGCCACTATCTCTCTTCTGTGAGGGCGATGCGAAAAGAGTGATAAGATTTCACTATTTTTATTTTTTTGGTTAAATAAGAAAAACCAATATTAATGGAGATATTCATATTTTTTACTAAGTTTTGTGAAGTGACTAAATGTAGCTTTAACCATTCACCTTAAGATGTTTTTTACAATATAATTTCCTAAGTTTATTTAATATCTTCATTATCATAAAACCAACCTATATCCATCTTAACTCCACATCTACCACTCTTAGAGAGATATATCCCTCTCAGCACTTGGTAGACTCGGAATTAAGATGGATCTAAGCTAATAGAATTTCCCCTTTAAATAGTTTAAGCTCACATGAATACCATGGTATTACCATGGGTTATCATAAACCTGAAGCTTAAAAACTACTATTAGTAATTTATAAAAAATAATAAAAATAATAATTGATTTTTATTTTATTTATTATTTTAACCGAGTTAAAATGTTTAAGTGACATTAAATTACACGATCTGTTTTTACTCTTGATCTACCAAGCCCCGAGAGGGATCAAATATGTTTTCACTTTGTGCTAGTTTGCATATCACGATATTTGATCCCTCTCAGCGCTTAGTAGATCCAGAGTAAAGATGGATCTATGTTCGTTTAATTCCCCCCTTTAAATAGGCTACATTCCACGTGAATAGCATGGGTCAATACCATGTGCCATCTTTATTTTTATTAATACTAATATTAGGGTTAATAATGGTTTTTTGCATGGTATTAATAATAATCTAGCCCATGGTATTGGCCCATAGGCTACACCTAAATATAACACATTTTTTGATTGTTCATAAATATAAGGTGACTTATGGAGTAAATATAAAAATTGTTTTATTTATTTACCATACCTCTCATTTATTTATATTTTTATCAATTTACCATAGCTCTTTTATAAATATGGTATTAGGCCCATAGGATTCACTTAAATAAAACCTCTTTTTTTAGCCTTCTTAAATAGAATGAGGGTTATGGACTAAATATAAAAAAGGTTTTATTTATTTACCATACCTCTAGTTTATTTATATTTTTATTTATTTACCATACCTTTGGAGTAGGTATAAAAAGATGTTTTATTTATTTACCATACCTCCACTTTATTTATATTTCTATTTATTTACACCCTTTTTGTTCGTAAATATAAGGTGACTTATGGAGTAAATATAAAAAAATGTTTTATTTATTCACCATACCTCTCGTTTATTTATATTTTTATTAATTTACCATACCTATTTTATAAATATGGTGTTTGGCCCATAGGATTCACTTAAATAAAACCTCTTTTTTTAGGCTTCTTAAACAGAAATAGGGTTATGGACTAAATATAAAAAGAGGTTTTATTTATTTACCATAATTTATTTATATTTTTATTTATTTACCATACCTTTGGAGTAAGTATAAAAAGAGGTTTTATTTACAGAAATAGGGTTATGGTCTAAATATAAAAAGAGGTTTTATTTATTTACCATAATTTATTTATATTTTTATTTATTTACCATACCTTTGGAGTAAGTATAAAAAGAGGTTTTATTTATTTACCATACCTCCACTTTATTTCTATTTTTATTTATTTACACCCTTGCCATCGATGAAAACCATATTTAAAAATAGGCAGCCATTCACAGAAGAAACCAGGGGGATTGGCACCAAAGACAACCTCCCAAACCACCTACCAAACCAGAAAATGGGCGATTGCAAATGAATTTAACTTTGCAAAGCTGAAAATTGGGTGATTGTACTGGAATATAACCTCCAAAACCAGGCGAATCGGGTCAAGTGAGTTTTTTCATAGTTTATCTGCCCCTTTTTTTGTATAAATATATGAAATGGGTGTTTTATAAAAATTTCACCCCTCTAAAATGAAAAAACCCTTAAATTTCGCCCTTGGGCTAAAATTCGCCCCTAAAATTTACCATAGTCAAATGCATGTTTCTCAACAATATTGAGATAATTGACCATGATCAATCCCTTATATTTTGATAAAAACACATATTTCATTAAGTTTGGAATTAAATAGTGGATATAGAATTTCAAAATAACCAAAAAATCAATCGAGTGATGTCCTTGTAGTAAAAAATTTCAAATTCTAATGAAATATGTTTTGAAATCTTATCACACAATCAAAATTAAAAATGGTAGATTTTATGAATGTTAAATATTGACATTGTACATTTATATTTCCCACCAACTGCTGGTTATTCAAAGATAAGGTTCTTTCGAGTGATAATGTCTTGCCCGATAGTTGTAAAGAGGCAAATAAGTTGTTAAAAATTGGGTGTTGAGTACATATCATATCTCGATAGTTGCAAAGAGGAAAATAAGTTGTTAAAAATTGGGTGTTGAGTACATATCATATCATCCATGTTTGAATGATTGTATTCTATATAGATAAGAATATGCGGACAAAGAGATATGTTTGAAATGTGGGCATGATAGGTACCATAAGAAAAAGGGTAAATATCATGGTCATCATCATCAGATATTGAGGCACATGCAGGATTGAAAGGCTCTTTTGTTGCAAAGACTTAGTTATGTTGCTGAAATGGCATGCCTCACACAGAAATGACTCGGGAGTTAAGTGAATCCAAACATATTTAATAGCCATGAAGCATATAAAGGATACATGGCCCGAAAACTTCAAGGATGAAGTATAAAGTCTATGAATCAGCATAGCCATGGATGACATTAACCCATATTACCTCTAAAAAACCAACTATTCTGTTTGGCCTATAGTATTGATCAATAACAACATCCCCCCATGGTTTTCTATGAAGAATGAACATCTTATGTTGGCTCTCATAGTTCCTAGTAGAAAACAAGTGGAGAATATGGATATCTACTTACAACCATTGGTAGATGAGTTGAAGGAATTATGGGAAGGGATACATGTATACAATGTATCAAGACTCATCACAATAGAGAGGAATTTTACTTTGTATGGAATATGTGCTTACACCACACATGGTTATCTAGGCTGAGGAGTTTTATCTGGTAAATTACATGTTTATTGATTTGTTTATATATGTAACAATTTTGTTTAAGATACTAATTTAATTCATTGCAATTGTTCTAATCTTAATGATAACTAGCATGTCATGGATACAGTAATTTCAAAGGTCTTGTAACAAAATAGTATCATCGATGTAAATTCTGTGGACCTTTTTCAAAGGCTAGGTGGTAAAACCACCTACGAAAACCCGTGTATGAATCCTCTAGGGTATTCCTCCCAAAATAACACACTTACAGAAGAGTAACATTCACTTTCAATGGTAAACCATAGAGAACCCAAAGTTCTACAAGAACGATAGTAATTGAATGACTTAAAGAATATGAGAGAGAGAGAAGAAGAAGGAGATGAAAAAAAAAATTAATTCAAATGGGGAGCCTATGTTCGACGATCCAAAATTCTTTGACACCTATGTTGAAAAATTTCCCATTGGGGTGAAGAGGAAATTTGTCTTTTATGAGCTCTCATATTGTACAAGGGATTCACTGAATGAACCTCTAACATATCGCTTGCGTTCATGACATACTAAACAATACCCCTAATTTGACTGCATATTGGAAAATACCTCTAAAAATCATATTATATAACCCCCTACCAATATGAACCCAATACACCTTTCCAATTTAAAAAAACCCTACTTTCACTAGATATTATAGGTATCCATTTTTTCATCAACATTTTTTACACCCCTTTATATTTTTACATTAACTTTGCCAATATAAAAACCATTTACTCCCTAATATATGTTCAATATATTATGTATTTTTTTTCTCAATATATTATTTCCCCAATATGAACCCATGTGGTATGGTATTGCTCCTCTAGTGAAGCCCTTGTGCCATATTGGTAGCATTTCAAGATTGCCCACTTACTAGATCCCATGCATATATTTAAAAATGTTTCATCTTCTTTATGGAGGCATATATCATTGAAATAAAATGACACATTGTTACACAAAAATATCGTCACCATGATTATTTGCAGTCAGTATGGGTCTATCATCACTTGTACTGTCATCCTAAGCAAGTTTCAGACCTCAACTCTTCAAATCAAGCTTTGGAAATGAGAGAAAGACATTAAAAATCAATGTAACTCTGGTTCCGCACTTTCTCTCATGGTCACTTGTGGTCCCGCACCTTCTGTGTAAAAAAACTGCGGACTTGCCCGCTATGTCCCTAACGGTGTAGGTGCGGACCACTGTGAAAGTCAAAAGGCGCAAGTTTTATCTTAAAAAACTCACTTTGGGTTAATTCTAGAGGTTTCTAGAAGGAATTTTGACGTGGATTGTTCGCTCTGAGGTGGTTCATGCATCCCAAAAGAGAAGGAGCTAATCCCTTGATGAGAGGAGCTATCCCTTTGAAAGAGGGCTTTATCCCTTTGAAGGAGGACCTAGTAACCTCCCTCCATTGCACTATAAATACAGGCATTGGGCTGGTTGCTAAGGAGGTTAGAAGCTGAACATTTTTGAGGGTAAATGCTGGTGAAATCAAGACTTCCTAGTTGAGCTTAAGAGGAGAGATCACACATCTTTTTGGCTTCATTGGGAAGTGAGTGAAACTTGTCAAAGTAGAGGAGACTTCTTACTGGACCCTGGGAGGAGCTTGTACAACGTCAAGGCAAAGGTTGTAAGGTTTTTCTTCTTTTGAATTAATACAATCAAACTCATTTTTCTCAACATGTATCTTATGTTATTTGTTTCATGGACTCCTTGACTTTCATGTTAACTATGTTTTATGCAATTGGCTTTTCAGGTGCTATTTAATTTGTTTGCCTTGTTTGTGTTTGCAGATTCGCGAAAAGGAGCTCATTTGGATCAAAGGAGCAGGGGCATCCACAAGCTTGCGTTGGACCTAAGGTAGGCCCTCAAAACACTTGTTTGCTATTGTTTATTAAAGCATATTTAGAGAAAGATAGTGTCTGGTTGGTTTGCTTGTCATTAGGTCCTCTTTAGATTCTAGGAAGGTCTATCTTGTTCGCAAGATTGACTTATTCCGTGTGACAAAATGGCGACTCCACTGGGGACTTGATTGTTTTCCTTGTTTTTACTTTGACCTGAGAAACTCTATTTTTGTTTTTGTTTTTGGCTTCTTGTGTGTAAAATTGGGTAGAGTTTGTAGATCCAGGGTTATTTTTCATTTTTCATAGCTTTGGGAGAGGACCACACCCTAGCCGTTCGACACAGTGCGTACTTACCCGTAGCTTGGCTTTTAGCACAGAGTGGGACCACACCTGTGCCAACTGTGGGCCTACGGACCCTGTCAAAATTTTGAAAACCTTAAAATTTCCTCTGTCAGTCAGCTTAGTTTATGTTTAGAAATTGTTATCCACTGCCCAGACCTACATATAACTTGTCAGAAGCTTTCCTTGAATTGATTTCGTTAGTGTTAGGGTTTTAGGTGAAATTCCTAGGAGTTTTGCTTGTTGGGTTTGTTTTTCATTTCGGTTGTGTAGTGGCTCTAAGCTTAGAGGCTGTAGGGACTTCAGATCACCTTAGTGTCTACCAGCTTTCTTATGAGTCTGACCATTTATGAAATCTCCCCTTGTTTGAGGAATCCGCTTTGAGTTTTCTCTTTACAAAACTTCGAAAAGCTTGTGTTTGAAAGTTTGGATTTTCATTTTCAAAAAGAAAACAAAATTGGTTGTTCTTGACTGATTTGTGATTCTGCATAAATTAGTCCTTAGCTTGCATCTAGCTGAGTAAAACATCCTTAAAAAAGACTTTTAGTAGGCTTTGACTTCAAATAGGTTTTTATAATTTGTAGCTCTCAAAGTTAGTCATTTGCATAGTTTTGAGTGTTTTATTTAAAAAATATAAAAATCTCTTTTGAAAAAAGTTTGTTTTTTGTAGTGTTTGAGTGCTTTGAAACGAAAAGGGAAATTTTAGTGAAATAACTAGTTGTCTCATTTGAGTGCTTTGGAAAGGAAAAGCTCTTCTTTTAAGCTGTTTAATTGAGAAAGATTTGTGTTTACAAAATATTTTGCATTCTCAAACTCTTTCTTAGTTTGGAAGTTCATCGAAGAGAAAAAGATTGTTTAGATCATCTTAGGTGCATTTTTAGTGATTTTGAGTCGAGTCTTCATACCACGAGTTTCATCTCCGCATCTTTGGACTTAAACAAAAACCACTAAAATTAACTCTTAAAGTAAAATTCACCTAGTAACATTTTTATTTCTAGGGCTCTGATACACCAACTTATCTTAGGCTAGTGTCTTGGAGTAGGAGAGTAATTAACTCTCTAAGACAGTAAAAACAAACAAGTAGTTGTATCTTGTGGTAGGGAAGAAATCCAATTGTTGCATTTATGCTCTGGGAAAGCTCCTCTTAAAGGAGAAGCACGAGATCGTGTCCGAACCAGTGTGGGAATCAATCCCTCTTCATTGGGAACGACGCCAGATATTCACATATTAAAAACGGTAAACCTCGGATTAACCATTGTCGAGGAGCCTGGGGTCACTTGTTGGTAAACCTTGGATTATGTCAAGGAGCCTTCAAGGGGATTGAGCTTGCTACTCTGCCCTTGCATGCATATCGGATCGTAGACTGTTCCCCCAGATGTATTTGTCTCAGTTGGTAACCTTAGTGGCCATATTCTTTAGGACTCTTCCTAAGGTGACAGTGGTGGGAAGATCCCACTGTACCTGGAACAGACGTCGGCTAGACTCACTTGAATTTTCTGGGGGGTTCACTTCACTCGAGACGGTTAAGTGGATGAACTTGTGCTAGTCTATTCATTAAGCAGGTTGTCGGGGTAACTGTTCCAACCGCCATTTCTGTATTGAACTCTGCGATGTTGGATTTCATCACGAACTAGTGTTTTCAGTCCGGAAAGTTACTGTTTGTGTGTGTTTGATCTTCTAGATTCTTTAGGCGTGTGATTCAAATTTGTTTGGTTCTTTAGAGACCTTAGGTGTTTTTTATTGAGATTTTACTTTGTTTGCGTGTGAAGTAGTTAAGAGTCTTTAACTATGGCTGAATTACCAAGACAATCCCGTAGACTTCGGGGCCAGTCTCCTAAGATTATAAACGTGGCTGAGTTACTGAGGAAGTCCCGTAGACTTCGGGGTCAACCTCCTGAGGAAGTACCGAGCCAACTTGAAGGCTTAAAAGTCCTCGTGACTCCTAGAGACAGTAGAGTTGGGTCACCTCAGGAAGGAGAATCTTCTTTGATAGTACATCCTGATTTTCAAACGCCAGTAGCAGAGTATAATCCATAGTTAGTGTCTGTCTCCGAAATCGCTGGTATATTTTCATCTACTAGTGATATAGGTGAAGAACCCGAAATATCTGAGCCTGAAAGTGAATTTGCTGCTACTCCGACATCGGGGTTTGTTTCTCCAACTTTTAGTGGTCCTGGTTCACCTAGGGTAGAAAGAGTAATCACTCAAGATCTTCCTTCTGGACTTATTGCTATTGAAGAACTTGCTCCGGAAGAAGAAGAAGTAGGCATCCCTATCCTTGAAAATCAACCGGTTATTGAACTAAGGGAGCGTGAATCGATTTTTTACAATCCACCTAGGAGCAGTTGTTGGTATCTTTCTTTGAATAATTATTTAGAAAACTCATGGTTAAGGTTTTCACCACCTCGTGCTCCTTATCACTCAACACCTAGAGGTTTTTATACTCCCGTCAATATGGCAGGACAGTCATCCATGTTTACTCAATTGCCCAAATCTTTTTTGTACGGCGGTCCTTCTGTTCCCTCTGGGTATCAGTCTCTTTCTGGCACTTTTTTGGGAGCATCTCCTCAACCCATTGAGCAAGGGTTATTAACTGGAAGCAATGGTACAAAGCCGTTGAGCGTAGAAGACATCCTTATGATGTAAGGTTCTATTCCCAATCCTCAACCTCAAGGTGGCCAGTTACCGCCTGGGGGGCAGCCTCAATTAACGCCTGGGGGGCAACCTCAAGGTACACAATTTGCATCTGGGGGGCAACCTCAAGGACAGTACATACCTACGGGATAGTACGTTCCTCAAGGTCAACCCCAGACTCAATATGTACCCCAAGGTCAACCCCAGTATCAATTTATACCTCAAGGTCAACCCCAGTATCAGTATGTGCCTCAAGGGTATCAACCCCAAGGTCAATACTCGAACCAAGGTTTCCAACCACCCCAAGGTCAAACGTATGTTCAAGGAACGGGAAATGTACCTTTCAATTATCAATCCTACCCTCAACCCGGTTATGGTCCTCAATATTCTCAACTAATTATGGGTCACTACCCGGAATGAAAATAGTGTGGGATCCATCGCAAACCCAACAGGTGTTGCAGCCAAGTGTACATTTGTCATCTCAAACTGGACAACCCTTAGTTTCTGGTACACCCCAACAACCAGTCCAGTCTAACATTCAAACTTATGTACCTTCGGTAGTTTCTCAGTCTGGGCTTAGTACACCTTGTACTCCACCTCAAACAACTGCTACAACTGCCGCAACATCTGTTCAATCTACCTCACCTACTTCTGGAGTATCGACAACTCCGGTTTCTACTGTTCCTGTATCTACTCCTTAGACATCTTTACCACCGTCTGGATCTACGATTCAAACTTCGGTTCAGATGCCTGTAGGACAACCTGGTTTAAGTACGGTTGTCACAAGTCAACCATAATTCACCTATCAACCGTACCAGGGATAGTACCAATTCGGTCCTGCTGTCCAGCAGCCAGTTTATCAGTATCAACCTTATCCTGTGTACACTTATCAACAACCTCAACAACCCCAGTACGGTCCGGTTAATCCTGGTTTTCCGGGAGGATACAATATCCCGAACGCGATTCCTATTCCTAGTTATCCTAGATATCCTCCTCCTGGGGCTGGTCTCATGACCCAGAGTTTTAGGGATCCTAATCGGCAGTTACCATTTATCGCAACTTTGGACTTACCTGACTTGTCGCGCTTAACGAATGATCCCGTTAATTATCTTCCGTTTTGGCCGCCAATGCCAAATAAGTTGCCCAGTGACATTCCCAAGTTCGAAGGTAAATCAGGAGAGGACCCGTCAAACCATGTGATGAATTACCACCTTTAGTGTGTGTCTAACTCCATCACAGATGATTCAATCCGTCTTAGACTTTTCCAGCGCACTCTAATTGGTCTTGCGGCCAAGTGGTACATTGAGTTACCGCGAGGCACTTTTTATAATTTTAGTCAGTTAGCTACCTTGTTTTTAACTCATTTTCAGTTGCCAGTCCGATATGACAATGGCACGAAATTGTTAACTTTTCTGAAACAATCGACATCCACTTACATTTCAGATCATATTCATGAGTGGAGACGTCGATGTCATTTAGTGAAGGTATTTATTCCGGATCAGATCTTGGCTGAGTGGTTTGTAAAATCTTTATTGCCAAAGATCACTGAAGATGTTGCTAAAGCCGGCGTTGTTACTGAGGAGCAAGTGATTGCTCAAGCACAGTACCTTGACTTGGTCTATACTCAGTCAGGTACGTTACATGAAAAAATCCCCGATCTTCCCAATCAAAATCAAATCGCTGCAGCTCCTTCGGGATCTCATGCCGCTGATGGTATGATTGGCACGGTTAACACTAAAAGTAAGAAGAAGTCTTCCAAGAATTCTTCCCCTATCATAACCTCGCTTGACTCCCCGACAGGAGATTCTTCTGCAGAGATTTCCGCCGATATTCACGTTGTAGAGTCATCTACAGCCAAATCAAAATCTGGTGGGAAGAAGAAAGGAAAGAAGAAGAATAAAACAGAGAAAAGTTCAAAGGAGAAACCTGAAAAGGTGGAATCCAATGATGAAAAGCGCAAACCTCATTATCCTTGTCTCATTTGTGACGATGAACATTTTACAAGAGACTGCCCTCATCGTGCAGAGGTTGTGAAAATTGTCAAGGGTTCCCAAACTCCTGCTGTTTTGAAGGATCCTTTTCCGGCTCAAGATAATAAGATGATAGGTTCATCCTCGAGTGCCAATGAAGAACCCATATTGATGATGTCCCATGTTAGGATTGCGACTCAATCACAAGATTATGGTAGTAAGAGTCCTGTTGATGGTAAAGAAGTAGAATCTTCTCATTCTAATCCATCAACCTCAGCTCCCGGTTCCGATCCACTACATATTGAGAAACCTAATCCAGACTTGGTAATCAAACCGCCCGCCAAGGGTATACTTCGAAAGTCAGCTTTCAATCTACATGCGAGAGTGGCTCAGAATTATAACATTGTTGAGGATTTAGCTGTTTCACCCTCAGCAATGTCGACTTTGGAAGTGCTGCAATCATGCCCAGCACAACGTAAATTACTTTTGTCGGCTATAGGAGCTGTTGATGTTCAGGACCCGAACCTAATAATTTTCGATCTAGAAAATACTACACCACGTTTGCCTCAACGTGTATTATGTCGATACAGTGTTGGAGATCACTTGGTTCTCCTTCGCTAAATCAATCCCCGACGATTCTAAAGGCCTTTGATGGTCGTGGGTTTCATCCTTTTGGAATTCTACAGGATTTGCCTATAGGGGTTGAAGGAAAAACAGTTAGTCTAGATGTGGAGGTGGTTGATGCCCCTCTAGATTACAACCTTCTCTTGGGTCGAAGTTGGTCTTACGCTATGACAGCGGTCGTTTCATTGGTATTTCGAGTAATAAAGTTTCCACACAATGGAAAGATCGTAACAATAGACCAGCTGGCTTACTTTTCATCCGACCCAGCCTCTTTGGAGAGTATTCAGCATGTTGGTAAAACGGCTATCCCATATAAGGATGTTGGAGTAGGATTAGTTAAAGATGCCGGTTTACTGGGAACTTTTCTTTTTCCTCCAATCAACGCATCATCTTCATTTGCAACCATTCATATGATTACATCAGACACCATTATTTATGATGATCCTTGGATCATTCCTTCTGAATCTGAGATAGACTCATTTGGTAATTTCATGCCTTTGAGTCCATATGAAATTGCCTATGAAGCCGTGCAGTCTTTTGCCGACCCGTGTTCAACCAAAAATGACTTAATGAATGTGGTCCGTGAGGAATCACTTTTCACATCAACCTCGGATTTAACTACGTTTTCTGAACTTGTTCACTCTGATGAGCAAATTCGTAAAATCCTATGTGTAGATGATTTACCATGGGAAGGTCTCCATCACAGATCTTCGTTTTTACCTGAGGATGATCATTTTGAAAATGATTTCTCATCAATTTTTACAACTTAATATGTCAAGGAACCTTAGAATCCAATGAAACATCCCGATTCAGAGTTAAATTTTGGAAACATCTCTCGAACTATTCGTATTGACATTTCGGTTAAGCTCGGAATTGTTGAGAACATTCATATAAGTGCCTCGTGTACAGATGATGAAATTCAATTATATAAGGCCCTATTTCAAGAATTCCGCGACGTGTTTGCCTGGTCCTATGAGGAAATGCCAGGAATTGATCCCGCGATTTTTGTTCATGAGATCAAGACTTACCTGGATGCTAAACCCGTTTGGCAACGTTTGCATCAGATTCACCCACGAAAAGCTGCTGCAATTAAAGCAGAAGTTGAAAAATTGTTGAAAGCAGGTTTCATTTATCTGATCCCGTTAACGGATTGGGTATCGAATATTGTTCCGGTTAACAAAATGCAGGGAACAATAAGAATATGCATCGTCTATAGGGACATTAATCGAGCCTGTCCAAAGGACAATTACCCGACCCCCTATATCGAACAAATCATTGATGATTGTGCCAGCAGCGAAATATTTTCCTTTATGGACGGTTTTTCCGGATACAATCAAATCAACATTCTACCTGCCGATCAACCAAAAACGGCTTTAATTTGTCCATGGGGGACATTTGCTTATTGCAAATTACCTTTTGGGCTTAGGAATGCTAGAGCAACTTTTCAAAGGGTGATGTCTTATGAGTTTCATGACATCAAGCACATTGTGCAATCGTATCTCGATGATTTGCCTGTTCATTCCTTACATCGAGTTGATCACCTCCATTTACGAGCAATCTTTATGAGGTGTAGGCATTATCGTTTTCGGTTGAACCCACACAAATGTGTCTTCTGTATAGAAACAGGTCGATTGCTGGGGTTTGTAGTTTCGAAAGCCGACATTCGCGTTGATCCCTCAAAGGTCGAAGCTATCATCAAATTGCCTCCTCCTTCGAGTCTTCGCCAACTCCAAAGTTTGCAGGGGAAAGCAAACTTTTTACGACGATTCATTCCTAACTACGCCGAGGTTACAAAGGGTTTTACCCGGTTGTTGAAGCAGAACACTCCATTCTATTGGGATGAGATAGCTCAGAAATCTTTTGATGCACTTAAGCACGCGTTGACCCATGCACCGTTGTTGCATCCTCCCAACTACAACCAGGATTACTTCTTGTATCTCGCCGCCTCTCATTCCACCATTGGAATGATCTTAGTTCTGGAATATGAATTCGGAATGGAACATGTGATATATTACCTCAGTCGAACCTTAAATCCCACTGAGCTAAAATACTCACATGTGGAGAAATTGGCATTGGCAGTCGTTCAAGTTGTCCAACGTTTTCGTCACTACATTTTACTACGTAAAACTATAGTAATTTCGGATTGCAACCCTATGATCTACATTTTGACCAAGCAATTGCTATGGGGCAAGTACTCTAAATGGATCGTTATCCTGCAAGAGTTCAACTTGGAATTTGAGAAATCTAAGTCTAAGAAATATTTAGTTTTTGCGGAGTTAATGTGTGACTTCCCGCGTGCTGACATGGAAGCTGTGGCGGAGGAGCCCATTTCGGACAAATCCTTGTTTCTAATCAGCACTTTAGATCCATGGTATGGGGATATTATCGTTTATCTCCAGAACCAATCCTTTCGGCTAGAAATTTCAAGGCCATAACGTCGGAAAATTCGATTCCAGTCCCAACAATTCAGAATTATTGGAGATACTCTTTATCGCCGCGGGGCGGATTCTATTTTTCGCCGTTGCTTAACTCACGAGGAAGCTGAAAGGGTTCTAAATGACTATCACTCTGGAGCGTGTGGCGGTCATATGTCTGGGTTTGCCACAACCCAAAAGATATTGCGCGGTGGCTACTTCTGGTTGTCTTTATTTAAAGATTGTATTACGGCGGTCCAAAAATGCCACAACTTCCAGATTTTTTATCGTAAGATGCGCGATCCACCTGCTCCTCTCCACCCTATAATTGTCGTTGGTCCTTTTGCCAAATGGGGTATCGATTTTATTACATGTAACCCTCACTCGGTCGTGGGGCATGCGTATATCATCCTTGCGATATATTATTTTACTAAGTGGGCCGTGGCGATGCCTACATTCGAGGCAGACGGCAAGACAGCTACAATTTTTGTGTTCAATCATATAATTGCTAGGTTTGGTGTCCCGCAAGCAATAATCACTGATCATGGGCGTCATTTTCGAAACGTTATGATGACCGAACTTATAGGCCAGCTTGGTTTACGTCACGGTAGTTCAACCCCTTATTATCCACAAGCGAATGGTCTGGTTGAATTCATCAACAAAGTTTTAGTTATCATGATTCGACGAATCATTGGGATTCATCGGTCAAATTGGCACAACATGCTATTTTCAGCGCTCTGGGCATACCGAACTTCAGTAAAAACATCAACAGGGTTCACTCCTTTCCAACTAGTCTATGGTTTGGAAGTCGTGTTACCCATTGAATGCGAAATCCCGTCAGTGCAAATGGCCATCGAATTACTTCCAGCCACTTCCGAAGAGGAAAAGCGTTTGTTATACTTGGCTCAACTAGATGAGAATCGACGTGATGCTACATTGGCGATCGAGACTCACGGAAAACGCATGAAAGCTCAGTATGATCGAAATGTGACCCCTCGAAATTTTTCGGAAGGTGATCTAGTCTTAGTTTATGATCAAGCTAATGATAAATTAGGCGCTGGAAAATTCGTTCCTATGTGGCATGGTCCATATGTTGTCAAGCGAAAGCTAGCCAAAGGGTCTTATGAATTGGTAGACTTTGATGGGGACTCTTTGGGTAAACCCAGAAATGGCCTTTACTTGAAGAGGTATTATGCTTAAAAGGATGGGTATGGAGATTTAGTTAGGATAGTTTTTTCTTTCTAGCCGGTGTGTTTTAGTTTAAATGGTGTGCTTAGCTTAGAGAGTGTTTTTTCATCATTATTCCTACTTATCTTGGTTTTACTCTTGATATTGCAGATGTCGATACCTCTCCAAACATACATTGGTTTCGCTGATGGTGTCTGTCATAATACATGGAACATCTCTTCCGCAGCTTGGGTTATCTATTCACCCTCCGACGAGTTAGTATCTATGCATGGGGTAAGCCTCGGTCAAACAACGAACAACATTGCCGAGTACAATGCAGTGATTGAATTATTGTCTGAATCTATTTCATTTGGGATTCGGAGTTTGACAGTGAGGTTAGATTCTGAACTCGTTGTATTACAGCTTAATAGAGTGTATGCCATTAGAAATCTAGTGTTATTAAGATTATTTTTGAGAGTGCGTCTCTTGGAACGTGAATTTGATTACATTGAATAATAGCATATTCCGAGATCTTTAAATACATTAGCAGATGCAATTGCTTCTCGAATGTTAAATAAACATTTGCAATAATCACACATGTAAATTTAAAACCATTCCATAACATGATTTACAAGATAAGCCAGTAATAGTGATATATATATATATATATATATATATATATATAGGAGTGTGTCAAAAAATACATCGTCTTCGATCATAGGTTGAAAAACACCTTATGATCGGCAAAAATGATAAGTAAAAAAAACAAAATGTCACATGTGCCCACAATAGGTGATCATCCTATCACTGGTGATGATATCTATAAGAAACCACTGCATGGGCCACCTTGCAAAGGAACCTCCTAAAAGGTCCCGGGACTCTAATCACATAGCGCTGAAGTCGATGAGGAATGTCGTCTATAGTGGTCTCAGGAATATCTCTTGTCAAGCGCTCCAGATGACCCTCCAACTCGGCCAAAACCTCTTCTGATTCGTCCTGCGGGGCTGGCACGAGTGCAACTGGTTGCCTCCTCTCGAAAGGCCGGAGAGCGGCTGGTCGCTGTGGACCCACATCTGCATTTTAAAATTTTTACTATCAGTTTTGAGACGATGGAAAAATAACAAAAAAATTTAAATAGAAAAAATGTTGAAAAGGATTTTACTTGACTCGTCCCACTGCTCTCCTGGTGGAAGAACCATGTCTGGGTCACCACAAAAATCTATCCCAGCGTAAGGGAAGTCCTGAATGGAAAAGACCTGGTTTTCCAACCATTGGAAATACTCAGGTTTGAAGTGAGCAACCTCTGTCCTCTCGTCCGGGTGACGGGCCATGACTGCGACCCATCGCATCAGTTTGGGCTCTCAAGGAAGCCCAGCTCCAACAGTAAGGTGCTGTGGGATCAGCATAGGAACCCTCTCCAGACCAAAAATCACGACCAAAGCCCCATAACCAAAGCTCTTTAGTCGTCCGTTCTTGGCCCTGGTCAGTTGGCCTTTCACATTGGCCAACACGACATCGCACCAGTTGAAGATGGTGCCTCGAAAGCAATCAACTACCATACGCATCTGGGATCCAGTGGCAATATGTAATGCGGCAGCTCCGCAAATTCTGGTGACAGCGAATGCAATCACCATGAGCTCAGGACGGTATATCGTCTTTATGTCTATCCCTTTGTCTCTAGCCTGGTTGTTGCAGTACTCTAGCTGGAGGCTATCGACAGACTGGCCACCTGGCCTAGTCCCGTGCAGAGTCAAGTCTTCGCCTCTCTTAGGCAAACCAGTCAAGAAATATATGTCCACCGGCTCGATTTCGAGCTGGTGGCTGCCAATGAAGAAGCACTGGTCCTGTATGCTCCATCTATCAACCAGCCACTGTAAGAAATCCACCTGAGCCTCATGCCAGGAATGGCCCAGAATTTGTACAATCCGCACGCCCTCAAAGCATCAAGTGAAGGCTGATGATTCCATGCAGCCGCATCCATGTCCTCATGCTCTCGTTCACGCCAATCTAGCATGATGTACTCTCTGCATCAAGTATAAAGACAAATTAAAATGCTAGAAAATATTTTGTGTGGTCCATTTTTGAGAACTTTTGGGTTCAAAACCCTTGCGGCGGGGTACGCAACCTCCAGGTTAGAAACAGTGCGTGGGACTGCACTTTGTCTACACGGAAGGCGCGGACCCCGAGATTTTTCCCAATGGAGAAAAAGTCGGGGTCCGCAGGCCCGCAATGGTAAACCTGCGGGCCCCCGCGTGTGGGTTTTGCGCCTAAAAACCCTCCCAAAAATGAAAACAAAGGACTAAAACAAAAAATTAAACGGTTAAAAATGAAGAGTGGGATGATGTGGATTACCAGGAGAAGACGACGCTCGATTCCGACAGTTGGATTTCCTGCAATCTTCACAGGAAGTTTTCTGAGCAAAAGCACTATTTTCTCACCCAAACTCAAACGGTGAAAATGAATTGACAAAGGCCCCTTTTATAAGTTTTTTGAGTAAATAAATTGCAAATTTGTTTATGTTTCACTTTGAAAAGGTATTTTGCGACATTTTTATCCATTTCAAATAGGTATGACTAATGTTTGTGTTTTTGTGCAGAATAAAGGATTATTCAGGCGAAATCTATCATTTTCGACAAAAAAACATGCAGAGTCATCTTTAAGCTCTTTTCTGACTCCTAAAACATGAAAAGATTGCTGAGTGTTTCTTTTAGACTTGTTAAAACGAAATTAGAAGACGGTCCACTTACAACTCTTTTCCAATCGTAAAAACATGAAAAGATTCCCGGATTTTTGTCGTTTCAAATTCGATACTGGTTATAAAATGACGTGTCATTGATCGCTTTTTTACTTTTTCGGGTCAAAGGCACTAATGACGAAAAGTACTCCTTGGTAGTAAAAGATCAAGCGGTTCTCTCAAGTATTATTTTATACTTTTTCAGGCTTGGGAGACACAAATTTACGAAAAAGGTCAACCCTAGAGTCTTCTTAAGTTTTTTCAGACTCTCTGAAACTGAAAAACGCTGAGTTTCTCCTATACTGGACTCGTTAAAATTTCACAGTAAAGGACCTGTTCAATTACAAATAGGAACAAACCACTCCTTCTTAGGGTTTGAATTTAAACTAAGTTGGACTCATCCGAAGGATGAGCTTATAATCAAGCAAATGTTATCCTCCTCAAGCTTGTCAAAAATAAAGAGGTACTTGCCAGAAATGGTGGGGGAAAAGAGAGAAAAATGAGCCTATTTGTCATACTTTGTAACCACTCTTGAGCACGACACTTTTATTCACCTGGGCTGGGAAATCCTTTGCCTAACAGTTGATCAAACCACATTGAAAGTCTTCAGCCGGTTTCTGGGTATTAACTTTGGGTCAATTGTCACCAAACCATCTGTCATGTCGTTATGTGTTCAAGAGGTCACTGCCAATAAGCCATTCATTTGCAAAATATCTGTCATGCATCTTGACCATCCTTGAGTCAGTCCTTGCAACTAAATTTCTTCAACTTGATCTATGATTTCGTGTTGTGGGCTTGCCTACGACGGGTTGCTTTCTATCGACATCAGCTCATTATCTAGAAAGATGATCTAGGAATCGTCAGTACCTTGAAGTCTGCATGCCTCAATGGCAGGTTTCTCACCTTTGACGACAGTTTACATCATTGAATTTCGATCAAAGGATTTCGTGACATGTTCGACATCAATACATTTATTCGCATCTCATGGATTGTACTGGGTACTTTGAGAGCCATTGACATCATTGGTGGTTTCTCTCACACTTGTTAACAGTTTACATCATTGATTGGAAACCAAGTGGTTTCTACCATGTTCGACATCAACACATTCATTCGCATGGATAGAATCGTACTATTTCGGGAAGTAGAAATGAAGACCCTGGATCTAGTTTCCACAATCTAAGCTGCGAGGAATTTTGTATTCATTATATAATGGACTATTCATAAACAGAGGGCTACGTCCATACTGTGTCCACATGAGTCTATACTTGTGATGTTTTATAAGATCATTCCTGTATCAGAGCAGTAGTTAGTTTCTAGTCAGTTTTTATCTGAGTATGGGAATGCCTACCTCAGCGATGATATGATCTCATATATATATATATATATATATATATATATATATATATATATATATATATATATATATATATATATATATATATATATATATTATATATATATAGATATATATATATGCATTGAATGTTTTTACAGGTTCAACTGGGTTCTCCACAAGATGATCCTCGAAATGATAAAGTACTTCACTCTTCCTAAATGATAAGAAATCCTCATCTACTACAGACTTCGCACTTTAGGGGGCAATCTGTTACACAAAAATATCGTCACCATGATTATTTGCAGTCAGTATGGGTCTATCATCACTTGTACTGTCCTCCTAAGCAAGTTTCAGACCTCAGCTCTTCAAATCAAGCTTTGGAAATGAGAGAAAGACATTAAAAATCAATGTAACTCTGGTTCCGCACTTTCTCTCATGGTCACCTGCGGTCCCGCACCTTCTGTGTACAAAAAATGCGGACTTGCCCGCTCTGTCCCTAACGGTGTAGGTGCGGACCCCTGTGAAAGTCAAAAGGCGCAAGTTTTATCTTAAAAAACTCACGTTGGGTTAATTCTAGAGGTTTCTAGAAGGAATTCTGACGTGGATTGTTCTCTCTGAAGTGGTTCATGCATCCCAAAAGAGAAGGAGCTAATCCCTTGATGAGAGGAGTTATCCCTTTGAAAGAGGGCTTTATCCCTTTGAAGGAGGACCTAGTAACCTCCCTCCATTGCACTATAAGTACAGGCATTGGGCTGGTTGCTAAGGAGGTTAGAAGCTGAACATTTCTTAGGGTAAATGCTGGTGAAATGAAGACTTCCTAGTTGAGCTTAAGAGGAGAGATCACACATCTTTTTGGCTTCATTGGGAAGTGAGTGAAACTTGTCAAAGTAGAGGATACTTCTTGCTGGACCCTGGGAGGAGCTTGTACAGCGTCAAGGCAAAGGTTGTAAGGTTCTTCTTCTTTTGAATTAATACAATCAAACTCATTTTTCTCAACAGGTATCTTATGTTATTTGTTTCATGGACTCCTTGACTTTCATGTTAAATATGTTTTATGCAATTGGCTTTTCAGGTGCTATTTAATTTGTTTTCCCTGTTTGTGTTTGCAGATTCGCGAAAAGGAGCTCATTTGGATCAAAGGAGTGAGGGCATCCACAAGATTGCATTGGACCTAAGGTAGGCGCTCAAAACACTTGTTTGCTATTGTTTATTAAAGCATATTTAGAGAAAGATAGTGTCTAGTTGGTTTGCTTGTCATTAGGTCTTCTTTAGATTCTAGGAAGGTCTATCTTGTCCGCAAGATCGACTTATTCCGTGTGACACACATTGACGATTAAGAGATATTTTATGTCTTAAAAAACTAAAAAGAAACATTGGCCAAAAAAAGAAAGAAGAGGAGAGGTTGGTCCCCCTTGGTCTTTCAGAGAAGGTGATGTCGCATGGATTTTAAAGAAAGATGATCTTACTTTGGCAAAGGAAGTTATAATGGGTTTTAGGGTGCCTTGTTTATATGGGTCTTCATTATGTTGTTTCTTCATTATGGAAGACCATTTGTCAGGGTTGAAATCACATGACCATTTGAACCTTCTAAGAGTACGTATGTCAAAAACATGATTTTATTATTTGTTATTATTTTTATGTCATGGGATATAATATAATTAGTTTTTTAATGTGCTTACTTTGTAGTGCCATTATTCTTTGCTAGTGTGTGGGTGTGTGAACCATGTCATGCCATATCTAAATTATTTTCAATTGCACATTGGATCACATAAAAGGTTCCACAGTGGCTCAAGAGAAAGCTCAGATTGTTCGTATGTTTGAGAAAGAATTTCCGATGAGTTTCATGGACTTGTAGTTCATCTTCTAATTCACCTAGTAGATGAGGTTGAATTAGTTGGGGTGGTTTCTTGTCATTGGATGTTCTTCTTAGAGAGGTACATGAAGAAATTAAAAGGTTCTATTCTCCAAATGGAAAATCTTGAGAATTATATGGTAGAGGGGTACATATCGTATGAGTCTTTCTGTTATGCCAGCGATTACATCAAGAAGATTGATAAGGAACTAGGTGCGGTGATTTAGGATGATGAAAGGGATGAAGACAAAATAGAAGGGGAGCTTCTTGTAATGAATGGAAAAAGGTGCATGATAAAGAGTAAGTGACTTTTTATTTGTAATATTTCTACACAATAACGATTCACACTGAACTTTTATGTATATTTTTATCTCATATGTACTATATGTGTTGGTTTGATTTCATAAGTGAATTCAGAAATTGAAGTCGTCAACAAATTCATTCTTTACAATTGGGAAGATACATGGTCATGGGTCGCATTAAACAAATACAAGAGGAGGAAATGAGAAAGTGACATGAAAGAATTCAGACGGTTGAATGGTAGAAGTGTGCCTCATCACGAAAAATTTAAAATAAAATATGCCAATGATATGCCCTAACAGTTGGTTTGCTAACTAAGTCAGAGAGAAATACGGTGCATCTGGTTGTTACCAATGTTTTGAAGAGGATGTGCTAAACATAGGGATTGGGTGCAACAACTCGATAATAATCTCTTTCTATACATTTTTAACTTCATAATGTAACTTTGAATTGTAACATCTATATTTTATATTTTAATTATGTTCAAGTTATTAGACACATGAAACTGTGATTTTTTCACTTTTTAATAGGTGCATTTGTTCTCATCTATGTGGTCATATGGACATAATTTTCACATGTATTATTTTGATGATGGATACATGACACAAGACTGTGGAGTGGAAGTCAAGTTCAACCAATCTAATCATGTTAGCCACTGTGATCAAAACCTAATACAGGGGACGTTAGGTTATGTCAAAAATATGTAAGAGCTCACTGAAGTGAACTTCTCTTCATTACAATGTGTTATTTTTAGGTGAAAATGGTGGGAAACCTTTGATTGAAATAATGTAAAGGAATATCATGATAGTGGGTTGATATCTATCAACTTTATAAAGATGTGGAATGAAGCTAGGGAGACTTATGTTTTCACCAAACACTGCAACTAGGTTTTTTTTTTACCCAGATGTGTTGGATAGGGATTGGTGGCTTGTATTAAGACACTACCCTAAATCAAAACATATTTTTGAGAATAACAGTGTTATCATGCCAAGCGAGGAAAACAATTAGGGTGATAACAATAGAAAGTGATATGTACTTGTGTTATTTCATCATTTATACTATTGTTGTATATTTTTATTTTCTTTATTTAGATAATTATATTGTTTTTTATTCTACTAATTATTGGCATTTTATATAATTGGTAAGATTCACAAATCTTTTTATATATTTTATTTTTCCAGTGGAAACACTTTTACACTTAAAAGTAATTATTTCCAATTGTGTAATTTATAATCTAAAAATTTAAATTCTAACATGTTTGTTTAATTTATATTTTTTGATAAGTTTAATTTGAATTTTTTGATAATTTGGTTTTCAAACTAGTCGTTTGTTAGTTTACATACTTTTATCATTACTTTTGGAATTGTTTAAATTATGCCCACAATGTTGACTAAAACCACAATTAATGAAGTAATGTGAAAATTTGAAAGCAATCAACTTACAAAATAATGACAAGAACGAAAAGTATAGGAAGATTTGCATCCATAAACGTTTAGGGACAATAGAATGCTTATGATTAGAGATCATAAATTTTTTATAATAACAATTTTTAGGGTAGAAGAGCATATTAAAAAAGAGTAAATAGTACAATGGAAAATAACATTTATTCATATGTAATTGTGTTTTGAAAAGGAATTTAGTTAGGATGAATATGTATGAACTATGTAAAATTGAAAAATATTTACAATAATTTTACAATTATAGTTTCAACCATATTAAACATTGTAATTTATAAAAATATGTTTGCATTTTCTATTTAAAGTAAGTACTTTTTGCATGTAATTTCATATATAAAATTTCGATATAAGTTCACTAATATATAATCTATAATAAATATATATAATTTTATAAAAATAAACATCTTGATGATAATCATTTAAGAAACATAAACATAATCTAAAATACACGTTCAAATTCACTAACATCATATAATTATATACACCTCTAGCACATATAAACAACATTATCTAGCACACAAATCTAATTATTTAATAAGACATCATCTTTGTGATCACATCTAACAATATCCCATGCTAATTGTATTGTTTTTCACCATCTTGTTGGACTTTTATATAATTGGTAAGATATTAGATTTAAATTCGTGAGATATTAAATTCAAAATTAAATTGATGAGAGTTTCTATAAATATTAAATTTAAATTCCTTGAAACTATGATAACTTTAGTGATGAATTAAATTTTATTAAAATATAATTTTTTAAGTTATATTAAATCTAAAATCTAAATTTTTTAAGTTGTTGTAAACAATTCTGACTTAAGTTTTTTAAATCAACAATAGATTGAATTTTATAAATGAACTTAAAAGATTATTTTTTATATTTTTTAAATAAATATTTTTGACAATAATTTATTGATTGCATTTTCTTTTTTATTAATTTAGAGATCAAAAATTAAAAAAGCAATTATAATTAAGATTCAAATATACATATTAATTTAAAATATATATTTTAAATAATTATTATAATTAATAAATATATATTTTTAATGATTCTTCATTTACAATTACTATTAATAAACAAACTTTAAATTATTAAGTTTATGAAATCAAATTAATTATAATGTTATTTTTATAATCCAATATTTTATTAACGATTTTTTTAATTATAGTTGATTTTATACACCAATTAGTATATATTTTAATTTTATTGTAAATATTTTGAAATTTTTATTTAATGAGTACATGTTGCAACATACGTTTTGAAAATTAATTGCGAAGGTTAATTAAATATCGTCTAACTCTTGTACTATAAGTACATGTCACAACTTTCTAATTTTTATGCTTGAATATGACTAGAAAGGTAGTTTTGTTTAGAGGTTTGTACAATTTAATTGTGTGTAAAAATTATTTTGTTTTGTAGTGACTATTGTTTAGACATGTTTTATAAACATTTCTTTTTTGTTTCTATGTTTTCTATAGGGAGGGATGCTACTCGCAGCCCTTGTTTGAATAGGAATTTACTTTGAATGAATATGTATTAACTATCTATGAAATAGAAAAAAATATCTATGGTAAGTTTACAATTAGTTTCAACCATATTAAAATTCGTAATTTATAAAAATATCTTTGCATTTTTTTATTTAAAGTAAGTTGTTTTGCATGTAATTTCATATACAAAATTTTGATATAAGTTCACCAATACATAATCTATAATAGATATCATTTCATAAAATAAACAAACATAAGCATCATCTAATATACACATTTAAATTTGCTAACATCATCTAATTATATACACTGCTAACACATATAAACGTCAGTAGCAAGTACACGAATCTAATAATCTAAGAAGGCATCATCATCGTGATCACCTCTAAAAAAACACAAGAATTATCTAACATCACCACACTAATCCTCAAATATACATCTCATATTGTCAAATAACTACTATAACATACACATCTCTCTGCAAGCACATTAAATGAACATATCTAACATTACCTAAAAATATACACATCAACACCAACATATAAATTAAGTACATCAACATGAACAAATATATATATATATATATATATATATATATATAGATATATATATATATATATATATATATATATATATATATATATATATATATATATATATATATATATATATATATATATATATATATATATATATATATATATATATATACAAGTCAAATAACTGCTACAAAATATTTGATACAATAGCAGTAGTGGTAGCCTGGTGTATAGCAGAAGATGATGGATGGTCAAATTCCTGATCAAGAGTTGAAATATGAGGTGGAGGAGGAGCTAATTGGTCTACTCTCTAAGGAGAAACATGAGGTAGTGGGTGACCATGAGATGAATGAGGAGGACTAGGTGGTCGAGTACTACCAAAAGGACCACCATCCTAATCATCATTATCTGATGGGGTAGTACTCGGTGAAGACTTTGTATTTGTTGCATAGTAGTGACCCCTACTCGATGCCAGTATACACATGTTAGCTCCAGCAATATGATGCATAAGACTCATCATATCGAGCAACAAGTCTATCCAAAGCTCCAGGAGCATAGGATCCTCCTTGTGTCTCCAGTTGTCACAGGGAGACTCATGCCTCAACCAAATATCTAGAGATTTGATCACCCAAATTCAATATCAGGCCTATGACGCAACCTCATGCCCATGTATATCGGGTCAGGATGTTGTAGAACCTCTATTTTACACCCATTTGTCTACCATTTTCCTTCACTTTTCCTTATCTTTCCTTCACTTTTGCCTCATTTCCACCATAAAACCTCTCAGATCATTACATTCAGTATCAATAAGCATGATCAAGCAAGTTTGCTAATGGATGATTATTTGTTTAGTTTTTTTGACATACTTACAGGATCCCGCAGCTATCTGATGATCCCGCAGCTATCTGGAGATCCTGCAGCCATTTTGTTAAACACTATGATCCACGTGTCAGATTGCTAGACGGGCCACATGGGCACCTAGATATCATCATGGTCGAGGTTCCTATCCTATTGTTTCAACCATACACGTCACCTTCAGCCATGGTCAAAGCAGGTTTAACCACGGTCAACTCAAAGTGGTTCAACGGTGTTTGAAGGCTGTTCGGTCACGGCATCTCCAATGGCGATTTGTCCAAGTTCTGAAGGCGATAGGGAACGCAATCCAACCAGGATTTATGATCCATGATGACAGGAACCATCAAACTCGTTATGCAACCGTGATGTGTCAAAACAGACCTTTAATACGCATGACTGTCTTTCGTTTTTCTGTTAACTAGTTGTACACGTAGATAGGTTAGAAAAGCCTATAAATTGATGCGTCTGCGTACGCTCAAAAGACTTTTTGATTGGTAATATTTTGCTGTACTGTGTTGAATTAAGGAGCGGTTGTAAACTCTGTTTTTTTCCAGCACTCTATTTTGTGACCTGTTGCAAATGGAGTAATAAATACAAGCACTGTTTTGAAGTTTCCAGCTATTTGAAGTCTTTTATGGTTGAATGGACAGAGGGCCCCTGCCCATCTCAGCCTTTTGTAGAGTATTTCTTGTGCAGCATTTTATCATTTCCTTATTTGCTTTCTTGAAAATGTATAGTTTTGTTTACTTGTCTTCTTTTATTTTCAGCTGATCAGTGTTATCTTTTGCAGGTTCCTTTTTGCCCGGGATTTATTTTTATATGTGTTGTGTTTGCTTTGCAGCTGATGGTATTTTAAGTTGACAATTCAAGTGTTGTTTTTGCCTTTATAGCTAGTTTTTAAATTTATTTCTCAAAGAGCTGTTTACATATATGCATGATCTTCATCATAAGCTAACATCTTTCAAGATCAAAATATTACTAACTTGCAGCTTGTTTGGGTACTTTTTGGACTGTTTTTAAACTACTTTCTTTCCTTACTTTACACAGTACATGTGCTTTGAAGTATTGAGTTAGAAAGAGTAAATCATTACCACTAGTCTTTAAAGTAGAAGTTTTGATTTTAAAGTGTTTCCTAGACTATTTCCTCACTACTTTCTAATCATGCTTCCCATAGTACATATGGCTGAAGTAGAGTATTAGGAATAGCATATTATTATCATTAGTCTTTCAAGCATATTTTTCTCACTTTTATAATTCCACTTAAGCTACTTTCTTTCCGTGCTTTACACAGTACATGTGCTTTGAGGCATTGAGTTAGAAAGAGATCATCTTTCATTCTTGGGTTCTAAAAGTGATTCTTTTTCCTTTATTTGGCAACAACTTGAACGGTGTCTAGTACCATTGGTAGTGGTCATTTACTTTCAAAGTTTATTTCAAGTCATTTCAATTTCATTAATTCATTCCAAGCATTTCCTTTCAAGCAAATAGTTAGAAATCACTCAACACACACTTCCACTCATTTAGAATTCACTCTACACACACACCATCACTCACTTGTGTATAAATTCTCATTCCATCTAGGAACATAATTAACCACAACAACAACCCAACGATAAGAAAAACTCTAAGAGGATACTTAAGTACATATAGTACACCTTCACTTCATCAGCTTACGAGCCCCGGGTTGACAATAAATACTAGCAATTTAGCTAACACTAAATTGACTAAACATTTTGGCGCCGTTGCCGGGGAAGTGAAATTAAGTAGCCATATTCTTAGAAGAAAAAATAAAAAAAAAACAACAACTTCAAGGAAAGCAATTAATAACCTATCTAAGTATGCTCTCCTCTTGCACTTTGAAGTGATCTGGAGGATCAGAAAGGAGAAAGTTATTAATCTAATAGTTTCTTAAGTATGCTCTCTTCTTGCACCTAGAGTGAACTGGAAGATCAGAAAAGGAACTATTTAACTTGACTTGAGGATAAAATAAAAATGACATGCATAGAGCTAGAGATTCTAGGGGAAGGTTTTTAGCTAGAGCTCGAAGTTCAATTTTTACAAGTCCATCTGCTTCAAGAGATAGACAAGAGATACCTCCCTTATCTCCAACCGAAACTCCTAGTCCTGAAATTCAAGAACCAAGAGTTGACTCTCCTATACCTTCTATTGAGTTTGAACTAGGAAGAGACTCTTCTCTTTCCCCTACCAGACAACCAATTGTAATTGAGGAAATAGACTCACCTGAAGAGGAAGGAGAAATCTCTTCTCATTCACCCTTTGTAGAAGAACCAGAAGATCTTGAAATCCCTAGGAGAATCATCATGGCAGAAGAAGAAGGAGGCGGTAGAGGTAGAGGTAGAGGAGGAGGAGGAAATAACAATAACAATGGAGGAGGTAGAGGTCCCATTGGAGGAAATAGAGATGGGGATAACACATTTGGGTTTCCCATTGTTGATGAGGACTCCCGAGCCACCATGAAAAACATATCACCATCCGTCCTCCCAAATTTTCATGGATTAAGAACTGAGGACCCTGAAACATTCTTGTTTGAATTTGAAGTTGTGTGTCGAACTTATGACTATCTGGATGATACTCAGAAACTCAAACTGTTCCCATCAACATTAAAAGATCAAGCTTTGAAATGGTTCATGGGATTAGTTACTCAGTCCATTAGGACCTGGGATGAAATGAAACAAACCTTTTTGGATAGGTATTTGGACTATTGTATGCCTACTGATCATAAGGGTGAAGTTTTTAAAATGATGCAAAAAGAAGATGAGAGCTTAGAAGATTTACTTGAGAGATTTCAATATAATCTAAAAAGAGCAAAAATGAGCACCTTGGATGAAGAGACCTTAAAAGCCCTCTTATTAAAAGCCATTAGGGATGAGTGGATAGATATCTTAAACATGATGGGGAAAGGGGATATTTCTCAACTTCCTCTCAGTGAGATAGCAGAACTATGTACCCATCTCTCAAGAGGCAAATCAAAAACTCAAAAAGGGCCTAGAGATCCTTCTCTCCTTAGGGCAAATAAATCTGCAACAGGATCAGTGAGTAGGGCTGAAATTGGTAATATGCTAGATGAATTTAAAACTGACATCTTAGGGAGTCTTAGTGAACAAATTGATACCCTTAAGATTCAGAATAAACAAAAGGCAGAAGCCGAGGCTATGACCATTTTTTGCCCGAAGTGTAGAAAGAAGCATGCTTTAAGGGAATGTCCCTTGGAAGCACAAGTTGTGGAAACCTGTGTAATTTGCTCAGAAACCCATGAGACCAAGGAATGTCCTTCAATCCCTGGCCTCAAAGCAGTCTTTCAAGAAGATCCAAGTACGCTTGAATCTCTTTGTTTTGTTGCAAGGAAACCTTGGCAGGGGCAGCAAAATCAAGGGTCTAACAACTCTATGAATTTCCAGCCCCCACCAAATTGGAATCCTTGGCAACAACCTTGGTCACAACCACAAAATCCTTTCCAAGCATGGTTGCAAAGCATGCAAATGCAAAATCCTTATGGGAGATTTGCCCAATTCTATCAATATCCTCAATCCTTTCAGAATCAGCAAGCTCCCCAACTTCCAAATCAAGGTCAACAATTGTCATTACCATTCCCTCAACAACAATCTCCTCCACAAAATCAAAATTCTCAACTCTTGTTACAATCTCAGCAGAGGCCAAATCAACTTCCCTCTCAACCTCAACCAAACCCCAATAATAGGAATCCTCAAAATGCTTATGTGATGGAAGGTCAACCACTTATGGAAGGTCAACCATTCCCTACCTATATGGTTGTCCCTCTCAATGAGGTCCAACTCAGATCAGGTAGAATCTTAGACCAACCTTCTACAAGTACTCAACAACCAAGCATTTCTGAGGAAGAATCTCTCAAAGCCAATAAAGGTTCTGAAGTATCCCTTCAAAACCCAAGCATTAAAGAAAAAGAAAAAGAATCAACTCCCTTAGTAGAGCAACCTACATCTTCAACTATTCCTCCTTTTCCTGAAAGATTGCAAATTGATAAAGGAGTGGAGAAGCAGATTTGGTTGCCTGACTATAGCTTTCTAGATGAATTAAAAAATGTCTGTATCAAGATCCCCTTGTTAACAGCCATTAAAGAGATTCCCATTCTAGCAAAGACAATAAAGGAGATGAGTTTGAAAAAAACAATAAAAAGAACCAGAGACACAAAAAGGATACATCTAGTTGGAAAGATTGCAGACATTATGATGGGTAAAATTACCATGCAAAAATATGTAGATCCCGGTAGCCCTATTGTTAAAACTCATATTAATGGGGTTGAAATCCCAAATACTTTGATTGACTTAGGAGCCGCTATCAACATTATGAGTAGACAGACCATGGATCAGTTAAAACTTCCTAATCTTCTCTTTACACCTACTTTGCTGCAACTTGCAGACAGATCAATCATTAAACCTGATGGTGTATTGGAAGACATTCCAGTCTCACTAGACTCTTGGGAGTATCCAGTTGATTTTATGATTTTAACTCCCAAGAACAATCTAGGAGGACATCCTCTTATTTTAGGAAGACCTTGGCTGGCCACAGCTGATGCTTTCATAAGTTGTAGGTCGAGAGACATGTATATATCAGATGGTAATTCTACCAAGAAATTCAACTTGTATCCTCCCGCAAAGGCAATAACAGAAATAGGAGAAGATGAGTGGATTAATGATGAGGAAACTCTTCAACCTGTTCTAACCATCTCTGAAATCAGTGAGGACAGTCAAATTCTAAATACATTAGAAAATTTTGAGGCACCTTTAGAATATGACTCTTCACAATTCCAGTTAGATGCAGATATTGAATATCTCTCCTCTAGACAAATGTCTCTCTTCTCAATGGAAGAGTTTGGTAGTTCTTCAGTTGAAATCTTTCCAGGAAAAACATTAAACATTAACAAAAACTTGGAAAGACTACAACAAGAAGAATTAACTAAACTGTTGCAAAAACATTCCACTGCCTTTGCATGGGAATATACCGACATGAAAGGAATCAACCCTAAGACTTGTATTCATCATATTTACATTGAAGAAAACAGCAGACCTATTAGGCAGCCACAAAGACGGATGAATCCAAATCTTAGGGAAATTGTGAAAGAAGAACTTCAGAAATTGCTCAAGGTAAACTTCATTTACCCCATTTCAGATAGCCAATGGGTTTCTCCCTTGGTTATAGTACCCAAAAAGAATGGTAAATGGAGAGTTTGCATTGACTATCGAGAATTGAACAAGGCAACCTTAAAGGATCATTTTCCTCTACCTTTTATTGATCAGGTATTAGACACTTTAGCAGGTAAAAAGTATTTCTCATTCTTGGATGGTTTTAGTGGTTACAATCAGATTCAGGTAGCACCTGAAGATCAAGACAAAACCACCTTTACTTGTCCTTGGGGGACATTTGCCTATCGAGTACTCCCTTTTGGTTTATGCAATGCACCAGCCACATTTCAAAGGGCTGTACTAGGAATTTTCTCAGATCTGATTCATGATTGTGTAGAGGTTTACATGGACGATTTCACAGTCTATGGTAATACATTTGAAGAAGCTTTGGCAAATTTGGAAAAAGTACTGGTAAGATGTAAGGAAACAAATCTTTCTTTAAGTCATGAAAAGTGTTTTATGATGTTTACTGAAGGGATTGTTTTAGGACATCATATTTCAGGAGATGGAATCAAAGTTGATAGATCTAAAGTAGAAGTCATCTCTAAGTTACCTGTTCCAAATTGCCAAAGAGATGTTAGAAGTTTTCTTGGGTTTACTGGTTACTACAGAAGATTTATTGAAAACTTCACAAAGATAGCATCCCCTCTTTTCAAATTACTTACCAAAGATTGTGAATTTAAGTGGGATCCTGAATGTCAATCTGCCTTTGAAGCTTTAAAATCTAGAATATCTGAAGCACCCATTTTAAGGGGTCCAAATTGGAAACTCCCTTTCCACATTTCTACTGATGCTTCAGATACAGCTTTAGGAGCTGTTTTGGGACAAAAGGATTTGATCCCTTATGCCATTTATTACACGAGTAAGAATTTGACTCCAACTGAGTTAAATTATACTGTTACTGAAAAGGAGTTTCTAGCCGTTGTTCATGCTATAAACAAGTTTAGACACTATATAACCGGCTATGAAACCTTTGTCCACACTGATCACTCTGCCATTAGATACCTCATGAACAAACCAGTCACTAATGGTAGAGTTACAAGATGGCTTTTGCTTTTACAAGAATTCAACATAACTGTGTTAGATCGACCAGGTAAGCAGAACACAGTAGCTGACTTCTTGTCTAGAATCCAAAACACTAATGAGGACTCTCCGGTAGAGGACAAATTTCCAGATGAGTATTTGTTTGCAGTAACTACCAAAACCCCTTGGTATGCTGATATTGCTAATTATTTAGTTACTGGAAAATTACCTTTACATTTATTTCCTAATGAGAAAAGGAAAATCATTCAGGATAGTTCACTTTATTCTTGGATCTCTAATGAATTGTTCAGAACAGGGCCAGATTTGATGATCAGAAGATGTGTACGAGAGGATGAGATGCCTGACATCCTTAAAGCATGTCATGACGAACCTTGTGGCGGACATTTTTCTGATAAGAGGACTGCCTATAAAATCCTTTCATCAGGATATTATTGGCCTTCTCTCTTTAAGGATGCAAAGCAATATGTTAAAAGGTGTGACAGTTGTCAGAGAACTGGGAGACCAACTCTTTCAAATGAAATGCCACTACAGCCACAGGTATGCATAGAACCTTTCGAGAAATGGGCTCTAGATTTTGTTGGACCAATTAATCCGCCATCCAAGCAAAATAGATATATACTGGTTTGTACTGATTATGTTACCAAGTGGGTAGAAGCTATAGCATTAACTTCTGCTACTGAAAATTCAGTTGTTCAATTTCTTTTCAAGGATATTTTCACTCGTTTTGGTGTCCCAAGAGAGATTGTAACAGATCAGGGAAGCCAGTTTACATCAAGGATGGTGGAAAAGCTGATGGAGGAATATAAGATTAAGCATAGAACATCTACTCCATACCATCCGCAAGCGAATGGTCAAGTAGAATCTACAAATAAAGTTCTTGAAAGCATCATCACAAAGAATGTTCATCTTCATAGAAGAGATTGGGCAGAAAGGCTTCCTGAAGCCTTATGGGCCTACAGAACTACATGGAGGAACACTACAGGACATTCTCCCTATGAACTTGTTTATGGGAAGGAAGTCCTGTTCCCCATTGAGTTCCAAATCAAGACCTTCAAGACAGCAGTTCAATTGGGGATGAGCTTATCAGAAGCCCAAAAGCACAGAATGGACCAGTTAAATGAACTAGATGAAATGAGACAAGATGCAATTCTAAGAACCGATCTAGTTCAGCACCAAAGAAGTAAATGGCATGATCGACATATCAAGGAAAAGAAGTTTCAAAAGGGTGATTGGACACTCTTGTTTGATTCGAAATTTAAAGACTTCAAAGGGAAATTTCAAACTCATTGGCTTGGCCCATATGAGATTGATGAAGTCTTTAATAACGGAGCAGTTAGAGTGAAGACTATCGATGAACTTCAAACTCCCTTTATTGTGAATGGCCACCGGTTAAAAGTCTACCACAAGCCACTCTCAAAAGAAGAGTTTGTTAAGTTATTTCAAGACGATTCTGGAATGAGGCTGGTGGAGAAGAATTCTTCTCCTCCATCAGCCTAAATCTCTGTTTCTTTCAATTTGAAAAAAAAAAAAAAAAAAAAAAAAAAAAAAAAAAAAAAAAAAAAAAAAAAAAAAAAAAAAAAAAAAAAAAAAAAAAAAAAAAAAAAAGGAAAAGAAAAAAATAAGTGTATGAGCCTGAAAACCAATCTCTGATTGGCAGTCTCATACAGAAAACATAAGGTGAAAATCAGGGTCACCTGACACCTCATGTTTTCCCAAGAAAAAAACTCCCTTTCCCTCTTTCATTTCCATTCCATTTATTTCGTTCATCCATTCATACATTCATTTCTTCACTCCACCTCACTGTTTTTCACTCATCCATTCATCCATTCATTTCTTCACTCCATTTCACTTCAATAATAAAGTTTTTTTTGGCAACTAAAGTGTTTTTCTGCAGCTAAGAAGACTTCACTACAATTCTGCAGCTGTTTGACGATCCTGCAGCTGATTAGCTTTCCTGCAGCCTTCTGTACCTGCACAAAAAAAAACACAGTGTGTCTGAAGAAAACGTTTACAGCTCAGAAGTATCAAAGACCAGGAGAAAGATCATATGCTAGCAATAAATGTTTACAAAGGTTAATAAATCATCAAAAGCCAAATAAAATATGATTCAAGGTATGCTCAAAAACCTAGACTTATGGTTATTTCATTATGCGACTTTTCTTGGATTATGTTTTATTGGCCACTTAATGTAATGATGACCCACTCTCCTTTCTCCCATGCAACTACAAATCTCCGAATCCTCCACGTCTACCAGTTCATAATCACTACAGGTTTTCAAATTACATATGGCTGTTACGGTGGTGCGTCATTAAGGGCCTGTACCCTAATGACGTAACCTAACGCACTACGTCTCTCTGCTCTCGTTTCATAAGCCATGTGTCACTCCATAATCAGAAAACGAAGAAGGTAGCCGCTCCGTCCATAATTTCAAAACCCTCCATGTTTATCATTCCTTACCATCATCTACCGTGTTTCATTATCTACGGTTACCATCCTCTGTTTTTTTTCTCCTCTGCCATACAGCCGTAAACCTGAGATACAGTCGTATTGCGACTGTCAGTCACTATTTCTACCATATCCACGCTAACTCCACCGCTCAACTCTCAATTCCATCCGTAAATTCCCGGTATCTAAAGCCGTTTTCGCACCGTATATCCTCTGTTTCACAAAAAGTTACTGTGTTAAGTTACGGAGTTACTGTGTAAGGTCACCATCAAATTTGTGTTTAAACAAAGTTGAAGAGTCAATGGGAAAGCTTCTGAGGGCTGAACCGGAAGGTTCGAAATTCTTGGAGGCATATCCACAGGTTGAGGAGGCACTACAAAGAGCCAATTGGTTACAATGTATCAGAAAATTTAAGGGCTATCATAAGGAAGTAACCAAAGCTTTTGCTAGATCGTTTAAGGATAAGGAAAGCCAGGCAGAGGTGGGAGATGTAACAATCACAGTCAGCGAAGGAAGTGTAGCAAAGGCTACTTCTCTACCCCAGACCGGTGAACGATGGTTCAAAAACCGGGCAGTCCAAGATCAGCAATGGAAGAGGATTCTCAAAAATCCAGGTATGGACACAAGTGTTTTTACCAAAGGCATTCCAATTTCACATGTTAAAGATGAATGGAAAACTTTATTGCTGTTAGTACAAAAGTTTTTCACTTGTGAAGGAAGATTTGGAGTGATGTATGTCTACCATGGTAAAATTATGATTCAGTTCCAAGGAGAGCATGATATAAACCTCCCTTATTTCCTATTTCAAAGCCTTAGGAAAATGTGTTCCATGGCTCAACGAAATCCACGAAATGTAGAAGCTTTCCTCTGTCACCATGGTCTTGTAAAGTTATTGATAGAAGAACAGTTAAAAGAAAAACGAGACACATGGGAAAAATTCCTTGTAAGGAATCATTTTGCAGAGCCTGGAGAGTCTTCTATACCTAGAAAGAGCAGAAAGAAGAGAAGGGAAAGTATCTCTGAGACTGATGTCTTTGAAGGACAAACTGTAGAAGAAATAGAAGTCCATCATCCTGAACCTGAGATTGAACCCACTGAAGACAGTGCTCAAGAGGTCATCTCGGAAACCCTCGCTGAACTTGCTAAGGAAACTGCCAAAAAGAAAAGAGAGGACAAAAAGAAACAAAAACAAGATAAAGGGAAATCCATAATGCAAGAAACTTACCAGACCACAGAACATTCTAGTGGTGAAGAAGAGGATAACCAGCCTTTAGCACAGAGGATAACCAAACTTCTTGAGAAAACTGCCCACTCCAAAGAAGTAAAAGTTCAAGAACCAAAGGAGAAAGCACAAAAAGAAATGCAAAGTGATGTCATTCTGAGAAGGAGTAGTAGGTTGCAAGGTAAAACAAAAGCCATGAGGACACTCTTTGTTGACCTTAGCACACCTGAGAAGAGTGCTACACAAGTAAATCTTGAGGATAGTCCATCATCACGTGAGGCAGCCACTCCTCCAAGAGAATACAGCCTATTCCAGCCAGAGATGGAAACTGAAATTGAACAAGAATGTAGCCCAAGAAAATCACCAAGTATTGATCCAATGCAACAGGAGGTATACAATTATTATGAGACATTGGAGCAAAGAACTGCTGGGCCAAGTAATGTTCTGTCTTATGAGAAGCAAATAGATTCACTTAAACAGGAAATCTATGAGCTTGAAGTGTTGAACCGTCACATTAAACAAAGGAATGAGGAAATGAAGCAACAAGCGGACATTGCTAAGGCAATTCAAGATAATACCTACCTTCATATGAGCATGTGGCAGAAGAAACACAGCAGGTTGAAGAAAAGATGCCGAAGGTTGAACAGAGCCCTAATTAACTTGAAATTCAAATGTATGTTCAAGAAGCCAAAGGTTAATTTTTCTACACAGAGGAAGAGAAGGAGGTTGGATGTCCTGGTTGAGGCATCCCAGCAGATGGACTGAATTGTGTTTTCATTGCATGAGGACATGCAATACCCTCGGAGTGGGGGTATGTAGAACCTCTATTTTACACCCATTTGTCTACCATTTTCCTTCACTTTTCCTTATCTTTCCTTCACTTTTGCCTCATTTCCACCATAAAACCTCTCAGATCATTACATTCAGTATCAATAAGCATGATCAAGCAAGTTTGCTAATGGATGATTATTTGTTTAGTTTTTTTGACATACTTACAGGATCCCGCAGCTATCTGATGATCCCGCAGCTATCTGGAGATCCTGCAGCCATTTTGTTAAACACTATGATCCACGTGTCAGATTGCTAGACGGGCCACATGGGCACCTAGATATCATCATGGTCGAGGTTCCTATCCTATTGTTTCAACCATACACGTCACCTTCAGCCATGGTCAAAGCAGGTTTAACCACGGTCAACTCAAAGTGGTTCAACGGTGTTTGAAGGCTGTTCGGTCACGGCATCTCCAATGGCGATTTGTCCAAGTTCTGAAGGCGATAGGGAACGCAATCCAACCAGGATTTATGATCCATGATGACAGGAACCATCAAACTCGTTATGCAACCGTGATGTGTCAAAACAGACCTTTAATACGCATGACTGTCTTTCGTTTTTCTGTTAACTAGTTGTACACGTAGATAGGTTAGAAAAGCCTATAAATTGATGCGTCTGCGTACGCTCAAAAGACTTTTTGATTGGTAATATTTTGCTGTACTGTGTTGAATTAAGGAGCGGTTGTAAACTCTGTTTTTTTCCAGCACTCTATTTTGTGACCTGTTGCAAATGGAGTAATAAATACAAGCACTGTTTTGAAGTTTCCAGCTATTTGAAGTCTTTTATGGTTGAATGGATAGAGGGCCCCTGCCCATCTCAGCCTTTTGTAGAGTATTTCTTGTGCAGCATTTTATCATTTCCTTATTTGCTTTCTTGAAAATGTATAGTTTTGTTTACTTGTCTTCTTTTATTTTCAGCTGATCAGTGTTATCTTTTGCAGGTTCCTTTTTGCCCGGGATTTATTTTTATATGTGTTGTGTTTGCTTTGCAGCTGATGGTATTTTAAGTTGACAATTCAAGTGTTGTTTTTGCCTTTATAGCTAGTTTTTAAATTTATTTCTCAAAGAGCTGTTTACATATATGCATGATCTTCATCATAAGCTAACATCTTTCAAGATCAAAATATTACTAACTTGCAGCTTGTTTGGGTACTTTTTGGACTGTTTTTAAACTACTTTCTTTCCTTACTTTACACAGTACATGTGCTTTGAAGTATTGAGTTAGAAAGAGTAAATCATTACCACTAGTCTTTAAAGTAGAAGTTTTGATTTTAAAGTGTTTCCTAGACTATTTCCTCACTACTTTCTAATCATGCTTCCCATAGTACATATGGCTGAAGTAGAGTATTAGGAATAGCATATTATTATCATTAGTCTTTCAAGCATATTTTTCTCACTTTTATAATTCCACTTAAGCTACTTTCTTTCCGTGCTTTACACAGTACATGTGCTTTGAGGCATTGAGTTAGAAAGAGATCATCTTTCATTCTTGGGTTCTAAGAGTGATTCTTTTTCCTTTATTTGGCAACAACTTGAACGGTGTCTAGTACCATTGGTAGTGGTCATTTACTTTCAAAGTTTATTTCAAGTCATTTCAATTTCATTAATTCATTCCAAGCATTTCCTTTCAAGCAAATAGTTAGAAATCACTCAACACACACTTCCACTCATTTAGAATTCACTCTACACACACACCATCACTCACTTGTGTATAAATTCTCATTCCATCTAGGAACATAATTAACCACAACAACAACCCAACGATAAGAAAAACTCTAAGAGGATACTTAAGTACATATAGTACACCTTCACTTCATCAGCTTACGAGCCCCGGGTTGACAATAAATACTAGCAATTTAGCTAACACTAAATTGACTAAACAGATGTCTAGCCTCATCCTCTGTGGCCTTGGTTATCTCTACATCTCCATCCGGTGACAGAAGAGGCATGCCCCCAATGAATGTGTCTATGTCTCAAAAATATATATTACACAAGAATAATTAGAGAGTTTCATTGAAGAATTTAATAAAACAAGTTAAAGAATGCTATAGAATAAATTTTATTCTAATTAGTTAAGACAATAAAATGAAACTATATTAATTTAAATAAAACACTAATATTACCTCTAGCATTTGTTAGTTGATCTTGTGTGAAGCAGATGTTGGGAGACTATTAGCAATACACCCTCGCATAAGGACACAATATGAAGATGAACATGTGGTCCGCCTCACTACCCAGTAGCTCTAGTGCCTCAATAGAAATCTTGGTCAAATACTCTAGTTGGCCCCTCTTGGACATCATCTCGCCCCAGATGTGCATATGCATCTCAGTCATTGGCTTAGGAGAGCGACGGTCAAAATTAGGCCTCGTCTCTCGAAACCTCTCAAAAAATAAACAAAAAATCTCTAAAGCAAAAGGGAAGTCCATCCTACCATGTATCATCTCATGACATCCATCTAAAGCTATACAAAACTGTCACTAAAAATAACAAATCATTTGTTACATTGTGGCCTATGGACCAAAGAACCGACATAAAACAAAAGAGGGAAACTAATGCATTACCCATCACTTGTATGGTGTGCAATGGTACTAACTGATAGTGAGAGGAACCTAACATCCTTTGCACCAAAAGAAACAATAAGTAGTTGTCCACTAGATACCTAAAAATCTATTAGAGAAACTAGATGCTCCCAAACATATCTCTAAGATTAGACAAGTTGACGCTCTTCTGCAATACCATGGGGGACATCAAGTAAACGGGGAAAATCCTCCCCTCTCCTATATAGGCTAGTGATAAAATAATTTCCTCCTCATTAGGTTGAAACCACTAATTAGGACTAACACAGAAAACTTATCGGTGGAAATTCCACTAACAGATCAATTGTGCCAACAACCTAGAGTCCACCTTCAGGGATGTAACCTCTTCATAGTACTTAAGGAGACCTAAATTCATCAAAAGGCCTTGGTTCGCTGCCGTAATAGGGTGAGGGTACAAATCCCTCTCCCTCTCTCATGCCTCCCACGATCGTACCATATTGTACAGGTAAACTCTTTGCTCTTCAAGTTGTTCCTCCTTTCTCCTCCAATGTCTTTGCATGATTGACATTTGAAATACATCAGCCTCATACATAAAACATTAATTACTTTTATTGAATTAAAAATGTGTTTATAATATATTAATTTCAATTAAAAAAAATCAACACCGGTCTACGAAAACACCAAGAAGACACCAGATGTGATGCACAAAAAAAAACAAGAAAGCATCGAAAATGGTGTGTACATTGACTTAATGCATCGACGTTAGTTCACATACATACATAACATTGATTTATTTTTTTAGTGTGGTGCATAGACACAAAATTTCACACAGATGCATTAATTTTACATCGACATACCGCACTAGAACATTTAGGTTTAAATATTGGGTGTTTCATTGGGAAAAAATAAATGCATTGAGAAGTTAATTTTACTAGATGCACCGTCGTAAAAATTATAATTTTTTAAGTGGTGTTCATGAAATTTAACGTTCCAATGGGTTTCAATTTACCCAACGCACCAAACCACTAACGATGTGTTAATGTTACACAATGATTTGCGGTGCACCTTGTAATTTACAGGGTGCACCATGAATGATGTAGGTCAAATGTTTCAAATGCATCGTGAAGAAAATAAAAATAAAAACAATGCATTTTTTTACTTAATTTTCAATTTTACTATATTAAAATTTATTTAGGGAGAAACATAGACATTACGTGTATATTTTCTCATCAGGGAGGCATGGTGTCCAAGTAAATGAAAAAAAAAAAATTAAGTTGCTCGTTCAGGTTTAAATATTGGGTGGTGTGTTAGGAAGAAATAAACGCACAGGGAAGTTAATTTTACCAAACTCACAACCATAAAAATTATAATTTTTAAACCCAGATGCAGGTGTCACTGCAGAACATTTATGAGGATTTACTCCTCACCGGCAGTTGTCCCTGCACTTGGCTCGCGGACGCGGATCCCACAATCCCATAGCATTCAATATGAATTTTCCAGGGTACAGAATAATGGTCACGCATTTGGTATTGAATGCGTGCTCGGCTCGAGAGACTGTGCGCGGAGATTTATCCATGGCCTGGTCTCTGGTTTATGCAATTGCCCTCCTCAACTCTTTCTACTTCCGCCCGCTATTCTTCCAGCACCCCTGATTCGTTCAGGCTACTTGGAAGCTCATCTGGTTTCTAAGTCTGGCCTGGTCCGCCTGTGCTCGGCCCTTTCCCCTTTGGTTCTGCCAATTTCCCTTCCCTGGTCTCTCTGTTAATTCGAAAATGGTTCGTCGTCGTGGAGTCTCTCGCTGTGGAGGCACCTCTGGCAATCGAGGCCTTGCCTCTCAATCTGCTCCCCAGAGCATTGTCCCTCTCGCTTCTGCTTCCCTGTCCTCTCCGCCTTTTGGTCATGCCAGGCGTCTCCCGCACAACTCCTTTCAAACAACCCACTTCAAATTCCATAGCAGGCTCAATAAGCCCGTTCTGTCAGCTAGTGTCACTGTAATCCTTGGTGAGGAGGAGGATAAGCCCAGCAGCTCGGCCCACACCACCACGTCTCAGTCTCAGGATGATAGTGTCCTTCAGGGGGAGGTGGCTAGGGTTGTGTTCAATGGTGACAACATGCAGGAAGAAGGCAACGTGCCTGAAGCTCCTCAGCTTATGGCAGACTCCACTCAGCGCAATGTGCTTGCATGTGAGCCTGTTCGTCCTCCAGGCAACATTTTGAATTTGGTGATTCCTCCAGATGGTGGTGTCACGGGAGATGCAGATAATGCGGTCGTCACGTGGATTGGCTCTCCTAGCCAGGTGGATAAGGATGCTCTCGACTCTCCTAAACATGTTTAATGAATTTGGTTCAATGCCTACTGATGGCATTCTCGCCTCTGTTCTGTTTCTTTTTATGTTATGCATCTCTGGATATTGTCAACTCTGTTCTTGCTTCAGTTCTTGTTTTTGTATCGGTGCGAGCCAATATAGTCTTATGAACAGTAACAAGTCATGGCTCAGCAAGCCTTGTTTTTGCTTTAATTTTGTATATGGCGGTTATGACAGAAGGTTTATCAGCAAAGCCATAGTCAGCGATAGTACTGTAGTGTTAGACACAGAACTGGTTTACTTTCTTGTCTGCCAGGGACTTATAAATCATGTTTCAAGGTCTCTCAATCCTGGAAGGGTGGTTAAAAGGATCTGTATGTATCAGAATCTCTGGATGAGGGCTGGCTTCAACCCCCCTCTGAGGTCTTGATCTCTTTGTACATATTTTTTCTCTCTTTTTTTTAATAGAAATAGTCTTTACGCAGAAAAAAAATAAAAAAATAAAAAAATAAATTATAATTTTTAAAATGGTGCATAGTGAAATTTAACGACAAAATGTGTTTCAATTTACCCAATGCACTGAACCACTATTGGTGCGCTAATGTTACACAATGATTTGTGGTGCACCCTATAAACTCACAAGGTGCACCGTGAATGGTGCAAGCCAAACTTTTTGAATGGACCATGAAGAAAAAAATTAAAAAGCAATCCATTTTTAAACTTAATTTTCAATTCTACTCCACTAAAAAAATAATTTATGGAGAAACATAGACGTTACGTGGATATTTGCTTATCGAAGAAGCATGGTTTCCAAGTAAATGTAAAAAGCGAATTTCACCATTATTTCAAAAAATTCAAAAGTCATGCAATGAGCAACTAAAGGAAGGATGGAAAGAAGGGGAAGTACTAATGGTAGGGAATTTCACAGAGGAAAAAGTGGCACCAATGCTTGGGAGCTCTACAACACTGTAAATGGAAAAAATGAATTGTACGACCAATAATTTATTTTTATTTAACCTTGTTCTATTGCATTCGAGTAACCACACCAAAGCGTATTATTGATGCAGTGCACCATGTTTTTTTTAATTTAAAACCTTACCATAGTGCACCATTTTATTTATGCATCAAGTTGTTTCAAAGCAATAATAGCACTGACGCTTTGTGGGAGTATAACACCGAAATGGTGAAAATGAATTTTACGACCAATACACAATATAAGCACTTGTGCTTCAATTTCACCTAGTGCCTGAGGTCATTCCTAAAATGTCAATGCATCGGGGCTTCATGGGAGTATATCACTGAAATGTTTAAAACAAATTTTACAACCAACATTTTTTTAAACTTAAACTAGCCTGGTGCTATTGAGTAGTGTTAGCACCATGGAATTAACTCTAGGCTGAAAAGAGGATCACAGGGGTAACCACAAACCTCTTGTAAACTAAGGTTCACCCCCCCTAGCCTTAGAGATTGTTTTGTCCTTGTCTCAAGATATCAATCACGTAACAAATGATAGATTTGGGTTTTAGACTCGCTATGAATTATCAGAAATGGATTTTTGGTTTAATTTTTTGAAATTTGGTGTGAAGGATGAGGGCTATTTTGGGTCAAAGTTATAGATCCAAGTGAATAAGGGAAATAACGTATTTTGTGATAGGGGAAGATATGAAAACTTATTGGTGATTTATCAAAAGTTCATTGTAGCTGAAATATAAATGGGTTAGGAGAAAAAATGACAAACTAAGCATCAAATGGTATATGATTCAGATTTTCCATGGAAGAAAAATCACACAATGATCAATTGAAAACTAAACCAAAGAAAGTACACGAATTTTGAAATAAATTTCTTTTAGTTGAGAAAAACGAAATTATACAATATTAAAATATATTTGAAAAATAGATCTGAAAACAAAATATATGTTATTCATGGAGGAAAACAAACGAGTAAAGCATGACATAGGTATCCCTATTCAAACATCATTCACCTTCTTCTATTCATTTTGAAAAATAATGCAATAAAAAATATCCTTAGTCTCTTATAGTTCAAACCCAACCAAACCCTTTTGTAATGTCTTTCTCTTCTTAAAAACAATTAGGAAGATTTTCTTGCACAAAAAAGAAATACTAAATACAATGTATCTCCTATCAGCTAAGAAGATCGAGACAAATTTAATTTGGAAACACCATGTCTTAAATATTAGATAAAAAATTCAGTAAAATTGAGATCATAAAATCAGTCTTATCCACCTACCCATACCTATCCTGATCACTAACATAATTATGGAAGGTCCAAAAATAACCAAAATACAAATGCAAGCTTGAGTGACAAGTTGCGCAGGAGTTGTGCAGCGACTGTACAGTAGACTTCCAGCTCAACATGGTTATATGTTTTATTGGATGAAATTGATTCGATGGGTACACTGGAGATAGTTTTGGGCTGGTGTAGGACCCACTTGATGCATCCTTTAATGCGTGCAGATCCCCGAAATGCCTAGTCACCAGTTGTACAACAGAATTCAAATTCTGATTTTTTTTTTTATATATTTCCCACTCTAAAAACATTGTAATATATGTAAATCCATTGCATACACCTTATAGATCCCATCATGCATCAAATATTAAAAAAAAATCATAGTTTCATAAAAAGAAATGACCTCTTGTGATTGCAAAATGAGCCCTTGGATACACATATTTTTTACTTTCAGCAGCATGTAGTTTTAAAAATGAATAAACCCACCTCATTCAAGAGACCAAAGCTACCTCCTCGTCTTCTTGGTAGATGATGCTTTGGTTTATTTGTTGGATATTGTTTTGACTTCTTTAGATAGTTGTGCTATCATGGGTAGATTGCTAGGTAACTGTGACTGTTTGATTTTCTTGAGTTGTCTCCTAGCCCTTGACAGCTTCTATTTCATCAACCTTAATCTCCTCCTCATAATTATATTTCTTGTGTAATATCTCTTTATCTGTCTATGTAAGGGATGATTTCATTTTAAGTCTATTTTGGCTTTATCAACTATGTCATGAGCTTCTGCAACCTAAACATGAGCTTCTAAGATAGTATCATCGATGGCCCTCTTGTAAATTTCATTATTTTTTGCTATTTGATAAACTATCAATTGGGAGACCCCAATCTCGTCAAATAGCCTATCATACTCCTTCCATTCATCAAATTAAAGCTTATGTTTTGATGGTAGGGATTCTTTCATCTACTCTTTCCCTTTGGTTGTTGACCTTGTCATAGGCTTCCTTAGTTCCACATTGGGTTCTCTTACCTCCTCTACATCAATCACATGTTTTTGTTTATCTTCGATTTTAGGTCTAGGAGGCTTCCTGGGAAACTCACTTTTGTTATGCTAGGTTGCTTATTCTATTGTGTGCCTGAGCTCTCGGTTCTCCTTCTACAAATAGGGAATCTTAAGATGATGTTTAGTAATGTTGTCCTGCAACTTTGTAATTTCAAGGTATTTATCTTCCATTTGAACATACTGCTCACCCCCTACATCCTATGATGGTATATCCCCTGGGAGATCAATGGTGTTTTGATAGGTTGGCTCCTCACTCAACTTTTTGGTAGAAAATCTAGTCCTCGGTCTATGACGAAATTGTGTTTCTTCATGGGAAACTTGTGTATTTCCTTTCCCCTTACTAGTTGCTCTCCTATCCCTCATTGGTTCTTCACTATCTCTTCAACTTTAGGTGCCTCTTCATTTTGTTCTATAGGATAAATGGCTACATGAGCCAGTAATCCTGAAGTTGATAAGAAACCATCCCAAGACATTTTTTTTCTTTAACTCATGCAAAACTAATAGTTTGATTAGTGAAAAATGGAACAAGTTAAGAAAGTGTTTCTCTCCCTTAGACTGAACTCTTATTGCCATCTTGCCCAAGTGTTTGAGTAGGTAATAAGCTAAGTTTAGGCTCCTCTTTTCAGTGAAAGGCACAAGCAGCCTAATGGGATACTGGTACACCTTGCTGAAGCGACCTTCACATGTAAAATACCTTTGTATTACCTTCAAAAGTTGGTTGTAGTGGTTTGATAAGTAGTTTCTTGGGAATTTAGTTTCATATTTGTCTTTGTACTAAGGTTTTTCAAACTCTTTAAAATGTGAGGCATCCAACTCCATTCCTTTGAACCACCTTTCACCCTATAAAGGGATTTCTGTCACTTGAGAAATATTTTATTTAGACACAATAAATTCTAAATCCAATTTTGACCTTGTCACCTTTAAAATTTAGGGCAAACATACTAGCAAGCTAGAAGTGGTGGCCATGTGTTTGAATTTTCTCACAAAAGGCTATGCATCATGTCTCTTTGAATGCCACTCTAATTGCAGGGTCAACATTCACCATTTATAAACTTCTGTGATCAACATGAACTACCTCTCCTCCCTTTGCTTTCCTTCTACTCCTTGGGCTTTCCATCTAGTTTTAAAAACTACAACACACACTTTCAGCTATGTTTTCATGGAATACATCAAGTCTATGAAGAAAAGGTTAACTCATAGTGCAATGAGAAATGAAAAGGATGACAACACGATGAAGTGAGGTGCCAGCATGATGAATAGATCCAACTAATAGGGTTTTCACAAGAGTTAAATGACTTTGGGTCTTAGGAAAATTTGTATTCCTAGACAACATTTTTACATATCAGATCATAAAAGTGGGCATGTGCAAAGCAAATTATGCCAGTTAACATGAAATTTGATTGATGGGCTATGCATAAATACACATTAACACATACAAACTGACACACAAACCCTAAACATTTCAATAACCGTGAACACAGACCAATCAATACATAGGGCGTTGCGTAGCGATTATGTAGAAAATGGACAAAATATTTACTAATAAATGTCTAGTTGGTTTTCTAAAGAAAATTGTAGCTAGAGAATATGTTTTCTACCTTAGACAACATGCAAGCTGGATTGGAAGTAATGGGAGACTAGCATTTACCTCTGCATGGAGCTTGAATCAGATATGTAGTGGTTTCACAACAACTATGTGGTTTAGAATATACGCAGTAGTTGTGAAGCAACCTCCTCCCACTCGAAAAACATGCCTTTGAAACTTTGCCAAGCAAATTTCGGCTTTATGTTGTGCGACCTTTCAAACCTTCTCAGAGTGCAAACTATGGATTGGAGAGAGAATGAGGGCAACATGAACAAAAAATTGAAAGTTTGTGCTCCATATGCCTTGTTATGGTGTTGAATGTAAACTTTGGGTAAATGGGTTATCATAATCATGAATTCTGAATTATGGGTGATGATAATGAATTATGAGTTTAGGGGTATGTAATGGAAATGATGTTGAGAGATGATTTTGAGGGAGTGGGTTGTATGTGATGGTAAATTTGAATCAAGGGAATCTATCATAGTAATTGATGCATGGAAGAAGTATATAAAGGTGAGTTATGAATTTATGAAAGGTGAAATGTGAATGGTGACATGGGGATATGATGGACACCACTAACAAACCCATAGAAAATTAACAAATAGAACTTGACTACTATGGTTTTAACTTGTGACAAATGGAAACCCCATGAAATGACGCCCATGAACCCTTAATGCCTCTACATGAAAAATGAACTTATGACCTATTGATGGTGTTGGACCTACCAACATGTTAGGGGATCTCCCTGGTAAGAAGTCCCAACTAGACCCCAGAATTTTTAGTGTAGGAATCCCAATACTGGGCTAGTACGTTATCGCCTTGACCATGGCTATGTGCAATGGTAAGTATGATGTCCTTGTTGGTAGCAAGGGCGTGACCTTTGCAGCAAGTGAAGGAAGGTGCATGAAAGACCCTAACACATGGAACGGGGGATAAGTGTGCCCCTTAGAAACCTATGATAGCACACAACCTGAAAGGGAACACACGAGCAGAAAGACATCACAAGCTGAAAAGAACGATAATCGATGATCCAAAGTGATGGTTATACCAATAGCACATTTCGTTAAGATTCATACAAACATATACAGAATAGTCCATACATACATGTGTAAATAATAGCTACATATATCATTAGAGTAACCAGGATAGCCAAACAACAATAAGAACATATGCATGAAACACAGTGGCTCTGTTATATTAAGAAAGTTAAAGATCCAATCATACATACAACTGTGACCAACCACTATTCCCGATAGCAGAACATTATAGTTGTTGTCGCCTGCTCCTCCAAAGAGATATACTAGCTTTGCACAGTGAAGGAGCTGAGGCTTGTTACAATACACTCCAAGCTTTCTCGAAGATACACCTATAGGTATATTGGCTCCCAAAAGCCTCTACAATGAGTTATGAGGCTCTACGAATAAAAAAGGGTGGGGTGACCCTTGACATTCCCCTTTGTGACTCTTCATCTACCCTCATGACTCTATTGGCATTACGATGTATGTGTTGTACTTGATCGAAACCCACTCGTGGCAGAAAAACTCACTTGTATATGGTGACTTATGAGCCCTAGAAATGGGTAACTATATGGGCTCATTTTGCCTAATATTCTTATTTAATCCACCATTCTCCATAGTTTTATGCATGCTTTTGAATATGTTTATGTTAATTGTGTGAATAGGAATAGTCACTTCACCACAAGGTCTAACCCATGCTTATTGCAGATTTTTGGACATTTTTGGGACCAAGATCAGGCATTTATGAGCATATTGGTAGCTCTGTATCAGGACATTTTTGAGCTTCTTCTTGTAAACAGGTTTTGGATGTAGCTATTATTTTTTAATCAATGAAGATGAATCTTGCTTTGTGCCAGCTCTGATATTTCTTAGGAGGCTGTAGCTCTTGGGGTTGGGCCCAACCCAAGCTCCAGTACCTCCTTTGTGTAATTTTATGTGTTTTTCTTGCATTCATAGACTAATTTCTATTGTTTACGTTAAAATCTTGCTTCATTCCTTAGGTTGCTTTTGATGATTTAGATAGTTGTTCATGCTTCAGGTTTATTTGACAGTTTTGTAACAAAAAATATCCACAAAAAGGCTACCAAGTAGTCCTTGATCTCAGTTCTCCCTCCTTGGGATCATGAATTGAGGCCAAGGTACACTTGCTACCACAAAACACTGTTTTTGCCTTCTAATGCAATTGCTAGTGTTAGACTTAGAATTGGAAAAGTTGATATCAGTTGTTTCTACATGTTCAGATCTGTTCTTTCTTAGTTTCCATACCTCTCTTGCATTATTTCCTGTTTATACACTGTTGTTCATCATATTTCTGGTTTTTAAGAGTAGATTAGGTCAAAGTAGATAGATCTTTGTTTTTTTCTTTGTTTGGATCAGTTTTTGGAAAGTAATGTGTAGAACACCTGTAATACATTCCTACCTACCCGTCCTCCATCATACAACCTGTTCCAACCCCTCACTCAAGATTTCTTCCTTTCATTTGCCACACTTCTCCAACTAACCCTAATTTCTATATTTTTGTGCAACATTGCTTTCTACATCCTTGAACAAATCCAACCATCTTCATCACTCCTTAGCTTCATTTACCAGGTCCCACACCTCTTAACATCCTTATCCATCCTTCATTTCCACTTCCCCACCATTTTTCCTCCATCAATCCTCTAAAATTCACTTTTGGCCTGTTCTTGTAGAATTTCCTGTAGATCCCCTGCAACATCCTCTAGAGGATGACGTGAGAAGTTTTTCGAGATTTGAGCATGGTGGAAATCTCTAGAAGGGTGCTAGGGACCCCTTAGGTCCTCTCCATACCTTTCTAACCCCCTGCAAACAGCCACTCCATTTTCTTTCACCAATAAACCTCTGCACATTAAAAAATAGTTAAAACGCATGCATAATCATTTTTGCATAAAATTGCTCAAAAATACAAAAAGATGATTTTTCCATATTTCCTTTCAGAAGTAGCTTAAACACATGTAATTTACCTCTACAATATTCCATGGCATCCATTTCAGTAGTGGTACATCTCTTTTCTTGCACAAGTAGGATTAGTCTGTAAAACTAGGGTTTGCATTTCCTTTCAGCTTTCATCTTCTTTCTGTAAGTAAACTAACCTCTTTTGAGTTAGCCTTCATCCATCACAGTTGAAAGCTTCTTATAAGAACTCATAGAAGTTGGCTTAAGTTCCTAGCGAACTTGTGCCAACTGATCAAGTGACAGCCTGCAGTAAGAGCTAGTACTTGTGCATATAGCACGGTCGCTTCCAAGTTTGTTACGAACTACCGGGTTGATAAAAGTAAAGTAGGGAATCCCAGGAGTTGCAGCATCATTGCTGCAATACTGGAGCTCACCACCTTTTTGGCGCCATTTCTGGGGAAGCGTAAGAGTATTTTGTGATTACTTCTTTTCTTCTATTTTCTACTACAAACATTCTACTAAGTAGTTTATTTCAGCAAAGAGTAGAGTAGTCACTTCCTTTCCATTCTGCAATTTCAATTCAGTAAGCGTAGATTAGACATTTCCTACTGTCATTTCAATTCCATACTTTCATTTCAGTAAGCATAGATTAGCATTTCCTTCTTCCATTTCAATTCCGAAATTTCATTTCAGCAAAATAGATTAGTCCTTTCCTGCTTTCATTTCAATTCTGCAATTTCATTTCAGCAAAATAGACTAGTCCTTTCCTGCTTTCATTTCAATTCTACCTTTTCATTTCAGAAAGATAGATTTTAGTTATTTTCAGTTCAATCTATTTAAATTTTTTAGGTACAAGCAGAAAAAAACAACAAAAATCACCCAAAAAAAAGAGTTTTCATTTCATGCCTCGTAGGAACCGAGATAATTCAGGAAAATTCCTATCCAACACCCTCACCACATCACTAGGTCACCCTTCTCTCCTTTTTGGTGGCAATGATCTTGAAGAATCTATAGGTGAACCTCCAGAGATATACGAAGATCCTATTATAGAAGAAGAACAAGAAACCATTCCTTCTGAGACCATGGCTGAAAACATAAATGGTAATGGGGAGAGAGTAGAAGGTACCTTTCCCATTCGAGAGACCAATGGGGACACAAAAATGAAAAACATCAGTCCCTCAGCCTTACCTCACTTCCATGGGTTGACTACTGAAGACCTTGATACCTTCTTGTTTGAGTTTGTTGTCCTTTGTCGAACTTATGACTATGCAGAAGACGAGCAAAAGTTGAAACTCTTTCCTTCTACCCTCAAGGATGCAGCACTCCGTTGGTTCATGGGGCTACCTGGAAATAGTATCAAAACTTGGGCTCAAATGCAGCAAGCCTTTAAGAACAAATACCGGGACTACTGTAGGTCAAAGGATACAAAGGAAGAAATCTTTTGAATGACCATGGGAAGTGATGAATCTTTAGAAGACTATGAAGAGAGGTTTCAACTTAGTTATAAAAGGTCCAGGTGCACACTTGACCCCGAATCTCTAAAGTTGGTTTTGCTCAGAGGAGTCCCTGAAGACCTTCTAGATACCCTCCATTTGTTGGCTGGGGGGAGACATATACCAGCTATCTTATGATGACATAAACACTGTATTTAGAAACCATTCTAGGGCAGCCAGAAAGAGAGGTAGGGGAAGTCAACTCTTAGCCAGTACCCCTTTATCTAGTTCATTCCTTAAAAATGAGTTTTCAAATCAAATGGAAGATTTAAAAAGCGAGATGAGACAGACCATTGCCATGCAAATGGATACTTTTCAAATCCAAAAGAATCAAGAGGAAGCCGAGAGGGCTTTGGCCATCTTTTGTCCCAGGTGCACCAGAAAGCATCTTAAGAACGAATGTCCATTGCACTCTATAGAAGTGTGTTTTCTGTGAAGAATACCATCCTACAAATCAGTGCCCTTCCTTGCCCGGATTTAAAGCTATGTACCAAGGGGTTGAAGGAGCCACTGAACCACTCTACTTCATGAACCAAAGGAGAACACATGGACCAAGACCTTACCAGCAGGGGATGCAAGGGACATCCCAGACTTATTACAACCCCAATCAAGCCACTTCCATGCCTTCTTGGGGTCCCCTTGCTCATCCTTCCTAGTCCACCCCCCCTCCTTGGTCATATCCTCCTCAATACCATACTCAACCAGCTGCTCACTCGTTTCATTCTCACACTCAGCCACAACCTCAGCGGAATGCACCTCGTTAGGGGTGGAGGCCCCAATACAACTCCCCTCCCGCTCTTTTTCCTCCACCACCTGCTCAACCACAACCATTACCTCCTGCTCCTCCAAGACAACCCCAGATACCTGCTCAACTGAACCCGAACCTCAATAACGGATAGGCCCAGTAGGTATATACTGGAGAAACCACATGCCCTACCCATGCTATGGAGATTCAACAGATCAACCTACGATCTATGAAGGTCCTCCTAGATAGCAAACCCCCTCCTAAGGAGGATGAGGAAGAGAAACAGGAAAGTGAACCCAAAGCCATTCCACCCTTTCCTGAGAGACTAACTTGAACCACGTGACCAAACCCAGAGCATTGTCCCTCTCGCTTCTGCTTCCCTGTCCTCTCCGCCTTTTGGTCATGCCAGGCGTCTCCCGCACAACTCCTTTCAAATAACCCGCTTCAAATTCCATAGCAGGCTCAATAAGCCCGTTCTGTCAGCTAGTGTCACTGTAATCCTTGGTGAGGAGGAGGATAAGCCCAGCAGCTCGGCCCACACCACCACGTCTCAGTCTCAGGATGATAGTGTCCTTCAGGGGGAGGTGGCTGGGGTTGTGTTCAATGGTGACAACATGCAGGAAGAAGGCAACGTGCCTGAAGCTCCTCAGCCTACGGCAGACTCCACTCAGCGCAATGTGCTTGCATGTGAGCCTGTTCGTCCTCCAGGCAACATTTTGAATTTGGTGATTCCTCCATATGGTGGTGTCACGGGAGATGTAGATAATGCGGTCCTCACGCGGATTGGCTCTCCTAGCCAGGTGGATAAGGATGCTCTCGACTCTCCTAAACATGTTTAATGAATTTGATTCAATGCCTACTGATGGCATTCTCGCCTCTGTTTTGTTTCTTTTTATGTTATGCATCTCTGGATATTGTCAACTCTGTTCTTGCTTCAGTTCTTGTTTTTGTATCGGTGCGAGCCAATATAGTCTTATGAACAGTAACAAGTCATGGCTCAGCAAGCCTTGTTTTTGCTTTAATTTTGTATATGGCGGTTATGACAGAAGGTTTATCAGCAAAGCCATAGTCGGCGATAGTACTGTAGTGTTAGACATAGAACTGGTTTACTTTCTTGTCTGTCAGGGACTTATAAATCATGTTTCAAGGTCTCTCAATCCTGGAAGGGCGGTTAAAAGGATCTGTATGTATCAGAATCTCTGGATGAGGGCTGGCTTCAACCCCCCTCTGAGGTCTTGACCTCTTTGTACATATTTTTTCTCTCTTTTTTTTAATAGAAATAGTCTTTACGTAGAAAAAAAATAAAAAAATAAAAAAATAAATTATAATTTTTAAAATGGTGCATAGTGAAATTTAACGACAAAATGTGTTTCAATTTACCCAATGCACTGAACCACTATTGGTGCGTTAATGTTACACAATGATTTGTGGTGCACCCTATAAACTCACAAGGTGCACCGTGAATGGTGCAAGCCAAACTTTTTGAATGCACCACGAAGAAAAAAATTAAAAAGCAATCCATTTTTAAACTTAATTTTCAATTCTACTCCACTAAAAAAATAATTTATGGAGAAACATAGACGTTATGTGGATATTTGCTTATCGAGGAAGCATGGTTTCCAAGTAAATGTAAAAAGCGAATTTCACCATTATTTCAAAAAATTCAAAAGTCATGCAATGAGCAACTAAAGGAAGGATGGAAAGAAGGGGAAGTACTAATGGTAGGGAATTTCACAGAGGAAAAAGTGGCACCAATGCTTGGGAGCTCTACAACACTGTAAATGGAAAAAATGAATTGTACGACCAATAATTTATTTTTATTTAACCTTGTTCTATTGCATTCGAGTAACCACACCAAAGCGTATTATTGATGCAGTGCACCATGTTTTTTTTAATTTAAAACCTTACCATAGTGCACCATTTTATTTACGCATCAAGGTGTTTCAAAGCAATAATAGCACTGACGCTTTGTGGGAGTATAACACCGAAATGGTGAAAATGAATTTTACGACCAATACACAATATAAGCACTTGTGCTTCAATTTCACCTAGTGCCTGAGGTCATTCCTAAAATGTCAATGCATCGGGGCTTCATGGGAGTATATCACTGAAATGTTTAAAACAAATTTTACAACCAACATTTTTTTAAACTTAAACTAGCCTGGTGCTATTGAGTAGTGTTAGCACCATGGAATTAACTCTAGGCTGAAAAGAGGATCACAGGGGTAACCACAAACCTCTTGTAAACTAAGGTTCACCCCCCCTAGCCATAGAGATTGTTTTGTCCTTGTCTCAAGATATCAATCACGTAACAACTGATAGATTTGGGTTTTAGACTCGCTATGAATTATCAGAAATGGATTTTTGGTTTAATTTTTTGAAATTTGGTGTGAAGGATGAGGGCTATTTTGGGTCAAAGTTATAGATCCAAGTGAATAAGGGAAATAACGTATTTTGTGATAGGGGAAGATATGAAAACTTATTGGTGATTTATCAAAAGTTCATTGTAGCTGAAATATAAATGGGTTAGGAGAAAAAATGACAAACTAAGCATCAAATGGTATATGATTCAGATTTTCCATGGAAGAAAAATCACACAACGATCAATTGAAAACTAAACCAAAGAAAGTACACGAATTTTGAAATAAATTTCTTTTAGTTGAGAAAAACGAAATTATACAATATTAAAATATATTTGAAAAATAGATCTGAAAACAAAATATATGTTATTCATGGAGGAAAACAAACGAGTAAAGCATGACATAGGTATCCCTATTCAAACATCATTCACCTTCTTCTATTCATTTTGAAAAATAATGCAATACAAAATATCCTTAGTCTCTTATAGTTCAAACCCAACCAAACCCTTTTGTAATGTCTTTCTCTTCTTAAAAACAATTAGGAAGATTTTATTGCACAAAAAAGAAATACTAAATACAATGTATCTCCTATCAGCTAAGAAGATCGAGACAAATTTAATTTGGAAACACCATGTCTTAAATATTAGATAAAAAATTCAGTAAAATTGAGATCATAAAATCAGTCTTATCCACCTATCCATACCTATCCTGATCACTAACATAATTATGGAAGGTCCAAAAATAACCAAAATACAAATGCAAGCTTGAGTGACAAGTTGCGCAGGAGTTGTGCAGCGACTGTACAGTAGACTTCCAGCTCAACATGGTTATATGTTTTATTGGATGAAATTGATTCGATGGGTACACTGGAGATAGTTTTGGGCTGGTGTAGGACCCACTTGATGCATCCTTTAATGTGTGCAGATCCCCGAAATGCCTAGTCACCAGTTGTACAACAGAATTCAAATTCTGATTTTTTTTTTTTTTATATATTTCCCACTCTAAAAACATTGTAATATATGTAAATCCATTGCATACACCTTATAGATCCCATCATGCATCAAATATTAAAAAAAAATCATAGTTTCATAAAAAGAAATGACCTCTTGTGATTGCAAAATGAACCCTTGGATACACATATTTTTTACTTTTAGCAGCATGTAGTTTTAAAAATGAATAAACCCACCTCATTCAAGAGACCAAAGCTACCTCCTCGTCTTCTTGGTAGATGATGCTTTGGTTTATTTGTTGGATATTGTTTTGACTTCTTTAGATAGTTGTGCTATCATGGGTAGATTGCTAGGTAACTGTGACTGTTTGATTTTCTTGAGTTGTCTCCTAGCCCTTGACAGCTTCTATTTCATCAACCTTAATCTCCTCCTCATAATTATATTTCTTGTGTAATATCTCTTTATCTGTCTATGTAAGGGATGATTTCATTTTAAGTCTATTTTGGCTTTATCAACTATGTCATGAGCTTCTGCAACCTAAACATGAGCTTCTAAGATAGTATCATCGATGGCCCTCTTGTAAATTTCATTATTTTTTGCTATTTGATAAACTATCAATTGGGAGACCCCAATCTCGTCAAATAGCCTATCATACTCCTTCCATTCATCAAATTAAAGCTTATGTTTTGATGGTAGGGTTTCTTTCATCTACTCTTTCCCTTTGGTTGTTGACCTTGTCATAGGCTTCCTTAGTTCCACATTGGGTTCTCTTACCTCCTCTACATCAATCACATGTTTTTGTTTATCTTCAATTTTAGGTCTAGGAGGCTTCCTGGGAAACTCACTTTTGTTATGCTAGGTTGCTTATTCTATTGTGTGCCTGAGCTCTCGGTTCTCCTTCTACAAATAGGAAATCTTAAGATGATATTTAGTAATTATGTCCTGCAACTTTGTAATTTCAAGGTATTTATCTTCCATTTGAACATACTGCTCACCCCCTACATCCTATGATGGTATATCCCCTGGGAGATCAATGGTGTTTTGATAGGTTGGCTCCTCACTCAACTTTTTGGTAGAAAATCTAGTCCTCGGTCTATGACGAAATTGTGTTTCTTCATGGGAAACTTGTGTATTTCCTTTCCCCTTACTAGTTGCTCTCCTATCCCTCATTGGTCCTTCACTATCTCTTCAACTTTAGTTGCCTCTTCATTTTGTTCTATAGGATAAATGGCTACATGAGCCAGTAATCCTGAAGTTGATAAGAAACCATCCCAAGACATTTTTTTTCTTTAACTCATGCAAAACTAATAGTTTGATTAGTGAAAAATGGAACAAGTTAAGAAAGTGTTTCTCTCCCTTAGACTGAACTCTTATTGCCATCTTGCCCAAGTGTTTGAGTAGGTAATAAGCTAAGTTTAGGCTCCTCTTTTCAGTGAAAGGCACAAGCAGCCTAATGGGATACTGGTACACCTTGCTGAAGCGACCTTCACATGTAAAATACCTTTGTATTACCTTCAAAAGTTGGTTGTAGTGGTTTGATAAGTAGTTTCTTGGGAATTTAGTTTCATATTTGTCTTTGTACTAAGGTTTTTCAAACTCTTTAAAATGTGAGGCATCCAACTCCATTCCTTTGAACCACCTTTCACCCTATAAAGGGATTTCTGTCACTTGAGAAATATTTTATTTAGACACAATAAATTCTAAATCTCCAATTTTGACCTTGTCACCTTTAAAATTTAGGGCAAACATACTAGCAAGCTAGAAGTGGTGGCCATGTGTTTGAATTTTCTCACAAAAGGCTATGCATCATGTCTCTTTGAATGCCACTCTAATTGCAGGGTCAACATTCACCATCTATAAACTTCTGTGATCAACATGAACTACCTCTCCTCCCTTTGCTTTGCTTCTACTCCTTGGGCTTTCCATCTAGTTTTAAAAACTACAACACACACTTTCAGCTATGTTTTCATGGAATACATCAAGTCTATGAAGAAAAGGTTAACTCATAGTGCAATGAGAAATGAAAAGGATGACAACACGATGAAGTGAGGTGCCAGCATGATGAATAGATCCAACTAATAGGGTTTTCACAAGAGTTAAATGACTTTGGGTCTTAGGAAAATTTGTATTCCTAGACAACATTTTTACATATCAGATCATAAAAGTGGGCATGTGCAAAGCAAATTATGCCAGTTAACATGAAATTTGATTGATGGGCTATGCATAAATACACATTAACACATACAAACTGACACACAAACCCTAAACATTTCAATAATCGTGAACACAGACCAATCAATACATAGGGCGTTGCATAGCGATTATGTAGAAAATGGACAAAATATTTACTAATAAATGTCTAGTTGGTTTTCTAAAGAAAATTGTAGCTAGATAATATGTTTTCTACCTTAGACAACATGCAAGCTGGATTGGAAGTAATGGGAGACTAGCATTTACCTCTGCATGGAGCTTGAATCAGATATGTAGTGGTTTCACAACAACTATGTGGTTTAGAATATACACAGTAGTTGTGAAGCAACCTTCTCCCACTCGAAAAACATGCCTTTGAAACTTTGCCAAGCAAATTTCGGCCTTATGTTGTGCGACCTTTCAAACCTTCTCAGAGTGCAAACTATGGATTGGAGAGAGAATGAGGGCAACATGAACAAAAAATTGAAAGTTTGTGCTCCATATGCCTTGTTATGGTGTTGAATGTAAACTTTGGGTAAATGGGTTATCATAATCATGAATTCTGAATTATGGGTGATGATAATGAATTATGAGTTTAGGGGTATGTAATGGAAATGATGATGAGAGATGATTTTGAGGGAGTGGGTTGTATGTGATGGTAAATTTGAATCAAGGGAATCTATCATAGTAAATGATGCATGGAAGAAGTATATAAAGGTGAGTTATGAATTTATGAAAGGTGAAATGTGAATGGTGACATGGGGATATGATGGACGCCACTAACAAACCCATAGAAAATTAACAAATAGAACTTGACTACTATGGTTTTAACTTGTGACAAATGGAAACGCCATGAAATGACACCCATGAACCCTTAATGCCTCTACATGAAAAATGAACTTATGACCTATTGATGGTGTTGGACCTACCAACATGTTAGGGGATCTCCCTGGTAAGAAGTCCCAACTAGACCCCAGAATTTTTAGTGTAGGAGTCCCAATAGTGGGGTAGTACGTTATCGCCTTGACCATGGCTATGTGCAATGGTAAGTATGATGTCCTTGTTGGTAGCAAGGGCGTGACCTTTGCAGCAAGTGAAGGAAGGTGCATGAAAGGCCCTAACACATGGAACGGGGGATAAGTGTGCCCCTTAGAAACCTATGATAGCACACAACCTGAAAGGGAACACACGAGCAGAAAGACATCACAAGCTAAAAAGAACGATAATCGATGATCCAAAGTGATGGTTATACCAATAGCACATTTCGTTAAGATTCATACAAACATATACAGAATAGTCCATACATACATGTGTAAATAATAGCTACATATATCATTAGAGTAACCAGGATAGCCAAACAACAATAAGAACATATGCATGAAACATAGTGGCTCTGTTATATTAAGAAAGTTAAAGATCCAATCGTACATACAACTGTGACCAACCACTATTCCCGATAGCAGAACATTATAGTTGTTGTCGCCTGCTCCTCCAAAGAGATATACTAGCTCTGCACAGTGAAGGAGCTGAGGCTTGTTACAATACACTCCAAGCTTTCTCGAAGATACACCTATAGGTATATTGGCTCCCAAAAGCCTCTACAATGAGTTATGAGGCTCTACGAATAAAAAAGGGTGGGGTGACCCTTGACATTCCCCTTTGTGACTCTTCATCTACCCTCATGACTCTATTGGCATTACGATGTATGTGTTGTACTTGATCGAAACCCACTCGTGGCAGAACAACTCACTTGTATATGGTGACTTATGAGCCCTAGAAATGGGTAACTATATGGGCTCATTTTGCCTAATATTCTTATTTAATCCACCATTCTCCATAGTTTTATGCATGCTTTTGAATATGTTTATGTTAATTGTGTGAATAGGAATAATCACTTTACCACAAGCTCTAACCCATGCTTATTGCAGATTTTTGGACATTTTTGGGACCAAGATCAGGCATTTATGAGCATATTGGTAGCTATGTATCAGGACATTTTTGAGCTTCTTCTTGTAAACAGGTTTTGGATGTAGCTATTATTTTTTAATCAATGAAGATGAATCTTGCTTTGTGCCAGCTCTGATATTTCTTAGGAGGCTGTAGCTCTTGGGGTTGGGCCCAACCCAAGCTCCAGTACCTCCTTTGTGTAATTTTATGTGTTTTTCTTGCATTCATAGACTAATTTCTATTGTTTAGGTTAAAATCTTGCTTCATTCCTTAGGTTTCTTTTGATGATTTAGATAGTTGTTCATGCTTCAGGTTTATTTGACAGTTTTGTAACAAAAAATATCCACAAAAAGGCTACCAAGTAGTCCTTGATCTCAGTTCTCCCTCCTTGGGATCATGAATTGAGACCAAGGTACACTTGCTGCCACAAAACACTGTTTTTGCCTTCTAATGCAATTGCTAGTGTTAGACTTAGAATTGGAAAAGTTGATATCAGTTATTTCTACATGTTCAGATCTGTTCTTTCTTAGTTTCCATAGCTCTCTTGCATTATTTCCTGTTTATACACTGTTGTTCATCATATTTCTGGTTTTTAAGAGTAGATTAGGTCAAAGTAGATAGATCTTTGTTTTTTTCTTTGTTTGGATCAGTTTTTGGAAAGTAATGTGTAGAACACCTGTAATACATTCCTACCTACCCGTCCTCCATCATACAACCTGTTCCAACCCCTCACTCAAGATTTCTTCCTTTCATTTGCCACACTTCTCCAACTAACCCTAATTTCTATATTTTTGTGCAACATTGCTTTCTACATCCTTGAACAAATCCAACCATCTTCATCACTCCTTAGCTTCATTTACCAGGTCCCACACCTCTTAACATCCTTATCCATCCTTCATTTCCAATTCCCCACCATTTTTCCTCCATCAATCCTCTAAAATTCACTTTCGGCCTGTTCTTGTAGAATTTCCTGTAGATCCCCTGCAACATCCTGTAGAGGATGACGTGAGACGTTTTTCGAGATCTGAGCATGGTGGAAATCTCCAGAAGGGTGCTAGGGACCCCTTAGGTCCTCTCCATACCTTTCTAACCCCCTGCAAACAACCACTCCATTTTCTTTCACCAATAAACCTCTGCACAATAAAAAATAGTTAAAACGCATGCATAATCATTTTTGCATAAAATTGCTCAAAAATACAAAAAGATGATTTTTCCATATTTCCTTTCAGAAGTAGCTTAAACACATGTAATTTACCTCTGCAATATTCCATGGCATCCATTTCAGTAGTGGTACATCTCTTTTCTTGCACAAGTAGGATTAGTCTGTAAAACTAGGGTTTGCATTTCCTTTCAGCTTTCATCTTCTTTCTGTAAGTAAACTAACCTCTTTTGAGTTAGCCTTCATCCATCACAGTTGAAAGCTTCTTATAAGAACTCATAGAAGTTGGCTTAAGCTCCTAGCGAACTTGTGCCAACTGATCAAGTGACAGCCTGCAGTAAGAGCTAGTACTTGTGCATATAGCACGGTCGCTTCCAAGTTTGTTACGAACTACCGGGTTGATAAAAGTAAAGTAGGGAATCCCAGGAGTTGCAGCATCATTGCTGCAATACTGGAGCTCACCACCTTTTTGGCGCCATTTCTGGGGAAGCGTAAGAGTATTTTGTGATTACTTCTTTTCTTCTATTTTCTACTACAAACATTCTACTAAGTAGTTTATTTCAGCAAAGAGTAGAGTAGTCACTTCCTTTCCATTCTGCAATTTCAATTCAGTAAGCGTAGATTAGACATTTCATGCTGTCATTTCAATTCCATACTTTCATTTCAGTAAGCATAGATTAGCATTTCCTTCTTCCATTTCAATTCCGAAATTTCATTTCAGCAAAATAGATTAGTACTTTCCTGCTTTCATTTCAATTCTGCAATTTCATTTCAGCAAAATAGACTAGTCCTTTCCTACTTTCATTTCAATTCTACCTTTTCATTTCAGAAAGATAGATTTTAGTTATTTTCAGTTCAATCTATTTAAGTTTTTTAGGTACAAGCAGAAAAAAACAACAAAAATCACCCAAAAAAAAGAGTTTTCATTTCATGCCTCGTAGGAACCGAGATAATTCAGGAAAATTCCTATCCAACACCCTCACCACATCACTAGGTCACCCTTCTCTCTTTTTTGGTGGCAATGATCTTGAAGAATCTATAGGTGAACCTCCAGAGATATACGAAGATCCTATTATAGAAGAAGAACAAGAAACCATTCCTTCTGAGACCATGGCTGAAAACATAAATGGTAATGGGGAGAGAGTAGAAGGTACCTTTCCCATTCGAGAGACCAATGGGGACACAAAAATGAAAAACATCAGTCCCTCAGCCTTACCTCACTTCCATGGGTTGACTACTGAAGACCTTGATACCTTCTTGTTTGAGTTTGTTGTCCTTTGTCGAACTTATGACTATGCAGAAGACGAGCAAAAGTTGAAACTCTTTCCTTCTACCCTCAAGGATGCAGCACTCCGTTGGTTCATGGGGCTACCTGGAAATAGTATCAAAACTTGGGCTCAAATGCAGCAAGCCTTTAAGAACAAATACCGGGACTACTGTAGGTCAAAGGATACAAAGGAAGAAATCTTTTGAATGACCATGGGAAGTGATGAATCTTTAGAAGACTATGAAGAGAGGTTTCAACTTAGTTATAAAAGGTCCAGGTGCACACTTGACCCCGAATCTCTAAAGTTGATTTTGCTCAGAGGAGTCCTTGAAGACCTTCTAGATACCCTCCATTTGCTGGCTAGGGGGATACATATACCAGCTATCTTATGATGACATAAAGACTGTATTTAGAAACCATTCTAGGGCAGCCAGAAAGAGAGGTAGGGGAAGTCAACTCTTAGCCAGTACCCCTTTATCTAGTTCATTCCTTAAAAATGAGTTTTCAAATCAAATGGAAGATTTAAAAAGCGAGATGAGACAGACCATTGCCATGCAAATGGATACTTTTCAAATCCAAAAGAATCAAGAGGAAGCCGAGAGGGCTTTGGCCATCTTTTGTCCCAGGTGCACCAGAAAGCATCTTAAGAACGAATGTCCATTGCACTCTATAGAAGTGTGTTTTCTGTGAAGAATACCATCCTACAAATCAGTGCCCTTCCTTGCCCGGATTTAAAGCTATGTACCAAGGGGTTGAAGGAGCCACTGAACCACTCTACTTCATGAACCAAAGGAGAACACATGGACCAAGACCTTACCAGCAGGGGATGCAAGGGACATCCCAGACTTATTACAACCCCAATCAAGCCACTTCCATGCCTTCTTGGGGTCCCCTTGCTCATCCTTCCTAGTCCACCCCCCCTCCTTGGTCATATCCTCCTCAATACCATACTCAACCAGCTGCTCACTCGTTTCATTCTCACACTCAGCCACAACCTCAGCGGAATGCACCTCGTTAGGGGTGGAGGCCCCAATACAACTCCCCTCCCGCTCTTTTTCCTCCACCACCTGCTCAACGACAACCATTACCTCCTGCTCCTCCAAGACAACCCCAGATACCTGCTCAACTGAACCTGAACCTCAATAACGGATAGGCCCAGTAGGTATATACTGGAGAAACCACATGCCCTACCTATGCTATGGAGATTCAAGAGATCAACCTACGATCTATGAAGGTCCTCCCAGATAGCAAACCCCCTCCTAAGGAGGATGAGGAAGAGAAACAGGAAAGTGAACCCAAAGCCATTCCACCCTTTCCTAAGAGACTAACTGGAACCACGTGACCAAACCCAGAAGAAACTGAAATTCTGGGAGAACTTAAACAGTTATGTGTGAAAATACCACTTCTCCAGGCGATAAAAGATGTACCAATCTACAATAAGTTGATCAAAGAGAAGTGTTTCAGGCACCCAGGCAGGCGCAAGATAGATGCCCCAACTATTAATGTCATAGGAAAACTTTCTGACCTAATGTTGGGACAGATAATCTGTCCAAAATATCTGGACCCTGGGAGTCTTGTAGTTGATGTCCACATAAATGGCACCATAATCCCCCACACTTTCATTGATCTAGGGGCTGCCATTAACGTAATGACCAGGGACACTATGCTCAAACTCAACCTTCAGAGTTACCTAAGAAAGACCTCAACGGTACTGCAGTTGGCAGACCGCTCCACTGTGACTCCTGAAGGGATTGTGGAAGATGTCATGGTCTCTATTGATTCCTGGGAGTACCCAACTGACTTCTTGGTCCTTCAACCAAAGGAAAAACTCACTAGGTATCCCCTCATCTTGGGAAGGCCTTGGTTAGCTACCACAGATGCTTACATCAGTTGTCGAGCCAGGAGCATGACCATCAAGAATGGGCATATGTCCAAACAGCTAGTCTTATATCCTCCTGCCCAACCTCTGCTAGAACATGACTTACCTCTCTGGTTGGAGGAGGAAGATGAAGATGAAGTCTACTCTGCCCCATTGTGCACAGTGGAAGCCACTAGGGGAGGTCCTCAAACCGAGGATGATCTTATTGAGAATTTGATTCAAAATCCACCCCCCAGTGTGCTGCCATTAGAAGAGTTGGTGGAAGAAACCCAAGCCAGTGCTTTAGTTGATCTCTGTGTGGCTGATCTGACCTCTCTCCGAGTTAAGAATGTGGAATTTGGCCCTGAAAGAACCTTGAAGATCAACTCATCCCTATCCACCTCTCAGGAGAAAGAGCTGTGTAGCTTATTGAACAACCATTTGGATGCTTTTGCTTGGAGCTATAAGGAGATGAAAGGAGTCCATCCTTCAGTCTATACCCATCACATCTACATTAGAGAGGATTGTAAACCAGTCGGGTAGCCACAAAGGAGGATGAATCTTGCCCTTAAGGACATTGTCAAGGAAGAACTGCAAAAGTTGTTAGATGTAGGATTCATCTACCCCATCTCTGACAGTGAGTGGGTTTCTCCTTTGGTGCTTGTGCCTAAGAAAAATGGGAAGTGGAGAATCTGTGTAGATTATCGAGAACTTAACAAAGCCACCAAGAATGACCCTTTCCCTTTGCCTTTCATAGATCAAGTGTTAGATGGCCTGGCAGGGAAGAAGTTCTTTTCCTTCCTAGATGGGTTTAGCAGGTACAATCAGATCCAAATCAGTCTGAAAGACCAAGATAAGATCACTTTCACTTGTCCATGGGGTACCTTTGCCTACTGGTCCTTCCCTTTGGGTTATGCAATGCTCCTGCCACTTTCCGAAGAGCAGTACTGAGTATATTCGCTGAGTTGGTTCATGATTTAGTGGAAATCTATATGGATGACTTTACCCCTTATGGTTCTAACTTCCGAGAAGCTCTGACTAACTTGTGGAAAGTTTTAGCCAAGTGCATTGAGATGAACCCGTCCCTTAGTCCTGATAAATGTGAATTCCTAATGACTGAAGGGACCGTGCTAGGTCATACAATTTCTCAGCAAGGTTTACAGGTGGATCCCAACAAGATTGCTATCATCTAAAGGGTCCCACCTCCTCAAAAGGTAAGAGATGTTCAAAGTTTTCTAGGCTTGGTAGGATATTATAGAAGATTCACTAAATATTTCTGTAAGATAGGCTCTCCATTGTTTGGTATTTTGGGAAAAGATGCTAAGTTCATATGGACTGACAACTGTCAAGAGGCTCTGGATGCCTTGAAAGGTAAGCTGATAACTACCCCAATCTTGAGAGGTCCAAACTGGGCCCTACCTTTCCACATTCACACAGATACCTCGAAAAAAGCCATAGGAGTAGCCCTAGGACAAGTTGAGGAGAAGCTACCATATGCCATATATTTTATTAGTAAAAGCCTGTCCAAGGCGAAGTTAAACTATACTGTAATCGAGAAAGATCTCTTGGTTGTAGTACATTCCCTAAACAAGTTTAGACACTACATCACTGGCTATCAAACCTTTGTGCATACTGATCATGTTGTAATTAGGTATTTGATGAACAAACCTAATGTAAATGCTTGTATCATTAGATGGTTACTTTTATTGCAGCAATTTGATTTGACCATTGTTGATAAGCCAGGTAAGGAAAATGTTGTTGCTGATTTTCTGTCTAGACTAGATTTGCCTGCAGGTGAAGAAGGGATGGTGGATGATCAGATGCCAGATGAACACCTGTTTTCTATTTCAGTACTCTCTCCATGGTTTGCTGATATAGCAAATTATTTGGTTTCAGCACAGTTTCTGCCATACCTATCCTCAAAAGAGAAGAGAAAGATCATGAGGAAAAGTGCCCCATTCACTTGGATTGGGGGCAATATTTTTAAGCTTGGCCCAGATCATATTTTGAGGCGATGTGTCAGGTACAAGGAAGTTTTTGACATCCTCTTAACCTATCATGATGGGCCCTGTGGAGGCCACTTTGCAGCAAAGAGAACCACCTTCAAAATTCTACAAGCAGGTTACTATTGGCCCACTCTTCACTAAGATGTCAGGAGATACATCAGCTAATGTGACAGATGTCAAAGGATGGGGAAACCTACTCCAAAGGATGAAATGCCCTTGTAGCCTCAAGTGACATTTGAGCCATTTGAGAAGTGGGGCATGGACTTTGTGGGTCGTATCAACCCTCATTCAAAACATAGGTCCTACATCATTGTGTGCATGGATTACCTAACAAAGTGGGCATAAACAAAGGAAATCAAAGCAGCAACAGAAGAAAAGGTAGCTGAATTTTTGAAGGAAAATATCTTCTACAAGTTTGGCTACCCAAGAGAATTAGTCACAGATCAAGGAAGTCAATTTACCTCTAACCTGATTGAATACCTGCTCACTCATCACAAGATTAAGCACAGAACTTCCACCCCTTATCATATGCAAGAAAATGGACAAGTGGAAATTACTAATAGAGCTTTGGAAGGGATTTTGACTAAGGTAGTGAGTAGTAGCAGAAAAGATTGGGCAGATCGCTTGGTTGAGGCCACCTGGGCCTATAACACTACTTGGAAAACTACAACAGGTTTCACACCCTATGAGCTGGTCTACGGGAAGAAGGCTTTGTTGTACGTAGAATTTGAATATAACACATTAAGGTTGGTAGCACAGCTAGACCTAGATATCAGCCATGCACAACAGGAAAGATTGCTTCAGCTGAATGGATTAGATGAACAGAGAATGTAGACCCTTCTCCACTCAGAGGTAATCCAACTTCAGAGAAAGATATGGCATGACCGACACCTCAAAGAAAAGCAATTTCAGCTAGGAGATTGGGCAATGTTATATGATTCAAGGTACAAGGATTTCAAGGGCAAGCTAAGGACAAGATGGTTGGGACCATATATAGTGGAAACATGCAATGACAATGGTTCAGTCCTTATTCAGACCATTGATGAAGAAGCCATCCCCATGCTCGTCATTGGGCATAGATTGAAAATCTACAAGAAGCCCCTTTCTAAGCAAGAGTTCATTGAGACTCTTAGCAAATTAGTATTAGTAATGGAACAGGTCCCTGTCTCCACTCTACCTACATCATGAAGAAAAAAACACAAAAAAATAGAAAAAACACAGAAAAAAGAATAAAGAATAAAAGATCCTTAGGTGAAAACCTCTTGGAGGTGCCCAGGGTATACAGTGAGGGTGAAAACCTCCTGGAGGCGCCCCAGCTGTCTCAAACAAAAAAAAGGAGAAAAAAGAACAAGAAAGAAAATATAAATATCTAATTTTTGTTGAATAAATTGCAGGTTGTAGGAAGGTCATTACAGGTTTTGGGAGAATTGCGCAAGTCAAAGACAAAGGACATGACCAAGATGAATGAATCCCTCACAATCCATTCCATCATCGTTACCTTTCCCCAAGATCTGGTCTGATTTGGTCCGAAGTGCCACATCCTACAGGAAGCTCTGTATCTTCTACAGGAGGATCCTATAGAAACTACAGACGAGACAAAATCGGTCTCAGAAGAGGATCCGAGGGTTTGATATCTGTCTATAAGGTCTATAAACCTCCCTGCCTCCATCCCTCACCATATGTCATCCTTTTCCATCTCTGTACACCTCCATTCCACTCGTTTTCATGTCCCTGCACAGTCACACAAAGATCCTGTTTTTTTATGTTGTAAAGAAATTTTAGTGACAAATCAAAACAACAGTTTTTCTTTTCACTCACCATACCTGCTACCCTCCATCCGATATTCCTTGCTAGTAGAGACCCTCATCAGTAATTATAGCCCTACTCATTTTATCTTGAATCTTAGAAGGAGAAGCAGCTACAAGAAATCCTACAGTATTCTTGTAGCAGTTGATCCCTCTGAAACATGCATGAGCTTTGTTTGAACGTGTAAACATCAGCAATGGTCCAAGGTAGAGCATGAAAAACGCAAGCAACCACAATAATGAAGAAATGGGTTCCAGGATCTGAAATGTGCATAACATGGCCGCGACTACACAGGTAAGTGACTAAACCTATTTTGCAATTACATGAATTATATTTCAAGGTTACGTAACTATGGGAATGGTTCGGTTTGAATGTGTAGAAATTTTGAATAATATGACACATATTCACAGAGATTATCCTGATTATACACTTATAAGTGGGACATGCATAATAAATAAGCTCCTCTACGTTGATCATCAATTTACAGAAGCAAAAACATTCACAGGCGTACATAGAAGCATAAATCACACATATCAACACAGTATTTTCCTGGGGAAAGAATCTCGCTAAAAACCCCAACTATCTGTATATTATAGTGATTGAATCATGTAACAATACAAAGTAAAATTCTTATCACAAGCAATCCAGTACCATCTCCACATGTTAAACACATTACAACTCAGATCTGATCTCCAAATCTATTCCACTGCTTGCCTGCCTCCACAGCTCAATACCTCCTCAAGAATGAATGAGAATGGTTTACCAAACTCATATTTAACCTCCAAAGAATCACTCACACTGGGAAAGATGTGACCAGAGTCTATAATACTTGGTATTGGCCAATTCATTGGCATACTCAATCCCTTTGATTGTGCAAATCATCATGCACAACTATAGTCACAACTGATAGCAATCTGATCCTCTAACACCTGTCCATGCTGAACTGAACATGCACTGACATGCAACTAAGTTAACTGATGTATTCTATAGTTGCATTATGAGTTAATAATTATTTTAACAACTCATCATTAGTCTATTTGCAGTTAGACTAATTACAACTAGTTTAACCAAGTCAAACTGAACACAACTTCATTAACTCTACAATCAACTCCACCAAACTCAACCGATTGAGTTCTAACTGAAGTCATGCATGAAACAACTCAAATGACCCACAAATAAAGCACACTTCATTTTGAAAGTTGCATGTGCCACATCTGTAGCTCAAACTGAAGTGCTCCAAGAAAATAAGATCAAGTTTATAGTCCATATATTATTATGAGACAATAATATTTGACTTTTCTATTTTTGATAGCCAGTCTAAAAATAGACTGTGATCACTCCTACTATGATCACTCCTACTGTGGTCACTCCTGCTGTGATCATCCCTGCTATGGTCACTCCTGCTATGATCATCCCTGTTGGGATCCAAAATAGAACTTGTGCCATAATTTGCCTGGGGGCCCACTTAGTGAAGGCGACTCTTTTCACTAAGATCCATCATCTTGTTGCATTCTCAACAAGCATTTCTTGTTGCACACTTTTCAACACTCCCTACAAGAAAGGCTTCCTCTCAAACCTGATCCCGTAACTCTGGAATGTTCTCCATGCAACACATCTGGCCGATCCACTTGCTCTGTCATCAAAGTCTCTGACTGCTATTGCCTCTGTCGACTGAAGACTCTGCATCTATGTGCTCTTCAGTATCTGACTGCTTTAGCCTCTGTCACTTTGATATATAACTACATCCGTGCTGCTGCTGGTTCTATCTCCCAGCATTGCATCCGCACTGCACCTCCCAATTCACCTCCCTGTTGGGCTAGAAACACCCTCTGATGTTGAAGCTCTACCTGCTGTTGACAAGTGCTCCCTCTCTAACATCTGCACTACTGCAACATCTCCATGCATCTCGCACCATTTCACACCTCTCTGTGCCACCTAGCACTGTGCAAAACACTTGTGCCTCTCGCATTGCTGCAGCCTGCTAGCTATGTGCTGTCCTGGGATTCCCTGCACTGTCGCTCTCTCTGCCGCTCCATCCGCATTTTTCTCTACCTAATCAGTCAGTTCCTGCTACTCCACATCAGGGCTCCCATAGCAAGGTCTCATCTAAGAGGTTGGGTACCTCAAGGATCTTGCCCCTCCTCCTTGGGACGGTCAATCCACATCACCCCACCTCCTACCTGGAGGTATGGATGCATGCGATCCCTCAACCCACCTGGCTCGAAGTTTCCCCCTACTGGAGGTCTCTGGATGAGTAGATGTCTCTACCCGATCTCCTCTCAGCTTCTCCTATTGTGGCTCCTCCACAACCTCCTGAAGCTGCTACACCAATCGTGGCTCCTCCACAATCGTCTGAGACTTCTTCTAGCTCTACATGTTAAGAGGTAATATACGCTCCCTCTCAACCACCAAGTCTCTATCATTTGCCTCACTGCTCAAGGCTCTGCATGCATCTTGAACCTCAAGAGCATACAAGTTCTTGACCCGTGAACCAATCTGCTTCACCTGTCTAGTGATGATGTGTCTGAGGAAAACCTTTCCCTTACTGAAGACTACATCATAGTGTCTGTCTTCCAACATCGCAATCGACACCAAGTTTCTCTTCAGTCCTGGTACATACTTGACATCGATCAAGGTAAGGCGAGGTCCATGCTCCCTCTGAAAAATAACCGTGCCTACAACTGAGACACTATAATTCTCATCATTACCCATCCCTATGAGTATCTAGAGATCTTTCTCCTCCAAAGTACTGAACAAACGTTTTTCACTGGTCATGTGGAAAGAAGCTCCACTATCAAGAAACCAACCACTTCCCACCATGGATGAAACCATGCATGCGAAGAGTGTGAAATCCAACTCAAATTGTAAAGCAAGTGCCTCACCTTCACATCCTTCCCCGGATCCCTTCCTGGACTTCTTCTTTTGGCAATTAGTAGCATAATGACCCAACTCATGACAATGAAAGCATCTCACCTTCGCCTTGTCAACCTTCTTCCCATCATTGGAAGAACTGGATTCAGAAAGAGAAACCTTCCCCTTCTCCTTCTTCGCCTTACTCGCTAAGGCACAGTTCTCCTCATCCTGCATGGATGAAGAACCGTCTCTGGTGCTCCGTCTAATCTCCTCCTACACAAGATCTGACCAAAGTCTCTCCCATCCTGGTAGTTTCTCCCTTCCATTCACCGAGTCCTCGTAGCTATGCCAACTCTTAGGAAGGTCAAGGAGTGCTAGACTCACCATCCTCATCCGACAGTCACCCCCACACTTCCCAGCCCATCCCGGCATTGGTGAACTTCATGAGATACCTGGGAATACTGTCTCTATTCTCACACTTAATGTTTCTGAGTTTTTCCCTTGCTTTGGAATTAAATTCGAATTCCACCAGCTCAAAACTCAACCGCTTCCGATCTAGAATTCATGAGAACAAAGTATTTCTTGTACAAAGATTGACTGTCTGGGCATTCAGCGGATATCTCACCTTCCAAAATAAGGATGAATCCAGAGGCTACCTATCCCGATTACAGACTCTGCCTGAAGAAATAGAATGTAAACACTTTCTAAATAATAGATCTCATGATCAATCCTCGCTTGATATCCTATAAAAATCTCTTCTACAAATCAAGAAGCTCCGATACCATGTAGAAATTTTGAATAATATGACACATATTCATAGAGATTATCTTGATTATACACTTATAAGTAGAAAATTCATAATACATAACCTCCTCTACATTGATCATCAATTTACAGAAGCAAAAACATTCACAGGCGTACATAGAAGCATCAATCACACATATCAACACAATATTTTCCCAGGGAAAGCATCTCGCTAAAAACCCCAACTATATATATATTATAGTGATTGAATCATGTAACAATACAAAGTACAATTCTTATAAGAAGCAATCTAGTACCAGCTCCACCTGTTACACACAATACAACTTAGATCTGATCTCCAAATCTATTCCACTACTTGCCTGCCTCCACAGCTCAATACCAGCTCAAGAATGAATGAGAATGGTTTACCAAACTCGTATTTAACCTCCAAAGAATCACTCACACTGGGAAAGACGTGAGAAGAGGCTATAATACTTGGTATTGGCCAATTCATTGGCATACTCAATCCCTTTGATTGTGCAAATCATCATGCACAACTATAGTCACAACTGATAGCAATCTGCTCCTCTAACACCTGTCCATGCTGAACTGAACATGCACTGACATGCAACTGAGTTAACTGATGTATTCTATAGTTTCCCGATGATTTAATATTTAGTTTAACAACTCATCATTAGTCTATTTGCAGTTAGACTAATTACAACTAGTTTAACCAAGTCAAACTAAATACAACTTCATTAACTCTACAATCAACTCCACCAAACTCAACTGATTGAGTTCCAACTGAAGTCATGCCTGCAACAACTCAAATGACCCACAAAGAAAGCGTACTTCCTTTTGACAGCTGCATGTGCCACATCTGTAGCTCAAACTGAAGTGCTCCAAGAGAATAAGATCAAGTTTATAGTCCATATATTATTATGAGACAATAATATTTGACTTTTCTATTTTTGACAGCCAGTCTAAAAATAGACTTTGATCACTCCTGTTGTGATCATTCCTACTGTGATCACTCTTGCTGTGGTCACTCCTGCTGTGATCATCCCTGTTGGGATCCAAAAATAGAACTTGCACCATAATTTGCCTATGGGCCCACTTAGTGAAGGCGACTCTTTTCACTAAGCTCCATCATCTTGTTGCATTCTCAACAAGCATTTCTTGTTGCACACCTCCATTTCCAGCTAAGAAACTAAACATCCCATATTTCCTCCTTCAGTCTTTGATTGAATGTGGTACAAAGCTAAATGCAAGAGTCCCATATTAGTTAGCCCACCATGAACTCATCAAACTATTGGTGGAAGATTCTTTACACACCTATACTGTCCCCATAGCTTGGGAAATCTTCAGGAATATGTCCAGGGATGACAACATCAAAAATTTGGTTGAGAACATTAGCCCACCCAGTAGTGATGAGGGGGAGAAAATTGAAGAAACTGACAAGAGCATTGATGAGGGAACACAGGACATTCAAGCAGAGGGTAAAACAGAGGAAGATACTAGGAAAAAGAGGAATTTGACAAGACTGTTGAACCTAAGACAGCAAAGGAGAAAACAAGAAAAATAGAGAACAGAAAAAAGACAAAGATAGGAAAGAAGAAGGCCAAGAAGGCCCAAAAGAAGGTTGCCACAACCAAGGCAGGTACCCAGCAAGAGAAAGGAGAGACACACCCTAAGATATTAGGGACACAAGCAGAAACAGGGGGCATAGATATTTCTATAGGAAGTGAAGAAAAAAACAGTAGGAAGAGAAATCCCTTGAAATGTTGGCAAGAGAGGCAACAACTGTGCTTGCTGCATTAAGCACACCTACAAAACAAAGAGGAAAAAGAAAAAGGACCTCCATGTACTTTAAGGCCTGAAAAAGCACAAGGATCAAAGTAGGCAAACCTCAACCACCGTCCAAGGAACTGATTGTCAGTGAGGACTCACCCACTAAAAAGAAGGAAGAGTCTCCTTCCAAGATATCCATCACCTATGAAAGAGGAAGCCCAAAAACCTCTACATGGAAAGAGAAAATTAAGTTGATGGACTCAAAGGCAGTTCTACAGGAAGTTGCAACATCTCTATAGGAAACTCTAGCCAAGTTAAAATAGTCTGAGAAATTGGAGGAGAATGTAGCTAAACAATCACAAGGAGAGAGAAAAACTGAAGAAATACCTGAACCTACCCCTCAACCTGATTTGGGCTCATATTACAATCTGTTAGAGGGTGGGAAAATTATCCCACAGAAATTTCTTGTACCATTATTTTTCGAATTAGAGAAATAGAGGATCAGAACACACACATGGATGAAAATCGCCAAATATAAGGGAGTTGAGGACATAGGCCACATGGAGGAGAAGTTAAAATATTAAGGGGAGAAATGGCCATGGTAAGGCATGTAGAATGCTGCAAAAGAGCCCAGCTGCAGGAGGAGAATGAGCTACTAAAAAAACAGTTGCAGCTACAGGAAGCCCACAAGGAAGATAGGCTGTCCATTTTGGGAGGGAAACAGCAACAAGAAGGACTTTCAGCAGACAAGGACACAAATGGGAAACAACAGAAAGAGGAAGAGCTACAAACTAATGTGGAGATGACAACAAAACTGCCAGAAAAAGAAATACAATTTTTGAAACAGCAGTTGCAAGATAAAGAGGCCCAATTGGCCTGCATGGCCAGCTGGGCAATAGAAGCCTTACAATGTAGGAAACCTACTAAATCTTATGCATTATACATTAAAGACCAATGGTTGCAATCTCAAATTAACACACTGGCCCAAAGGGGCACCACTCCATTTCAGAATTACAATCAGTTTTTGCAATTATGTGACAATAGCTCAGCAGAAGATAAGGCCAAGATGGCAGAATTCTATTTGCATAACTTGGCGCTACCTAACATGAATCTATGGGACCCAAACACTGTATTAGGAGATCTACAACTAATGGCCATGGCTTCTTGGCTAATCCATGAGGAAAAAAGGGGAGTAGAGATTTAGAAGATTATGGACAGGGAACTAAATGAGCCACTTATGACCAGGGCAGAACCAGAAGATCCTTCAACCCTTATATATTCCCATCGATACCTTATAGACAACCCTCACATCATGCCTAACTATGTGGAAAGACAAGCTTAGGCCATTGCTCACTTTGAGGACATGGAAAGACTGTTTGGTGATAATTACATTCATGCTTGCAAAAGGAGATGGAACACCTTGTCCCATAGTCTGAAAATAAGAGAGTACCACTCCCCAACTAGGATGAGGGAGGCTATGAGAAGAGTGCCCCTATATAAACAATCAATTTAGAACCTGAAAGCAGTTGGATTGGCCTTAAGTTCAAAACTTCACTACTGTTGGGGCTGTTAGAAGGGGTCAAGGACGAAGAGTAGCAAAGGAAATGGGAGGAGGTAGACAGAAAGGCAGGGTTTCATGATAGGGAAGAGGACATCACCTCAGAGGTCTGGGATGTCAGAGAGGCATTCAAAGCAATCAAGGATGATGAACTAGATTAGTTGCTCAGAGGATGAGCAACACATTCAGCAGGTGGGTGATGATGAGCCACGGAAATGGGTAACTATATGGGCTTATTTTGCCTAATGTTCTCATTTAATCCACCATTCTCCATAGTTTTGTGCATGATTTTGAATATGTTTATGTTAATTGTGTGAATGGGAATATTTACTTTACCACAAGGTCTAATACATGCTTATTGCATATTTTTGGACATTTTTGGGACCAAGATCAGGCATTTATGAGCAGATTGGTAGCCAAATACGAGGAAACAAGGCTGAGGATTTGTAGGAGGGATGTTTGCTGCACTAAATGACCCCTTCCTCGAGTTCTCCACCATCAGCTTGGAGTTTTACATCCCACCAAAGATGATTTCAAGGGCAGTCGAGCAGGTCTAGTGAAGTGGTTGATTAACTGTAGTTTTGGGCAGCGAAGCTGCTCAAGTTAAGGAGGACTGTTGGGGGTCCTCGTATGCATAAGTAGGAAGGCTTCTAGCCTTGGGAGTTTAGTCATTTTGTTAGTCTATTTTCACATATTAGTGCAGCTCTATATCAGGACATTTTCGAGTTTCTTCTTGTAAATGGTTTTTGGATGTAGCTATTATCTTTTGATCAATGAAGATGAATCTTGCTTTGCACCAACTCTGATCTTTCATAGGAGGTTGTAGCTCTTGGGGTTTGGCCCAACCCAAGTCCCAGTACCTCCTTTGTGTACTTTTATGTGTTTTTCTTGCATTCATAGACTAATTTTTGTTGTTTAGGTTAAAATCTTGCTTCATTTCTTAGGTTTATTTTGATGATTTAGATAGTTGTTCATGCTTCAGGTTGATTTGACAGTTTTGTAACAGAAAATATCCAAAAAAAGGCTACCAAGCAGTCCTTGATCTCAGTTCTCCCTCCTTGGGATCATGAATTGAGACCAAGGTACACTTGCTGCCACAAAACATTGTTTTTGCCTTGTAATGCAATTGCTAGTGTTAGAATTAGAATTGGAAAAGTTGATATCAGTTGTGTCTACATGTTCAGATCTGTTCTTTCTTAGTTTCCATAGCTCTCTTACATTATTTCCAATGTATACACTACTGTTCATCATATTTCTGGTTTTTAAGAGTAGATTAGGTCAAAGTAGATAGATCTTTGTTTTTTTCTTTGTTTGGATCAGTTTTTGGAAAGTAATGTGCAAAACACCTGTAATACATCCCTACCTACCCTTCCTCCATCATACAACCTATTCCAACCCCTCACTCAAGATTTTTTCCCTTCATTTTCCACACTTCCCCAACTAACCCTAATTTCTATATTTTTGTGCAACATTGCTTTCTTCATCCTTGAACAAATCCAACCATCTTCATCACTCCTTAACTTCATTTACCAGGTCCCACACCTCTTAAAATCCTTATCCATCCTTCATTTCCACTTCCCCACCTTTTTTCCTCCATCAATCCTCTAAAAATCACTTTTGGCCTGTTCCTGTAGAATTTCTTGTAGAATTTCCTGTGGATCCCCTGCAGCCTCCAGTAGAAGATAACGCAAGCAGTTTTTCGAGATCTGAGCACAGTGGAAATCTCCAAAAGGTTTCTAGGGACCCCTTAGGTCCTCTCCATACCTTCCTAACACCCTGCAAACAACCACTCCGTTTTCTTTTGCCAATAAACCTTTGCACAGTAAAAAATAGTTAAAACATATGCATAATAATTTTTGCATAAAATTGCTCAAAAATACAAAAAGATGATTTTTCCATATTTCCTTTCAGAATTAGCTTAAACACATGTATTTTACCTCTACAATAGTCCATGGCATCCATTTCAGTAGTGGTACATCTCTTTTCTTGCACAAGTAGGGTTAGTCTGTAAAACTAGGGTTTGCTAGGGTTTGCATTTCCTTTCAGCTTTCATCTTCTTTCTGCAAGTAGACTAGCCTCTTTTGAGTTAGCCTTCATCCATCACAGTGAAAATCTTCTTCTAAGAACTCATCGAATTTGGCTTAAGCTCCTAGCGAGCTTGTCCCAGCTGATTAAGTGAAAGCCTGCAGTAAGAGCTAGTACTTGTGCATATAGGACCGTCGCTTCCAAGTTTGTTACGAACTACCGGGTTGATAAAAGTAAAGTAGGGAGTACCAAGAGTTGCAGCATCATTGCTGCAATGCTGGAGCTTACCAGTAACTAGATGAATCTACATAAGAAATACTAGATGTGACAGAATGCACGATAGTAGTGTTTACAAATGTGATGAAATGCAAGGCAGCTTTAAGGAATTAGTTCAGAAGGAAACTCACTCAGATGAAAGATCACAGTATAGCAAGTAAACAAAAAAGAATGGCAAATCAGTGTTCAAAGAATGAAGAAAGAGAGGTATATGCAGGTTCACCATTGACGAAGCTGCGTATACACACAGGTTCATTGTATACAAGTCACGCACACGCACTTCACAGAAGGAAAAGCGTGTATACCTTGGAAAACTAAATTTTTGGTCCGAAGTATTTCATCCATGGTATTGGTCCAAGGTATCTAGTCCGAGGTATTGACCCTAGGTATTTTTTCCAAGGTATTGGTCCTATGTGGTTTTGATCCATGGTATTGAGAAAGGCCTAAAACTATAAAAGGAGGAGAAGATCATTAGGCCAAGGTGTGCAAGTATCGAATATCTGATGAAGTGTGAGATATAATATGTAGGTTATGGCTTATGGTGGTGTGCTTGATCTAAACTAAGGATAAACCTTAGCGTTTGATGAAGGATAAGATCTAATGATGCATTAGGATCTTAAGGCTTGAGGTGAATTATATTTATGTGGTTTGATCATGTATAACTGACACATGTTATAGTCTGTAAATATGATGATCTCGGTATGACTGAAGTCTAGAACAATTGTAATGTTTAAATCATCATTTACAGATCTATACGCAGGTTCACTTTAGAAAAGGAGCTTATACACCCTGGTTCTTCATATCAAAGCAACATATACATCATAAATTTGATTTGCAGATCTGTACGTTAGTTTGCTTTGAGGAAAGCACGTATGCACGTAGGTTAGACACATGGAAGTGGCGTATACCTTATAAAATATGTTTTAGTTGCTTCTATTTGTTGTTGTAGTGTTCTGGGTTCTGGCTTGGGTTCTGGTTACTATATTCTAGTGACAGCATTCTAAATGATCAGATTGATGGGTTTTCAAAGTGATTGATTGATTCAGTTGTGGTTGGTTCAAAAGGAGATTGGTTGATGTAGATATATTTGATGATTGAATGATGTTGTTGATGGATCCTGTCTGAAAATTTATGAAATGTAATCCCTGGTAGAAAAGAGAAGATTGTAGCCTTTTGTAGGCCGGCACCTACATACTAGTAAACATATTAGCTAGTAGAAGAGATAGGGGGTTGTAGCTCCCTTCCAGCGGAAGCTGGAGAATGAGAGAAGGTTGTAGCCTTCTGCAAGTAGAAGCCTTCGTACTGGTATAAGATTGCACCAGTACAAAAATTGTAAAAATAATTTTCTTATTATTAAAAGAAGACAGAGACAACAGCTGCAGGTGGTTTTTACCCACATTGGGTTTCCACCTTATATCTTGGTGTTCTTGTGTGTTGCTTATGTGTGATGTGTTATTCTACTTTTACTACACTGTCTAATGAATTCCTGATATACTGACTAAAGTTCAATACATGATAATTTGGGTAAATCTAAAGATCTATGCATATACGCTGGTTGCATTAAGTACAGTTGTGTATACACGCTAGTTCATTGAGCTGAAGTAGCGTATACAAATTAGTTATTGAAAATTAAATTATTGATCTGATAATACTGATTCACCCCCCCTCTTAGTGTTATTTCCAACAATTGGTTTCAGAGCAGGTCCTTTCAGAAGAAGCTTGATCGCTTGAAGGAAGATCCATCATCATGAGTAATCAAGATAGCGAGGGATCCATTAGATCGCCAATCTTTGATGGGAGCAAGTTTGTTTATTGGAAGGTAAGAACCACAACCTATCTTCAATCACTTGGAACATATGTCTAGGAAATCGTGGAAGGAGGATATACATTTCCATCAGCAATTCCTATAGATACAATAGGTAAAAAGCAATATGAAACCAATGCCAAAGCTGTCAATACATTACTGGGAAGTCTGTCACAATCAAATTTTTTCAAAGTTATGCAACTCAAATTAGCCAAATAAATATGGGACAAAATCATTCTAAGCTACGAAGGAGACTCTCGGGTAAAATGTGCCAAACTGCAAACTCTCAGAATTCAATATGAAACTCTCAAGATGCATAATGATGAAAGTATAGCTAGTTACTTCTTATGTATAAAAGAGGTTGTTAATTGCATGAAGAATTTGGGTGAAGAGATAAAGGAAGTTACCTTAGTTGAAAAAAATTTAAGATCCTTATCTGCTAAATTTGAATCAAAAGTATCTGCCATAGAAGAAAAGAAGGATCTACAGACTATTACTATGACGCAGCTTCATGGAATCTTAACTGTCTTTGAGATGAGAAAAGGAGATCCATCAGATATGATAGAAGTCAGATTTAAAGTTTCAGCAAAAGGAAAAGAATAACTCAATGAATCAGGACATATTTTGGAAGAAGAAGAGGAAGTAAACTTTGTCAAGAAGCTTCAATGGGGTTCCGAAATATTCAGAGGTAAACTACCTTTCAAATGTTTTTCTTGTGGTAGAGTTGGTCATTATGCTGCCAAATGTCCTCATAATGATAAAAATGATAAAAGAAAGGAATCTAAAAAATGGAATAGAAAACAAAGTGTAAGTAAAAAGAGCTACTATACTCATGAAGATAGCGATGGTTTATCAAATAGTGATGAAGATGAAAATAGTAATGACTATAGACTTTTGATGGCTTATGAAGAAGATGATTTCTTGGATGCTTTAGATGAAAATGACCTTTATGAAGAAATATCTAAACTCAAAATCTATTTAGAAGACAAGAAGATGATTATAGACACCTTGGCATGCCAACTTGCTGAAAGAGAAACACACAATGAAAAACTAGAATGTGAAATTGTGGTTCTAAGAAAGGATCTTGAGAAAATAGAATCTCTCAATCTTAGATTTACTAAAGGATCAGAAACCTTAAATGAAGTTATCAAAGTGCAGCGTTCTCCTCTAATAAAGACGGGTCTTGGATATATTGAAGAAACATCTCAATCACAGAAGTTGTCAACCTCCACTAAAAGCTATCTTGATGCAACAAAGACTAGTGGATAGTTTGACAATCGTCAGCAAAGGCATAAAGTAGATCACCAGGTAAATCAGGCTAAATTTACTTCAAGGATGAACAGAAGCCATAACCAACCTCAGGTAAATTGTACTCATTTTCCTTCAAAGATGAATATCAATAGAAACTACAATCATCAGGTCAGTAGATTCGATAATCGCATGAACTTCTTTAATGGTCAATGTTTCTCATGTCATAATTTTGGACATGAAGCTACTCAATGTGTTGCTTACAAAACCATCATTACTAGAGAAGCACGAAATCAAAGGAATGTGGCGGGGATCAAGAAAAGTTCCTATAATAACTTTTCTCTTCTTGAAAATGAAATAGAATGCTCAATCGGTAACAACTTTGAGCATGAAGAATCTGAATGCAGGAGTAAATTTTGGAAAATATCTCAAAAGGAGAAAACTCCATTAAAGCCCAAAATATGGAGAAAGAAAGAACCACAAATAGAAATATGTGGTATAGCCTTGTATGCAGAAGGACAAGAAAACTAGTGGTACATCGACAGTGGATGCTCAAAACATATGACAAGTGACAAAGAAAAACTACACTCATATGATGCCTTCGAAAAAGAAAAGTGTCTCATTTGGAAACGACACTCTTGTTGTCATAAAAGGTAAAGGCTTCGTTTTCTTGAAAGAAAAAGTTAAAGTTGGGAATGTTATGTATGTTGATGGCTTAAAGCATAACCTATTGAGTGTAGTCAAATGTGTGATCAAGGAAATGAAGTAGTGTTTCAATCAAATGGATGTGTTGTTCATGAGCTTGATACAAGAGAAACCGTGATCAAAGGTAAAAGAATACCAAACAACCTATATACATACTCAAGGGAGGAAAACAACAGTGCTATCTAAGAAAAAAATGATGAAAACTGGCTATGGCACAAAAAATTGGGACATCTAAGCTTTTCTCAAATAAGAAAAGCATGCAGATTCCAGGTTGTTCGTGATCTTCCAGATATCAATATTCCTAAAAATACTATATGCAAATCATGTCAATTTGGTAAGTGTTAACACCCAGGTTGTTCCCTATGACTCCGAAGGGAATACGTCCGGGGTAACCACTAAACAATCTTTGGATTGCAGTTTCTAGCCAAACTGCAATCAGAGAGGGCTCTCTCTTTATGATTTGTCTTTGTTTTGATAGTATTTTAGGCTAGCTATGATGTTCAGGGTTTTGTTTTATGTTTTGGTTGAGGGATGTCTTCTGCATCAAAGGTGCAAATTTTTTTTAAAGAGTATTAGTCCGTTGGGCAATGGAGTCTGTAGCTAAGGGTTGTCTGTAGTATTGTGTAGATTTGCTGATACTGCAGGGCCATTTAAATATCTCAAGGAACAGTTCTGAAATTGTGATTATGAGGTGTGCTTCAACCAGTGAAAAGCAGTTAAGAATTTTCCACCAAGCTGAGATGTGAGAAAGGGATATGTTGTACAGGAGCAAACTTGAATTCCTGAAACAACAATCACTATGAAAGCTATAGTTTGAAAGTGCAGCAATTAAGAATTACACCTTATGTCTATAACTGAAGAAAACATTCATAACAGCATAAATTGAGTTCAGGGTATTCTGTGAATAAGTCCTGAAACTATTCTTTTTCTGTGCTATTAGCTATAGAATATAAGAGCATGAATGAGCTATGAGAAGATAACAAAAACACATAACGAAAGTTTATAGAAGACTTATTGTGCCATGAGAATACGTAGGAATCCTGTGACATTCAGCAATACTCCACAACCTCAGAAAACACAGTGCTTTGGAAATTCCATCAGCCTTTGTATTAATAATCTGGAAAGTTACAGCACAAGAAACTCTTGAAGAGCAATCAAACAACAACCCCTGCAAGCTTGTGCGAGGGGGAAATATATACAAACGGTAATACAAAATATCTAAGGCATTGAGTCATCTGAGAAATAAATGTTTTCACCAACTTTGTACAGAATAGCAGATAAGAAGTTATTGCTGCTTTTAATACAACATAAATGCTCTTTCTGTCTGTCAGAAGATATTTTGGCCTTTGGAGGCCACTGAGTCGGTTGGAACGATCTGCTTTTAATGCTGGAAAATGTGCTTTTGTGGCTGCTCTGCTATAACTTCTCGTCTTTGTCACCTATAGCTGTTCATCTTGACTTGCTGGCTGAAAGTTCTGCTGAGTTGGCTCAGCTTTCATCTTTTCATGCATGCTGATTTTACTAAGTTTTCCTGTGCATGCCAATTTGTATTATTTTTTGATGAAAAACTTGAAGAATGGCTTCCTGGTCTATAAGATCATCTGTATTGCCTTAGTCCACCATTCCTGTGTGGGCAGTTGATGCCTAAGAATTGCATCCATAGTCTCATCTGCCTCTGTGTATTTTTAGAAATTGGGAGGCACTTCAAACAGGTGTTTAATTTCATTCATTATAAAGAATAGATTCTCTACCCTGTTGTAGAGACTTTGCCCTGTAGCTGGCCCTCTTTCCTCTGAGGTGCTGGGCCTTTCAGTGATCTGATTTGTGGCAAATGTATTGACCCTCTTGGCATACTGCTCATGTGTAAGTAGCCTTCCTGCGCTATTCAGTAAGCCAGGGAGACCTCTGTTTTGTAACACCACAAATTTTTCCATGAACCTGTTAACCTCTGTCTGCATGTCTTGGGTCCTTCTCTCTAATGTCTACACTAAGCTTCTCAGTGTAAGGACCCTCTTTATCAACAAAATAGTCTCAGTCCTGTTGGAAATTCCCATAGTTGCTAACTGAGTACTTGTTCTATTATTAAGCACATTGATCATCCTGGTGGCAACTTCAGGCATATTGCTTAGAGCTGCCCTTGATCTCTGAATTTCCTTCTGTGCTTTTGCAATGAGCTCCAGCTGCTCATGAATTGTCTCAATATACTGCCATTGGTCAGTGATAGACTGGCCAATATTGGCCCATAGCACTGTCTTGAGCTCAGCCACCACTTTATCTAGTTTGAGCTCCTTCTCCAGCTCCTTTATCCTGTCTTTGAGGGCTTTTATTTCCCTGCCCTTTTCTGCCACAGTCTGCTTGGATTTGTCATATCTATCATTTACCTTGGCCAAATTCTCCCTGGCCTCCTTTAATTCTGTCATTTGAGCTTCCAGGGCCTGAATTTCATTCCTTAGCTTTTGCATGTCCAGGATTGGGGCCTGCTCTGTTGTTGGTGGTTATGCTGAGGTGGATGGTGCTGCCTGTTCTATTTGTTGAGGAGGGGGAACAGTAGTTGGGGCAGCTTCCTCAAGGTTAATTATTTCAGGAGGAGGCTGGGAGGCATGACCTTCTTCTTTTTGCTTCAAAGCTGCCTGTTATGCTGCCTGTGCAGCCTCTGATTCTCCCAGCTTTTCTTGAGTCTGGATTAGCTGCTTATATAGAGACACCAACAAAGCTGCGACATCTTGATCATGTCTTAGCTGGGCAACTTCATCTGTTTGAGGGTGAATTGTTGCTGGGATTTTGATCTTTCTCCTCAAAGCTGCCATGTCTGCATCCCTCAACTTCAATATTTCTTGTATGCCCTTGATATCCTTGGGGTCATGCCCAATCTCTATGATTATATCTTCTAGGGACCTGATTCTGTTGTCCTTTGCCTGAGAGGATGCTCTCTCCAACTCAAGTTGGGCTGCTGTATTATTAAGGCTGTTCTCTAGCCTATAATTATCCAATGTCTTGTCTGCCAAGGAGGCATACACCATGTCACCCGTTTGCTTATGCAATTCGATTTTGTCCATTGGGTGGATGTCCTTGGCAAGGACCTCAAGATTGGTCCTCAAGTAGTCTGAAGGCGACTGTGGTTGCAATGTAGTTGGCATGAAGTGACTCATGATCATTTTGCCTTCACTAACATCATACGCAGACATCAGTCTTTGCTGGTTAGTGGGAGCCATTTTCAACAAATGATTGTATAGTTGTATCTTTATTGGCTCATTCCTCCTCTTTATGTCAATGAACTGCTGTTTGATGCTCAGTTCACCTTCTCTCTGCTGGCTTGAGGAGCTGACTTCTCCTCCCACTGTTCTGTCCTGTTCCTGTTGAAAGGAACTTGCGGATGCTTCCCTGCTAGGTGGGCCCATGCCCAAAGACTGTCCCATTGGCATTTCCTCCTCTGAGAAAGGATTCATTCTCTGTCTTTTCTCCCCATAAGTTTTCGATGTTGTAAGGGGAGTCTCTCTGTCCCTTTTCCTGCTTGTATCCTCCTTTTGTGGAGTTTGGAGGATTGATGCTTCAGCTGATGTTTATTGCCTTGGAGGCACAATTTGTTGTGGTTGTTGCTCAGTGGATTTTGGGGCTTCCATTGTTTGCTCTTGCTGCACAGGCTGCTCCACTCTTTGTTCTTCTTGCTGTTCCACCTCTTTTTCTATTTGCTCTTCAGTCATGGGAGGTGGCTGCTCCTGCTCCACCTGCTTTTCTTTGCCTTTGCTGGATGTCTGTTGAGTGTCCATGGCAACTTGCTGATGTGTTGTTGAAGATGAGGCAGCTGCTCCAAGTTGCCTTTGATATGAGAAGGAAACCTGTCCACAAGTTTCCAAGTCAGCCTCTTTTTGAATATTCCTAGCCTCTCTTTCTAGTATTTGCTCTCTAGTAATTGGCTCTTCTAGAGTGCCTTCTTTCCAGCTCAAAGAATTGGCATACTGCTCAACATGAGGTAGCCTTACATGTGCATAGTTACCCAATTTGTATTTTATCCTCCTGAGGGAAATAAAATGATTACGGTCATAAGGTGTCCATTTGAAACTGGTTTGTAATTTGAGGCCCTCTAGGATCATATCTGCCTCCTTCCATCTCTCCTCTCTTTTGTTGTATAGAAAAGGACCTAGCTGGTTCCTTACCTTCAGCTGCACCTTCTTGTTTTTACTTTGGAAATGGATGTAGTCAGCATTTCCAAACTGCCTGAAGTATTCTAAGGCAAAAAGTCTCATAGGAACATATCTTGGCAGCCTATAAGGGTTCAACTCACAGCCATATATTCTGATTACTATGTGGTGTTGGTAAAAATACCAATCACCAATGCTGTAGGCCTTGGAGAGATGGAGAACTCTTTGCATGTCATCAGTCAACCTTGGAGGAGGAACACCATACAGCAAGGTCATAGCTGGGTGAATGAACAGGTCTATGAATTCACAGTATGTGTATGGTGATTTAGAAGTATCATGAAAAACTGAAGTCCAAAACACAACTGACCTTGGATTCCCCTGGGCATTAAGTTTCTTGAGGGGAATAGAGAAACTGTCTGGTTGATAAAATAAGAACAAATGGTAGATGTATGAGGTGTATCTGAACATCCTTTCCCTTTGTAGATTCATTAGCTGTTCATGGATCTTTTCTGCAATATATGTGGCATAGTCATAGTGTACAGCTGGAGGCTTTCAAGGAGAAAATATGGACAGCATTGCCATTATAGTGTCATCAACATCCTCAATTCCCCTGTACCCCAGGACGTAGCTGATCAAATCCACCAGCATTCTGCCCAAGTCATTCAGGTATTGATATCCAATAGGAGGAGTTCTCATAGTTTCGGAGCTTGGCTGTATGAATAACTGATTAATTTTGATGATCTGGGCACTTGACAAATTACTCCCCTTCTTTACTAAGTCCAGCATGGAGAGAGGGGTCAATGGCCTTGCAGTGTGGAAATGCAGCATCTCATTTATGGTTTCTGGGGTGATATGGAACAAGATTGAGCCTGTAGGACTAAGAATAGCTCTTTGGCATGGATCATAGCATTCCTGGCATCTGTGGATCAAGTCTAGAAGGGCATTGACTTGAGGGAGGTTGTAAATGGGAAAATTTGAGTCCCAAATCCCTAAAATATCAGCTCCACCAAGGTGTTGGGCTTTCAATTCATTTAGCATGTGAATATTAAACTTAGAGCCCATTGGGAACCAGTCTATCATCTGATAATCTACATCTCCCAGGGCTTTCCATTCTAACTCCCTTTGAGGGGCATTCAGAGGCTGAATATTCAGGGCTATTGGTGTTTCCATGGCTAATAAGGCTTCTGACTTGTATGTAAGCTGGTTTGAATGAGCAGAGCAGCACAGAGGGGTCTCTTTGCAATGGAAATGTGAATTGTAAGGAACAGAGGGCGAATTGTGCAAACAGCAATTGAAATACCGTTTAGAGGACTGATGAAACCAGTACCAGGACTGACAAGAGTGTTTCTATGGTGAGTTTATGTAGTTGAGGTTCTAGTTCACGACTGCGCGAACTACCTGTGAATTCAGGTCAATTTTGTCAAATGCAGGCTTTGCAGAAGGTTTATTGCCTCGCCAGTTGGAAATGGGTACAGGTCACTAGATGCTTGATGGTGAATTCAGTGCTTTACACTCTCTTAAACTAGTTTGCTTGTAGAAATATGGATAAAACCAGGTGCAGGGAATGATTTTGAGAAATACCTCATGAATTGCCGATAACAGTTGCCAATGCAGGTGTGACGGATGCGCCCACGGTTTCTGAGTCGAATTCTGCGGGTTGGCGCTGGTTTGGTCGTAAAATGCATGCAGGAATAACAATAGTTGTTTTGGCAAAAAGTGGGAAAAACACGAATTTTTGGCTAATATATGGATTTTTGGCATATTGGCATGTTTTTTGGATGATGTCAGCATGACGTCATCAGGTGGGGTCAAGGTCGGATGACGTCAGCATGACGTCACCGGGTGATGTGGCAATCTGTGATTGGTCCACGGGGATAATGAGGTGGCAGACATATCAGCGCAGGGGCGGACAAGAGCATTGACGCGGCACCGAGGCAGCACTGACGTGGGACTGATGTGGTGATGACGTAGGCATAATAGGACCGGCAGTAAACTAGAAGCGGTAATGGTTTTTCTCGGACCGCCTCAGATACGGTCGCGGTTTTGTCAGAGGGCGACCCGAGAAATTGTGAGGGCGACGCGTGGCAGAGGCCTGACGTCACCCTCTGACAGTTTCTCGGGTGCTAAACTTCGGACGTCGGGCCCAACCCGATATGCATATTGGCCGTCCGATCAAAGGCGCCCGATCGGACGGTTGACGGGTTGCTGAATAGTGCGGATGATACGGTAGCGGGGAAGTAATAAAATATTATTTTCTTTTGAAAGGCGTGCCCAGCGGGACTTTCGGTTTCGGCGGAATTATATTGTTTTCTTTGTATTTTCAAATGAAAATAATATCGCGCCCATACTTTGGATAAGTTGGAAAAAGCGGGTATTTGTGTGCTTTTTGCAAATGAAGCGGGTTATGGGTAAAAGGGGTTTTTTCATAAGGTTTTCTTCGCAAATAAAGGGTTTAATGGGTCAAATGGATTCAGAAGGGGGAAGGGGGGTAAGGCTTAGGTTTCTCAAACTGACCAGATGTCAATTTGATCCCTGACAGAGGACATATGGCTATAATGCCAAGGGGAGGGATATTTATACAATGTTTGGGGTTTATACACCATGGTGTTATAATAGTAGGGAAAGGGTAACATAGGGGAATTATATAATAGAAGTTAGGGATTAATGTGGATGAAAGGGTGGATGAGGGGTGATATCACTAAGTTTATTTGAAAATCACTTAGCTTAGGGAGTAGATCAAAATGAAAAGATTTTTAGACAAGAAATGTGGCTTTTAAAGGAATAAGAACCACCATAAAACCACAAATTCTTCCATGAATCTCAACTGATGAGGGGATGTTAGTAATGAATGGGAAAGGGGAAAATTGGGAAGTTAGACATGCTTCTTTGCTTTGCTGCAAGCTGATGGAGAAGAAGACCTTCTCAATCCATTGATTTTCCTTTGTAAATAGGTTAGCACACATTCAATTGTAAGGAATGACATTTCTGCAACCCCTATCTGCCTACCCATCTACTTGCCTAGCATTTTTTGTTTCTTCTTGGAGGGTGCACTTAGACTTGCAGACCCTTATTTGCCTTTTCTTTTCTTTGGCTTTTTCCTTTTGATTTTCTATCTAATGCTACCCTTATTGCCTCCAAGGTCCCAGATTAAGCAGTTGGGAACCTTACTTCTCTACCTAAGCTACTTGTCTGCCAAGATTAAACAGTTTGGACAGACTTCTTTCTCTATTCTACAACTGAAAATTTAAAACATGGCATGATCCAGCTTAGGCTGTTGGACCATCCATCAAAATTGAGTACACATCAAGCTATATACACACCTTGTCTTCTCTTGGAAATATGGGATCTTTGCATCATCAAAGCAGAGCATATTTGGAACTTTCTTTGCCAATCATGAAATATGAAGCCTATTGGTATAGGTAGCTAACAGTGGCTCCACATGGGGATGGTTTTTCATTTGAAAGACCAAGAACAGCACGTCAGAATGCCTTGGCCTTTGACTGCTTTCACCAGCACTTGAAGTATGCTGCTTTAAAATGCCAAAATTATGCTCTTCCCATCTTGGTAGATCTCTGATCCTATTTGCCTTTTGCTGATAGTTAATAAAACTTGAGAAACTGCATTTTTACATCCTACAGAGAGTAATATATACACTTGAATATGTACAATGGAAACTCAGACTGTACTTATGGGCAGTAGTCAAAATAGTGCTTCAGCATCCTACCATTCACAGGACCTTCATCCAAATCAGTTTCATTAAGACTTTTAAGGAAATAAGTATTGTTTCCTTGTACTGCTTGGGCAGCAAATGGTCCTCTCCAAAGGGAATCAAATTTTCCATGTTTTCCTCTATCTTCCCTTCTTGAATCCCACTTGAGGACTTTGTCACCAATGTTGAAATCTTCTGCCTTGGTCCTTCTATCAAAAGCTTTCTTTAGTTTTTCTTGTAAAACTTGAACTCTGCTGTAGACTTGATCTCTAGTTTGCTGCAAACATATTATTTGATTGATCCTTCTTTGCATATCATTTGGTTCAGCTTGGCTTTCTTGAAGAAGTTTCATAACAGGAATTCCTATTGACGAAGGGAATTTGGCTTCTAATCCATAAACCAACTCATATGGGCTGACCCCAATTGATCTCTTGGTTGTTAGTCTATCTGCCCATAAGGCATTGACCAGCTTCTTATGCCAATTCTTCTTATTTTCTTCCAGCACCTTCTTTATGATGTTAACAAGGCTTTTATTTGATGATTCAGCAAGGCCATTTCCTTGGGGATAATATGCAGTAGAATGGCCCAAAGTTATGTGAAATTTGTGGCAGAAATTCACCATCTTCTTAGATCTGAAAGCAGCAGCATTGTCTGTTATTATTTTGTCAGGGCAGCCAAATCTAGCCAATATGTTGTTCTCCAAGAACTGAATGATTATTGAATCATTTGCTTGTCTGCATGGAGCAGCTTCAATCCACTTAGTGAAATAGTCTGTAGCTGTTAGAATCCATCTGTGTTGGCCTGAGGATGAGGGATGAATTTCCCCAATGAAATCCAAGCCCCACTGTTGAAAAGGTCTCTCTGTTGCGATAGGCCTCAAGGGAAGTGGTAGTAACTTTCTCTTTCCCTAGAACACTTGACATTTGTGACAAGAGGTGGTTAATTTCTTGACATCAGAGAAAACAGTGGGCCAATAATAACCAGCCCTCAGTATTTTATCCACAGTGGACTTCCAATACAAGTGTCCACCACAGTCCCCTGCATGAAATTCTTTCATGATATTGTTAGTTTCATTTTCAATCAAGCAGTTCAATAATTTCCCTTCATGGTTTTTCCAAAGCAAATTACCATCCATAACACAAAATCTTGAAGCTTTCATTTTTAAGAACCTACATTTAGTTCTGGACAATCCTGGGGGAGCACACAGGTTTTGTAATACATAACATATATCAGAGTACCAAGGGGATTGTTCAAAGGCTACATTGATCTTTGGAGTCGCCAGCTCCGGTTCACTGTCCAGCTGGTTGATGTCTAAGGCTTGGAAGTTTGCTTCTGTCATTAGTTTGGCCAAACCTTGCCCTTTTATTAGTTTTGTAGGTTTTATCTCAATATCAAATTCCAAAATGTTGGAAATCCACTTTCCTCTTCTGCCCTCTAAATTTTCTTGGGTGAGAATGTATTTAACAATGGGACTTGGTACATAAGCTACAACATGTGAATAGAGGATGTAAATCCTAAAGTCTTTGATGGCCTTGACCAAAGCATAAGCTTGTTTCTCCATGATTTGGTATTTTAGGGGAGAATCTCTAAGAGCTCTACTAAAGAAAGCAATGGGTTTCTCATTTCCTTGGTCATCTTTCTGTAACAAGACAACAACAATTGTGTGTTGGGAAGCAAAGGAAAATATGATAAATTCCCTGTCAAATTGAGGATTTGTTAGGACTGGGGTTTGGGTAAGGGCCAATTTTATACCTTCAAAGGCTTGATTTGCTTCAACTGTCCATTTCACTTTTGAATCCTTCTTTAGCATATTATTCAGTAATATGATCAGTTATGCTAGGTTTGGGATAAACCTTCTCAAGAAGTTGATCTTTCCCAAGAATGCTTGCAATTCTTTGATACTTCTTGGGTGGGGCATTTGTAAGATAGCTTGTATTCTATCTGGGTCAATTCTTATGCCATCCTTTGAAATGATATGTCCTAACAGCTTGCCTTCTTCCAAACCAAATAGAGACTTCTTGGGATTCAAGGAAATTCCATATTTCCTGCATGTTAAGAAGATCTGCCTTAGATGTTTCAAATGTTCTTGATCTGATTTTGAGAAAGGTGTGAGGTCATCTAAGTAAATGACAAGAAAGTCATGAATCTCCTTGGTAAAAGCAATATCCATTGCTCTTTGAAATGTTGCCCCTGCATTTTTCAATCCGAAAGGCATTTTCACATATTTGAAAGTTCCCCATGGGGTTGTAAATGCAGTTTTGTCTTGATCATCAGGGTGTACCAAGATTTGATTAAAGCCCGAGAATCCATCAAGTAGTGAGATCCTTGAGGCACCTACCACTCGTTGGAGGATGTGATCCATCTTGGGTAAGGGATAATTATCTTTGAGGGATACTTGATTCAGATTTCTTAGATCTACACAAAGCCTTATTTCACCAGTTTTCTTTCTTGTAGGGACCAAATTTGAAATCCAATCAGAAAACCTGATTGGTGCTATGATGCCTGCTTTAAACATTTTTTACAATTCCTTTTCAGTTGAGGGGAGGAGCATGGGATTAATCCTTCTCAATTTTTGTTTGAATGGCTTCTGATTAGGCTTGAGAGGGATAGTATGCTGGATAACAGAGGTGTCATAGGATTTTAAATCCTCATAACCCCATGCAAAGACATCCTGAAACTCTTTGAAAAGGTAAATGTATTTGGGTTTTTGATCAGGAGGCAGAGATGCAGATAGCTTTATTATCTTGGGCTTATCAGCAGTGCCAATGTTGCATTCTTCAATGGCTGCATTTAGGGGCTGCATTTTTGGTTTTCTAGGGATGTCATTTGAGTCAAAGATGTCTTGTAATGGAGTTAGGCATGTTGGGAGAAAATTGTCTTTCAGCTCTATGATTTCAGCCACTACAACAGCTGCTTCCTCATGATTGGTTTGTTGAATTTGTTGGATGTTATCCTTGTTGAAAATAGTTGGATTTAGCATTTGTTTTGCTGTTTTGGGTGATATTGGGTGGTTAGTCTGTTCAAACTGTATTTGTGATTGACTTGCTCTTTCAGTGTCAATATTTAGTCCTTCAAATTCTTGTTGCAAGGTCAAAAAGTTTTTTATTTGTGCATCATCTTCAAATACCTGCCAGTCTTTGACATTGTTTGGGACAGAAGGTCTGTGCTTTACCTCAGCTGTAAAGCAATGATGGGGCTCAAAAGGCAGCTTGCAGGTACTTGCAAATGTGGCTAAACTATGAGCATGAAGATTATGGGTCCTAGAAATTTTGGTGATTTGGAATTTAGAGAAGAAGCTTAGTATTTCAGCCACAACAGACCTATAAGACCTCAGTCTCTTGTCATTGGTGACAAAATTTCCCTTCACTTGTTGGATGACTAAATCTGAATCCCCCATAATTGAGACTTTTGTGGCTTGTAAGAACTTTACTAGCTTGAGGCCTAGTAAAAGAGCTTCATATTCTGCCATATTATTAGTACACTTGAAATTCAGTCTATAGGCTCGGCCTTCTGCATGACTGTCTTGTTTATTATGTATCCAAACTCCAGCTCCTGCCCCTAATTTGTTGATTGACCCATCAAATTCAAGGAACCATAGGATCTCTTGTTCCAGGGAGAACTTAATGACCTCCTTGTGTGCTGGAATTGTAAGTTGAAGCTCTGGTTTGCCATCTGGTTTGTTTTCTAGGGCAGTCTCCTCACTTGATGGAACCTGTTCGCTTTCTTTAGCAGCAGCTATGTTTAATGTTTGCTTAATCATTGTTTCTTGGGTAGCAGTTTTCTCATTAGTGTCTTCCTCTTGTATGAGTGTCTTGGGTTCAACCTCATTATCTGAGAGAGTTGTATTATCATTGAAGAGAATGTATGAGTCTATGTCTGAATGGACAGCATATATGGGAAAGTTTTGAGGCTTTTCTTCACTGCTGACCATGTATTTCATTAATGTTTCTCTGTATAATCTCTTTGGTTGCCCAAAAAAAGTGATGGTGGCATATGACATATCTAACTGCAGGGAACCTTGAAGTTTAGCCCCCCATGACCTTGATAATAGCATCCCATACTTGGGTGGGATGTCAGCAACTACAACATCCATTAGAATTGTTTTGTTTGGGTACTGAACAAGAGACACACATAGATATTTTATTAGGCCTAAGCACTTGACTTGGCTGGAATCAAAGGAGAACAGGTCCTTGTATGGTCTTGTAATATCCAGGTTTAGTCTTTCCATGACTGATTTGGGCATCAGGTTGTGAGAGGCACCCGAGTCAAACATTGCATTGTGTAATATCTTGTCATGAACATGCAGGCTGACATAGAAAGGTAAAATGCCTACACCTGCTGTCTTTCCATCCACCTCTGGGCCGAAAAGTAGCTCTGGGGTATCATCCAACACATTAACATCATCTTTGTTGCTAGTAAGTTGGAGGGATTTCCTGATTTGTTGTTTTTAGATGCTGTGTTTGGCCAATTCCGAGAGAGGAATTGCTATCTTTAATTTCCCAATTTCAGCCTCTAAGTCAAAAGGTTTATCAGATTGAGTCTTGGTGTTGTAAGTGGCAACCTTTTCCTTGTTAACCAGGTCCTCCTCTTGTTTCTTATCTTGATCTGGAAGCTTGTCCTTCTTACTCACTTCTTGAGAGGTGTTACTTAGGTTGGGCTTCAAGGGTGAGGGATCTACTGGCTGCTGTTTTGAGGAAAAGGTTTCAGTTATTTCCTCAATGGTTACCTCATCTGTATTTGGACCAATTTTGTTACTTGGTTCTGTGACAATGGCTCTTTTGGGCTGCTGGCTGTCCTTTGTCTTTTCAGGCTGAGTTACATTTACAGTTCTGCTCCTTAGCTTGTATTGCTTATGGACTTCATAAACAGCTGTGTCATAGCCTTGTTTGAAGTCAAATGACTCTCCTGATTTGGTTTGGAACAGCTTGATTACATCATCCTCATGGTCTTCTTGTGTAAAAAAGACTTGAATTTCCCCATCTAGACCCATTAAATTAATCTGAGAATCTTCATTGGGTTCACTTGATGTGGAAGTTTCAACATAGTTTTCTTGGAAAGGGGGTCTTATGTCTTGGTCAGCACTGGCCTTGCCAACGTTTGGGTTTTGAGTTCTCCTAAAATTTGGATTCCTAGGAGGGTTGTTTTGTGGTGCTTCCCATGATGATTTTCTCTCAACTGATTCCACTCTATCCCCCAATCTCTTCATACCAGTGAGCATTGCATCCAGTTTTTGATCAAAGGCTGAGGGTTCTTCTTTGAAGGTGGTTCTCTTTTCCAACCTTGCTCTGTTTCTTTTGGCAATCAGGTTAGCTTCCACTGTGACAGCAACCTTTTGGGCATCTGCAAGGGTTTCAGGGGCTCTCTCCTTCAATTGATAGGCCATATCAGGGTCAAAACCATCAGGAAATTTGTACAAGGCCAAATCAGGGGGAGGTCTTAAATTTTGTGGGATTGCATTATATACATTGTTAAATCTTGCACAATACTCCAAAACAGTCTCTTGGGGACCTCTTTTGATAGTGTCATATTCACCAAGTATGTGTAGAGGATCTTTCTTTTTCTCCCATCTATTAGTAAAGGCTTGATAAAGTTCATCAGGAGTTGTGATGGAATTTGCATTCAGGGATCTAAACCAAGTTCTTACATCCCCAGTCAGACTTTGAACAAACATCCTCATTCTCACACTGTCACCATCTATTTCATAGGTCTCAAAATTGTCTTGCATCCTTTTGGCATGCTGAATAGCTGTGAAAGGGCCAGTAGAGTCAAAATATGAGAGCTTAGTTTGGTAGTCTTGGGGTAGAGCTGTAGCATTAGCAGGTAACTGTAAGGGTGCATACCTATTGGCCATATTTGCAGGGTTTATGGGATTGATAGGGACAAATGGGATAATAGGGACGATTGGTACAACAGGGGTAGTGGGAAAGGTGGACACTAGAGTATTGGTCAAGGGAATTTTTGCAGTGGAAGAAGGTGTGAAAGGAGAGGTTTGAGATGGAGATGGTGAACTGGGGGAGACAGGGGTAGACCTAAATAGAACCTTGATTGGGGTTGGAACTGGTTCAGGGTGGGCTGTCTCAGGAGTCAAATCAGTAGGATTTTCCTACCTTTGCTGCTTCCTAATGATTCTAGGGATTATATTAGGATTCTCAAACACAGCTAGTGGATTTGGGTCAGGGTTTGACCTAGTGTGTCTAGTTTCCCTTTTAGGAGCCAGCTTCTGAATTTGTTTTTGGTATTTTCTAAGATATTTTAGGATTGTTTAAGGAACTGTTTAAGTTTTTTTAGAACCACTATCTATGGATAGACAACAGCTTGAAAAGTATGCTTCTCCCAAGTGGAGTCGCCAATTATGTTAACACCCAGGTTGTTCCCTATGACTCCCAAGGGAATACGGCCGGGGTAACCACTAACCAATCTTTGGATTGCAGTTTCTAGCCAAACTGCAATCGGAGAGGGCTCTCTCTTTATGATTTGTCTCTGTTTTGATAGTATTTTAGGCTAGATATGATGTTCAGGGTTTTGTTTTATGTTTTGGTTGAGGGATGTCTTCTGCATCAAAGATGCAATTTTTTTTTAAAGAGTATTAGTCTGTTGGGAAATGGAGTCTGTAGCTAAGGGTTGTCTGTAGTATTGTGTAGATTTGCTGATACTGCAAGGCCATTTAAATATCTCAAGGAACAGTTCTGAAATTGTGATTATGAGGTGTGCTTCAACCAGTGAAAAGCAGTTAAGAATTTTCCACCAAGCTAAGATGTGAGAAAGGGATATGTTGTACAGGAGCAAACTTGAATTCCTGAAACAACAATCACTATGAAAGCTATAGTTTGAAAGTGCAGCAATCAAGAATTACACCTTATGTCTATAACTGAAGAAAACATTCATAACAGCATAAATTGAGTTCAGGATATTCTGTGAATAAGTCCTGAAACTATTCTTTTTTGTGCTATTAGCTATAGAATATAAGAGCATGAATGAGCTATGAGAAGATAACAAAAACACATAACGAGATAAAAATAATTAAACTTTGAATTAATCAGAAGGAGTTGCATCTCACAGGTGAGAACAGCACCTGGAGACTGCACTCAACAAAACAAGGAGGAGACTCTCGCTCACATTCACTCTTCATTACATGAATGAATATTACATATTAAATACATCACTGAAAAAATAGGTAGTTGTAAACAACCTCCTAAATTCTAGGAACAACTCCTAAACTAAGAAGATGCGTTACAACCACATAACCATTTCTCCATTATTTCTAACTCCCCCCCTTAATGGAGAAAGGGTTATTTTGCACACCTAACATCCCTCTAAATAACTCAAACTTTACTCGCCCTAGAGGCTTAGTAAAAATGTCAGCTAAATTATCACAAGTATTACAATAATCCACACAAATTTCCTTAGACTGTATCTTTTCTCAGACAAAGTGAAACTGAGTATCAATGTGTTTAGTATTCTTATGGAAAACTAGATTGTATGCAAGCTTTATTGTGCTTTGATTATCAGTTTTGATGTTGGTTTCTACTTTTTGTCCTTCACCTGCATCAGTAAGTAATCTCCTCAACCAAATGGCTTCACATGTAGCTGCACACAACGCCTGGTACTCTTCTTCACATGACGATAATGCTACAGTGCTTTGCTTTTTACTGCTCCACGAAATAACCCCGGATCCAATACTAAATGCATAACCTGTGATAGATCTACGATCATCCAGGTTGCCTGCCCAATCAGAATCTGAATAACCTGCTAAAGTAACATCAGAAATGTCAGTGTATAAAATACCATAATTGCAAGTACCACTAAGGTACCTCAACACACATTTTGCTGCATTCCAGTGACTGTCGAGTGGTCTGGACATAAACTGGCTCAGCACACTAACAGAGTATGCCAAATCAGGCCTAGTTGTCGTAAGATATATCAGGCTTCCCACTAGCTGTCTATACAAAGTGGCATCCACCTGTTTTGTACCATCGTCACTGCTTAACTTGAGGTTCTGCTGCAATGGTGTTGCTGCTATTTTACATTGTTCCATTCTGAATCTTTCCAACAGGGTTCTGGCATACTTTCCTTGAGTTAGAAAAGTTTGACCAGAATCTTTCCACACTTCCAATCCTAGGCAATAATGAAGATCACCAAGGTCTTTCATTTCAAATTCCTGTGACATTTGCTGCTTGATTTCTTTGATTAAAGTATTTGCATTTCTTGTTATTATCATGTCATCCACATACAAAGAAATCAAAATGATTTGCCTCTGATTATTCATCTTGGTGTACAGATTTGGATCGTTGAGGCTCCTATGGAAACTATGCTGAACAAAAAATGAATCAATTTTATCATACCATGACCTGGGTGCTTGTTTCAATCCATAGAGTGCCTTATGGAGTTTACACACTAAATGTTCCTTCCCCTTTTTCACAAAACCAGGAGGCTGTACTAAATATATTTCTTCTTTTAATTCTCCATTCAGAAATGCAGATTTAACATCTAACTGGTGTAGCTTCCATTTATGTTTTGTTGCTAAACAGATTAGCATTCTAATTGTATTAAGTTTAGCTACAGGGGCAAAGGTGTCATCAAAATCAATTCCTTCCTGTTGTGAATAACCCTTTGCTACCAGTCTTGCTTTGAATTTTTCTACAGTACCCTCTGCATTTATCTTTGGTTTATACAGCCACTTACAACCTATAGGGGTTCTTCCTTCTGGCAGCTCAACTAAGTCCCAAGTATGGTTTCTATATATGGATTCCATTTCTTCATGCATTGCAGCCCTCCATTCATCTGATCTACTTGCTTCTTCATAATTTGAGGGTTCTACAATATTTAAAATTTTGGACATTAAAGCATAGTCTCTGAATTTTGCAGGTAGTCTAGTCTTTCTACCTGATCTTCTCGGTAAAGGACTCACCTCAACTCTTCCTGTTTCAGCACTGTCTGGGCCTGCATCCTCACTTATTGAGCTATCTGCTGCTACTTCTTCTTGTTTCTGCTCCTGCTCCACTTCTTCTTCTTCTTCATCACTGTTCAGTTCTATCAGAAATGGAATGTGGCTGTCGTTGTTAGAGTCTTCCTTTCCATCTCCTATCTGTTCATGAAAAATGACATCTCTGCTTGCAAACACTTTATGAGTCACAGGATTATATAATTTGTATGCTTTATATTTTGTGCCATATCCTACAAATATGCATTTCAAGGCTTTGGGATCTAGCTTTTTCCTATCTGCTTTCGGTACATGAGCAAAAGCTTTAGATCCAAATATTCTCAGATGACCAACTACTGGTTTGAGTCCAAACAATGCTTCAAAGGGGGTTTTGAAGCCTAGACATTTGGTGGGACTCCTATTCTTTAAATAAACAGCAGTATTAATGGCTTCTGCCCAAAGACCATTAGAAATGCCCTTACCTTGAAGCATACTTCTCGCGCACTCCACAAGGGTCCTGTTCTTGCGTTCTGCTACTCCATTCTGCTGTGGAGTGTGTGGCACTGTGAACTGCTATATAATCCCATGCTGCTTGCAGAAGTTCATGAACTCATTTAACCTGTATTCCCCCCCTTGATCTGAGCAGAGAATCTTTATCTTCTTTCCTGTTTGATTCTCTATCATAGATTTGAATTCTTTAAAGTGTTGGAAAGCTTGACTCTTTTTGCTTAAAAAATACACCCAAGAGAACCTAGTGCAATCATCTATAAACAGTAGAAAGTAGTATGCACCTCCTAAAGACCTAGTCTACATAGGTCCACAAATATCTGTATGCACTAGTTCTAGGATGTCTCTTTGTTTTCTGTTGTCATGCACAGGGAATTCATCTCTATGCATCTTCCCTAATGCACATCCATCACATTCCAGTTTGATATTATGTAAAGCAGGAAGTCCATCGACCATACCTTTATTTTTAAGCAAGATGAGATCTTGTAGATTGATATGTCCAAATCTCTGGTGCCAGAGATTCTCAGCTGTTGATGTTGCTGCAACCATCGCCTGTCGAGGCATGGTCCTTGCATCCAGTTTATACAAATTCCCCACGCGTACTCCTGTTGCAACTGTCTCCAATTTGCTATCCTGAATGACACATCCATTCTTGAAGAATTGTACCTGCATGTCTTGGTCTGTTATCATAGAGACAGAGATCAAATTCTTTCTAATTCCTGGAACATATAGAACATTTTTGAGATGTTTGATATCTCCACTAGGTAACTTCACAGGAATATCCCCACAACCTTTGATCTCATACCCACTGTCATCACCCAAATATATTTTGGATCCACATGTAGAATCTTCAAGAAACTCAAAATATTCTCTCTTACCAGTCATGTGCGAGGATGCGCCTGAATCGACATACCATGTATTGTCCTCATCTCCTCTTGATGTTGAAAGTGCACAGTCGACTGTAAATAGCCGAAGATCATAGCTGTGGTCTTCCTCTTCTTCAGCAAAACAACCCTGATGCTTCTTTTGTTTGCCTCTCCTTTCATCTGTTTGCCTCTTATAACACTCTCTAATCTGGTGACCAGGCTTTCCACAGTAAAAACATCTCTTATCAAAGTTATCATTCATACCTCTAGATGGTCTCCTTTGAAAGGAGTTGGCCCCTTTCTGCTGCTGCTGCGGTTGCTGGTGCTGATGTTGGTGCTGGCGCTGCTTTCCTCTGTGCTGTCTTTTCTTTGCCATCAGAGCAAGGTCATTGCTCTGGGTCTTCAAGTTTTGTCTTCGCTCCTCCTCCTGGAGCAGAATCGCCGTCAGCTCATCAAAAGAGGGGGCTTTCTCCCTCGCTGACAACCCTGAGATGAATGTCTGATATTCATCGGTCATCCTGTTCAGTGTGAGGGTAACCAGATCTGAGTCTGATACCTTTTCTCCAATGGATCCCAATTTGTCTTTCAGATCCTTGATTCTGGCTGTGAATCCATCAACAGATTCATTCTCATTCATCTTTAGTGCATACAATTTTCCTTTGAGTGCGAGAACACGATTTGTGTTCTGTGTCTCATACAGACCCCTGATCGTGCTCCAAATATCTGCTGCCGACTTGCAATCTCGAATATGAGGGATAATGTTGTCTTTGACAGACATCTTCAGTATGACTTTTGCCTATGTTTCTCTTTTATCCCAATCCTGTTCTTGGGTTGTATTTCCAGCTCTCTGCTCATTTCCCAAGACGATCGACCATGCGTTCGCACTCTCCAGCAAGGTTTGCATTTTGAACTTCCAGTTGGAAAAATTCATTCCATCGAGCTTGCCAGACTCGTGGAGGTATGACTCCAGACTGTTGTTCATTTTTGCACCACTGAACACTCTAATCGGCCACCACCGGGCAAGTCCGATCTGCTACCACGAATAGATCAGGAACTTCTCTGTGCCACCACCGGGCAAGTCCGATCTGCTGTCTCCAAACAGATCAAGAACTTCACTATGCCACCACCGGGCAAAACCGATCTGTCACCACTGAACAGATCACAGAGCTCTGATTCGCCACCACCGGGCAGGTCCAATCTGCTACCACCGAGCGGATCACGAAACCTCACTTCGCCACCACCGGGCAGATCCGATCTGCTACCTCCGAGCTGATCAAGGATCCTCAATTCGCCACCAATGGGCAAATCAAATCTGCTACCACCGAGCAGAAACCTTCTCGTGCCTCCACCGGGCAACTCCGATCTACAACAAAGATTGCAGATTTACAGAAAGAAAGGGCTGGCGCTCTAGTCAACGCCGAATCCGCGCTAATTGCGGAAATCAAAATTTCTTAAAGTGCAGGAAAAATTGGCGCGATTAACCAGCTCGGATCCGCGCTAATTTGCTCGTTCTTTTCTCTGGCGCGATTTTCCGCCTTACTCCTGCGCCAATGGCGCAACTGTTTCTCCAAAAAACGCGCTAATTGCTGCAATCTTCCCAAAAAAAAAATTCCGCTCCGAATTTCCGCTCCAACCCTTCCTTCGGCTCAGTGATGATCAGTCATCTGATGCCTTCTCGCTTCAGGTGTTACTGCAGCTCCACCTGATCACACAACTATCTCTACATGTACAGATGTGCAACTAATGATACATCCCAGAAAAAAACAAAAAAATAAAAGTTAAGGCTACCTCTACCCTAAGCTCTGATACCAAGATAAAAATAATTAAACTTTGAATTAATCAGAAGGAGTTGCAGCTCACAGGTGAGAACACCACCTGGAGACTGCACTCAACAAAACAAGGAGGAGACTCTCGCTCACATTCACTCTTCATTACATGAATGAATATTACATATTAAATACATCACTGAAAAAATAGGTAGTTGTAAAAAACCTCCTAAATTCTAGGAACAACTCCTAAACTAAGAAGATGCGTTACAACCACATAACCATTTCTCCATTATTTCTAACTGAAAGTTTATAGAAGACTTATTGTACCATGAGAATACGTAGGAATCCTGTGACATTCAGAAATACTCCACAACCTCAGAAAACACAGTGCTTTGGAAATTCCATCAGCCTTTGTATTAATAATCTGGAAAGTTACAGCACAAGAAACTCTTGAAGAGCAATCAAACAACAACCCCTGCAAGCTTGTGAGAGGGGGAAATATATACAAACGGTAATACAAAATATCTAAGGCGTTGAGTCATCTGAGAAATAAATTTTTTCACCAACTTTGTACAGAATAGCAGATAAAAAGTTATTGCTGCTTTTAATACAACATAAATGCTCTTTCTGTCTGTCAGAAGATATTTTGGCCTTTGGAGGCCACTGAGTCGGTTGGAACGATCTGCTTTTAATGTTGGAAAATGTGCTTTTGTGGCTGCTCTGCTGTAACTTCTCGGCTTTGTCACCTGTAGCTGTTCATCTTGACTTGCTGGACGAAAGTTTTGCTGAGTTGGCTCAGCTTTCATCTTTTCATGCATGCTGATTTTACTAAGTTTTCCTTTGCATGCCAATTTGTATTTTTTTTGATGAAAAACTTGAAGAATGGCTTCCTGGTCTATAAGATCATCTGTATTGCCTTAGTCCACCATTCCTGTGTGGGCAGTTGATGCCTAAGAATTGCATCCATAGTCTCATCTGCCTCTGTGTATTTATAGAAATTGGGAGGCACTTCAAATAGGTGTTTAATTTCATTCATTATAAAGAATAGATTCTCTACCCTGTTGTAGAGACTTTGCCTCGTAGCTGGCCCTGTTTCCTCTGAGGTGCTGGGCCTTTCAGTGATTTGATTTGTGCCGAATGTATTGACCCTCTTGGCATACTTCTCATGTGTAAGTAGCCTTCCTGCGCTGTTCAGTAAGCCAGGGAGACCTCTGTTTTGTAACACCACAAATTTGTCCATGAACCTGTTAACCTCTGTCTGCATGTCTTGGGTCCTTCTCTCTAATGTCTGCACTAAGCTTCTCAGTGTAAGGACCCTCTTTATCAACAAAATAGTCTCAGTCCTGTTGGAAATTCCCATAGTTGCTAACTGAGTACTTGTTCTATTATTAAGCACATTGATCATCCTGGTGGCAACTTCAGGCATATTGCTTAGAGCTGCCCTTGATCTCTGAATTTCCTTCTGTGCTTTTGCAATGAGCTCCAGCTGCTCATGAATTGTCTCAATATACTGCCATTGGTCAGTGATAGACTGGCCAATATTGGCCCATAGGACTGTCTTGAGCTCAGCCACCACTTTATCTAGTTTGAGCTCCTTCTCTAGCTACTTTATTTTGTCTTTGAGGGCTTTTATTTCCCTGCCCTTTTCTGCCACAGTCTGCTTGGATTTGTCATATCTATCATTTACCTTGGCCAAATTCTCCCTAGCCTCCTTTAATTCTGTCATTTGAGCTTCCAGGGCCTGAATTTCATTCCTTAGCTTTTGCATGTCCAGGCTTGGGGCCTGATCTGTTGTTGGTGGTGATGCTGAGGTGAATGGTGCTGCCTGTTCTGTTTGTTGAGGAGGGGGAATAGTAGTTGGGGCAGGTTCCTCAAGGTTAATTATTTCAGGAGGAGGCTGGGAGGCATGACCTTCTTCTTTTTGCTTCAAAGCTGCCTGTAATGCTGCATGTGCAGCCTCTGATTCTCCCAGCTTTTCTTGAGTCTGGATTAGCTGCTTATATAGAGACACCAACAAAGCTGCGGCATCTTGATCATGTCTTAGCTGGGCAACTTCATCTGTTTGAGGGTGAATTGTTGCTGGGATTTTGATCTTTCTCCTCAAAGCTGCCATGTCTGCATCCCTCAACTTCAATATTTCTTGTATGCCCTTCATATCCTTGGGATCATGCCCAATCTCTATGATTATATCTTCTAGGGACCTGATTCTGTTGTCCTTTGCTTGAGAGGATGCTCTCTCCAACTCAAGTTGGGCTGCTATATTATTAAGGCTGTTCTCTAGCCTATAATTATCCAATGTCTTGTCTGCCAAGGAGGCATACACCATCTCACCCGTTTGCTTATGCAATTCGATTTTGTCCATTGGGTAGATGTCCTTGGCAAGGACCTCAAGATTGGTCCTCAAGTAGTCTGAAGGCGACTGTGGTTGCAATGTAGTTGGCATGAAGTGACTCATGATCATTTTGCCTTCACTAACATCATACGCAGACATCAGTCTTTGCTGGTTAGTGGGAGCCATTTTCAACAAATGATTGTATAGTTGTATCTTTATTGGATCATTCCTCCTCTTTATGTCAATGAACTGTTGTTTGATGCTCAGTTCACCTTGTCTCTGCTGGCTTGAGGAGCTGACTTCTCCTCCCACTGTTCTGTCCTGTTCCCGTTGAAAGGAAATTGCGGATGCTTCCCTGCTAGGTGGGCCCATGCCCAAAGACTGTCCCATTGGCATTTCCTCCTCTGAGAAAGGATTCATTCTCTGTCTTTTCTCCCCATAAGTTGTCGATGTTGTAAGGGGAGTCTCTCTGTCCCTTTTCCTGCTTGTATCCTCCTTTTGTGGAGTTTGGAGGATTGATGCTTCAGCTGATGTTTCTTGCCTTGGAGGCACAGTTTGTTGTGGTTGTTGCTCAATGGATTTTGGGGCTTCCATTGTTTGCTCTTGCTGCACAGGCTGCTCCACTCTTTGTTCTTCTTGCTGTTCCACCTCTTTTTCTGTTTACTCTTCAGTCATGGGAGGTGGCTGCTCCTGCTCCACCTGCTTTTCTTTGCCTTTGCTGGATGTCTGTTGAGTGTCCATGGAAGCTTGCTGATGTGTTGTTGAAGATGAGGCAGCTGCTCCAAGTTGCCTTTGATATGAGAAGGAAACCTGTCCACAAGTTTCCAAGTCAGCCTCTTTTTGAATATTCCTAGCCTCTCTTTCTAGTATTTGCTCTCTAGTAATTGGCTCTTCTAGAGTGCCTTCTTTCCAGCTCAAAGAATTGGCATACTGCTCAACATGAGGCAGCCTTACATGTGCATAGTTACCCAATTTGTATTTTATCCTCTTGAGGGAAATAAAATGATTACGGTCGTAAGGTGTCCATTTGAAACTGGTTTGTAATTTGAGGCCCTCTAGGATCATATCTGCCTCCTTCCATCCCTCCTCTCTTTTGTTGTATAGAAAAGGACCTAGCTGGTTCCTTACCTTCAGCTGCACCTTCTTGTTTTTACTTTGGAAATGGATGTAGTCAGCATTTCCAAACTGCCTGAAGTATTGTAAGGCAAAAAGTCTCATAGGAACATATCTTGGCAGCCTATAAGGGTTCAACTCACAGCCATATATTCTGATTACTGTGTGGTGTTGGTAAAAATACCAATCACCAATGCTATAGGCCTTGGAGAGATGGAGAACTCTTTGCATGTCATCAGTCAACCTTGGAGGAGGAACACCATACAGCAAGGTCATAGCTGGGTGAATGAATAGGTCTATGAATTCACAGTATGTGTATGGTGATTTAGAAGTATCATGAAAAACTGAAGTCCAAAACACAACTGACCTTGGATTCCCCTGGGCATTAAGTTTCTTGAGGGGAATGGAGAAACTGTCTGGTTGATAAAATAAGAACAGATGGTAGATGTATGAGGTGTATCTGAACACCCTTTCCCTTTGTAGATTCATTAGCTGTTCATGGATCTTTTCTGCAATATATGTGGCATAGTCATAGTGTACAGCTGGAGGCTTTCCAGGAGAAAATATGGACAACATTGCCATTATAGTGTCATCAACATCCTCAATTCCCCTGTACCCCAGGACGTAGCTGATCAAATCCACCAGCATTCTGCCCAAGTCATTCAGGTACTGATATCCAATAGGAGGAGTTCTCATAGTTTCGGAGCTTGGCTGTATGAATAACTGATTAATTTTGATGATCTGGGCACTTGACAAATTACTCCCCTTCTTTACTAGTCCAGCATGGAGAGAGGGGTCAAGGGCCTTGCAGTGTGGAAATGCAGCATCTCATTTATGGTTTCTGGGGTGATATGGAACAAGATTGAGCCTGTAGGACTGAGAATAGCTCTTTGGCATGGATCATAGCATTCCTGGCATCTGTGGATCAAGTCTGGAAGGGCATTGACTTGAGGGAGGTTGTAAATGGGCAAATTTGAGTCCCAAATCCCTAAAATATCAGCTCCACCAAGGTGTTGGGCTTTCAATTCATTTAGCATGTGAATATTAAACTTAGAGCCCATTGGGAACCAGTCTATCATCTGATAATCTACATCTCCCAGCGCTTTCCATTCTAACTCCCTTTGAGGGGCATTCAGAGGCTGAATATTCAGGGCTATTGGTGTTTCCATGGCTAATAAGGCTTCTGACTTGTATGTAAGCTGGTTTGAATGAGCAGAGCAGCACAGAGGGGTCTCTTTGCAATGGAAATGTGAATTGTAAGGAACAGAGGGCGAATTGTGCAAACAGCAATTGAAATACCGTTTAGAGGACTGATGAAACCAGTACCAGGACTGACAAGAGTGTTTCTATGGTGAGTTTATGTAGTTGAGGTTCTAGTTCACGACTGCGCGAACTACCTGTGAATTCAGGTCAATTTTGTCAAATGCAGGCTTTGCAGAAGGTTTATTGCCTCGCCAGTTGGAAATGGGTACAGGTCACTAGATGCTTGATGGTGAATTCAGTGCTTTACACTCTCTTAAACCAGTTTGCTTGTAGAAATATGGATAAAACCAGGTGCAGGGAATGATTTTGAGAAATACCTCGTGAATTGCCGATAACAGTTGCCAATGCAGGTGTGATGGATGCGCCCATGGTTTCTGAGTCGAATTCTGCGGGTTGGCGCTAGTTTGGTCGTAAAATGCATGCAGGAATAACAATAGTTGTTTTGGCAAAAAGTGGGAAAAACACGAATTTTTGGCTAATATATGGATTTTTGGCATATTGGCACATTTTTTGGATGACATCAGCATGACGTCATCAGGTGGGGTCAAGGTCGGATGACGTCAGCATGACGTCACCGGGTGATGTGGCAAGCTGTGATTGGTCCACGGGGATAATGAGGTGGCAGACATATCAGCGCAGGGGCGGACAAGAGCGTTGACGCGGCGGCGAGGCAGCACTGACGTGGTGATGACGTAGGCGTAATAGGACCGGCAGTAAACCAGAAGCGGTAATGGTTTTTCTCGGACCGCCTCAGATACGGTCGCGGTTTTGTCAGAGGGCGACCCGAGAAATTGTGAGGGCGACGCGTGGCAGAGGCCTGACGTCACCCTCTGACAGTTTCTCGGGTGCTAAACTTCGGATGTCGGGCCCAACCCGATATGCATATTGGCCGTCCGATCAAAGGCGATCGATCGGACAGTTGACGGGTCGCTGAATAGTGCGGATGATACGGCAGCGGGGAAGTAATAAAATATTATTTTCTTTTGAAAGGCGTGCCCAGCGGGACTTTGGGTTTCTGCAGAATTATATGGTTTTCTTTGTATTTTCAAATGAAAATAATATCGCGCCCATACTTTGGATAAGTTGGAAAAAGCGGGTATTTGTGTGCTTTTTGCAAATGAAGCGGTTTATGGGTAAAAGGGGTTTTTTCATAAGGTTTTCTTAGCAAATAAAGGGTTTAATGGGTCAAATGGATTCAGAAGGGAGAAGGGGGGTAAGGCTTAGGTTTCTCAAACTGACCAGATGTCAATTTGATCCCTGACAGAGGACATATGGCTATAATGCCAAGGGGAGGGATATTTATACAATGTTTGGGGTTTATACACCATGGTGTTATAATAGTAGGGAAAGGGTAACATAGGGGAATTATATAATAGAAGTTAGGGATTAATGTGGATGAAAGGGTGGATGAGGGGTGATATCACTAAGTTTATTTGAAAATCACTTAGCTTAGGGAGTAGATCAAAATGAAAAGATTTTTAGACAAGAAATGTGGCTTTTAAAGGAATAAGAACCACTATAAAACCATAAATTCTTCCATGAATCTCAACTGATGAGGGGATGTTAGTAATGAATGGGAAAGGGGAAATTGGGAAGTTAGACATGCTTCTTTGCTTTGCTGCAAGCTGATGGAGAAGAAGACCTTCTCAATCCATTGATTTTCCTTTGTAAATAGGTTAGCACACATTCAATTGTAAGGAATGACATTTCTGCAACCCCTATCTGCCTACCCATCTACTTGCCTAGCATTTTTTGTTTCTTCTTGGAGGGTGCACTTAGACTTGCAGACCCTTATTTGCCTTTTCTTTTCTTTGGCTTTTTCCTTTTGATTTTCTATCTAATGCTACCCTTATTGCCTCCAAGGTCCCAGATTAAGCAGTTGGGAACCTTACTTCTCTACCTAAGCTACTTGTCTGCCAAGATTAAATAGTTTGGACAGACTTATTTCTCTATTCTACAAATGAAAATTTAAAACATGGCATGATCCAGCTTAGGCTGTTGGACCATCCATCAAAATTGAGCACACATCAAGCTATATACACACCTTGTCTTCTCTTGGAAATATGGGATCTTTGCATCATCAAAGCAGAGCATATTTGGAACTTTCTTTCCCAATCATGAAATATGAAACCTATTGGTATAGGTAGCTAACAATAAGAAAACCTAATCTCACTTCATCGAAAGGAAGGGTCAGCTAGTAAGCCTCTTGAACTTGTTCATACTAATTTATATGGACCATCAAGGAAAAAGTCACCTCGTGGAGAAGAATACTTTATATTGTTCATTGATGATTTTTACAGAATGTGTTGGATAGGTCTTCTAAAGCATAAAGATGAAGCATTTGAAAATTTCAAAGCCTTCAAAGCTTTGGTTGAAAATGAATTAGATCACAAAATCAAATGCCTCAGATCTGATCGAGGAGGGGAATTTACCTCGGATGAATTCTTTGACTTTTGTGAACAACATGGAATAAAAAGGTAGTTCTCCACTACAAGGACTCCTCAACAAAATGGAGTGGTAGAAAGGATGAACAGAACTATTCAACAAATGTCTCGTGCTATGCTAGATGAATCTGGAACTCCTGCAACCTTCCAGGGTGAAGCGGCATTCTCTGCTGTCACTATTCTCAACTAAGAAAATGTTCGAGTAAACAACACTTAAACTCCACATGAACTTTGGTATGGTAAGACTCCTACTGTAAAATAATTCAAAGTTTTTGGAAGAAAATGTTACATCAAAGGGGCTAACGAAAAACTTGCTAAGTTTGAACCCAGAGCAGATGAAGGTTTTCTTCTTGGCTACTCTTCCCGAAGTAAAGGATATAAATTTTATAATAAAAGACTTGGGAAAATTATTGAAAGTATTAATGTCGTGGTCGATGAAACATGCAAAAATCCAAAACAGATAAAAACCGAAGATTATGGCAATGGAGAAGATGAGGATCAATTTTCCTCATCAAATCACACTGATTCTGAAGAAGAAACCAATGAAGCACCAGAAGAAGAGATAACGGTAGAAGAAAAGACTTCGTCCAGATATGTTCAGAAAAATCATCCAGAAACTCAAATTTTAGGGGAAAAAGGGGCAGGTGTGTAGACAAGAAGAACTATTACAGAAGCCTCAAGCTATTTAGCATCACTATCTTCCACTGAACCTCAAAATGCAAATGATTCATGTAAAGATGAATGTTGGGTCAAGGCCATGAATGAAGAACTTGAGAAAATTGAAAAGAATAATACTTGGGAATTAGTTCCTAGACCTCACGATAAAAATATCATAGGAACCAAATGGATATTCAAAAAAAAGCTGAATGAAAATGGAGAAGTTACCAGAAACAAAGCCAGACTCATTTGCAAAGGATATGCTCAATAAGAAGGTATAGATTTTTAAGAAACTTTTTCACCTGTTGCTAGACTTCAAGCCATAAGAATGTTTTTTGCTCTTTCTAGTTTTCAGAAATTTGAAGTATACCAAATGGATGTAAAATCTGACTTTCTTAATGGAGACTTAGAAGAAGAAGTCTATATTGAACAACCAGAAGGATTCATTCTTTGAAATGATGAAAAGATTGTATGTGAAGGAGAATCACACAGCCATATCACAAAGCCATAAAACCATATGTACAACGAATTAACTCACAAACAATAAACTGGAAAAAAAGGCAGAGAGCCATCATGTGGTCTCTCATACTCATGTAATTCTCTCTCATATCAAATAATTTAATAATATATTTAAATACATGAGAAAGTGGTCTTAAGATACTGCGTCTATCTTAGACTCACGTGGTTGAGACAATTTCTCAACTTACACACTAATTTAGGAGAGCTAGTTGGAGAGAATCTCTCATCCAAACTAGAATACTCAGTTTGAGGAATTCTCATGATTTTATTTATTTAATTTAATAATTGGATTTATTATTGTTTTTTAAGAGAGTTAGGCTAACATTCCCCCCCTCAATGATAAATCCAAAGTGAACAAGGAACCATCTTCCAAGTTCTGAAGTTGATCCTCAAAAAAACATTTGCCTGAAAAACCGTCAAAGCTGGATGCTGAAAAAAACTCAAATCTGAAGAGAAAATGAATCAGTTGCATGTCTGATTCATCTCTGAATGTCGCTTGACAACTCCATCATGTGCCAAGCTGCAAAAGGATCCAACTGTCCTTTTCTTGAAAACAACATCCGGTGTCCACTGACACAATTTGATGAACGCCCACTGGCGTATTTGCTGATGATGATCACCCACTGGCTGAAGATGTCAAAAAACAACTCATTGTTGCTTTTTCTATGATGAAAGTTGCTCACTGCTAGAGAAAAATGCCGACTGGCTCATGAAGATGCCCATTGGCTGCTTCACTGATGTTGTCGAGACTTTCAGTCTGACAACCACTTGTAAATTTCATTGACATTTTCCCCCCTTTGTCAACTGAAAGGAGATACAATCTTCTCCAAAATATATCTGAACTCCCCCCCTTCAGTTGTAGGAGAGTTTCACTGTTGTACTCCCTCGTTCAATTGCATGAGAGTAGCATCATCGGTTCACTGTTGGCTGCACTATGTGTGATTGTAGTCGGTTGTAAAAATGAGACAATCTTTTGACTGTGGATGACCATCCCAAGGATTGATCCACATTTCTTATGTATGTAAAGGTGTATGAACCATTCCCTTTATGCATATAAAAATAGACCTACTATACAATATGTGTCTTTTCAAAAACTTTTCACCAATGATATAAAAAAGACGTAGAGATGTTAACTGATCCAATGCAGAGACATCAAACAATGCACACCTCACGCAACTGTGTTTCAGACATAGTCCTCTAAATCTTCTAGCAACTGCAGCTACAACCCAGTACCGATTCCTCCACCTCACAAATTCATGTACAATGTTGATTCTCCTCACGGTGATTCATTGTTCGCTACACTTCCATGTTGATCATTTCTTGAAACTGGACTCCAAGCTGGTCATTTCTTAAACTCGACTCCACCACGTGTAACTATGTTCATAGACAAACATATTGGATTCTTTGCACTGCTTCCCTTTATTTTTCTGAGTTTGCTTCATCTCATTTTCTACATGAACAAGTGCTTGAACAAAAGGTCAAACTAGAGTATGTCCCCTCCAAAGAATAGGTTGCTGATATATTTACTAAACCACTGCCCAGAGAGAAATTTGAATATCTCAGACAAAAGCTAGGAGTAGTTGTTGCATCATCCTACTGGTAAATCCTAATTTCTTCAAATAAAGGTAGTTATATGTGAGTTTCATAAAGCATAGTCGCGTGCATACGTGGGTTTCAGTGAGCATAGTTGCATATATGTTGGTTTGAAGGAAAGCAGTGGACCAGACTCAGGAAAAAGGGGTCTACTATGGTTTTGTCAATTATCTGCTATGTTTGATGATGGTTTCACTCTGCTGATAACATGTGGAAATATATTGGTTCTCATAAAGTTGTTGATAACTTGATGTATATCTGATTGATTATGATGCTTTGATATCTCTTACTGACATATGCAATGATCAAATCTGACAGTGAACAGGTGGAACAGGTTCAGGGGGAGAACATGGTTGATGATAGTTTGGGAACTAACGATGGACATATACAGGTTTTTGGTCTAGATGTTGATTGAAAGATGCTGCTAAAGGTGCAGATCATATGATAGTTGTTGATGATTATCATGGTCTTGTCTAAGATATTTGGTCTATGTTATATATGTCATGTACATCTTTTATTGTAAAGGTCATAATTTGTAACCCCACTATTTGGGATGGATGATGTAATGTTTTTGTTTTGACATATATAAACAATTTCTATATCCCCACTTGGCTGGGTGGATGAGTCAAATTTGGTATATCCCCACTTGGTTGGGAGATGGATGTATGTATGAGTCATTGGTGATAGGAAGGTCATTTGTGATGTATGTATAGAGTCATGTTCTTATTTTAGAACATCTTTTTGTAGACTTTGCTTATGCTCAGGGGGAGCATGGAATCGATCATGGGATCTCAATCAGCACACTTCAGCATATCAGAGAATTCAACATGCACTCAGGGGGAGCATGACCCTTTGCCCTTGATGTCCAAGGGGGAGAGTGACTTGGTATGGTTGTTGTTGCCATCAAGTCCAAAGGGGGAGATTGTTCACATTATGATGTATGTGTTGTACTTGATGGCAACCCACTTGTAGCATAACAACTCACTTGCATATGGTAACTAGATGAATCTACATAGGAAATACTAGATGTGACAGAATGCATGACAGTAGTGTTTACAGATGTGATGAAATGTAGGGTAGCTTCAAGGAATCAGTTCAGAAGGCAACTTACTCAGATGAAAGATCACAGTATATCAACTAAACAACAAAGAACGGTAGATCAGTCTTCAAAGAATGAAGAAAGAGAGGTATACGCAGGTTCACCATTGACCAAGCTGCGTATACATGCAGGTTCACTGTATACAAGTCACGTATACATACACACGCACTTTCACAGAAGGAAAAGTGCATATACCTTGGAAAAGTAAATTTTTGGTTCAAAGTATTTGGTCCATGGTATTTTGATCCATGGTATTGGTCCAAGGTATTTGGTCCGAGTTATTGACCCTAGGTATTTGGTCCTATTTGGTCCAAGGTATTGGTCCTAAGTGGTTTTGGTCCATGGTATTGAGAAAGACCTAAAACTATAAGAGGAGAAGATCATTAGGCCGTAATGAAGTGTGAGATCTAATATGCAGGTTATTAGCTTATGGTGGTGTGCCCGATCTAAACCAAGGATGAACCTTAGCGTTTGATGAAGGATAAGATCTAATGATGTATTAGGATCTTAAGGATTGAAGTGAATTATCTTTATGTGGTTTGATCATGTATAACTGGCAATGTTGTAGTCTATAAATATGATGATCTGGGTATGACTGAAGTCTAGAATAGTTGTAATGTTTAAATCATCATTTACAGATCTATACACAGGTTCACTTTAGAAAATGAGCATATACACACTGGTTCTACATATCAAAGCAGTGTATACATCATAAATTTGGTTTGCAGATCTGTACGCTAGTTCACTTTGAGGAAAGCGCGTATGCACATAGGTTCGACACATGGAAGTGGTGTATACCTTATAAAATATGTTTTAGTTGCTTCTGTCTGCTATTGCAGTGTTCTGGGTTCTAGTTACTGTATTCTGGTGACATCCTTCTGAATGATCAGATTGATGGGTTGTTAAAGTGATTGATTGATTTGGTTGTGGTTGGTTCAAAAGGAGATTGGTTGATGTAGATATATTTGATGATTGAATGATGTTGTTGATGGATCCAATTTGAAAATTTATGAAATGTGGTCCCTGGTAGAAAAGAGAAGGTTGTAGCCTTATTTAGGCCAACACCTACATACTAGAAAACATATCAGCTAATAGAAGAGCTAGGGGGTTGTAGCTCCCTTCCAGTAGAAGCTGGAGAATGAGAGAAGGTTGTAACCTTATATAGGTAGAAGCCTGCGTACTAGTATAAGACTACACCAGTACAAAAATTGTAAACAAAACTTTCTTATTACTAAAAGAAGACATAGATGACAACAACAGGTGGTTTTTACCCACATTGGGTTTCCACCATATATCTTGGTGTTCTTGTGTGTTACTTATGTGTGATGCATTATTCTTCTTTTACTACATTGTCTAATGAATTCCTGATATACTAATTAAAGTTCAATACATGATAATTTGGGTAAATCTAAAGATCTCTCCATATACGCTAGTTGCATTAAGTATAATTGAGTATACCCGCTAGTTCACTGAGCTGAAGTAGCGTATACAAATCAGTTTTTGAAAATTAAATTATTGATCTGATAATATTGATTCACCACCCCTCCCAGTATTATTTCCAATAGACTCTTCAACTACTACATGATTGTTACATTCTACTATCGACACTTGGTCTTTCAATTTTACAATAGTTACATTACAATCTACACATGTACCCATGTGAGACAAAATATGCTTGAGCAAGCCATGGAAGATGTCACTAAGACTCAGGAAGTTGTGGGAAGACCAACTCTTCAAGCTATGTGAAGCTCGTCTAATAACATGTGCATCATAGTCTTTAGTGCAGTAACACAAGCAACATACTAATGCATAGTGTTTGCGTTGATCTCCTAGTCTATGCTGGTGGCTAGGTGCATCAATTCATCAAAGTAAATGTCCATCTCCAGCCGGACTTGGTTCTTAGAATTGCCTCAGTGAGTGTGCCAATAGATGGGATCACATGTATGTGCATAATGAAATCCATGCTCCTGAACACCTGTGCATGTGAAGCCTGCAAGCCAGTGATGAACTGCAGGAGTTCCTCCTAGTTCCGGATCTGACTTCATATTTGTTCCTTCCACTCTACCGCCTTTGGATTCATCAAATTTGGAAAGTGCAATGGGGCTCCTTTGTACCTCATTTTCCATGGTTGCATGCGATCAACAACAGTGTGCATCTTTGACAAGATGTGTGCTCTCCTAGCATAGCGTTGTTGCCAACCGTTCAGATGTAAAATTGACTTATGCACGGTGATAAATATGGAATACAACGTCTGCATGACTATCTCTAGAGTGGACAGTTATCACTCTCTTCAACTCTGCTCTGGCAGACGTTGTAACATGTTCTCCTCCCTGCTTGGCTGCTTGTAACTGCTTCACCATACGATCATTCTCTGCTATCTAGAATATAACACTTGAGCTGGTGGCTTCGCCATAATCTTTGGTAGCATCGACCTATTCTATTGGATGCCTGCACACATCATATACGATCACTTGTTCTTCACACTGTGTCAGAGATATATGGACATCCGAAGTGGGCACTCTGTGCGACTACACAACTATGTGTTGTGACTCATCGAAAGATATGTCGTACATCTCTGCTTCTGAATTGTCTTCAAGGATATTTGTGTCTCCTTGATTGCTTGGCACTTACTCTGCTTTTGGATCTGGTGAACATGGTGGGGTGACCTCTTGGACCTGAGGAGTGAGGTGAATATCCTGATCTGGCTCTGGCTTAACCATATTCATGTCCATCTGCTATAGCATATGTTTAATCTTTTGAGCCAAGTCCTACTCCAGCAACTACTCAGCTTGTCTGCTTTGTGCCAGCTGCTTGGATGATTCTATAACCTATATGGACATAGTTTCATCAATATGTGCATGTTGCACCTCCTAATATACATGTTCCTATTGTGCTTCCTTCTCTCTTCTCCGCAGCTCCTGTTATTCCTGAGTTGTTGCTTCAACTCCTGCAACTCATTTTCTGTTTCCTCCATCCTTTGTCTCTCTCCTTGCCTTTGTGTGATCCTCCTGTCACATTGTCACCTCTTAGCCTGAATTTCCAAAGCTACTTTCAACACAAGTGGATCTTCTTTGAACTTGTAGATTTTCTTTGCCTCTGTGTTGTTAACAACCTTCCTCTTTCCTTTGTCACGCACAGGTTTTCTACCCTCTGTTGTTGATGATGCTGCTCTCTGAGATGTTGCTTCACTCTGCTTTTCTAACCACTCTACAACTATGTTGATCGGGTCATTAAGCCTAGAGAAGTGATAGGAGTATCTCCATGGGTCTTCCTCAGGCCAATGACATGCCCCGTGGATCCAAGGATGTTGCACTCTCACATAGTGTTCCTTCACTAAGCAATGCGAGTCATAGAGGTTAAAACATCTGGTGCCGAAGGTGAATCTCTTAAATTCCTCTGTCTCGGCCTCAGCATGCTTGAGATTCTGAATCTCACACAACTTGATCTGCAAAGGAAGAGTGGGCCAAGGTTCCTTCTTCTTCATGTGTAGTCTCGTTAACAACCCTTTCGAGATGGGATATGACACCTCTTGCATGATGAGCTTGTCCATGGAAAACTTCGTTAAAACATGTGGAGCCTTCTCTGTGTTGTACATTCATATGAAGCTGCTAAGGGGTGAGGCATACCAATCTGTTATGTCGATCAATGCATCCATTGCTTCCTGCGACATGCAAAGTGGTACTTGCTCAAATATCATTCTGTACACTGGGGTGACGAAGTGTTGATAACTGTATGATAACTCCGCAGAAGTTGCATTTAGAGAAAAACTTGCAATAAGTGTGCACAGAGGTTTGTGAAGGTGTCCATGCCCAACCCAAGCCTAGGAACTGCTGACGAGCACATAATACATCTAGTATGTAAGCGGAAATGTATATCTTTGCTTGCTAACCCTTGGGCGGATGTCGGGCCTCTGTTACTTGTTCCTTCAACCTAAGATCCAACATGTTGGACCAGTTACAAGGTATTCCTTCACTCGCCAGTTGATCCAACATGATCAACCAACTTTGCAGGAAGGTCTCTATGCTCTCTTAGCCATATAAGCAGCATGAAAATATGACCAAGAATTGATATTCCTTCTACAGTACCTTCGTCTAGTAAACCTAGTTGGATGTTTTCCTGAACTTGGCTGACTCTTTCACCCAGCTCTTCAAGATATCTCTTGTGTTTGCACTTTTGTTGGGTCTGGTGAAGGGTTTCGCCATCGTGATCACCGGTTGTGGTCAGTGATACATCTCCTAAAATTCCTTCCCCCTGAAGGTAGAAATTTATGTTCCGCTAACTTTACTCAACGCCACTATCTCAAGGTCAGTATGCAAGACAATCCAATGGATCATGTCCACGCATGGACATGCGGGATATCTGCATGCAATCTAGTACAAGCCATACTTGTCTATGTTGACGTAGACCCTGCGGTCTTCTAGATTTTCCTCAAATGTGCCCGAGAATGTATCATTAATGTCCTACCATTTCATCTTGATATCTTTGTCTATGAATAGGTTTGTGTCTTGACAGATAGGTAATCTCATAGACACTTGCTCAACTGCATCTCCAGTTGCACTTTCAATGGTGTCCTTTGAACCTTCTCTCTTGGAGGTTATTGTACTTGTACTGCTAAGATACAGATGAACACGTGTGATACCTGTAGACTGAGAAACACACATGGAAAGCAATATGCCAGTTTAAAACCAAAACAAACTTGAAGACTGACATGCAACATACTCAGGTGACTAACTGGAAAGATTGCACAATTTTCATGGGAGGATGAGAAACTGACTACCAAAATTGCGCAAGGCATTGTCCTAACTATCAGTAGGCTAACTGACTGCTGAAACTGTGCAATGGACAATCCATCCTAGCTTATTGAGGACTAAAACTGAGAAATTTTCAATTTCAGTCAGCAGTGACTACAAACTAGCAAACCACATTTGCGCAATTTATTGGGCCAACAAGGCATTGTCTCTCAGAAATGTGCAGAAAAAGCCTAGAGGACAGTGTTGGGCCATCTTTGCACAATTTATGTGAGGAATGTTGAGCCTTCACTCTCAGAAATGTGCATTTCCATCTGAGCAAGACAAGGTCCGGGCCAAGGCAGCCCAGACTTCCTGACGGGCTACTGAAAACATGAAAGGCCTGAATGCATGGCGAATTTTAGTGCAAATAGTGAGTGCAGGATTCCAAAAATGGGGAAAGAAGCATGTTTGTGAAGCGATTCTCCACAACTATGATTGTCAGTGCAGAAACAATGTCATGCATGCGACAATAGTGAGATGCAATGAAAAACTTGAAACAATGCTTCTAAAAGCTAACATGCATTAAAACGATAGGAAGCATTCAAGAAAACCAATCAAACCGCACTCACACAAGCTGAAATACAAAAAGCAATAGGAAAGAAGCAAAAGCCATAAAGAGCGGACTTACCCGGAAAAAGATGAGCTGAATGTGTCGAATGCTCCTAGATGTGATGTGGGATGTCAGGGTTCCAAGATCCATGTGAGGAATGAGCACTAAAGCTCAAAATAAATAAGTTGATAAGATCAAGGCTTATGATGTGCATGCCACAAATCTAGGAAAAAGTGACACTTGGTGGGAGGTTTCTAAAATGACTTTTTCATGTAACCTCTAGCTGCTAAAAATGGATTCCTAAAATCAAGCGATGTTTTTTTTTTCGAAAAAAGTAGCCCATGCATGCAAATCAAGATTCCTCAGTACTAGAGGGGACTAATCAACCTGGGAGCACATGCAACAACGTACAAGTTTGGAAATGACATTTGCACAGTTTCTGGGCTGAGAAAGTTTGGTTGTCCCTCATGCATTGTGCAATTTCTGGACTGAAGCCCTAGTTGTCAGTCAAAATTGCATAATTTTTTAGATGAAGACCACTGTTGGGGTGCATTGCACATCTTTCAGAGGGAATGATACCTGGATGGATTGGGCATTTCTAGAGCCTAGCAGGCAGCCCAAGTGGATTGCATTACTTCCAAAGGGAAGGCTGATTCCCCTCCAGAATTGCGCAATTTCTTAGGTGAGAATCATAACTAGAAAATGACTAAGTCCCAGAGTTTTAACCTGTGGGTGGGAGACAAACAATTTGACAATCACATGCTAGTAAGCCATTGAATCTCAACTAAATCATTTGTACTTAGAGAATGCACAAGACATGTTGCTAAGGATGGTTGGTAAGGAGGCTCCAAAATGAAGCTAAGGCAAAATTTTGGAGGGTGGTTGTAGCCGCTACAACACTTGGTGACACATTGCTAGAACTCCAACTCTCTGAATGGACCTTGTTTCTTGAAAATGAAGTCTAACTCCTCCAGAAGTATTATTCAGTTCTTAGATCATCTTAGTTTCCACACTAGCTTGATTGAAATATGTACCACTTGCTGTGATCTTGGTCGATTGAAACACATTCCAAGCCAAGTCAAAACAGTTGTTTCGATTGTGGATGAGGGGTATATTGGTGCATAAGCAATATGATAGTCAGCGTCTAAGTTTCATCTCTGGTGTTTCTCTGCTACTAGTAGACCTGGACAGTACCCCGGCAGAGTCACGTAGTAACACAAGCATTGTTTTGCTACCAGTGAGCTTAATCGGTACCCCGATGGAGTTACTTGCATCACCTCTTTGCGCAAGAAGCCTTTCTCTTCTTTCCCCTTATTCATTTTCAAATTTTTCACATTTTCATCTTTTCAATTTTCATTTTTCAAGAACTATGCATAAGCACTTATTTATTTCAGAGGCGGAAGAGGGATCCCGACTTATTGAGAGGAGAAGAGGTTGTTCCTTCAGAGAAGTATTTTGTATATACCTTTGACATACTTTCTAATATTTCCCCCCTCACCTTAATCTACTTTACTGCGCTGACAAGGTTTAACCCAAAAACAACCGATTAGAGTAGGTGGTACTAGTTAGTGTGCAAGGAATGTGTTTTCATCAAGGTTCACTTTGAACAGAACATATTTTCCAGTGGTGTATCATTGATTGAAGAAAACAAGTTCTACATAAATAGAGAGGACAACAGAGAACCAAGTACTGACAACTGTACAAGTCCTCTTGTACTTTACACTCCTTATTTCAAAAGTCACACATAGTTTAATGTGAAACTAGCCTACGGACGTAAACAAGTAAACAAGAAAAAACAAAACAAATAGCTGAAGAAAATACGAAAGCAAAGAAAGAAAGCAAGAAAAAAAACAACAAAGAAAGAAAGCAAACATGCATGCAAGTAAACAAGACAAAATAAAACACTATTCCGGTGAATGGGTCCGATCATGTGAAGTGTTATTTTCAATGCAAGCACCGGTGCATTGGTTGACCCATGTTGGTGAAGGCATGGTTCTCGAGGCGAACAGTAAGGTGAACCAAATGAACTGTATAACAATGAAAACAAACACACTCAGAGTTTAAATGTGTCCACAGAAAAGAAAAAAGTGAAAGCACATGACATGCACTTTGTGGACCTACCATGGAGTTGTGTTATACTACGTGTAGATGTTAATCATATGCATTATATTGATTGTGACATGCAAGAAAATGTGAGAAACATAGACAACTTGCATCGCACAAGTGTGCTTACTGTGTAAGATTCCTCCAGTGCATGAGTAATTGGATCATGTGGTTCGAGTGGAGGGAGTGAAATCTATGTGTTAGATTGATCTTCAATGCATACAGATGAGTGATGAGGAGCCTTGGGTTTTTCAACAATTTCCTGATCAGAAGTGAAACCAACCTCAAGACAGTGAGGGCCTGACATAAACATTAGCTCAGGTTGAAGTGCCTTGACAGGCTGCGGGGTTTTGACTTCATCGACAGATAGATCATCATAAATAGGTGGTTTTGAAAGATCAATACTGATAGAATCAACATCATGATCGAATATGGGAGTAAATGGATCACGAAAACTACGATTAAAAAAATAAATTATTTCATCGACATCCTCATGATGAGATAAATCAAACAGAGGGGTAGATGAGAAGCAAGAATGTTCACCCTCTTCGTTTCTAGAAAAGGTAGATGAAAAATCAAGTGGATTTTCAATGAAGAATTTATCCTCTTCATTGTCGAATGATGGAATGACATCGGGTGTGTTCTGCAAATGATCAACAATGGATGCATCCATGGATGGATTTACACAAGGAAAATCACATATAGCAGAATCACCAAAGATGTCAGGAAAAAGCGGAGGAGGCATGAATAGAATGAGGTCATCCTTCACCATGGGTTGATGTTCAAGTTCCTAGTCATACTCATCATAAATGACACCACAGGTTAGTTGTGCAACACCAACTCCATTAGTACCTTGATCCTCGTTCACAATAGGTGTAGATTCCAGAATGGAATAACTAAAGATAGTACAGGAGGATCTAAAGAACATAAAGACATAGGTTGAGGTAACAAAGGCATGTGACAACCCATGGGCTTTCCAACCAAATCTGCATGGAAATTGAGAGTAGTGATCATGGCTACATGTGACAGTTGAACAGACGAGTGTGCATGTTCTCCCACATCATTATGTGGTGGTGGAGCTATTTGATGAGGGGAAGGCAGATAGTCACTTGTGACAATGACTGTGTCCTCCTATGATTATGTAGCTCCATCTTCGAAGTATGCTGAGAGGGGTTTGAACTTCAATTTCATTTTGAGATAGAATGATTTGTGAAGGAAATATAATTCAAATATGTCCCAAATATATTGGAATTTCATCTAGTTTTTTGCAGCTTCAAACTGAAGTACACGGAAGCACTACCAAAAATCAATAGGCGATTCATGCGGATTCTTACGTTGTTTTAGCAGTTTTTTGTCAAGAGGTTTGGGATGAAAATGATGGAAAGTAGATTCAATTAGATCACAAAACTGTTTAAGCGAGTGCACACAATCGTGAGGTAGGTTGCACGACAATCATTCCAGGGTTTCATGAAGTGTGTGTGAAAGAAGCAAGCCGACCTCGACCTCATCAAACTCATCTACATCCTCCAAGAATGCAAGGAATTCATGTAAGTGCTCAAGCCAAGCAACTTTTCCTTCACCATCGTACATGAATTCTAACAATAGATCATAAAACTCCCTTCTAATGTCAATGGGTTGTGCTTTAAACAAACATCACGGAGGGATAAATCTAATGATATCCATGATAGATGTGTGAAGCTTCAAAACAGTATGTGAGGGCTCAACTTTTCATTTTTCCCTCCTTCTAGTGCCAGAAATGTTGACGGTGTTGGGCCCACCAACATCTCAAGGGATCTACTCGGTAAGAAGTCCCAACTAGATCTCAGAGCATTTGGTGTAGGAGTCCCAGCAGTGGGGTAGTAGGGTATTGCCTTGACCGCAGTATGTCCTTGTCGGTAGCAAGGGTTTAACATTTGCAGAAAGTAAAGGAAGGTGCATGAAAGGCTCTAACACTCGGAACGGGGGATGATTTCAACCCTTGGAAACTTGTGATAGCACGCAGCCTGAAAGCGAAGACACAAGTAGAAAGACATCACAAGCTAGAAATCAGGATAACCGACGATCCAAAGTGATGGTTATACCAACAATGGATTTCATTAACATTCATAGAAACATATACAAAATATTCCATACATACATGCATAAATAATAGTTACATGTATCATTTGAGTAACCAGGATAGCCAAACTACAATAACAACATATGCATGAAACGTGTTGGCTCTGTTATATTAAGAAAGTGAAAGATCAAATCATACATACAATCATGACCACCCACTAGTCTCGATAGTGAAACTTTATAGTCACTGCCGCCTACTCCTCCAAAGAGATATACTAGCTCTGCATTGTGGAGAGGCCAAGGCTCGTTACAATAAACTCCTAGATTTCTCTAAGATACACCTATAGGAAGCTTGGCTCCCAAAAGCCTCTACAATGAGTTATGAGATTCTATAAATAGAAAATGTTAGGGTGATCCTTGACATTCCCCTTTGTGACTCTTAACCTACCCTCATGACTCTTCAACTACTACATGACTCTTACATTCTACTCTCGGCACTTGGTCTTTCACTTTTACAACATGTTACATTACAATCTGCACATGTACCCATGCGATACGAAATAGGCTTGAGAAATCCATGCAAGATATCACTAAGACTCAGAAAGTTGTGTGAAGATGAACTCTTCGAAATCCTTGCAATGATCGAGGGTGGCGAACTGATGTCAAGCTTGGTAGTCCGTTATGATGTCCATGTGCTCTATGGTGACATCCTTCTGAAATCAAACTCTTGCCTATGTTGCATCTGGGTACACTTATTTTGTACCTTTGTCCTAGTCATTTGATAATATGCACATCATACTCTGGAGTGTAGGTTGACCAACAACATATTGATGCATAATGTCTATGCTGATCTCCAAGTTTGTGTTGGTGGCTACGCGCGTCAACTCATCAAAGTACATGTCCAGTTCCAGTCGGACTTGGTTCTTTGACTTCAACTCGATGAGTGTGCCAATGGATGGGATCACATGCATTCACATAATGACATCCATGCTCCTGAACACCTGTGCATGTGAAGCCTGCAAATTGGTGATGAACTGAGAGAGTTCCTCGTAGTTCTAGATCTAACTCCAAATGTCTGCCTTCAACTCTATCACCTTTGAACTCATCATGTTTGGAAAGTGTAATGGAGATCCTTTGTACCTCATTGTCCATGTTTGCATGTGATCGACATCAGTGTGTAGATTTGAGAATATGCGTGCTCTCCTAGCATAGCATTGAGATGGACAACTGGCTTATGCATGGTGATGAATATGGAGTACAACATCTGCATGACTCTCGAGAGAGACGATACTTCATCCAGTATCACTCTCTTCAATTCCGCTCTGGCGGATGATGTAACCTGTTATCCTCCTTGCTTTACCGCTTGTAGCTCCTTAGCCATATGCTCATTCTCAGCTATCAAGAATCTAACACTCAAGTTAGTGGCTTTAGCATATGCTCTGGTAGCATCGTCCAATGTTGCTAGATGCTTCCACACATCAGATACAATCACTCATTCTTCAAATTGTGTAGGAGATATATGGACATCCGAAGTGGGCACTCTGCATGACTACACAAATTTTTGTTGTGACTCGTCGAAAGATATGTTGTGCATCTCCACTTCTAGATTGTCTTCAAGGGTCTCTGTGTCTCCTTTATCGCTTGGGAATTTATTTAGTTCTGGATCTAGTGAAGCCGTTGGGGTGACCTCTTGGTCCTGAGGCATGAGTTCAATATCCTGATCTCACTTTGGCTGATCCATATCCGTGTCCATCTGCTCTAGCATATGTTCAATCTCTTGAGCCAAGTCCTACTCCTGTGACTGCTCACCCTATCTGCTTTGTGCCAGCTTCTCGAATGAGTCTATAAGCTGTATGGGCACAGTTTCATCAATCTGTGCATGTTGCGCCTCCTACTACTCTTCCTTCTCTCTTTTGCGCATCTCTTATTCTTCCCTGAGTTGCCGCTTCAGCTCCTACAACTCCTTTTCTATTTCCTCCATCCTTTATTTATCTCTTTTCCTTTGTGTGATCCTCCTATTGCATTGTCATCTCTTAGCCTCAATTTCCAAAGCTAATTTCAACGCAAGTGGACTGCTTTGAACTTGCAGCTTTTCTATGCCTCTGCGCTGTCAACGACCTTCCTCTCTCCTTTGTCATGTGCAGGTTTGTTACCCTCTATTGTTGTTGATGATGCTTCTCTCTAAGATGCTACTTCCCTCTGCTTTGCTATACACTCTACAACTATACTGACTGGTCCATTAATCCTGGAGAAGTGATAGAAGCATCTCCATGGTTCTTCCTCAAGCTAATGACATGCCCTGTGGATCTAAGGATGTTTCACTCTCGCACAATGGTCCCTCACTAAGCATTACAGGTCATACAGGTTAAAACATTTGGTGTCGAAGGTGAATCTATTCAATTCCTCTGTCTCAGCCTCAGCATGCTTGAGATTTTGAATCTCATACAACCCGATCTACAAAGGAAGAGCAAGCCAAGGTGCCTTTTTCTTCCTGTGTAGTCTTGGTGACAACCCTATCGAGATATGATATGACACTTCTTACATGACAAGCTTGTCCATGAAAAATTTCGGTAAAACATGCAGAGCCTTCTCTGCATTGTACATCAGTATGAAGGTGCCAAGGGGTGAGGCATACCAATCTACTATGTTGATCAATGCCTCCATTGCTACCTGTGACATGAAAGGTGGATCCTGCTCAAATATCATTCTTTACACCAGGGTGACAAAGTGGTTTGATAACTATATGATAACTCCACAGAAAGTTTCATTTAGAGAACAACTTGCAATAAGTGTTCACAGAGGTTTTTGAATGTGTCCATGCCCAACCCAAGCCTAGGAACTACTAACGAGCATAGACTGCATCTATTATGTAAGCAGACATGTATTTCTTCTCTTGTTGACCCTTGGGCAGATGTTGGACTTCTGTTACCTGTTCCTTCAACTTGAGAGCCAACACGTCCAACTAGTAGAAAGGTATTCCTTCACTCATTAGTTGATCCAACACAATCACCCCGCCTTGCAGGAAGTTCTCTATGTCCTCTTGGTTGTGTAAGCGGCATGCAAATATGACCAAGAACTGATATTCCTTCCATAGTATCTTCATCTTGTGAACCTAGCTAGGCATTGTCCTAAACTTGGTTGACTCTTTCACCCAGCTCTTTAAGATATTTCTTGAGTTTTCACTATTGTTGGGTTTGCTAAAGGGTTTCTCCATCGTGATTAGCGGTTGTGGCAAGTGATACATCTCCTAAAATTCCTTCGCCCTCAAGATTGAAATTTTTGTTCCACTAACATTGCTCAATAGCGTTGTCTCGGGATTAGTATGCGAGACAATCTAGTGGATCATGTCGGCACATGGAAACATGGGATACCTACATGCAATACGGTATAAGCCAGACTTGTATATGCTGACATGGACCCTGCAGTCTTCCAGATTTTCCTCAAATATGCCTGAGAATATATCATTTATGTCCTACCATTTCATCTTGATATCTTTTTCTATGAACAACTTAGTGTCTTCATAGATAGGCAAGCTCATAGACACTTGCTCAACTACATCTCCAGTTGCGCTTTCAACGATGTCCTTTGACCCTACTCTTTTGGAGGCCATTGTATTTGTACTTCTGAGAGATGGAAGAACACCTACGATACCTGGAGAGAGAGAAATAGAAATGGAAATAAATCTATCAGTTGAAAGCCAAAGTCAATTTGAGGACTGACATTCAACATACCCGGGTGACTAACTTGAAAGATTGCACAATTTTCACCGGGAGGCTGGGAGACTGACTGCGAAAACTGTGAAAGCCACAGTCCGGACTGTTAGGAGGTTGAATGAATACTGAATTTGTGCAATGCATAGTACAGCCTGGCCTGCTGAGGACTGAAATTTCACAATGCACAGTTTCAGTCAGCCGTGACTGCAAACCAACAAACTGTATTTGTGCAATTTCAGGGGCTAGCAAGGCATTGCCTCTCAGAATTGTGTAGAGCAAACCTTGAGGCTAGTGCTAGGCTAGATTTGCACAATTTTTGGGAGGAAGGTGGTGCCTTCACTCTCACAAATGCGCATTACCATCCGGTCAAGGCAAGGTCTGGGCCAAGGAAGCCTAGACCCGCCGACGGGCAACTGAAAACATGAAAGGTTTGAATGCATGGAAAATCTAAGTGCAAACAAAAATGAGTGATCATGCATGCAAATAGTGAGTGCGGGATTCACAAAATAGGAAAATAAGCACGTGTGTGAAGCAAGTTGTTGTAATAGCAATCATCAGTGCAAAATAGTCTCATGCGTGCAACAACAGTGAGATGCACTGAAAAACTTGAAATAATGCTTCTACAAGCTAACATGCATTAAAAAGATAATAAGCATTCAACAAAACCAAGAAAATTGCACTCACACAAGCTGAAATACAAAAACCAACAGAAAAGAAGCAAAAGACATGAAGAGTAGACTTACTCGGAAAAAGTTATGTCGAATGTGCCGAATGCTCCTAAATGCAATGTGGGATGTCAGAGCTCCAAGATTGATGTGGAATGATATCTGAAGTGTCCAATAAATAAGTTGATAAGATGAAGGCTCATGACGCATGTTAACCTTGTTATGCAGCGTTGACTTTCTAAGGTCAGAAGGAAGCACGGTCCGTTTGGTTGTGTCCAAGGGGGGGGGGGGGGGGGGCTCACATTTGGTCATTTTTCCCTTTCTTCCTTCACCCTGTTCCCCTCTAAACCTTTCCCATTCCATAAATAAACCATAAAACCCTACCCATATTCCCTCATGCGCTCATAAAACCCTCATCGCTTTCCTGCTGTTGATCATTCCCAGGTAATCTAATGACCCACATCGCACCCGATACAGTGACCCGCTCAACCATTGTTCACCGTTAGATCATCTCCGCCAAGATCTGACGGTCTTCGCATTCATTGCTTTGACAACCTGACAGAGCAATAGCACGTAATGACAGTGGTTTCTCTCTCTGATTCGCTGCTACGTGTCAATAATTGAATCCAATCCCTCGGCCCTGGGCATTTACCACTTAGCACCCGAAAGCGGTGTGATGAAAACGGTTACCACTCGACCAAACCGCCCTCACCTGTTAAATGCCCGTGCAACTTCGTTTCCCAATGATCACCCGATCTGTCCGCTAAATATCCAACGACCCCAACTCACCCTGCTCTCACCTCGGTCGATAGCCTCTGTCGAGCCATCTCCGCCGTTCATTTCCACGATCCGACGGTCATTCTCCTTGCTCACCCAAATCGTCCACCTACCCATGCATTCCACGTCCTATCACCATTCCGTTGCTCAAACAATGAGATGACTAGCTCTGCCAGCATCAGTCACAGTTAGATCCCCAACAACCATATTTAACATAAAGTATGGCCAAAGGAGAAAAGGACATAACACGAATCTGTAACTGAATTTATCAGTCATGAACTCCGCCAATACGAGCACTCCAACTACCTAAAGCACAACACAACATCTAAATAGATTGGATTCACCCACTGAATCAAGCAACCTCATCCAGAGACTCCATCATGTGGTTAAATGCAGTTGGTGGTCAATTATGACCCCTCCATACCTAAATGACCAAGTTCCCTAGTATTGTAAACTTATAAATATCCAGAAGTAAGATGTAATCAAGGTTGGAATTTGATGTAAGGTTTAACTTCTGGAGACTGTAGACATTTTGTCTCTTGTAGCGTCTCATCTTCATTTTCAGCAAATACAAGCTTCTTTTGTTGTTAACTGCTCACTGTCCACTTTCCTCTATTCTAAGCTTGTACCTGATAGGATGTGTTCTTTACCTCTTGATGTTTAGCACTAGATAACTGTCATCTTATCTCCGTGTTAGAATATTGAATGCATCACTAAATAGGTTGTTCAGGTTTCTTTGTATCTAATGCAGGAGAGCTGTCATCCTGTCTTTGCATTAATAGATTAGATTTACACGTTTTTTTACTAGTTGCAGGTGGCCATCACATGGTCTTGTGTATCTATTGGTGTGGTTAGTATTCTCCATATTCACCTAATATCTAAAACTGTGAGCATTGGTGGTCTAAAGGCTTGTAGTCTGAGGGTGTTCATGCATGTCTGGAGTGAAACAAAATAGAAGTAACACATATTTCATTAAATTTGGAAGTTTTTTATTACAAGGCCTTCAACAACATTCATTCTTTTGTAAATCGCCATATTAACTTGATTCAACATTAAAATAATTTTAGTAATCTCAAATCAATTAGAAATTGTGAATAGGTCAAACATGGGGTTGTTATGTACAATAGTATCAAAACACAATAAGATTGTGAAATCAAAATTAAATTACATTTATAAACTTATATGAATACATATAACTAAATGAAATTCAATAAATAACTTCCCATTCATGTCCAGTATCAGCAGTGATTTTGTCTTCAAGTCATATTGGATTCTAATAATGAAATTATTTAAACCACAAATAAACTATTTAAGAATTGAAAATGACAAAATCCTAATATGGATTGGAACATCAATGTCTTATGGTGCAAAAATTTTAAATACAACCATATTTTACCCATCTCTTTAATGAGTCTAGATGGTCCACTTAACACATAATTTGTTAATTAATTATTCCATGTTTTATTAAGAAGAGAATTTTGTTTTACATAGAGTTTTGTTTCAAAACAATACAATATGAGATTAATACAGTCTTAATAAATTACATGATAGACAAATAAACGTCAATAAATGGATTCCTTATTAAATTAAATGAGATGAGATGATTGCATATACAAATAGTTGATTTAAGAATATATGAAAAAAAAATTATGGGTTAAAAATTGAATGCCCTACAATTTAACGAGTAGTATTCACTTATGAGCCATCACCCATTAGCCTAAATAGTCCACTTAATACTTATTATCAAGAAATTAAAAGACTTATTTTTTGAAAAAATGCATCATAATATATGGATATTATAAATCACATTTATATACTCATATTAATGGACATAACTAAGTACAAGTCAATAATATAATTCTATTAGATATCATTTTGGGATTCAACTGCGTTAAGTAAGTCATTCACGTATGACCATTTCCATGAGAGGTAGTCGTAACTGACTAATTTCTCATGATTTTTGAATAGTTCACTTAGCACCCATTGCATCGGGTGATGCTCACAGGGGTGAAGAAGTGGGATTGAAACTAGTGAAATGAATCACATAGCATCAATCATCACTTTCGGGGTTTGCAGTCAGTCCGGACTGTGGCTTTCACAGTTTTCAATGAGTGCTAAGTGAACTATTCAAAAATCATGAGAAATTAGTCAGTTATGACTACCTCTCATGGAAATGGTCATACGTGAATGACTTACTTAACGTAGTTGAATCCCAAAATGATATCTAATATAATGCACTGCGTAATCCCCCATACTTAAATATAATTCTAGCTCAAGTGATGATTTCAATTTATTTAAAATATAAATTCACAAAAAAAATGACTTTAAATAATGAAATTAGATGCCTTACAATTCAAAAAGTTCAATGACATAATTCATCCATGATTGTGTCTAATCAAACCTTGATAATCCACTTATAAATTATTATCATCATATATATGTTTTCTTAAGAAATGCAAAATTATTTAGAATACATTTTTATCTCAAAGATTATATATCACGTTTATGCACTCATATTAGTGCATTTTATATGTAAACAATGAATAACTCACTTTGTACATTGTCGATTTTCAATATGATATGATTGCAGTTACAACCATTAATTGATTCAAACATATAATTTATGAAAACTATCAATTGAGAAATCACATATCTTATGCTTCAAAAATATCAAATCATTTACCTATGACACATTTCTCATTAGCCTTGCTAGTGAATTATGCATTGTGAATAGTGAATAATGCACATAACATTTATCAAGTAAATTATTATAATTTCTTTAGTAAGAATATCACTTTTGTTTGCAAGTATTTTATTACAAGGCCTTCAACAATATTCATTGTTTTGTAAATCATCATATTAACTTGATTCAACATTAAAATAGTTTTAGTAATTTCAAACCAATTAGAGATCATGAATAGGTCAAACATGGGGTTGTTATGTACAATAGTATCAATACACAAAAGGAGTGTGAAATCAAACTCTGAGAAGAAATTGATTTAAGCTAAATCAGATTAGTATGGCAACTCTAACCCCCTTTCCCCCAACCTACAGGGGATTTGTTGATTGAATAATGGTGATGTGAAGATCTTATTGTAAATGACAATGATAAGTGTCCCTTGCATTTCTTTGAAACTAGTCTACTAAAACCTTAGTAAAATGTTCTTGTACTCAATTTCTTACAGTCCCTATGTGCCTTTATGAAGCACTAATGAGGGGGTCATTATTCATCTTCATAGCATGCAAACATCCACTATAAAAGTTATACATTGTTGATCTAGGTATTTCAAGAAGGTTAGGCACCATTGATCTATCTCCACTCAAATCCAAGTACATCAAATGAGAGTTCTTAAATGGGTATTCAAGTCATTCCATTATGATGGACAATGTCACAAATTGAAGTAAACAAGAAACTTTAGTGGTGAATTCTTGTAAGTAGTGGAGGCAAGGGTTTTCAAATATTAGCACAGTTGATGGTAGTGTGGATATTGATCTCTCCTTGTCAACATTGTCAAAACCAATAATAGTCTCGATGTAAATTTAGTGTCAACCAACTATATGGAAAACCATGATTGATCATTACTTTCACTAAGAAGAGAAAATGATAAGCATTTTTAATGGGGAAGAAATAAGTGTGAAACATAACTCATGTTTTTTAGTTGAAATTTATATAAGTCCCTGTGTTCTTTAATTGTTAAATACTTAATGTAAATACAAATAAATTATCATTAAGATATCGATTTTGAAGATTAAATATGTATTAAAAGGCATTCATCTATGACACTTGATTTTTCATGTAGTCTGAATAAACCACTTAAAAATTATAAACTTATATGAATACATATAACTAAATGAAATTCAATAAATAGCTTCTGAGTCTTGTTGGATTCAATGAGATTATTTTAAGTACAAATAGTTTATTTAAGAATTGAAATCTACAAAATGTTAATATTGATGGGAAAAGCATGTCATATGGTGAAAAAAGTTTAAAGGCATCCATTTATGGCCCATCTCTTGAATGAGCTTAAATAGTCTAGTTAATGCTCATGGTGAAGTCATTAATCCATGTTTTATTAGAAAATTCATTTTCTTTACATGGATTTTTTATTCTAGAAATAGAAATTTCACATTTATACATTCATATTAAACCACGTGATAGTTAAATAAAAATCAATTAATGGTTTCTTGACTTATTGACTTATATGACATGATTGCATATAGGAATAATTGATTTAATAATGCATAGTTAGAAAAAATTGTCAATTCAAAATAGAATAAACGAGTTAGAACTCATAAATAATTGATTTTAAATTATTAATTTTCTAAAAATATGTATTTTTACTTAAATTGAGATCTTTATTTCAAAAATAAATTCCATTTATACATATATACATACTAAATATAGTTTAATACATACTTGTCTTGTTGGTTTCTGTGAGATTATTTCAATTACAAATAATTTATTTAAGAATTGAAATTTACGAAATGTTAATAAAGGTGGGAAAATCAAATTCCATATGTTGCTTAAAGTTTAAATACATGTATTTATGACTTGTACCTTGAAATAAATTTAACAATCTACTTAACATTCATTACCAATTAATTATTCCATGTGTTGTTAGGAAAAACATTTCAAATTACATGGAGTTTTATTTAAAAAAAAAAGTGTCACATTTACACACTTAGATATATGGCTTTATATAGACCACTTAAAACTCATTATCAATTAATTATAATTTGTTTGTAAAATATATATATTTACTTACATTAAGAGTTACATTTAGAAAATGCATCACATTTATGAACTTCTATCAATGCATATAGCCAAATAGAATTCTTCAACTCATATTGGATTCTATGAAATTATTTAAACCACAAATAAAATATTTAAGAAATGAAAATGAAAAAATGCAAATATGGATTAGAAAATCAATGTCTTTGGTGCAAAAAGTTTAAATACAACCATTTTTTACCCATCTCTTTAATGAGTCTAGATGGTCCACTTAACATATCGTTAATTAATTATTCCATGTTTTATTAAGAAGAGAATTTTGTTTTTCATGGAGTTTTGTTTCAAAACAATAGAATATGAGATTAATACACTCTTAATAAATTCCATGATAGACAAATAAAAGTCAACAAATGGATTCCTTAGTAAATTAAATGAGATGAGATGATTGCATATACAAATAGTTGATTTAAGAATATATGAAAAAAAATATATGGGTTAAAAATTGAATGCCCTACAATTTAATGAGTGGTATTCACTTATGTGTTGAGAATGCAACAAGATGATGGAGCTTAGTGGAAAGAAGTCGCCTTCACTAAGTGGGCCCGCAGGCTATTTTTGGCGCAAAGTCTATTTTTAGAATTTGTCTATTTTTAGACATATGGATCATGGTCTATGAGTTGCAGGATGATATTTGTGGATGATTGGTCATGTTGGTAAAAATAGATGGATTTCTATTTTTAGACATATGGGCGGTTTTTATTTTTAGACTGCCAGGCTAAAAATAGAACAGTCGAATATTATTAGCTCATAATAATATTTGGACTATAAACATTATCTTATCCTCTTGGAGCACTTCAGTTTGAGCTACATATGTGGCACATGCAGCTGTTAGAAGGAAATACGCTTTTTTTGGGTCAGTTGAGCTATTGCATACTGGACTTCAGTTAGGACTCATGTGGTTGAGTTTGGTGAAGTTGATTGTGGAGTTGATGGAGTTGTGTTCAGTTTGACTTGGTTAAACTAGTTGTATTTTAGTCTAACTAAAGAATACACTAGTGATGAGTTGTGTGAATTAATTATTAATTAATTCACTAATTATTAACTCATAAAGCAACTAAATAATACATCAGTTAACTCAGTGCATGCACAATTCAGTGGAGACAGGTGTTAGAGGTTGAGATTGCTATCAGTTGTGACTATAGTTGTGCATGAGATTTGCACATGCATGGATGGAGATTGCCCATTAGGCTTGCATAGTATAACCAAGGGAATTCGAATTCACAGAGTGATTGATTCTCTTGTAGGATTGCGCAGTGGAGGCAAGCAAACAGTGGAGGAGATTTAAGGCATCAGATCTGAGCTAGTTTGTGTGTAATAGGTGGAGATAGTACTGGGTGCTTGTGAGGAGTATTGTACTATGTATTTTTACATGTTCTCTATCATTATAATATATATAGTGTGTGGGGTTCTCAGCTGTATGCTTTCCCGGGTTACATACTGTGTTAATGTGCGCATGCGATTGATGTTTCATTGTTTTTAATGCTGCTAAATTGATGATCAACGTAGAGGAGGTTATGTATTGTGCATGTATTCCGCAATAATGTATAATGGGGATAATCTCTGTGAATAAGTGTCATATTATTCAAAATTTCTGCATGGTATCAAAGCCGTTTATCATCAGATCTATTATTCAGAAAGTGTTTACATTTTATTTCTTCAGGTAGAGTCTGTAATCGGGCTAGTTAGCCTCTGGATTCATCCTTCCTTTGGAAGGTGAGATATCCGGTAAAATCCCATACAGTCAATCTCTGTACGATAAATACTTTGTTCTCACGAATGTTAGATCAGAGGTGGTTGAGTTTTGAGCTGGTGGAATTCGAATTTGCAGCAGTGTTTCTTGGTGTCAATGTTGCAATATCTTCCAATGGATTGCGATTGGAGTATGCTCTTGATGGCAGCTCGAACTATATTGCATGGAAGGACATGATGGAGGTGGTGTTAGATAATAATGGGCTGAAGGAGTTCATAGAGGCTGAGGTCCCAAAGCCTACTGATACTGCACAAGTTGATGCTTGGCAAAAGAAGACAACAAAGTGTCGAAGGATTCTCTTGGAGGGCATGAAGGATCACATTGTGTCCAGCCTGCATGGAGAGGCTTCTCCATACTTGATGTGGAAAGCATTGACAAATCTATTCCAAAGCAAGAGTGATCAGAGGAAGCTGGCGCTCAAGGATAAACTCAGAAACATTAAATATGAGAATGGAGACAGCATGCCCAAGTATCTCACGAAGTTCACTCAGTGCAGGGATGAGCTGGGAAGTGTGGGGGTGACTGTCGATGATGAGGACTTGGTGAGATTGGCTCTCCTTGGTCTTCCGAAGAGTTGGCATTCCTATTAGGACTCTGTCAATGGTCAGGAAAAATTGCGAGGATGGGAGAGACTTTGGTCAGATCTTGTGCAGGAGGAGATCAGGCGAAATACCAGGGATGGATCTTCATCAAAGGCAACTGATGAAGAAAATTACGCTTTGGCTGCCAAAGCAAAGAAGGGGAAGAACAAGAAAGCTTCTCATTCCAGTGCGAAAGGCAAGAAGCAGGACATGTCCAAGGTGAATTTCTTTCATTGTCACCAGCACAGACACTATGCCACTAATTGTCCGCAGAAGAAGAAAAATAAGCAAGCTACTGGATCTGCAGCAGGAGAGGCCTTAGCCTCATTGTTTGAGCTTGATTTTTCATTGATCGCATGCTTGGTATTAAGTGTGATGGGATCGGTATGGTTCTTGGACAGTGGTGCGTCTTTTCACATGACATGAGATTGAGATTTGTTTTCTGATCTAGAGGAGAAAGATCTTGGAGTGCACATCGAGATGGGCGATGATGGTAGATACAGTGCAACCGATATCGATACCATTTCCTTTGAGAGGGAGTCTGGTAAACCCTTCGTATTAAAGGAAGTGATGCATGTTCCAGGCTTGAAGAAGAATTTTATCTCTCTGGCGATGTTAGAAGACAAGGGATATGATGTTGTTTCTAGCGAAGGAAAGGCTTCCTGCATAGTAAGACAACTGGAGAAACCCGGAAGATAGGGGTTCGAGTCAGGAACCTTTATCAGTTGCATGTGATGGCTGCGGAGCAATGGCATGCAAGGCAGAAGGATTGGTGAGCCGAGATGATGGTGAGCTGTGGCACAGGAGATTGGGTCACCTTCACCATGGAGCCTTGAAGATACTGCAGTAGATCACTACAGGGCTTCCTAAAGGCACTCTTGCGCAGTCAGATCAGTGCAAGGGTTGTACTTTGGGAAAGTTTGTGAAATCCACCTTTCACGAGAAGGATAGTCGCGCCACGACGATCCTTGAGAGAATTCACACAAACGTGTGTGGACCTTTCTCAATACCTTCGACAGCAAAACACAGGTATCTACTTCATGCAGAAGAAGAGCGAGACATACTCAAAGTTCTGTGAGTTCAAAGCACTGGTCAAGAAGGAGTCGGGGAAGAAGGTGAAGGCTCTTAGGAGCAATAATGGTGGTGAATACATCTTTGGCGAGTTCAAGGATTTCTGCAGCGCAGAAGGGATTTGAAGAGACTCATAGCTCCCCATAACCCACAGCGGAACGAGGTTGCTAAGCAGAAGAACAGAACGATCGTGGGTGTTGCACGGGTGATGTTGCATGATCAGGGCCTACCCCTTCACTTGTGGGCGGAAGAATGCAACACTGCAGTATATGTGCAGAACTGTTGTCCTCACAGGATACTTGGCATGAGTACACCCGAGGAGGCTTATTCTGGTAAGAATCCTGATCTTTCTCATTTGAGGATTTTTGGTGCTAACGTTTACATGCATGTGACGAAGGATGCCAGGAAAAAGCTAGAGCTGACCGCAGAGGTTGCGATATTTGTGGGGTACACTGATACGCCCCACAACTATCGTGTGTATTTTCCAGACAGTGGCAAGACTATTGTGCGACGGGATATAAAATTTCAGGAGGAGAAAGCCATGAAGTGTTCGCTTGAGAGGGAGCCACACTTGCATGCAGATGAGGAACTATTATTTCCTAAGGATGAGCTTCAGGACATGGATCAGCCACAGGATGAAGTTCATGGAGTGGAAGAGACCACTCATACAACGCAAACCATCAGAGGGTGAAAGGGCTTGACAGAAGCTGAGCGACTAGCTCAAGCTTCAGAGAAGGTTGTAGGACCACCTACAACTCAACGTAGACAGAAATAGTCACCCAATTGGTATATTGGATGCATGGCTCTTGTGGGCAAATGTGTTGTGACTGAGCCATCCTCTTTCGAGGAAGCTGTGGAGGATCCTGCATGGGTAGATGCCATGGTGGAAGTGTATGATTCGATTGTCAGAAAAAATGCATGGGAGATTGTCCCAAGACCGGAAGGGAAATCAATGGTGGGTTCGAGATGGATCTACAAAGTTAAGCATGTAGCTGACGAGAGTGTGGAGAAATACAAGGCAAGATTTTTTGCTCGAGGCTTTTCACAAATAGAGGGGATCGATTATGAGGAGACCTTTGCATATGTCGCAAGGTATTCTTCCATACATACGATTCTGGCTCTCTCAGCACAAATGGGGTGGCACATTCATCAGATGGATGTGAAGACTGCGTTCCTCAACGGATTCATTGAGGAGGAGGTGTACATAGAACTGCTCGAAGGTTTCGAGATCTTCAGCAGCGAGTCGCATGTGTGTAGGCTCAAGAGAGCACTGTATGGGTTGAAACAAGCACCATGTGCTTGGTACACATGGATAGATAGTTATTTCACCGGACTTGGATTCTCCAAGAGTGAGGTGGATCCTAACCTATACTAGATTGTGGTGGAGGGTAAGTTGCTTATCATTGTACTTTATGTAGATGATTTGATTCTAACAGGTGATGAGCTATTGATACTTTCATGCAAGGATGATCTTGCTAAGGAGTTTGAGATGAAGGACTTGGGCCTCCTTCACTATTTCCTGGGATTGGAAATCTAGGAGCGCAGTGATGGACTATTTGTTTCTCAGGGTAAGTATGCTCGAGAGATACTGGAGAAGTTCAACATGCATGGCTGCAAGCCTGTTGATACTCCTCTTCCTGGAGGTTGGAGGAAGGAGGATGCTACTTCAGCAAAAGTAGTGGATGCCACTATTTATCGATAGTTGGTGGGGTCGCTTATGTATCTGGTCAATACACGACCCAATATATGTTATGATGTTAACCAGCTTTCACAAGCTATGGTTAAGCCAACCAAGCTCTTCTGGAAGGCAAGAAAGCATGTATTGTGTTATCTAAGAGGCACATCGGGATATGGATTGTGGTACAGATAGGAGGATGAGGTGAAGCTATGTGGCTTCACAGATGCAGATTGGGTAGGGAGCCCAACGGACAGAAAGAGCACATCTGGATGGGTCTTCAGTATCGGGTCTACAGTAGTTTCTTGGTACAGCAGGAAGCAGAGATCTGTGGCACTCAGTTAAGCTGAGGCCAAGTATATGGCAGCAAGTTTGGCTGCATGCGAGGCTATATGGATGAGGAAGATCCTAGTCGAGTTGTTCGGTTCATACCTGGAGCCTACTGTGATTTATTGTGATAACCAGAGTTGCATTAAACTCTCGGCTAATCCAGTATTTCATGATAGATCTAAGCACATGGACATCAGGTACCATCATATCAGAGATTGTGTGTAGCAGAGAATCATGTTACTTTCATACATTCCAACGGAGGATCAGGATGCTGATATCTTGACGAAGGCACTCACCAGGAGCAAATTCGAATACCACCGAGGCAGGATAGGGTTTGCTGATAATCCATATCTTGTTGAGAGGGAGTGTTGAGAATGCAACAAGATGATGAAGCTTAGTGGAAAGAAGTCACCTTCACTAAGTGGGCCCACAGGGTATTTTTGGCGCAAAGTCTATTTTTAGACATATGGATCATGGTCTATGAGTTGCAGGATGCTATTTGTGGATGATTTGGTCATGTTGCTAAAAATAGATGGATTTATATTTTTAGACATATGGGCGGTTTCTATTTTTAGACTGCCAGGCTAAAAATAGAACATTCAAATATTATTAGCTCATAATAATATTTGGACTATAAACATTATATTATCCTATTGGAGCACTTCAATTTGAGCTACAGATGTGGCACATGCAGCTGTCAGAAGGAAATACGCTTTTCTTGTGGGTTAGTTGAGCTATTGCATGCAGGACTTCAGTTAGGACTCATGTGGTTGAGTTTGGTGGAGTTGATTGTGGAGTTGATGGAGTTGTGTTCAATTTGATTTGGTTAAAATAGTTGTATTTTAGTGTAACTTAAAGAATACACTAGTGGTGAGACAGGTGTTAGAGGTTGAGATTGCTATCAGTTGTGACTATAGTTGTGCATGAGATTTGCACATGCATGGATGGAGATTGCCCATGAGGCTTGCATAGTATAACCAAGGGAATTCGAATTGATAGAGTAATTGATTCTCTTGCAGGATTGCACAGTGGAGGCAAGAAAACAGTGGAGGAGATTTGAGGCATGAGATCTCAGCTAGTTTGTGTGTAACAGGTGGAGATAGTACTGAGTACTTGTGAGGAGTATTTTACTATGTATTGTTACATGTTCTCCATCATTATAATATACAGATAGTGTGGGGTTTTCAGTTGTATGCTTTCCCCGGGTTACATACTGTGTTAATGTGCGCATGCGATTAATGTTTCATTGTTTTTAATGCTGCTAAATTGATGATCAACGTAGAGGAGGTTATGTATTGTGCATGTATTCTGCAATAGTGTATAATCGGGATAATCTCTGTGAATAAGTGTCATATTATTCAAAATTTCTACATTATGAGCCATCACCCATTAAGCCTAAATAGTCCACTTAATACTTATTATCAAGAAATTAAAAGACGTATTTTTCGAAAAAAAATGCATCATAGTATACTCATATTGATGGACATAACTAAGTACAAGTCAATAATATAATTCTAGCTCAAGTGATATGATTTCAATTTATCTAAAATACAAATCTACAAAAAAATGACTTTAAATAATGAAATTAGATGACTTACAGTTCAAAAAGTTCAATGACATAATTCATCCATGATTGTGTCTAATCAAACCTTGATAATCCCCTTATCAATCATTATCATCATGTATATGTTTTTTTAAGAAATGCAAAATCATTTAAAATATATTTTTTATCTCAAAAATTACATATCACATTTATGCACTTATATTAGTGCATTTTATATGTAAATAATGAATCACTGACTTTGTGCCTTGTTGATTTTCAATATGATATGATTACAGTTACAACCATTAGTTGATATAAGCATATAAATTTATGAAAACTATCGATTGAGAAATCACATATCTTATGCTTCAAAAAGATCAAATCATTTACCTATGACACATTTATCATTAGCCTTAATAGTGAATAATTCATTGTGGATAGTGAATAATGCACATAACATTTATCAAGTAAATTATTATAATTTCTTTACTAAGAATAGCACCTTTGTTTGCAAGGAGTTCTATTTCAAAACTTATATTTCACATTTATATATGATTATTGATACATATAAGTAAACATAAGTCATTAACAATAACATGCCTCGATGGTTCATGTAAGATAATTTGAGTGGTAAACAATTTATTTAAGAACACATGCTCGCGTGCACACACATCTTAGAAAAAAAATTTGATAGAACAAAGTCATTGCAAAAACAATTATAAATAATAAATAATATACATATTAATATAATTGGCATCCCATATATTTCAAAGAATTTAAAATCATACAAATTGATTCAACAAAAACTATGTCCAAAATGTATTGAAAATTAGAATGTACTTTTCAACAAATTTATAATGGAAATTATCTCCATCAACTACAATGAAGTACATGTTCTATTGAACATTTGAATGTACTCAAGTTTTTGTTTGATACGATGAAGTGTCTTAAGGAAGGGGAATAAAACTTGCAGAAGCCACATATCTTGCTCTTTTCCTGTATATGATTTTATCAAGATGTGGTTTGATCGATATCCTATGAATTGAGATGTATGCTTTTTTGTATCTATTAGCAATACATTTGATTCTTCATAATTATCTCCATATTGGGACCACACGTCAATCAACTTTTTCTCATAAAATTGTCTTGTTCTCCCTGCTTCCAATTTTGCTTGCAAATGACAATGAGACCTGTCCCATGCAAATTCAAATTCCTCTATATCAATATTTGATTTTTCAAGTACTTTTCGGATGTACTTCTCAGTGATATTTAATGTCCATATTGCAACATCATAATTTCTTAAGCAATATTTTAATACTTATGACTGAAAAGGCCTTAAAAAAAGGACCTATCACCAAACTGCCAATCTGGTTCTCTTTGAATATGAAATTTTGTTCATCTTTGGTGTATGATTGGAAGAATACTCCTTCCATTTCAAATATCAACAACATCTTCTAACTTCTAGTAATTCCCATCTGCATCTGCACTGTAACCACATGTATGATATTACCATATCTTCACTTCAACACTTCATTGCTTAAGGACATAAAAACCTATCATTTTAAAATTGATGTTAATATTTATTATGAATTATTTCCATTTGTATGCTAAGGTAATTTTACAATGAGTTCAAAGTATCACAAAGTACAAATACAATTGCCCCATTAAAATGAACAAACAAATAATATGTTTACTTTATACATACAACCTAATACCTTTATTTAATTTGTATGGAATAAAAGTCTTATAAGAATGCATTGACCCACCATTTAAATCAATGATTTTAAGACTTATAATGATTTATTTAATTGCAACTGAAAAATATAATTAGAATGGTCTAGTGCAAGTAAACAAACTAATTATATATTATTTTTCACATACAATATAATACAATTTTTAAATTTCAAACCTAATTAATTATATGTTAATCTATAAAGTTTCTACCTCAGTTTCTTTTGGTGCTTCTTTTCGTACAAATTCAATGTTTATTGTTGGTGTTACATACAACTTAATATAGTTTTTCAACTTATATGGAATAAAAAAGGTTATAAGAATGCAATGGGTCATCCTTCACATTACTAATTTATAAGAGGTATAACAATAACTTAAACCACATTTAAAGCAAATAATTGTAATGATCTAATCAAAAACAACTAGACCAGTTATCTATTAATTTTACATACAATGTAATCCATTGTAAAAAATATATATAGAATGGGAAATTTTAATATGAAAACATTAAATGACCATTCATCTCACCAAAAATAAAGAAAAGAAAATTATTTTATTTTTGGTAATGACAAACGAAATCAGCGATTCTTTTATTATTGTTGTGAAATAAAAGTAATAATTCATGATGTCATACATATAATAGCATGAAATAGACATCGGTAATCTTAAGGTACTTCTAAATGTAACGGAACATCCTTCAAAATAGCTCGCACATCCATAGCCTTGTTGAGTTTATGCAATATTCTCCATAGCTCATTGATCAACCAATTATCCCCTTGATTTGCTCCAATGAATGGAGGGGCAAGAATCACATTTTCTTTTGGATTCTCTTTCACTCTCTCAATTAAACAATCAACTATAATAGTATTGGTTGCATCATATTGGGTATGCATTTCCTACACCTTTTTCAATGATTTAGTGTGTATAACTTTCGTTGGATTGTCAATGACCTTATGTCCCTTTCGTGGTTTACAGTCTAAAGCAGTCCACTTAAACAAAACTTTATCTTGTAATGTTTCTGAAACCAACTTTTTTAGAAATCTTGTTGTGCTTTGTTTCAAAGTTGTTGTCCAAATTGCAATGTCAAGAGATTCATTTTTGAAACACATTTCAAAAAATGATTTTTCATGTGGATGAATCCAAAATAACTTTTTCTCTATTGTGTAATCAGCATCAGCTCCCATTTTCTCAATATGCCCTTTGTTTGTTGCTTCATCATCGATGCTATGGTAAAAAATGTCCTTTAGTTCAAAAATAACTAGTTTATTTTCAATTATTTTGGCTGCAACACAATGGAAAATAATCTAGTCAAACCATTTTATTCATGTTACAAAAATTACTAAAAAAAAATTGTCGAAACCATAAACTTACCTTGAGAGGTTTTCGCACTATTTATAGATGAAACAATAATTTCTTTTATCATCTTAATAGAACCTGGAGTAAACATATTACACCTTCAATCAAATACCAATACCAAGAAAAACATTAGTAATGCAACCTTTAAAAAGAAAAACACACCCACACACACACCTTTAACATTATTTTGATTGTTAATTTTATCTTTTTTATTTGTTCCTATAATAAAAATATACAACGTTATGGTAGTTACAAGAATTAGAGTTTGAAGAATAATAAGATAAACAATAAGACAAGTTATAAGTAGCTGATATGCCACTATCTTCATATTTGTAACATTGCACCTCATCATCATCCTTGTTACCTTTAGTTGTCTCCAAATTAAACATATAAAACATTTTGAATTGTGAAAATGAATAGAATCATTAAATAATAAGGAAAACAAGTGGACAAATTATAAGTACCTGATGTTATATTTTGTTCTTGATTAAAGTTTTGTTTAACTTTCATTTGATCAACGTCTTGGCTCTCCTTGCTTGGTGCTATAATAAACATAAAAAAAATGTTATAAATTACATATCATTTTCGGGATTCAACTGCGTTAAGTAAGTCATTCATGTATGACCATTTCCATGAGAGGTAGTCATAAGTGACTAATTTCTCATGATTTGAATAGTTCACTTAGCACTCATTGCATCGGGTGATGCTCACAGGGGTGAAGAAGTGGGATTGAAACTGGTGAAATAAATCACAAAGCGTCAATCATCACTTCCGGGGCTTCTACCCGGTAACCAGGACTTCCCAGGAGGTCACCCATCCCAGATCTCCTCTAGCTCAAGCGAGCTTAACTGTGGAGTTTTCCCCACATTCAAGCCCACTTAGCTTGCTACCCCATTTGCAAAACCTTAGCAAGTATTGTGCCTCATGAACCATTCAAGTAGAGATCCCTTCACTCTTTTTGAATTTAAGTATAGGGGGTTTACGCAGTGCATTATATTACATATCATTTTCAGGATTCAACTGCGTTAAGTAAGTCATTCACGTATGACCATTTCCATGAGAGGTAGTCGTAAGTGATTAATTTCTCATGATTTGAATAGTTCACTTAGCACTCATTGCATCGGGTGATGCTCACAAGGGTGAAGAAGTGGGATTGAAACTGGTGAAATAAATCACATAGCGTCAATCATCACTTCCAAGGCTTGCACCTGGTAACCAGGGCTTCCCAGGAGGTCACCCATCCTAGATTTCCTCTGGCTCAATCGCGCTTAACTGTGGAGTTTTCCCCACATTCGAGCCCACTTAGCTTGCTACCCCATTTGCAAAACCTGAGCAAGTATTGTGCCTCATGAACCATTCAAGTAGAGATCCCTTCACTCTTTTTGAATTTAAGTATAGGGGGTTTACGCAGTGCATTATATTACATATCATTTTTGGGATTCAACTGCGTTAAGTAAGTCATTCACGTATGACCATTTGCATGAGAGGTAGTCGTAAGTGATTAATTTCTCATGATTTGAATAGTTCACTTAGCACTCATTGCATCGGGTGATGCTCACAGGGGTGAAGAAGTGGGATTGAAACTGGTGAAATAAATCACATAGCGTCAATCATCACTTCCGGGGCTTGCACCTGGTAACCAGGACTTCCTAGGAGGTCACCCATCCCAGATCTCCTCTGGCTCAAGCGCGCTTAACTATGGAGTTTTCCCCACATTCAAGCCCACTTAGCTTGCTACCCCATTTGCAAAACCTTAGCAAGTATTGTGCCTCATGAACCATTCAAGTAGAGATCCCTTCACTCTTTTTGAATTTAAGTATAGGTGGTTTACGCAGTGACAATGAACAATGAACAAAATTCATTAAAAAACTATACAAAAAAAGAATCATCTATAATCGTCCATAATAATATTTTGGTCTTGATTGTAGTTTTGTGGGATAGTCCCCTGGTCATTATATTCATTCTCTTTATTTCCAACTACAATCAACATATGAAATGATATGAATCACGATAATAAAAATAATAATTTAGAATAATAATAAAATAAATAAATAAATAAAGATAGAGTTATGTTGATTAATACCCATTTCTATCTCCATCGTTCCATGGTCATTGTCTTGATTAATTCCATTCATCTCATAATTCCCTGTAATAGTCATCCAAAAATGTTATGAATATGGAAATTAAATAAATTGAAAAATTATCAAGAGCAAAAACCAAAAAAATTATGTACCTGGTATGATAACTTCTTCCTCTCCTCCTTCTCCTCCTATTTCCATCTCTATACTTTTTTCAACATCATGAGCACTATGTTGATTAATTTTTTGCTTCCCACTTTCATCATTCTCTGTTTTAGAATCTCCATCATTAATTATTTTAGTAAACACTTCGACAATTAAGAAATATGAACAAAATATTATCCAAAGTATTATAAGAAAAAAAAAATGAATTGTAGTACCTGAATTTTCCAAGAAGTTAATGGATCCTAGATTTGATAGTTGAAAAGATTTGTAATTACTAAACATGATTGTCCTTTGTGTCTCTGTTTTCACAACACATGAAATTCTTCTTCCATATGTACAACATGCCTTGATTAAATTTGTCCCCGCATAAAGAGAAATAACCACTTTTGCATCACTACATTGTTGGTATTTTTCCAATAAATCCATCCAGAAATCATAATCTCTCTCATTTTCATCAAAGTTGTCTTCAAATGTGTGAGAGTATTTGATAGCCTCCAAAATTTTTAATTCTGAAGTATAGAAATGTATAGTAAGAACTATATCATAACTATAATTGTTTTGGGACTTATATTCATAAATGCCACTAGTCATTTTAGAGTTGAACTTGGAATTCTTTATGGAAATTTCCAAAGACTGGCGTACATCATTACAAAACCAAAGTTCTACTAAGAGAACTGTAGTAAAGTCATTCAACTCATTTTTTTCGATAAGAAATCGAAAACATTCAATATAATATCCCTTGTGGAATTGTTCTTTTTTCAAAGCCAGTGTATCCAAAACAACAAGGTCAGTGTGTGAAATTGGTTGCAACTGACATGGAAAAGAGTGTAGAAGTGTTCACAAAAGATCAAGGCCCCCAAAATGACAACCAAATTCAAAATTGTTGTCAACCTGTTGAACACTTGTTGATCCATTTATTATTCTGTCAAGGACTCCACATGTTTGGTGAGAAAGGGACTCTATCTTTGTATTACGTGTTCCTTTGACATAAGTAGACCCCTCCACCGTGTTGCAAAAATTGGTAAATATGATATCATTAATTTCATAATGCTCAAGAATGTTGAATGTAGTAAGAGTCATCTCATTCAAGTTCTGATCATGACTTTGACAATATGTAACCATTGCATCCAATATTGTTCTGTTGCTTTTCAATTTAGAACAATAATCTCTTAATTTTGTGGCATTTGATGGATGATTAAGTGGAATAGAAAACAAAATGGTTCCATCCAATAGCTTGTTTGCTACTGAAGCAATTTCCTCCATGGTTAATCCCTGAAGGGGCCGAAGAGTAGCTGTTGTCAAACTGTGTAGACTATTTGTCTTGTAGTTCTCAAAATCAGGTGGGCTTGGAGAACACTTTAATGTGCCTAGTTGGTAACAGTTAAAAACAGTGTCCCATTTATCCCAAATAGGTTCTTTAAGATATAAGAGAATTTTTTTATCAGAAAAATTTGTAATTGGACAATCGAAGAATGAGCACAACATTTCATCATCAACCTGATAAAAAAATAAACATAAACTAATAAGAATTCAATGTAAAAATGAAACTAAATAAGGTGTTATAAACTAATGAGAATTCATTATAAATATGATAAAATATGACTTATATTATCAACTTTAGTAATTTATCTACAATAAAAATAGATACAATAATAAAATGTTAAATGTAAAAATAATTAAAATTACATACCTTGTCTTCAGCCATCTTAGAACATCCAATCCTCGTTTTCTTTAATTTGTCATTGGCAATTAATGTTGGCATTATGGCATTATGAACATATGTTGAACTTGATGGCAACCCTCTCTTAGACGGTCATTTCTCTTATATACACCATGATGGGGACAAGAAGAGCCAAGAGGAGAGAAGAAAGGCCATATACACATGTATTAATGTTATCGGAGGTATTTGGGCGCATAAAACTCATATATGCATGCATTTATATTATCGGGAGTTGGTTGGGTGCGTAAAACCCATATATATATGCTTTTACAATAATCAAAGGCCTTTTTCCTTTTTGGCGGAAACAACACAAGTTAAATATGTTTCGGCACATATGGACCCGGTGGCATATCGCAACAGACCTGATGGTGGCATTAAAAATTGGTTTATATTAATATCGCATCCATGCGCATCGGGGGTCTGGTTAAGTGACTTCGTTGAAACCTCCAATTGAGAGCGGACCCGATGAAGGCATCAATCATGGTTTATAACAAGATCGCATCCGCAGTATCGCAATACATAAAGGGTCGCCCACCTCAAATCCTCTGATTGCGATAAGTCAGCGGACCCGATGGTGGAATTAAACTTGACGTATGATAATATCGCATCTGATGCTTAAAAGCCCTGAATGCCGATTGCGATAAAGAGGTAGTGGACCCAATGAAGCAATTAAAAGCATTTCATATTAAATCGCATTCGCGGTGTTCGCCCATATTATAATAGCCTCCCACCTCAAATCGTTGATAGCGATGAAAGGAGCGGACCCGATATATAAATAAAGGCTGGTTAATGGGGCATATCGCATCCGATCCATTGGATCAGACGCCGGGCATGTATTGTTAGCGATGAGGAGCGGACCCGATATATATATATATATATATATATATATATATATATATATATATATATATATATATATATATATATATATATATATATATATATATATATATATATATATATATATATATATATATATATATATATATATATATATATAAAGGCTAGTTAATGGGGCATGTCGCATCCGATCCATCGGATCAGACGTCAGGAATAAACCATGAGATGGGCAGGTGCCGATAGCAATAACGATTGGACCCGATATATTATTAGTTTGGATGAATTAAGTTAAAAGCCCGCCTTTTGTGGTTTTGGACCGCTATCATAGCTTTCCCGCTGAAGCCTTCTCTTAAGAGAATTAGTCAAAAATAGTTGCGCCTCAGGTTTCGGATCCTCTGGTTTCGATTCATGGTATTATCAAAAGCATGACTATATAAAGAAAAAGGGGATCCGGTGGCAATGTATCAATTATGAATTGAAGATCTTAAGGGAGAATAGATCGGAATTCTTATGATCTGTCAAGGAGCAATCTACTGAACTGAATTCAAGAAGAATGCGTGGAGGACGGCAGATCCGCATCGCTTCGGGGGTATTGAATTTCAGTTGAGAGCAGCCAACCGCAGGGAAGTAGCAGTCATTCCTTAACTCTGATATGGCGTCTTTTGTTGATTCGCTAAAGGTCTCTGGGACCAGATATTGGGTTTGTCTTGTGTCTAGCCTCTGGGTGCTCTATAACATGTATGTCCTCTGCATTATGGTATCATTCTGGCATATACAACCTCTGATTAAAAGGTGACAATATCATATATTTATTTATAGCTAGTGCTTGGGTTGGCGCATGGGTGATCTGTTGTATAAAGAAAACATGTATTGATCTGAGGTTTGTGTATTTCTGAACAATCATTTATACTTTATGATCATTTGATCTTCTTGGATCCAGTTTGAAAATTTATGAAAAGTGGTCCTTGAAAGAAGTAAGGGGGTTGTAGCTCCCTTCCAGGAGAGACTGGAAAATGAGAGAGAGTTGTAGCTCTCTGCAGGTTGCAGCCTGCATACTGGTAAATGACTGCACCAGTATAAACTCATTGTAAAAGAAGTTTCTAATTGAAAGAAGATAGAGACATATTGCAGCAGGTGGTTTTCACCCACATTGGGTTTCCACCTTATATCTGGTGTTCTTTGGTGTGACTATCTATTTATCTTGTTCATGCTCATTATTTTATGGTACTGACATACAAAGTAACGATCAATATCTGAAGAATAATTCAAAGTATAAATAAGGAAGATATATTGAAAAGAACTTAATAATACTGATTCACCCCCCCCCCCCCCCCCTCTCAGTATTATTTCCAACAATTGGTATCAAAGCAGGTCCTTTAGAGAAGCTTGATCGCTTGAAGGAAGATCATTCATTATGAGCAACTACGAGAGGGAAGCATCAATCAGGCCACCGATTTTTGATTGGACAAACTTCAATTATTGGAAGGTAAGAGTTACTGCCTATCTTCAATCTCTTGGTACGGAAGTTTGGGATATCATAGAGACAGGCTACACTTTTCCTTCAGCTACTCCTACAGATCCGGCCGAGAAAAAGAAATATGAAACAAATGCTAAAGCAGTCAATACTCTGTTGGGATGCTTATCTCAATTAGGATTCGTAAAGGTTATGCAATATAAATCCGCAAAAGAAATATGGGACAAGATTGTCTTGAGCTACGAAGGAGATGAACAGGTAAAGTGTGCTAAACTTCAAACCCTCAAGATTCAGTATGAGAATCTCAGAATGTATAATGATGAAAGTGTGGCTAACTATTTCCTTAGGGTAGATGAGATTTTTAACTGCATGAACAACTTGGGTGAAGAAATAAAAGAGGCTATTGTGGTTGAAAAAGTTCTAAGATCCTTGTCCACCAAGTTTGAATCTAAAGTGTCCGCCATAGAAGAAAAGGAGAATCTATGAACTCTCACCATGTCACAGCTGCATGGAATTCTAACTGCTTATGAAATGAGAAAAGGAGGTCCTTCAGATAGGAGAGAAGCTGCCTTCAAGGCTTTAGGCAAAGGAGAGTACCTTGAATCAAGTCATGTGTCAGAAGAAGAAGAAGAATCAAATTTTGTCAGAAATCTTCAACGAGGTACTGGCAGATTCAGAGGTAAGTTACCCTTCAAATGTTTTTCTTGTGGAAGAGTAGGTCACTATGCTGCCAAATGTCCTCATAAGGATAATATTGACAAGGGAAAGGAACCTGTTAGATGGAACAAGAAATAGAATGCAAATAAGAAGAGCTATTACACCCATGAAGACAGTGATGGTCTATCAAATAGCGATGAAGATGAACGAGGTAATCCCTATAAACTTTTAATGGCTTTTGAAAATCATGATTACATGGATGCTCTAGATATAGATAGCTATTATGAGGAGATGTCTAGACTCAAGACATGCTTAGAAGAAAAGAATGTGATCATTGAGACTCTGCAAATCCAACTTGATAAAAAGGAACAATCTCTTGAAAAGTTAGAATGTGAAATTGTTAGGCTTCGAAAAGAAATTGAGAAAACAAAGGCTCTCAACCTTAAATTTGTTAAAGGATCTGAAACTCTGGATGAGATCATCAATGTACAGTGCTCTCCTCTAATTAAGACATGTCTGGGGTATAATGGAGAAACATCTCAAGCATCCACCTCGAAGAGTTATCTCGATGCTGCAAGAAGATATGAGCAAAAGCCAAACAGAGATCACCAGGTAAAATAGGGACAAATTTCATCAAGAATAAACAAAGACTACCAGAAAAATCAGGGACAATTCACCTTAAGGATGAACAAAAGATACAATCAGCTAAGATCCTCTCAATTTACCTCAAGAATGGATGAAAATAGAAATCACAATCATATGACTGGTAAATTTGATAATCACAGAAGTTTCTTCAATGGCCAATGTTTCTCTTGCCATAACTTCGGTCACAAAGCAGCTCAATGTGTTGCCTACAAAACAATCATGACTAGAGAAGCTCAAAAGCAAAGAAGTATGACTGGGATTACAAAAAGGACCTATAACAACTTCTCGGCTCTTGAAAATGAAATTGAATGCTCTATCTGTAATAACTGTGGTCATGAAGACTCTGAATGCAGGAGTAGGTTTTGGCAAACAAAGGAACAAGATTCAAGCACCAGAACATGGAGAATAAAGGAACCTCGACCAGAAAGACGTGGGATAGCATTTTATGCAGAAGGACAAGAAAATCAATGGTACATCGACATCGGATGTTCGAAGCATATGATAGGTGATAAAGAAAAACTTGAATCATACACTGCTTTAGAAAAAGGAAAGAAAGTTTCATTTGGGAATGATACTCCTGCTGCCATAAACGGAAAAGGTATTGCTCAATTGAAAGAAAAGGTCAAAGAAGGAAATGTTTTGTACGTTGATGGATTGAAACATAATCTTCTAAGTGTCAGTCAGATGTGCGATCAAGGAACCGAGGTAATATTTAGATCAAATGGATGTCGTGTTCGTGATCTTGATACATGTGAAACAATGATCAAAGGGAAAAGAACTCCAAATAATCTATACATATTTGAAGAAGGACAACAACAATGCTATATGAGCAAGGATGATGAGCATTGGTTATGGCACCGGAGGTTGGGGCATATAAGTTTTTCACAAATAAGGAAAGCATGCAAGTATCAGGCAGTTCGTGATCTTCCAGATATCAAAATTCCAGAGAATACAATATGAAAATCATGTCAGTTTGGTAAACAAACCAGGACTAACTTGCCTGAGAAGGAAGGATCAGCTAGAAAACCTCTCGAACTTATTCATACAGATGTATGCGGTCCATTTAGGACAAGGACACCTCGAGGAGAGGAGTACCTTATATTATTCATTGATGACTTCTCCAGGTTTGTTTGGTTAGGACTTATGAAACACAAAGACGAAGCATTTGAAAAATTCAAATCCTTCAAAGCCTTGGTCGAAAATGAATCAGATCACAAAATTAAGTGTCGCAGGTCTGACAGAGGTGGGGAATTTACATCAAATGAATTTTTTGATTTCTGTGAAGAGCATGGAATAAAAAGGGAATTCTCTACAGCAAGGACTCCTCAGCAAAATGGAGTGGTGGAAAGGATGAACAGAACAGTCCAACAAATGGCCCGTGCCATGCTTGATGAATCTGGAACTCCTGCAACCTTCTGGGGTGAAGCTGCATATGCCGCGGTTGTTATTCTCAACAAAACAAATGTCCGAGTAAACAACACTCAAACTCCTCATGAGCTTTGGTATGGTAAGACTCCTTCGCTAAAGCATTTTAAAATTTTTGGAAGAAAATGCTATATTAAGAATACTGATGAACAGCTTGGCAAACTTGAGCCTAGAGCAGATGAAGGCATTCTCCTTGGTTATTCTCCTTATAGCAAAGCATATAAGTGTTACAATAAAAGACTTGGAAGAATTGTTGACAGCATTGATGTAGTGGTTGATGAAAAAGGATACATTCCTAGGCAAGTAAATCATGAAGATATCAAAGAGGATGAAGACTACCCTTCAAATCCGACTGATAATGAAGAAGAAGAACCTCAAGAGGCTCCAGAGGAACCGATAAGGATAGAAGAAAAGACTCCATCTAGGCATGTTCAAAAGAATCATCCAGAATCTCAGATTTTGGGGCAGAAAGAGGCAGGTGTACAAATAAGAAGAACAATAGCAAAAGCCTCAAGCTACTTGGCATTGCTCTCCTCCACTGAGCCACAAAGTGTAAAAGAAGCATGCAGAGATGAATGTTGGGTCAAGGCTATGGATGAAGAACTTGAGCAGATCGAAAAGAACAAAACTTGGGAATTAGTTCCTAGACCAAAAGATAAGAATGTCATAGGAACAAAATGGATCTTCAAAAATAAGTTGAATGAAAATGGGGAAGTAGTTAGAAACAAGGCAAGACTGGTTTGTAAGGGATATGCTCAGCAAGAAGGAATAGACTTTGAAGGAACTTTTGCTCCTGTTGCTAGACTTGAAGCTATCCGAATGTTCCTTGCTCTCTCAAGCTTTCAAAAATTCAAAGTATTTCAAATGGATGTGAAATCAGCTTTTCTGAATGGAGATTTAGAAGAAGAAGTATACATTGAGCAGCCAGATGGGTTCATTCTTGGGAATGATCCAAACCTTGTATGTAGACTAAAAAAGGCTCTCTATGGTCTTAAACAAGCTCCAAGGGCTTGGTACTAACGTTTGGACAAATATCTTCATCAACAAGGTTTTTCAAAAGGATCAGCAGATAGCAATCTTTATATAAAAATTGAAAATGACAAGTTGCTAATACTTGTTGTGTATGTAGATGATATTATTTTTGGCAGCAATGAATAAACTATGAGTCAAAACTTTGCCTCGGTAATGCAGAAAGAATTCGAAATGTCCCTGCTAGGTGAACTGACATACTTTCTTGGATTGCAAATCCAACAAAATAAAGACGGTATCTTCTTGTCTCAAACTGAGTACCTCAAGCAGATTTTGAAGAAGTATGGCATGGAAGATTCAAAACCAGTATGTACTCCCATGGTTACAGGATGCAGTCTTAGTGTGAATGATGAATCGGCTACAGTTCATCAACCAACATGCAGATCTATGATTGTAAGTCTACTTAATTTGACAGGTACCCGACTAGACATCATGCATGTAGTTGGAATAGTTGGAAGATTTCAGGCAAATCCAAAGGAAACTCATCTTCAGGCATTAAAGAGAATCTTCAAATATCTTCAAGGAACTCAAAACTTTGGCTTATGGTATCCTAGAGATACAGATCTCACACTTCATGCTTACACAGATGCAGATTGAGCTGGAAGTGTGGATGACAGGAAAAGCACAAGTGGTCGTGCTTTCTTTATGGGTTCCAGATTAGTATCTTGGTTCAGCAAGAAACAAAGTTCGATTGCTTTATCTACAGCTGAAGCAGAATATGTGGCTGCTGCATCTTGTTGCACCCAACTTCTTTGGATGATGCAGACTTTATAGGATTTTCAAATCACTTGTACTCCACCTATCCCCATCTTATGTGATAATACAAGTGCAATCAACATTTCAAAGAACCCAGTCATGCATTCAAAAACCAAGCACATACCGATCAAGTATCATTTTCTTAGAGAACAAGTGCTTGAACAAAAGGTCAAGTTGGAACACATTTCTTCTAAGGAACAAGTGGCTGATATATTTACCAAACCATTGCCCAGGGAGACTTTTGAATACCTCAGGTAGAAGCTGGGGGTTGTCGACGCATCATCCTGCTGTTAATTCTCAGATTGGTGCTTGTACGCGAGGTTCTGATGGGGTATACGCGTACAAGGTTCAGGGGGAGCATAATTAATTATTGGCAATATCGTATTACAGAAGGAAGAACATGTTGGGTAAATGAACTGTATCTATCCATGGCAATAAAGATGTTGAATTATATTATATGTAGGCATTATAGCGTGGTTCCTATTTTATATATAGCCAGAATAGCTCGAATTTCTGTCCTAAAGTCAGAGGGGAAAAATCAGGAGGAGCAAGCTCTCAGGGGGAGAAATAGTTAGGAGAAGCAGATATCTACCCTTTTCCCTTGATGTCAAAGGGGGAGAGTGCTTTTTGGATGGCGTTGTTGCCATCAAGTCCAAAGGGGGAGATTGTTGGCATTATGGCATTATGAACATATGTTGAACATGATGGCAACCCTCTCTTAGACGGCCATTTCTCTTATATACACCATGATGGGGACAAGAAGAGCCAAGAAGAGAGAAGAAAGGCCATATACACATGTATTAGAGAAGAAAGGCCATATACACATGTATTAATGTTATCAGAGGTATTTGGGTGCATAAAACCCATATATGCATGCATTTATATTATCGAGAGTTGGTTGGGTGCGTAAAACCCATATATATATGCTTTTACAATAATCAAAGGCCTTTTTCCTTTTTGGCAGAAACAACACAAGTTAAATATGTTTTGGCACATATGGACCCGATGGAATATCGCAACGGACCTGATGGTGGCATTAAAAATTGGTTTATATTAATATCGCATCCATGCGTGTCGGGGGTCCGGCTAAGTGACTTCGTTGAAACCTCCGATTGGGAGCAGACTCGATGAAGGCATCAATCATGGTTTATAACAAGATCGCATCCGCAGTATCGAAATACATAAAGGGTCGCCCACCTCAAATCCTCCGATTGCGATAACTCAGCGCACCTGATGGTGGAATTAAACTTGACGTATAATAATATCGCGTCCGATGCTTAAAAGCCCTAAATGTCGATTACGATAAAGAGGTAGTGGACCCGATGAAGCAATTAAAAGCATTTCATATTAAATCGCATCCGCGGTGTTCGCCCATCTTATAATAGCCTCCCACTTCAAATCGCCGATAGCAATGAAAGGAGCAGACCCGATATATAAATAAAGGCTGGTTAATGGGGCATATCGCATCCGATCCATCAGATCGGACGCTGGGAATGTATTGTTAGCGATGAGGAGCGACCTGATATATAAATAAAGGCTGGTTAATGGGGCATGTCGCATCCGATCCATCGGATCGGATGTCAAGAATAAACCATGAGATGGGCAGGCGCCGATAGCAATAAGGATTGGACCCGATATATTATTAGTTTGGATGCATTAAGTTAAAAGCCTGCCTTTTGTGGTTTTGGACCGCTATCATAGTTTTCCCGCTTAAGCCTTCTCTTAAGAGAATTGGTCAAAAACAGTTGCACCTCAGGTTTCGGATCCTCTGGTTTCGATTCATGGTATTATCAAAAGCATGACTATATAAAGAAAAAGGGGATCCGGTGGCAATGTATCGATTATGAATTGAAGATCTTAAGGGAGAATAGATCGGCATTCTCATGATCTGTCAAGGAGCAATCTACTGAACTGAATTCAAGAAGAATGCACGCAGGACAGCAGATCCGCATCGCTTCGGGGGTATTGCATTTCAGTTGAGAGCAGCCAACCGCAGGGAAGTAGCAGTCATTCCTTAACTCTGATATAGCGTCATTTGTTGATTCGCTAAAGGTCTCTGGGTCCAGATATTGGGTTTGTCTTGTGTCTAGCCTCTGGGTGCTCTATAACATGTATGTCCTCTGCATTATGGTATCATTCTGGCATATACAATCTCTGATTAAAAGGTGACCAGATCAGATATTTATTTATAGCTAGTGCTTGGGTTGGTTCATGGGTGATCTGCTGTATAAAGAAAACATTTATTGATCTGAGGTTTGGGTATTTCTGAAGAATCATTTATACTTTATGATCATTTGATCTTCTTCGATCCAGTTTGAAAATTTATGAAAAGTGGTCCTTGAAAGAAGTAAGGGGGTTGTAGCTCCCTTCTAGGAGAGACTGGAAAACGAGAGAGAGTTGTAGCTCTCTGCAGTTTGCAGCCTGCGTACTGGTAAATGAATGCACCAGTATAAACTCATTGTAAAAGAAGTTTCTAATTGAAAGAAGATAGAGACATATTGCAGCAGGTGGTTTTCACCCACATTGGGTTTCCACCTTATATCTGGTGTTCTTTGGTGTGACTATCTATTTATCGTGTTCATGCTCATTATTTTATGGTACTGACATACAAAGTAACGATCAATATCTGAAGAATAATTCAAAGTATAAATAAGGAAGATATATTGAAAAGAACTTAATAATACTGATTCACCCCCCCCCCCCCTCTCAGTATTATTTCCAACAATTAAGAAATGCCTTGCCGAGCAGACACAATCAATAAATGGAGTTTTGAAGAATACCTTATTTGTAGAATTTAATTGACAACAAATGTGGATCACCTTAGTTGGTTCAACTCATGGATGCAAGAATCGAGCATTACGTTTTTTATACATATTTTTTTTCGCTTTTGTAGATACATTATATTTAGGATTTGTTAAAATTTCTTTCACTACTTGAATGGTGTGTTGACCATCAACTATCCAAAAATTGATATTCTTGGAATTTAGATCTGTCTCATTTATAATTTTGATAGAGTTTACCAATGGATCAGACTCATTGATGTCAAATGGAATCAGAAGAGCATTGGGTAATGAGGTTTGAAATTTTTCTAGGAGTGATTTCACAAATACTTGAACATTTAAATCATCTCGTGATCTTAATTTGAACACTTTGGGGGCTTTTATACGTCTTTCAACAGCCACTTTTCTACTAAATGAGTTTGAAAATAGATATCAATGCTTGAAGGCTTCATGAATCTCATCACATTGATTTGCAAGGTTTGTTGTCTCATATTCAACTTTCCTAGTTTTTTGAAATTCTGTAGTAGGCTTGAAATCACTTTCTGTTATGTTCTCCTCCAAATCAGATAAGTATACTCTTCTCAAAGCAAGTAATTGAGAATCAAGTTTATCATCTGGTATTTTATCAAGAAATTTACCTTTTTGTTGTAAATGAAAAAGTACAGATGATGTTTTTTACTTCTTACATAGCGATATCTCATAACGGTGCCGATGCGTTTTAAAAGATCTGCGCAACTATTTAGTCCAGATTTAGATAAGCTCTCATAGTTATCCAACTTGAACATTGAATTCTTTATCGTATTTGTTGAATCAGTACCTGAAGCTTCAATCAAATCTGGTCTAAAATTTGTTTACTCCACTTGACATGAAATTAATTTTACCTCATTTTCTTTAATCATTTCCACTTGAAAGTCAATGTCATTTTCATTGCAAGCATATCAATTAATTATTATTCCTAATATCTCTAGTTATTTTCCATCTATTGATCCAAATAGATACATATCAGGAAACATATTCATGGGAGCTTCTATTTCAATGTACCAATCTTGCACAAACTCATATTTATTAGATGTATTGTATTTTTTAATCATTTCAAAAGTAGATGTAGAAGGTGTTATTGACATTGCCATTTGAGTTGAATAACTTTTTTTTTTTTTTAAGTGATAGTTGTAACATTTCATTTGCTTTAGGGCCAACCAATTCTACAAATAACAACAAAAAAATATTTGCATGAGTCAAAATGAAAATATAATTTCAAATATTATCACGTAATGTTCTTTTAAATATTGAAAAATCACCTAATCTAACCATTTCTAAGAGAGTGTACATAAAATATAAAACCACCATACCAGTTGAAGGAGGCATCGTTTGTATATCACTTATTTTTTGTTTCTTCTTTACTACTTTACTTTGAATTTTAGGCACACCAGATTCCACAGTTTCTAGAAAAAAAATATGGAATATATGAAATACCAAATATTATTAAACAACCTTATAATACACGATTTCCATTTACATGCACAATAATAAATGAGTACTTATTTTAATGCAAGTTTACTATATGACACCAAAAATTATCACCTTGGTAAAATTGCTAGGAAAAGAAACTACCTAATCCAACCATTTCTAAAAAAGTAAAAAAAATATAAAACCACCATACCAGTTGAAGGAGGCATCATTTGTATATCACTTGTTTTTCTTTTTCTCTTCACTACTTTACTTCGAATTTCATGCACACCAACCTCCACAATTTCTAGAAAAAAAAATATGGAAGACATGAAATACCAAATATTATTAAACAACCTTATAATACATGATTTCCATTTACACGCACAATAATAAATAAGTACATATGTTATGCAAGTTTACTATATGACACCAAAAGTTATCACCCAGCTAAAATTGCTCGAAAAAATAAAAATTACCCATGTTAGTATGGGTTGTCCTCATTAAAACACCACTCCTAAGGCTATTTCCATGGTTTTTATTAATCAATAAGCAGTTATTAACATAATGTCTAATGATTGGAACAAAGTATAAACTAATTTTAAAATTTTCATACCATTTAAAGAATTTGGTGTCCTGTTTCTTGAACTTCCTTTTTCCTTGGATGCTTCCTTTGAATTCTCGCTAGCTTCATAGTCCATGGTTTCTGAAAATAAAGTAAAAAAATATTATCACAATTTCAAATTATTGAAGAAAATATGAATTTATAAATACTATAACTACTCACATCATTATATGTGTAACAAAACGAACAAGAATAATAACAAGTGTAGAACTCACAATAATAGCTAATCAAGTGTAGAACATGTATTAGATTTCCTCTTAGCGCAAACTCAAGCTCCTAGAAACATTGTAGAGTGAGAAATCTAGCAAGTGCTAGATTTATGTCTACCATAAATATAAGCACGTTTCCAACAATAAGATTGTAGAGTGTAAGAATTCTAGATTGTGTTAAATTTTCTTCCAACACAAACACAAGCACATTTTGTTTGAAAGAAATCTAACGCATGTTATATTTCCTTCGAGCATAAACACAAGAACATAGCAACATTGTAGGACTAAATAAGTCTAATGTGTGCTAGATTAACAACATTGCAATGTAAAATAAAATATAACATGTGTTAGATTTCCTTTTAGTGCAAACTCAAGCACATAGAAACATTGTAGAGTGAGAAATCTAGTAAGTGCTAGACTTATGTCTACCTCAAATACAAGCACATTGCCAACAACAACATTGTAGAGTATAAGAAATCTAGCTTGTGTTAAATTTTCTTCCAATACAAACACAAGCACATTTAAATTTGAAAGAAATCTAACACATGTTATATTTCCTTCTAGCACAAACACAAGAGCATAACAACATTGTAGGACTAAATAAGTCTAATGTGTTCTAGATTAACAACATTGCAATGTAAAAGAAAATCTAACATGTGTTAGATTTCCTTTTAGCATAAAATCAAGCACATAGAAACATTGGAGAGTGAGAAATCTACCAAATGCTAGATTTATGTCTACCACAAATATAACCACATTACCAACAACAACATTGTAGAGTATAAGAATTCTAGATTGTGTTAAATTCTCTTCCAACACAAAGACAAGCACATTTGAATTTGAAAGAAATCTAACACATGTTATATTTTCTTCGAGCACAAACACAAGAACATAACAACATTGTAGGACTAAATAAGTCTAATGTGTGCTAGATTAACAACATTGCAATGTAAAATAAAATCTAACATGTGTTAGATTTCCTTTTAGCGCAAACATGAGCACATAGAAACATTGAATGGTGAGAAATCTAGCAAGTGCTAGATTTATGTCTACCACAAATACAAGCATGTTGCCAACAACAACATTGTACAGTATAAGAAATCTGGCTTGTGTTAAATTTTCTTCCAACACAAACACAAGCACATTTAAATCTGAAAGAAATCTAACACATGTCATATTTCCTTCTAGCACAAACACAAGAACATAACAACATTTTAGGACTAAATAGGTCTAATTTGTGCTATATTAACAACATTGCAATGTAAAAGAAAATGTAACATGTGTTAGATTTCCTTTCGGTGCAAACTCAAGCACATAGAAACATTGTAGATTGAGAAATCTCGCAAGTGCTAGATTTATGTCTACCACAAATACAAGCACGTTGCCAACAACAACATTGTAGAGTATAAGAAATCTAGCTTGTGTTAGATTTTCTTCCAACACGGACACAAGCACATTTAAATTTGAAATAAATCTAACACATGCTATATTTCCTTCTAGCCGAAACACAAATACATAACAACATTGTAGGACTAAATAATTCTAATGTGTGCTAGATTAACAATATTACAATGTAAAAGAGAATCTAACATGTGTTAGATTTCCTTTTAGCGCAAACTCAAGCACATAGAAACATTGTAGAGTGAGAAATCTAGCAAGTGCTAGATTTATGTCTACCACAAATATAAGCACGTTGCCAACAACAACATTATAGAGTATAAGAAATCTAGCTTGCGTTAAATTTTCTTCCAACACAAACACAAGCACATTTAAATTTGAAAGAAATCTAACACATGCTATATTTCCTTCTATCACAAACAAAAGTACATAACAATGTAGGACTAAATAAGTCTAATGTGTGCTAGATTAACAACATTGCAATGTAAAAGAAAATCTGACATGTGTTAGATTTCATTTTAGCGCAAACTCAAGCACATAGAAACATTGTAGAATGAGAAATCTAGCAAGTGTTAGATTTATGTCTACCACAAATACAAGCACATTGCGAACAACAACATTTTAGAGTATAAGAATTATAGACTATGTTAAATTTTCTTCCAACACAAACAATCACATTTTCATTTGAAAGAAATCTAACACATGTTATATTACCTTTGAGCACAAACACAAGAGCATAACAACATTGTAGGACTAAATAAGTCTAATGTGTGCTAAATTAACAACATTGCAATGTAAAATAAAATCTAACATGTGTTAGATTTCCTTTTAGCGCAAACTTGAGCACATAGAAACATTGTAGATTGAGAAATCTAGCAAGTGCTATATTTATGTCTACCACAAATACAAGCACATTGCCAACAACAACATTGTAGAGTATAAGAAATCTAGGTTGCGTTAAATTTTCTTCCAACACAAACACAAGCACATCTAAATTTGAAAGAAATCTAACACATGCTATATTTCATTCTAGCACAAACACAAGAACATAACAAAATTTTAGGACTGAATAAGTCTAATGTGTGCTAGACTAACAACATTGCAATGTAAAAGAAAACCTAACGTGTGTTAGATTTCCTTTTAGCGCAAACTCAAGCACATAGAAACATTGTAGAGTGAGAAATCTAACAAGTTGTGATGGATTTCTCACACAAAACAATCTCATACTCATCTCCATATCCCTCCACTTACTCCTCCCCATCTAGGAGATGCATATACATGTTTATAAACGACATCAAGTAAATTGTCTCTCTCACTTGTGTGAAATCCTGGGTCTTTGTAAGATTTCCCAAACTCTGCAAATAGAAAAGACTCTAACATTATCATTAAGAAATTAAATCCCCCTCTATGATCACTAAATCTAGAGTTAAGATGGATCTAAATGAAAAGCATGCACCTTAGAAATTTGATCTCTTTGTAGGCTCAAAATAGTTGAGAAGATTTTAATTTGAGGGCTTAGATGATTCTTATCAATAATTTAGATAAAGAGTCTTACTTTTTAGTTAACAATTTTTTTTCCCAGAAATTTGAATCATGGTTAGACAAAAATTGTAGTATAATAAATTTAATTCACGTTCAAGAATTTTTTAACTCCATGTAAATATAAGCAAATTCTCAATCATGATTCTAATTCTCATTCAAGAGATTATTTAACTCTAAGCAAATATAGTAAAAATTACATAGCTACACCAAATTTCATTTTAAAATATATTGTCTATCTTATTTTTTCACCCATTTAAAATAAAAAATAAAAAATAAAATAAATGGATAAAATAAAATTAAAAAACTCTTATATCTTATTAAAACATGCTTGTGGGGACAATTCAATTAGAAGTTGTCATGTTATGAAGTATCATGTAAACTATGAGATTCAAGATTCAAAACCCCTCTGGGTCAAACCATAAACCATAAAAAACCAACCATTTTAAGGGATGGTATGGCCAAGATCAGGTGCAATACCTTAGTGATTTTTACAGTTTGAAGACCATGGGTTGCAATTTCTTAGACCATACTCTAATTCCTTAAGTAATGGACATGTTAACACACACACACAATATTATATGTGTGTGTGGTTGCTAGCATATCATATGTGTGTGTGGTTGCTATATAATATTATATGTGTGTGTGGGGTTCCTAGCATGTCTATTACTTAAGGGATTAGTTTGTGGTCCAAGAAATTCTGACCCATGGATATATAAATCGTCAAAAGCACTTAAGTACTACCCCTGATCTAGATCATACCAACCCTTAACAAGATTGATATTTTTTATGGTTTCTCCTCTCAACTACCACAAATTTCAAACCTTGACCACCTTACAAAACCAAACCCTCAAAATCTAAAACATTAAAAAAATTACTTTAAAAAAAAACTAACTTTAACCCACTTTTATACACAACCCATAAATAATAAAATATAACAAATATTTATTTATAATAATTTTTCATTTTAAAACTATTTTTTAATAAAACATTACTTTTCTTATACCTTTTATTAATAAATATTATATCTTTAAAATATTTTTTCTCAAGTATAACAATATTCAATTCCCCTTCATTACAACTCTAAACTTTTTCTAATTTTAACCATTTATCTTTATTAATCTTATGGTAAAGAATTGGCCATAAAAAAAAATGTAGTTAGGCATTAAAAAGATATATAATTAGGCTATTTTAAAATTTTTATTTTGGATTATTTCTCTATACTATGAGTGGGAATCTTATTAGAATTTTATGAAATGATCAACCATTGAAATAGTCATAGAAAAGTGGAAATGACTCTAGGCATAGAGCTTGGAAGGCTTGGAGTAAGAAGATAGCCACATATGTTGGTCGGACAACCCTCAAAAGGTGAGTAGTGGTCGTAATAGAAAATGATGTATGACTAGAGATACACAAGGTTGCATACGCAAGAGGTACTATGTACAGTTGCAATATTAGGAATTACATTTAGGCATGTGTGATCCTCGAAGCATGGGACCATGCAACTCGTCATTTGATGTTACATGATGGACCTATACACCTAAAACTTATGGGTTGAAGCGTCATAATAGTGTACTTCACATGAAATTTAACACGGTTAGTTATATGTGTGCATTTTGACATCTCCGTGTATATGTTACGTAGAACTAGAATTTTCTATTTATAAATATAATAAAATAAATATTATAATTTTTTAATAAAATTTGTAATTTATTTTGGTATCTAAAGAAATTAGAGAAATTGGTAGCAGGTTAATCTCATACTTATGTGATACATATAAGATCTCATATTCATGTGACATAGATAGTATTGATTTAAATCATTATCATTATAAATTATAGTGGCGTATGTATGCTTTTTTAGCACATAAAAGTAAATTAGAGAGATTTGAACACTAGACCTCATACCCATGTGACCTAGATAGGATCGATTCCAATCGCTATCATTATAAACTCTAGTCGTGTATGTATGTCTTTTTAGCACATAAATGTAAATTAGAGAGATTTGAACACTAGACTTCCTCACACATAATATGTCATTCACATAACCATTTCCTCTTGAATGTCTAGAGGCTTATAAGCATGGAAGTTTGAGGCTAGAGATTCTACTCTCAGTCATGCTTGAGAGCCCCCTAAAGTGCCATGACCACCATTTCCATGTTGGCAAAGAGCTCGCTAATGAGTCATGGTTGTTGGAGGTAGCAAGATGTCACAAAGTCTAACACAGGGATGGGAGGGAAGCTACATGAGACAGTTATGAAAAAGATAGGTCGTGATAACTTTCTAAGCAAGTTGCACCAAGGACGAGCTCAGGGCTAAGACTTTTCCATCAGAAAAAGGCGCTAAGGGAGGGGGGGAGCCAATGAAGTAGACAAAAGGAAACCCACCCAAGAAACCAGATAGGAATGTGAGTGCATGGTGGGCAAGGGAAGCAATAGGAGTAGGTGTCAAAGTGTTAACTAAATCTTGAGCTAGTGGCCAAGGATGAAGAGCATATTGGAGTGAACCCAATTCATGTAGATGAGGAGAAAAAAATAATCATGCCAAAGGGCTTCTTCTACACTCCTTGGGAGGCGAGGTCCCATAAATTCACTATGATGTGGTGGCATGAATAGGAGGGAAGCGGTGAGAGGGCACATCAAATCCAATAGGATCCATTTAATTCCCATTATAAGACCCCATCATGTTTCAAAATTCCTAGGTGGTGATTTCTTGGCATTCTTTAAGGGAGTGTATTTTGATAAATAATATTTAATATATAGTGGGAGGTATAAATTTGGAAAGGGTCATCCATATTATAAATATTAAATGCATTATAATGTAAATTGAACTATTTAAATTTAAAATTATGAAATTCCACCAGCAATTCAAGCGGTTTCTTTCTAAGCCAAGAATGAGCACTTCAGCTCTGGTTTTGTAGGTCCCATAGAAATCAAGGTATCAGATGAATCTTGTTTGGACTGGGGATTGTTTATTACACAGGATTGCATGGCAAGAGATTTGGTTCTATTCTATAATCCTATTATGGACACCATTAAAGAAGGAGAGGCTCTAGACCATATCAGTTTAGGGATGCATCGATTTGAAGTCCAAGAATTACATCATAAACTCTTCATTGAGGCTAAACAATCCCCAATTTTACAAAAATGAATATGGGTTCTTTTCTGTCATTCCAGGTCAGCCCTTGATATACATATGTATTGGCCTGAGCAATACCAAGAAAGGAAATCACAACAAGGTGCCACTGAATTAAAGGAGGAATGGGCTAATTTGGATCTCCAGTTAGCTAATTCTGTGAGATTATATGCTACAGGTGTGCAGTATCCAAACCAAAACGAACCTTTAGAGGCCAAGATTTTCTGTGGAGTATACCTGCTTCCAGGGTTTATCAATCATTCCTGCATTCCATCTGCATCAAGATTCTACATTGGGAAATACAATAGCTTGTTTATGTTATTATTTCCACAAACCCCAAAAATCAGATTTATCCCCCTCCCAGCCCCCTAAGAAGAAGAAGAAACAAAAATCTTGAACTACGTGCTACCAACTCAAACTATTAGTTTCTTCTAGCCTCCTTTATTACTAAATGTGTTCTGTATTTTAATATATTGCATAGACACAAACTTTTGAGAGAAATTACTTCTCCATATTTCATGTCTCTCATGATCTACTAGTATCACTTTGGCAGTTGGGTATTCATAAACGTATGTTGTGGAAATGTATTCTGATCATATTCACTTTAGAAGTTGCATTCATGGTTGTTAGCCATGTTTTACATTGTCCAGTGACTAGAGCTTCTTCCCTGGTCATCTCAATTTCAGCATTGTGATTTGATGCCAACCTTGATCATAATTCATTACAAGCTGCATTTTGGGTCTGAGTCGGCCTTTGTTATCTTCGATAACGTGCCTTTCTTATGTAAATATTTATGCTTTTCTAGATGTGCTCTGCTACCTATTCTTACTTCATGATGTCAATTTAATATTGATTGAGCTTTTGGGGTTGCAACACTTAAATCATTCTTAACTTCACTCAAACAATAGTTTTTTCATCCATTTGTAATCTATTTTTCCCATGTTTCTAAAAAGCCCCTTTCTTTGGTGACTGTCGTATATGGCTATATAATTCTTTCTGATATTTTCATGTCAATCCCATTTGATTGTTTGGTCTAATATATAAATCATGAAGTCAAATCTGCATAGGTAAATGTATGTTATAGTCATAATCTCATCTAGTGTTTTAAATCACATTTATCCAAAATAAGATAGGACAAGGTGAAGCAATTAACTTATCAGGCATCACCATAAACCTTTTGGACAATGCATTTCCAATATGCATATCATGATTGTAAGTACTCACTTGATCCAGAAGGTGATATGAAAGATCTCTCATTCTATCATCAATAATACCAGAATGTCCATGCACATGAATATTCAACATCAACCCTAGAGCATTGAAGTAAACCTGAGAACCCAAAAGACAGCCGATTGCAAATGAAAACCCTGAGAAAGTAATCTTAAGAATATCTTAGACTAGGTCACTCTCTCAATTTAGCAAAAATGGAGAAAGGTTATAGTAATCATGATGTGTGAAGGATTAATATTCTCTCTTTACAAAGAAACCAAGATACGAGAGTCATATATATGGAGCACTTTACTCAAATGTGCATGGCCTTCCAAGTAACATAACACTAGATACCACCAATTGTGAGTATACCTGGCACCCTAAAACATGTCAGTGCATGATCGAACCCACTTTGAAAACTACCTACCATCTGTAATGTATGGGTCAGTGAAAAGTGATAGAAGAGGGAAAAGACTACTTCACATGAATGAACAACAAGCATTCTATGAATCCAAACATGTTTTCATAAATTGGACTGCCTCCTTAAAGCGACATTCGTGCTAAAACACATGACATAGCTGTACCAAAAACTAATGGAGATCAAAGACATGTTGTAAAATGACTAACACAAATAAAGTAGGTGCTCCCAACCAAAACAAAATACTATTTTTCAAATGAAATGCAAAAAATAAGCCATCAATCTTGGATAAAAATTTAAAATACAACACGCTAAGTGTCTGCTATGTTGTGGCACGCACTGCATGCTGAGACCATGGGTCATCACTTTTGATTGTCAAACCTTTCCTTGAAGCCAATTCTGCATCGCCCATTCACCCAACCTCCAGTAAAGAAAATGAAATCATTCCATATATATTGTTTTCACCTTGATTTGTTGGCAAAACCTGCCTTGATAAGTTAGAATCTATGAATAGAAAATCTCAAACTCTTTTGAACATATAATTTTCAGATTGAAAGGTAGAGTGTAAGAGAAATGTCTTGACTCCTATTACAGGCTAACTTATATTGGTTGTTTAATTCTTTTCTCGCATGCATAGTAGATAAAGAAAACCTAGAAGGAAATGAAAGAATATCTTTCTTAACTGCTCACCAAAGTAATTTTCAATTCCATAGAAAACCCCATATGAGAAAATTGAATCATCATGCATCTTTTATGAGATACACCATATGTTTTTTGAAATACTATTCAATTATATTAGTAATAAATATAAATAGGTCCCTAAAACGTATATACCATGTCAAGGTCTTCTGAATGTGTATTAGACATATACCTGATAGAAAGGGGAAGCAATAGCTACTCTACAAGCTGAAGAGAAAGATCAGGTCGGCCAATTAAAAGCAAATCACCTGGGCTCTTTTCAGTGACACCAAATACTTTGGGAAGTCCTTCAGGAGCTGCAAAGAAAAATAAGTTGTTATTTTAGAAACTGACACTCCTCACAAACAGATACGAGAAACCCCATTTTATTCAAAATTCATACTTCTTGCTAGCTAGTTATTAATCATAAAAATATAGCAAAACTAATGAAGGAGAAAAGATGCAAGTGTGTGACAAAATATTACATTGAATGAAGTATGGTTGTATCCAAAAAATAATCTATCATTGCAACTACCAAGGAATTGAAAATAACAACATAAATATGATAGGAGTGAAACTCAAAAGAAAGAAAAAAGAAAAGAACAAAACTAGTGGAGGCACCTGCACACCCAATGGGTGGATTGTACATGCAAATCAAGATTAATGGAAAAAACTTCTCCAAAAGAACTTTTTGATTGTATTTATGAAATGATAAATGTTACAAATGAAAGGGGACTCTTGATACCAAATAAGGTGGAAACCCTAAAACTTAAAAGCTCTACTTACTAATAAAAGTGATAAGACCCTTATTACACAACAATGGAATTTTACAGATATCAAAATATGGTATTATAAAGACCAAATACAAGAACATTATTACAAAATTATGATCTTACAGACAAAATAGCTTATTTATATTATGTAATGTGTAAAAGCTTATGTGGTGAGGTACACAACATGCCCTCCCTTTAAAAAGTTTTATCCTTGTCTCTAATCAAATCAGTAGGGTTGTTGAGGTTCACGCAACCTACTAAAGTTTTATCCCTGTCTCTAATCAAATCAGTAGGGTTGTTGAGGTCCATGCAACCTAATATGATTGACACACACAAGATGAGGGCCCACTGTCACCCAAATCCCCACTCTTTAAGCCCAGCTACCTCCTTGATGGCTATGAGAATATTCCTTTAGAATACCTCACCCAATCAATAAGATCAATGCCTTAAATTGGATCTATGTGTGAAATAGAGGAGTTAACTATTTGTTGTCCTACTCGCTGACTATGTATGAATTAAGGTGGGTAATTACTATTATATTATGATGGTCACCTTTTTATAGGACTTATGTAAATTAGTACATGTAATAAGCAGTGGCTTTTTAGGTAGGCATATAAGGTGTCAAGTTTGGAAGTTGAAAGGTTAGTTTCATGAAGTTGCAATTGAATACAATGTTGACATCTAAAAACATATGTAACCCTACAAGGGTGGATGAATCTTCCAAATAATAAAGTTAATATTGTTATCAGTCTTGCAAAGGGAATATATTGCCAACGCTCCAGAAATAAACTTGTCTAAAATATAGAGGAAGATATTGGAAATCATTGGAAAATATCAGCACACATAAACTTGGACTGAAAGCTCAAAAAATATTGGAAAATTCGCACTCTGAAAAACTCTGGAAAAATTGGAAATATCACAAGTATTTGTAGATTTTTTTAACACTGACTATTATCATCTCTCTTTCCTTCTCCTTTATGTCTACATTATCTGAAATTTGAAGTTTTAAGCAAATGATCTGCATACATAATTTTGTTGATACAATGTCCAATGGAAAAAATTAGAAGGGAATCATTTGTAGGAAACTACGAGTGTAGTTTTGTCTTGCACACAACTACTAACATTCCACACCTTATCTTCTCTTTTCATAAGTACAATACTGAATTTGTGCTAATCTGCAAGACATACAATGTCAAGTTCCAATTATACATGATCAGGTGTTTAATGTATATCATTGATTAGAAAAAATAAAGTCTCATGGACACTTAAAAATGTTAAGATTTTGGGTTTTCGCTGTGTATGCCAGTGATGGTCTTGTGGACATAAATATGCTTATTCTTAGCGAGTGGGTCATTTTCTAGATCAGTTGTATTTTTTGTCTAAATTTCAAATTCTTGCACATATTTAGGATGGTGTATTTTACGATTACTTCTAGCTTTGTTCTAAACTTTTAATTACTGTAATGAAAATTTGAGCTATGCACAATCCGTTACTCAAGGATAAGTTGGGGTAGAGCTAGTTTACTTTCTGGTAAATTATGACTTTCATTTTTTACATGTTTGTATTAAATGCTAGATATGATATTTTAACTCTCACATAAAATGTATTAATATTGACCATTTTTCACACAGGTTTTCATCTTCTTGACATTTTAATTTATTGCATTACGAGACATGTTTCTTCTCACTCCATATTCAACCAATTGTGTATATTTCTTAACAACTTTTTTATTAGAGGTTGGTAATTTTTCCAGTCATTATGGCACCAAGAATGGATCAAGAATATCTTTCATAACTGCTCACCAAAGCAATTTTCAATTCCATAGAAAACCTCGTATGAGAAAATTGAATCATCATGCTTCTTTTATGAGATACACCATATGTTTTTTGAATACTATTCAATTAGATTAGTAATAAATATAAATAGGTCTCTAAAACTTATATACCATGTCAAGGTCTTCCAAATGCGTATTAGACATATACCTGACAGAAAGGGGAAGCAATACCTGCTCTACAAGCTGAAGAGAAAGATTAGGTCGGCCAATGTAAAAGCAAAGCACTCGGGCTCTTTTCAGTGACACCAAATCCTTTGGGAAGTCCTTCAGGAGCTGCAAAGCAAAATAAGTTGTTATTTTAGAAATTGACACTCACAAACAGATTAGAAAAACCCCACGTTATTCAAAATTCATACTTCTTGGTAGCTAGTTATTAATCATAAAAATATAGCAAAACTAATGAAGGAGAAAAGATGCAAGTGTGTGACAAAGTACTACATCGAATGCAGTATGGTTGTATCCAAAAAAGAATCTATCATTGCAACTACCCAAGGAACTGAAAATAACAACAAAAATATGATAGGAGTGAAACTAAAAAGATAGAAAAAAGAAAAGAACGAAACTAGTGGAGGCACCTGCACACCCAATGGGTGGATTGTACCTGCAAATCAGGATTAATGGACAAAACTTCTCCAAAGGAACTTTTTGATTGTATTTATGAAATGATAAATGTTACAAATCAAAGGGGACTCTTTATACCAAATGAGGTGGAAACCCTAAAACTTAAAAGCTCTAGTGACTAATAAAAGTGATAAAACCCTTATTACACAACAATGGAATTTTACAGATATCAAAATATGGTATTATAAAGACCTAAGACAAGAACATTATTACAAAATTATGAGCTTACAGAAAAAATAGCTGATTTATATTATGTAATGTGTAAAAGCTTATGTGGTGAGGTACACAGCATGCCCTCCCTTTAAAAAGTTTTATCCCTGTCTCTAATCAAATCAGTAGGGTTGTTGAGGTCCATGCAACCTACTAAAGTTTTATCCCTGTCTCTAATCAAATCAGTAGGGTCGTTGAGGTCCATGCAACCTAATATGATTGACACACACAAGATGAGGGTCCACTGTCGCCCAAATCCCCACTCTTTAAGCCCACCTACCTCCTTGATGGCTATGAGAAGATTCCTTTAGAATACCTCACCCAATCAATAAGGTCAATGCCTTAAGTTGGATCTATGGGTGAAACAGAGGAGTTAACTATTTGTTGTCCTATTGGCTGACTATGTATGAACTAAGGTGGGTAATTACTAATAGATTATGATGGTCACCTTTTTATAGGACTTATGTAAAATAATACATGTAATAAGCAGTGGCTTTTTAGGAAGGCATATAAGGTGTCAAGTTTGGAAGTTGAAAGGTTAATTTTATGAAGTTGAAATTGAATACAATATTGACATCTAAAAACATATGTAACCCTACAACGGTGGATGAAACTTCCAAATAATAAAGTTAATATTATTATCAGTCTTGTAAAGGGAATATATTGCCAACGCTCCAGAAATAAACTTATCTGAAATATAGAGGAAGATATTTGAAATCATTGGAAAATATCAGCACACATAAACTTGGACTGAAAGATTAAAAAATATTGGAAACATTGGCACCCTGAAAAACTCTGGAAAAATTGGAAATATCATAAGAATTTGTAGATTTTTTCAACACTGATTATTATAATCTCTCTTTCTTTCCGTTTTATGTGTACATTATCTGAAATTTGAAGTTTTAAGCAAATGATCTGCATACATACTTTTGCCAATAGAATGTCCAATGGCAAATATTAGAAGGGAATTGTAGGAAACTACAAGCGTAGTTTTGTCTTGCACGTAACTACTAACATTCTGCACCTTATCTTCTCTTTTCATAAGTACAATACTGAACTTGTGCTAATCTGCAGGAAATACAATGTCAAGTTACAATTATACATGATCAAGTGTTTAATGTATATCATTGATTAGACAAACTAAAGTCTCATGGACACTTAAAAATGTTAAGATTTTTGGTTTTGGCTGTGTATGTCAGTGATGGTCTTGTGGACAGAAATATGCTTATTCTTAGCCAGTGGGTCATTTTCTAGATCAGTTGTAGTTTTTGTCTAAATTTGAAATTCTTGCACATAATTAGGATGGTGTATTTTACGATTAATTCTAGCTTTGTTCTAAATTTTTAATTATTGTAATGAAAATATGAGCTATGCACAATCTGTTACTCAAGGTAAGTTGGGGTAGAGCTAGTTTACATTTTGGTAAATTGCGACTTTCATTCTTTACATGTTTGTATTAAATGCTAGATATGATATTTTAACTCTCACATAAAATGTATTAATATTAACCATTTTTCACACAGGTTTTCATCTTCTTGACATTTTAATTTATTGCATTATGGGACATGTTTCTTCTCACTCCATATTCAACCAATTGTGTATATTTCTTAACACCTTTTTTATTAGAATTTGGTAAGTTTTCCAGTCATTAAGGCACCAAGAATGGATCAAGAATATCTTTCTTGACTGCTCACCAAAGCAATTTTCAATTCCATAGAAAGCCCCGTATGAGAAAATTTAATCATCATGCATCTTTTATGAGATACAACATATGTTTTCTGAAATACTATTCAATTAGATTAGTAATAAATATAAATAGGTCTCTAAAACTTATATACCACGTCAAGGTCTTCCGAATGCGTATTAGACATATACCTGACAGAAAGGGGAAGTAATACCTGCTCTACAAGTTGAAGAGAAAGATCAAGTCGGCCAATGTAAAAGCAAAGCACTTGGGCTCTTTTCAGTGACAACAAATCCTTTGGGAAGTCGTTCAGGAGCTGCAAAGAAAAATAAGTTGTTATTTCAGAAACTGACACTCCTCACAAACAGATTAGAAAAACCCCATTTTATTCAAAATTCATACTTGCTAGCTAGTTATTAATCATAAAAATATAGCAAAACTAATGAAGGAGAAAAGGTGCAAGTGTGTGACAAAGTACTACATTGAATGCAGTATGGTTGTATCCAAAAAAGAATCTATCATTGCAACTACCCAAGGAACTGAAAATAACAACAGAAATATGATAGGAGTGAAACTCAAAAGATAGAAAAAGAAAAGAACGAAACTAGTGGAGGCACCTGCACACCCAATGGGTGGATTGTACCTGCAAATCAGGATTAATGGACAAAACTTCTCCAAAGGAACTTTTTTATTGTATTTCTGAAATGATAAATGTTACGAACGAAAGGGGACTCTTTATACCAAATGAGGTGGAAACCCTAAAACTTAAAAGCTCTAGTTACTAATAAAAGTGATAAGACCCTTATTACACAACAATGACATTTTACAGATATCAAAATATGGTATTATAAAGACCTAAGACAGGAACATTATTACAAAATTATGAGCTTACAGTCAAAATAGCTGATTATATTATGTAATGTCTAAAAGCTTATGTGGTGAGGTACACAGCTTGTCCTCCCTTTAAAAAGTTTTATCCCTATCACTAATCAAACCAGTAGGGTTGTTGAGGTCCATGCAACCTACTCTGATTGACACACACAAGATGAGGGCCCACTGTCGCCTAAATCCACACTCTTTAAGCCGAGCTACCTCCTTGATGGCTATGAGAAGATTCCTTTAGAATACCTCACCCAATAAATAAGATCAATGCCTTAAATTGGATCTATGGGTGAAACAGAGGAGTTAACTATTTGTTGTCCTACTCGCTGACTATGTATGAATTAAGGTGGGTAATTACTAATAGATTATGATGGTCACCTTTTTATAGGACTTATGTAAATTAATACATGTAATAAGCAGTGGCTTTTTAGGTAGGCATATAAGGTGTCAAGTTTGGAAGTTGAAAGGTTAGTTTTATGAAGTTGCAATTGAATACAATATTGACATCTAAAAACATATGTAACCCTACAAGGGTGGATGAACCTTCCAAATAATAAAGTTAATATTATTATCAGCCTTGCAAAGGGAATATATTGCGAACACTCCAGAAATAAAATTATCTGAAATATAGAGGAAGATATTGGAAATCGTTGGAAAATATCAGCACACATAAACTTGGATTGAAAGCTCAGAAAATATTGGAAACATTGGCACCCTAAAAAAATATGGAAAGATTGGAAATATCAGAAGAATTTGAAGATTTTTTCAACACTGATTATTATCATCTCTCTTTCTCTCTGTATTATGTGTACATTATCTGAAATTTGAAGGTTTAATCAAATGATCTACATACATAATTTTGTTGATACAATGTCCAATGGCAAAAATTAGAAGGGAATCCTTTGTAGGAAACTACGAGTGTAGTTTTGTCTTGCACGCAACTACTAACATTCCACACCTTATCTTCTCTTTTCATAAGTACAATACTAAACTTGTGCTAATTTGCAGGACATACAATGTCAAGTTCCAATTATACATGATCAAGTGTTTAATGTATATCATTGGTTAGACAAGCTAAAGTCTCATGGACACTTAAAAATGTTAAGTTTTTTGGTTTTCGTTGTGTATGTCAGTGATGATCTTGTGGACAGAAATATGCTTATTCTTAGCCAGTGGATCATTTTCTAGATTAGCTGTAGTTTTTGTCTAAATTTGAAATTCTTGCACATATTTAGGATGGTGTATTTTACGATTACTTCTAGCTTTGTTATAAATTTTTAATTACTATAATGAAAATCTGAGCTATGCACAATCCATTACTCAAGGATAAGTTGGGGTAGAGCTAGTTTACTTTTAGGTAAATTGTGACTTTCATTCTTTACAAGTTCGTATTAAATGCTAGACATGATATTTTAACTCTCACATAAAATGTATTAATATTGACCATTTTTCACACAGGTTTTCATCTTCTTGACATTTTAATTTATTGCATTATGGGACATGTTTCTTCTCACTCCATGTTTAACCAATTGTGTATATTTCTGAACACCTTTTTTATTAGAAGTTGGTAATTTGTCCAGTCATTATGGCACCAAGAATGGATCAAGAATATCTTTCTTAACTCCTCACCAAAGCAATTTTCAATTCCATAGAAAACCCCATATGAGAAAATTGAATCATCGTGCATCTTTTATGAGATACACCATATGTTTTTTGAAATACTATTCAATTAGATTAGTAATAAATATAAATAGGTCTCTAAAACTTATATACCACGTCAAGGTCTTCAGAGTGCGTATTAGACATATACCTGACAGAAAGGGGAAGCAATACCTGCTCTACAAGCTGAAGAGAAAGATCAGGTTGGCCAATGTAAAAGCAAGCACTTGGGCTCTTTTCAGTGACACCAAATCCGTTGGGAAATCCTTCAGGAGCTGCAAAGAAAAATAAGTTGTTATTTCAGAAACTGACACTCCTCACAAATAGATTAGAAAAACCCCATTTTATTAAAAATTCATACTTCTTGCTAGCTAGTTATTAATCATAAAAATATAGAAAAACTAATGAAGGAGAAAAGATACAAGTGTGTGACAAAGTACTACATCGAATGCACTATGGTTGTATCCAAAAAAGAATCTATCATTGCAACAACCCAAGGAACTGAAAATAACAATAGAAATATGATAGGAGTGAAACTCAAAAGATAGAAAAAAGAAAAGAACGAAACTAGTGGACGCACCTGCACACCCAATGCGTGGATTGTACTTGAAAATCAAGATTAATGGACAAAACTTCTCCAAAGGAACTTTTTGATTGTATTTCTGAAATGATAAATGTTACAAATGAAAGGGGACTCTTTATACCAAATGAGGTGGAAACCCTAAAACTTAAAAGCTCTAGTTACTAATAAAAGTGATAAGACCCTTATTACACAACAATGGAATTTTACAGATATCAAAATATGGTATTATAAAGACCTAAGACAAGAACATTATTACAAAATTATGAGCTTACAGACAAAATAGTTGATTGATATTATGTAATGTCTAAAAGCTTATGTGGTGAGGTACACAGCATGCCCTCCCTTTAAAAAGTTTTATCCCTGTCTCTAATCAAATCAGTAGGGTTGTTGAGGTCCATGCAACCTACTCTGATTGACACACACAAGATGAGGGCCCACTGTCGCCCAAATCCCCACTCTTTAAGCCCAACTACCTCCTTGATGGCTATGAGAAGATTCCTTTGGAATATCTCACCCAATCAATAAGATCAATGCCTTAAATTGGATCTATGGGTGAAGCACAGGAGTTAACTATTTGTTGTCCTACTGGCTGACTATGTATGAATTAAGATGGGTAATTACTAATAGATTGTGACGGTCACCTTTTTATATGACTTATGTAAATTAATACATGTAATAAGCAGTGGCTTTTTGGGTAGGCATATAAGGTGTCAAGTTTGGAAGTTGAAAGGTTAGTTTTATGAAGTTGCAATTGAATAAAATATTAACATCTAAAAACATATGTAACCCTACAAGGGTGGATGAACCTTCCAAATAATAAAGTTAATATTAGTCTCAACCTTGCAAAGGGAATATATTGCCAATGCTCCAGAAATAAACTTATCTAAAATATAGAGGAAGATATTGGAAATCATTGGAAAATATTAGCACAAATAAACTTGGACTGAAAGCTCAGAAAATATTGGAAACATTGGCACCCTGAAAAACTCAGGAAAAATTGGAAATATGAGAAGAATTTGTAGATTTTTTCAGTACTGATTATTATCATCTCTCTTTCTCTCTGTTTTATGTGTACATTATCTGAAATTTGAAGTTTTAAGAAAATGATCTGCGTACATAATTTTGTTGATACAACGTCCAATGGCAAAAATTATAAGGGAATCCTTTGTAGGCAACTATGAGCTTAGTTTTGTTTTGCACGCAACTACTAACATTCCACACCTTATCTTCTCTTTTCATAAGTACAATACTGAACTTGTGTTAATCTGCAGGACATACAATGTCAAGTTCCAATTATACATGATCAAGTGTTTAATGTATATCATTGATTAGACAAACTAATGTCTCATGGACACTTAAAAACGTTAAGGTTTTTGGTTTTGGCTGTGTGTGTCAGTGATGGTCTTATGGACAGAAATATGCATATTCTTAGCCACTGGGTCATTTTCTAGATCAACTGTAGTTTTTGTCTAAATTTGAAATTCTTGCAAATATTTAGGATGGTGTATTTTACGATTACTTCTAGCTTTGTTCTAAATTTTTAATTACTCTAATGAAAATCTGAGCTATGCACAATCCGTTACTCAAGGATAAGTTGGGCTAGAGCTAGCTTACTTTTTGTTAAATTGCGACTTTTATTCTTTACAAGTTTGTATTAAATGCTAGATATGACATTTTAACTCTCACATAAAATGTATTAATATTGACCATTTTTCACACAGGTTTTCATCTTCTTGACATTTTAATTTATTGCATTATGGGACATGTTTCTTCTCACTCCATGTTCAACCAATTGTGTATATTTCTTAACACCTTTTTGATTAGAAGTCGGTAATTTTTCCACTCATTATGGCACCAAGAATGGCTCCTAGATCTTTTGGCAGTATGGGCACTTACATTTACTAATAAGTTTTCCATGTTCGTGATTGCAGTGAGGGATATGAAAGTTGGTGATGAGATCACTTTTCCTTACATCTCTGCAATCCACCCCTTTTCAAAAAGGAAGCAAATGTTCAAAGAATGGGGCATTCATAACCGCTGCTGTAGCAGATGCAAATTTGAAAACAACAATGGTACCCAAGATACCATATTTTGTGTTAATAGCTCTAAGACATTTTGAAATATTGAAGCCTATGAAAATGGAGTGGTATATCGCCTTGCACCAGCACAAGCTTTTGAGTGTTTCACATCCAAATAAGTACAAATCCATTCGCCAAGAAGATGGGTCAATTTTTGTTTTCCCAAGTTATTATGTGGACAATTGTATGAGACTGGAGGTGTTGCAGGCAATACAAACTACGGTGTCTAGACATCCATACTTTATTCAAATGTTGGTGAAGGAAGTAGAATTAATTTTCGTTACTAACGATTCATTGGAGAGCTTAGGGTTCGTTGAAAGAATTTTGAATATGGCAAGGAACGCATTCTATTCAGTTTATGGAAATCAGCTAGAAGCTGGACTAATTTCTGGTTCTGAGCAATTTTCTATTTGTAGACATGTCTATACGTAGATGTGCTATACTTAGTAGCTGTGCAAGTTTCCTCCTATTTTCAGGTGCATATTTTGTTGTTAGATACTGCTCTATTTGGATACATGAGAGTGCACAGAAACGTCCTTGCCTTTGCCTCTTATTAACTGTGCAAGACCGTTATCAATTTCTACCTTGCCACATATTTCTTTTTATCACTGAGCAGATACCACAACCATTAAACATAGACTTCCGTTGTTCAATGAATTTGAAATGTGCAAGAATAAGAATATCAATTACTAATACAAATAGATCTTGATGGCCAAACCATGTCATCAAACTAGAAAAATGAGAAATAGATGATAAAAAGTAATAAAAAACACACAAATGATCAATCTTACTCTAAAGCAATAACATTATCACAAACATAGTTTGAATTCAGAATGAAACTTAACAACTTTTCATTACAATGTCCCTCTAGAGAAGCAAAACACTACATAAAAAAACTCGTACAAATACAAAATGATTGGTTCACATGAAACTTGGATACAAGCTAGGGAAAGGAGTACAATGACAAGAATAATCATAATAATGTGAAAGAATGTGAAGAATGAACACTTATCACTCTTAACACCCCTTAATTCCCACCTCATTGACTATAACTCCAAGTTGCCTAACCTGAGACTATCGTATTTATCCCACAAAGTCTTTGTAAGGATATCTGCAATCTGCAGAAAAACAGGACAATATGGCAGCCCGACTTCCTTATTTGTCACCTGCTCCTTGATGTAGTGAAAATGTACCTCAATGTGTATTGTGTGTGGTTAATGGTACAAGCATAGGACAATGAGGTGCTCAGTGAGATATCAAAATCTAACAGACAATATAGCAAAGAACGTATGGATATACATGCACATCAGGTTGCTTCTCCTTCTGGCCAGAATCCTGATCACCAACAACCTTGTTTTCATTTCCTGAGTGACATGGGCAAGGAATTCACCGAAGGCAGTGATGGCCCAGGTTCTAATTTTGCTAATATTGTTCAAATGTTAAGATTCTTGCTTCGTTGTGTTCAACAATGATGTGCTCACTGGCTTGAACGATGCATTTGAAACAAACATGGATTTGGCCTACTAATCTGTGTGCTCACTGGCTTGAACGATGCATTTGAAACAAACATGGATTTGGCCTACTAATCTGTGACTCCACTCACATAATAGAACCATAATCACTCTTAAATTCAATGAATGCATATAATTTGAAGGTGAAATTAACTTTTCAATGCATCGATACACATGAAGATTCATTGGCATGCATGATATTTTGTGCTCTTCAAGACAATATATTTATTTCATCCAACTTTCTATTTTTAGAAATCACATGCATGCAAATTTGTGGGAAATATCAGTTTTATCTTCGAAGACACTGCTTTTCTAAATTTAGAAGTTCATATTTTTAGCAGGTGCAGTGTGCATGCAAGTGTACAAATTCCATTTCAGGAGGATGAAGCTATTTTTCTGGTTCTGAGCAATTTTCTATTTGTAGACATGTCTATAGGTAGATGTGCTATTTTTAGTAGTTGTGCAAGTTTCCTCCTATTTTTAGGTGCAGATTTTGTTGTTAGATACTGCTCTATTTTGTCCGTATAAATAAAAAAATTACAAATTGTTTTTCTTCGGAAATTTAGATTAATTTAAAAGAAGAAAGATATGCTTGATGTTTGCATGCAACATGTCTATCTCAGCATAGGGTTTCATTCATGATTTAATCAATTTCCTTTTCCAAACCCCATGTTCACATGTATAAAAGCAAGTATTTTAACTTTAAATTGTTTTGATAGTAATAAAAATAAGTTGGCTGGTATTTAACTATAAATTGGAGGACATTGCTATTATTTCTTTCAATATGGAGAGAGTTCCCATATCTAATCAACGAGGGTGTATCTCTTTGACCTATTTGCCAATGATTTTCTTTTAACCAATCCACAAAGTAAAGTGGATCAAAATATACTCTCCAAGAGGATCCAACTTCCAACTTTTAATCTGACTATTTGTTAAATTAAGCTGAAACTTAAACTAGTTCCAAAAAAATTAGCAAAATCAAAACAATCATTGAGCACCTTGTTCACATTCATTTAGTATGATTCTATTCCTACCCAAAACTCTATCAAGTTTAAATTTTATCAATCGGTAAAATATTACAAATAAGTTGTCAAAACTGGGCAGTTCTACAAACCATCCAAATACTAACAAAAATCCACTGGCTAAACAAAGAGTCAAACACAAAAACCACGAGTCAAACATTAACCTCTGAGGGTCTCAGTATGCTTTTTTCAGATGAAGGGTCTCAGTGGCCTTACTCTATATGTTGTTTTGTGTAGATGCATCCCTGTCTATATCATAGGCCATCTTTCTAAATGTTTTAAATCTATAGGTAGATAGGTGTTGGATTACACACCTCAAACAAATATGGAGATCAATTAGAAGCGTCCCAGAAGCAGGGTGATCTTCAAGTAAGCATCTAATACCCACCTGGTGGACCTTTCTTTCACTCCTATATTTTATGTCATTGCTGTCATTTATTGATCCCACAACTCAATATATCAATTGGTAAATATCGTGCTTGTAGCAGTGGCTATTCAGGGTTTGTAAGTGAGGATGAGGATGGAGACTTGGATGACTGAGAGGTTGTAGCTGATGCCCTAAATCTTATTGAGGACTCTTTGAAATTGTCACGAGAAAGGGTGAGGGAGGAAATACTGACTATTGCTCAATTTCAAACCAAAATTTGTTATTCAATGAAAGCAGAAAACAAGAAAATTCTAAAACCATAGTAAAAAATAAAGCCCGTAATGATTCCAAATCCTGTCTCATTGCCCAGTCTCTCTAAACTGCACAGCTTTCTAGCACAATCCAGGAGGCTATCTGCATGGGTATCAACTAATAGAACTGAACAAAGCGATCAAACCAACCTATATCAACTAAGAAAATTGCAAATACTTACAGCCCAGGATGGACAAATTCTGTGTAAAAGTATTTTTCATTAACAAAAAAAGAGAGTATATTAAAAAGACATGGCAGAAAATGTTTAAAAAAATTGCACAAAGGTAATCAAAATTACAATCAGAAGTAGGAAAAAACATGTATTTTGCATGAACTCTCACTTCCAAAAGGGAAAATCTGAACCAGTAAAAATATGAACCAAAAACTTGTGTTTCTTGTAAATTTTTGTAAATATCGTTCTTGTGAATTTGTAAACTTCCGTACCTTATTGCTTTTAAGGATTAGCTGGGTGCATTAATGGAAGTAAATTTACCAACTCATAACTGCCATATTTTTTTTTCAGTACAAAAAAAGCTTCATTATATTAAAATCAAATAATCAAATAACGCCCAATACATCACTATAGACTGAGACGAGAGAATTTCCTTGACAGTACAGACTGTAGGGGAACATAGTAGTACAAAAAATGTTTGAAAGCCTATTATAACAAAAGGTACCATAGAATGAAATATGTATATGAGCTGTAAACTAGAGGAAAAATAGTGCTTTTACCAGATAGATTGCCTAGATAGGTAAAAACCCCATTTGGGGGTGTCATCTACCAGCTAGGAGAAAGTATGCAATATGAGCAAGAAAAAACAGTTGCATGGAACATACTTGGGAAATTGATATGAAACAGTAAAATTATGTGCTAGGTAGAGAAAAATCCTGAATCGAGTACGTCTCAGCTTCTATTTTTATGTCCATTTTCCATTTTCCCATTTGAGTTAGGAGCCCTTTCTTCGACAAGTCATCTGCTTAAGTATTTTGAGATCTGTTGACATGATGTATAGTATAATCCTTCCTCCTCCTCCAGAGAGAGTCAATTATGTTCATCCATCTAGAAAGTTGATGATTTTTTATATGACTCTTTGCTGTGACATGATCTATTATGATTTCAGAGTCACCATAGATCTACAGGGACCGAATATTTAGGAATAAGCTGAAGTAAAGAAGCCTTGATAGAGCCATTGCCTCAGCTTTGTTGTTAGTTCCTTTCCCCCATTCCAATGGATTGCAAATTGTTGATCTTCTTCCATGGCTATGAAGACCCCACAAGCACATATACCGTTTTGTGTCACCCCATCAAAAAAGGCTCTTGGAAAGTTCATGTGACTTGTTGTTTGCTCCTTTGATTTTTCCTTTTTATGCTGTGAAATCTTGGGGGGAATAGAGTTGTAAAGTGTGATAATGTTCTCAAAAATAGACCTAAAAGCTTCCTTTCTGTTTTGGAACAATGTGTTATTCCTCCATTTCCAAATTAACCAGAAAATTAGTTGTGGAATAGGTCTCCAGATTGCTTTCTGATTACTCCACCAATCAAATGCTTCTTTTAGTGAAGAATGAGGAACAAAATTAAAACCAAAAAAGGAAGCAAGGTTCCTCCAAAGCTGAAGGGTGTGAATACATTGTAGGAACATGTGGAAGTTATTTTCTCCCTCTGCTTTACATATTAAACATATTCCAGGACCGGACCAGTTCCTATTTTGCAAGTTTTCCCACGTAAGATTTTTGTTATGGAAAACTAACCAGGAGAATATGATGATTTTATGAGGGCTTCTAGATTTCCATAATGATAAAGGAAAAGTGTTAAGTGATTGAGAAGAGTGAAACCTGATAAGGGTTGAGTAGATATCTTTTACATTAGCATTGTCCTTTCCACTATTCCCCTTCCAAATGAGGACATCCTCAGCTTCAGTTCGACATATGCCCATGTTCCTTATAAACCACTAAATCTGAGTCCATTTTTGTGCTAAAAAACCTTTTAAGCCCAAAGTCGAAGCATTTTTCCAAATGGGGAAAGGGCCCTTCCATTCTGCAATGACTTGATTCCAGGTAAAAATCTCTTTTCGATGGAAGAACTCTGTTAATTGTCGTGGTATATTAATATCATCTCCCCCTCCCGATATAGGGTCAAGACCTATGATTACATTGTTACCTATTTGAAAGCTACAAGCAAGGTTTTGGAGGAAAAATGATTCAATTTTACGAAAACTCATCCGGATGGCTGAGCTTTGAGGAGACCCTATCGTCCCCTTCCTATACCAAAAAGAAATATCTCTGCTAGCCATATTCTTCTTCCTAATGGATCTGCTCCATATGATATCCCCAAAAACGCCTCTCCATAGAGACTTGCATAGCAAGGCCATCTCGAAAGTCCAAAGATCCATAATTCCCCATCCTGCATGATTCTTAGGAAGGGTAAGGTCTGATAGTTTTGACAAATGATATTTCCTTTTCTCCTTATTTCCTCCCCAAATAAAATTTGCTGTCATTGTATTCAACGAATGAATGACACTCGCCGAAATGTAAAAAATATGAGCCCAATACGCTGATAGTTGATCCAGCACTGATTGTGCTAAAACTACTCTTCCTGCCATAGAGAGACACTTGTATTTCCATCCAGTTATCCTTTTGAAGTATCGGTCCGAATTCCATAGCCAGTCAGATTTTGAAGGGCTAAGAAGCTTTTGCCGTGAACCCATGGAAGAGTACGAATAACTTCCAAGTCTTCAGCACTTAAGAAGTGAAGGCTATACAAATCCTTCATGAGTTTCACTATCGTAGGAATGTACCCCAGTAGGGAATTCCATTTAGTGCCAAGCCAATTTCTCATCTAAGCATCATCCATTTCTGGAAAATACCAATGACCTACAAGCGCTTGACTTTGAAGACTGGTAATTCGGTCTGAGAGAAAAAAAATGTCCAGGTTGATAGCCGAGGGTGGCGGGATAGTTTTAATGGGACACTAGTTATGTTTACATCGCGAGAATTCATGTCCACCACCTTTCTATTCACATGCCAGCAAGGTAGTAGGAGGAATTAATAACTCCGCCAGAGTGGATTGCCAGTCACATGGAGGATTGGATCCCCCGTGGATCGATTCCGCTTGAATGGTGGCCAGCACCATAAGAGGCGTGGCAAACACATCCGATAAAATCTCCATGGGAACGATTAAGACAAAAGGAAACGTCTGACAGGTGATGAAAGTAAGATCAAAGAGCAGATTACAAGGAGGCGTCCGGCTTTAAATGGAAACAAACAGATCTAAGTACATTCCAGATAAGAGAGGGTATGGTCAAGTTATGCGGAAAAAAATAAAAAAAATAAATAAATAAAAATAAATAAATAAATAAATAAAAAATGAAAATAAAAAATTTCCCATCACCTGAATACTGACAATATCTAAGAACCAAAGAGACTGTACTCAGCCTTTCCAGAAAAAGACCAGATAAAGTGTATTTTGGCTGACAAAATTTAAAAAGATAATGACGTAAGCATCAGAAAAAGATAAGATGTAGGTTGATATGAAGAAAATGATGGCGTATTATTGACAGTTCTAAGAAATATCGATCTTTAGCCTACGTCACAGGTCCCCCCCGGTCCCGGAAAACTAAAGTTTGGAAATTTCCAACCCCGAGAAAACCGGAGTGGAGAAAACAGAGGGCTCGGCCATTAGATGACTTAGACCCTAAGGATGATTAAAACCTTTGAAAAGAGAGGAGGACTAAAAATTCAGGAATAACTTGAGAAAATTGTGCAGCAATAGTAACATCCATTGCATTTGCACCACCAATTCCCAATTCTGAATCTAAAATCTACATAAGGCCTAGATATAACACAGACTTTTGATATCTTAAAGATAGAATTCAAAAACGATGCTTGCTTGATAAATAAAGCTTTTATATCCTCTAAGAGGCTGTTAACACAGCTCGGTGACATATACAAGTCCCTAAACGTCCACTCAAATATGGAAAAGTAACAACAAGCAAGAAATAGAGACATATTTTTCCTTTATTTTAAAAGTCTGAAACTACTTTGGATTTCACTGAAATGGGAGCAGATCCTTCTTACCTCTAAACCACGAAAAGACCGAGCCACACAAGAACCCGTCATCCGCACGCGCCTCGATTAGCCAAGATTCTTCCATGAAAACACTAACTCTTACCCTCAAAACAGACCGATAAGGTATGGACAGAAGCTGGCTGACAGTGGCTAAAAATGATATAAGTAGGATTAAAACGCAAAAGCTGATGAAGAAACATCAGAAGTCCGGGAAATGGGGGAAAACCGTTCCGGTTCCAAGAAATAGAGATAGAACTACAGAAAGTCTGATGACCCTCAACGGATATGCAAAGGCACACGAGGAAGAGAAACGACAAAAATCTGAAGCCAAAATTTTGATTTATAAAACACAACTATACGCAATCAGGGACAAAGGACCGATAGGAGCTTGCCTTGGGTTGGTTCATGACCCGACACGTCTCATAGGAAGGGACCAGGACGCTGCATGAAAAAACCAGCTATTTGATTCATGGCAAAGGAACCATCCCCAAAACTGTAGCCATGTGGCTGAAAAATACATTCCCGCTTGATCCATTAAAAGCGCCAGTTGTCTCAGCCCATTGGATCCTTTCTTGGCTCGCCTCTGTATCTCACTGTATCTCATAGGTGGGTTCTTGGCTCAGCTCTCCAAATTAAGTTCAATCATCAGAACTGCCATATTTATTAATTCATTAGAGCCCGAATTGTCTGATGAAATCAGATCAGATATCAAATGGTGGTGTATAAATCAACACTTAGTTTACTAACTACTTTCACCTACTTCAATAGCCTATATTTACTGACAAAACCGTACCTACTTCAATAGCCTATATTTACTAACAAAATCGTGCATGTAGATAGATATGGTGATTGTGAATTGGTGACATGATATGAATGAAAAATCTGAAATTTTAAAAAATCATGTATATTTTTTATATATGGAAAAAATGGTATTTGGATTGGAAGTGTAAGTGAAAGTTCAATATGCATGTAATGAAAAATATATTTTTTTATTTTTTTATTTATGTTAAATAATAAATTTAGTAATTATTAAAAGAAAAAAAATAGATTTTTCCTTATTTCAAATAAGGAATTAGTTCACATACAAAATTTAGTAATTATTAAAAAAATTAAAAGTAGAGATTTTTTTATTCAAACAAGGAATTTAGGTATTTGTTAATTATTTTTTATCTCTATTTTTCTAGCAAAATATACTTGTCTCATATAAAACTTCAAGCAATAAGTTTGGTAACACCCTTGAAATAATATTTACTCTCATTTATTAAATATTTTGTATTTCCACTTTTCAATTTCAGTGACAAAGAAATAATAAATTTAGTTAACAATGAGTAAAATCCATCAAAAGTGTTGCCTAAAGTCATAGTTATTTGATCTATTACAGATAATGAAACCATTTGTGAAATTAAAGATTTCAATATGTGACATAGTAATCAAGATCATTTATAGGAATTCTTACCTATAACTATTCATGTGATACATAACTTTGGTTCCATTACAAGAGCTATTGAATAATTAGGTTATGTTCATTTTAACAATGATATAAACAATAAGATGGTGTCCTAGAATTGTAAGTAAAAGTTCAATATGTATGTAGTGAAAAATCTAATTTTTAATTTTTTAATTTATCTTAAATAATAAATTTAGTAATCATTAAAAGCAAAAAAGAAGAGATTTTTCTTTATTCAAATACATAATTTAGTAATTATTAAAAAAGTTAAAAGTAGAGAATTTTTTTTATTCAATAAGGAATTTAAGAATTTGTTAGCTATTTTTTATTTCTATTTTTCTAGCAATATATACTTGTCTCATATAAAACCTCTAGCAATAAGTTTGGTAACACCCTTGAAATAATATTTACTCTCATTTATTAAATATTTTGTATTTCCACTTTTCAACTTCAGTGACAAAGAAATAATAAGTCTAGTTAACAATGAGTAAAATCCATCAAAAGTGTTGCCTAAAGTCATAGTTATTTGATTGATGAAACTATTTGTGAAATTAAAGATTTCAATATGTGACATAGTAATCAAGATCATTTATAGGAATTCTTACGTATAACTATTCATGTGATACATAACTTTGGTTCCATTACAAGAGATATTAAATAATCAGGCCATGTTCATTTTAGCAATGATATAAACAATAAGATGGAATCCTATTTTCTTCTTTACAAATTCTCATTTTGTATAGTCTAAGAAAAGGTTTTTTATTTGACCTTTGGTATTATTTAAGTTTATATTGTAACTTCTCTCTTATACATATTTATTTGCTTCTTTTCAAGCACGTGGCAGTCCTTTGCCCACATGTCACCATTATAAAATGGCATATCAACTTCCACGATAGCTTACCTAGTCAATTAATTTGGCTAGTATATCCACTATTGACCACTTGGGAAATATCACATTAGTTTAAAACTTGGTTACTCGGTCTTCACATAACTAAACAATGGGTCATCAATTAACACAGTTACCTTTCCATCATCTACCTTATCCATCTGCCAGATCACTAAGCCCCTATCCCCCCAGGACACTTAATGCCCTATACATACTTACTGTCTCGATGCTCGACACCTAACATACAGACGAGCTTGTAGATTGAAGCCCTAATGTCTTAATACTCGATATCTTGAAAGGCCAATGGTCGGGCTATCAAGCGATCGGGCCCTTGGAAGAGGCTAAAGAGTGTCATTGATACTAATTCGCTGATATATTAACATCCAAAAGCCCAACATCCACGTCATCGCTATATGGTTACCACCTAGACATCACCTCTAGTGCCTAGTCAACCTTCCTTGGCATGCCAACATGCCACATCACTTGCCACATTAGAATGCCATGTCATCTAGACCCACATTGGTGCCACATCATAATGAGACGTTAGCATGTCAAATCAACTTCCACACAATTGACATGTGGTATCCCCAGATCCACGTCCACTCGCCACATCATTACTCTATTGATACCAAGGTTTCTTGTTGGTGACTAGTGTCCTACTTACTAATTTCTACTACCCAATATTATGACATTTTGATACGTTGATGTACCAACAACTAATACATTGCATTTGTGTTGGTTGACCTCGAGGTGTCCTTAATATAGTTAGCCCGACATTTGACCTCTCGATGGACTATAGTTCCCAACCATCAAGTGAGAGTCCTTGAACCCTCTATCTCCATGAGCTAATGGATAATGCAGGGTGATATGCTAATATCGAGGACATGTTTGACATGGCATCTAGGTTAGTTGGGGATTTTTTCATAATTAGCTGATGGGGAGAACTATTTTCATCATTATAAACCATAGGTATATAGATGGTGTATGGGTGTTAATGTGAGGATAATTTTGCCCCACACGGATGGCTTTGTTTGGGTCCTTCGACATCATCTAAGGAGAAACAACATTATCATCTTAGGGCCTAGTACGAGTGTTTTTTAAGGCTTAGAAATAATATAGACTATGCACATGGTACAAAACCACCTCCCAATGCCTCTAAGGTGAATAGTTGGCCTAGTGGTGCTCATGGAGTCCATCGAAGGGATGGTTCTTAGGCCCTTGAAAATTAGGCCCTTGAACATTTTTCAAGGATTAAAACTAGTCCCTGAGGGCCCAAAAGAGTGTAAGATAATGTTCATGGTCCATGTATAAGCTCCCAAGCCACTTCAATACAACACCTACAAAGCAAATATTTTCCCCACGCATGTTGTATGGACAATGTTTATTTCCCTTTAGTGGTTAATTCTTATTGAAAAGTGTTTGAAATTTTTCATTTTATATGTTGATGCCTATTGCTACACTTTTTATCTTTCAATCTCTATTCTTCTAGAAATATATACTTGTCACATGTACAACCTCAAGCAATACGCTTGGTAACACCCTTGAAATAATATTTACTCATTTATTAAATATTTTGTATTTCCACTTTTCAACTTTAGTCACAAAGAAATAATAAATCTAGTTAACAATGAGTAAAATCCATCAAAAGTGTTGCCATAACAACAAATAGTTGTACAAGATTCTCCACCTCCTCCTAGGGGTAATGTGGGGAAATGGTAATATGGTCCTAATAACAATGCGTAGGTCCTCATGTTAATTCTCACATTCATTTTAGCACGAGAGAAAAATCATATGACCCTCCTAAGTCAAGTTCTACTTCTAAGGACTTGACCACCCCTTTTGCTTCCACTAGATCTCTCACATCAGATAAGCCAATGGAGCTGCTATATCACCCACCTGACGATGTAGTCCAAAAGTTAACAAACAATCCCGATGCGCGGGCTTCCCAAAATTATAGTATTATTGAAGAGTTAGTTGAAGCATCATCGGTCATGTCTTCCTTAGAGGATTTTCAATCCTACCTCATGTAGTGCAAATCCTTATTGACTACTATTGGAGGGGTAGATCCCTTGGAATATGACTAGGATCATTTTACCACATGGGTTTTCACTCTGCCTATTGAACATGACTCCCTAATGACAAATTTCCTTCGGAAAAATTCATCATGGAGGTCATGGATTCACCTATTAACAATCCTAGGGAGATTATTTGTCTTGATACCTCTAGTCTCCCCGAATGGGAAAAAGTAGAGATTGGTAAACTAAATCTCGAATTAACCTGGGGGGCATTTTCTCAGCCATCCTTGGAAGTGTCACCCTTGGACCAAGTAACGTTTTCGGTTTCTAATGTTGAACTTTCCAGTGAATTGTCCAACACACATCCATCATTCAATGAGTTTCTTGTCACCCCTTTATGTCTTCATAGTCCTTGTCATGGAGCCACAGTAGCTCACAAGACCACTCACTTTTTATGTCCTCTAGTTATTCCTAATAACACTATGATTCTAGGTTTTCCTTGTTAAAATCAATCTTTAGGAGTCTCATAGTTAAAATTTGTATGGCATGGCCCCATCATGGCACACCATATGGTACCTCAACTCCTCCATGAGTTCATGTACGGGAATCCTTTTCGTGTGTCCAAAATAGGCACACATTGACATGATTGTTTTGATTGAGTTGTGATCGTACCTTGTACATAGAAGTGTGTGTGTTGTTTTGTATCCTTTTGGTTTGATGTGTGATGCGACAACTTTTCTACTATATAATTTTTGAGAAAAAATACCAAAAAATTATAGGGAATGAAATATTATAGAAAGAATATATGGATGTTGGTTAGAAATGACTAATCTGATGCTTTGAACGCCAAACAATACACTAAGTATGGATGTTGGTTAGAAAAGACTAATTTGACGCTCTCAAGCCAAACAATACACTAAGAACAAATGGAGGAGGCATATTCCTAGTGTTGAACAAATGTTCGTCCTCCAACAAGCTCAAAATGAAGGGCCCAATATATGCAAAAGAGTAAAAAACATAATGATGACTACAAATAAATATAAGGAAGGAAATTGGTTGATATCACTTCATATTATTTTCTTATGCCATACATAATACACTAAGATTATATTTAAATTTTAATTTAATATTAAGTATAAAATTTATTAAATTGCATACTAATTGATAAATTCAAAATTTGTCTTCTCAATTAATATATGTGATGACTCTTCCATAAGGTTTTTCTAACCACCCCTAGGCACATAAAGGCTATATTGAACATAATTTTGATCACTTAATAATGCTTTCCTAGCTTAATGAGTTCTTAGGAGAGTCCAAGATATTTTTCATACCTTATGTGCCTAACATTACTGTTGTGTAATATTTGAATGGATTCTACACAACTTTCAAGGAGAATCATCTAGAGATATTTGTGGGGCCTACTACCTTCTACAAAATAAACCCAACACGACTTCCTAAGGATAGTAAATTATCCTTACTATTTCTACGTGGTGATCCAGGAAACAAGATCTAGGTTTTTATTGATTTAGCATATTCACCTTCACATTACACTATTTCTTGTAGAAAAATAAGGACACTTGTAGCAGTTTGCAACCCGACTTCTAAGCTTGCCCAAATTCACACGAAACATATGATTTTCCTTAATGCTCTGTACATACTTACTATCTTGATACTCGACACCTAACATAAAGACGAGCTTGTAAATTGAAGCCCTAATTTCTCAATACCCAATATCTTGAAAGGCCAATGGTCGAGCTATCAAGACATCGAGCCCTCAGGAAGAGGCTAAAGAGTGTCATTGATACTAATTAGTTGATATCTTAACACCCAAAAGCCCAACATCCACGTCGTCACTATATGGTTACCACCTATACATCACCTCGGTGCCAAGTCAACCTTCCATTGCCATGTCAACATGCCACATTGGTATGCCATGTCATCTAGACCCGCATTGGTGCCACATCACAATGAGACATTAGCATTGCAAATCAACTGCCACACAATTGACATGTGGTATTCCTGGGTCCACATCCACTCACCACATCATTACTCTATCGTTATCAAGGTTTCTTGTTGGTGACTAGTGTCCTACTTACTAATGTCTACTAAACAATATTGTGACATTTTGATAGGTCGATGTACGAACAACTAATACATTGCATTAGTGTTGGTTGACCTTGAGGTGTCCTTAATACAATTAGCCCGACATTTGACCTCTTGATGGACTATAGTCCCCAACCATCAAGTGAGAGTCCTTGAACCCTCTATCTCCATGGGCTAATGGATAATGTAGATTAATATGTTAATATCGAGGACATCTAACCTAGACTAGGTTAGTTGGGGCTTTTTGCACAATTAGGTGATGAGGAGCACTATTTGCCATCATTATAAACCATAGGTATATAAATGTTGTATGGGTGTTAATGTGAGGATTTGCCCAACAAGGATGACTTTTGTTGGGGCCTTGGACGTCATCTAAGAAGAAACACCATTATCATCCTAGGGCCTAGGAATGGTTTTTAAGGTTTAGCAATAATATAAACTATGCACATTATACAAAACCACTTCCCCGTGCCTCTAAGGTGAATAGTTTATAGGATGCAAATGTGTATTTATATAATTTATAGGATGCACATGTTAGTTAATATTATATGGTTTGTATTAATAAAATAAATGCTTAATAGAACTGTTGGCAAATGAACATTTAAAAAATTATTATGATGAAGACTTTTCAAACATTTTTGTGAGAACATTTAAAATTTTGTGGGAAAATTTAAAATTTCACTTATCTCATTGGCTGGGCTTGGCTCGAATCGGTTGTCCTTATCTCCTTGGCTCGAATTCCCACCGCCTGAACATTCTCTTCCAACGATTGATTAAGGTGTCGTTGTCAGGGTTCACACCCAGGAGGAAAGCTTATTTTCTGAACCAGCTGGCTTATATTATTATATGATATTTGGCAAGTTGGGCTCTAAATATTTGGTATTCAATGATTTGGGAAACTTTTGAGCTGACAGATCAGTGTGCTTTGAGGAGCAATAGCCAAGACAGGTTTACCAGCTCTGCATTTACTGTTATTTTTTCTGTGAGGCCGATCTTCCATAGTTTTTGCCTAAAACACGTATGTGTTTTAGCTTTCTTTTTGTTTTCTTAAAAAATAGCTCTTTGAAGATAGGGTGTAGAAACTGCAGGAAAAATTTTCATGTATGTTTTAGCTTCTGGATCCTCTCCAGTGCCATTCCTGCCTCCTCTGTAGCCTCCTCTATATCCACCTCACGCATCTCCTTAGTTGTTCCTGGGGTCACCTCCTCAACTAGAAAATAATTTCTTTTGAATCATTTTTCGATTGTATGGAGGGTGCAACAGTTGTTCCTGGGGTTTTCGATTGTATGGAGGGCACAAAATTTGTTCCTGGGGTCACCTCTTCAACTCGAAAATAATTTCTTTTGAATCATTTTTCCATTGTATGGAGGGCACAACAGTTTTCATTAGTATTAGTATTTGGAGGGCATTTCTCTATCGAGGCATACCATCCCACTTTCTTTGGTTATCAAAGAGTCTTCCTTGATCAGTTCCTGCTCTGCAATCATCTTTGACATGCTTTCATGCCCATCATTACTAAAAATGGGCGGATGAATTCAAAGGCACATCCACTCCCCCTGAATTGCTTTTGCTATTTGCACATCAAATCGAAGGTTTGAGGAGATGATTGATCAAGAGGGGGCACATGTACGCCTAGTGCCGATTTTGGTGGAGATTAAGGAGCGGACCATCCACTCTAAATTTTTTGTAAAGTTATGATTATGCTTAGGGCATATCTTATGAATCATTAAGGGAGATGGATCCTTTGGGTAAAAAACCTTGACAAATCAGATCTCTTTTGTGGAGAGTAGAGCGAAGGTTAGCCATTTCGTCTGCGGACGGGGAAGATTTGCGATCGCACAAACAAACATTTGAATTGTAGAGATAGAAGCAGAAGAGACAGGGACCATAGTAGAACGAGGAAAGTAGAAAAGACGAGGACCATAGCGACTTCCTCTCACTCCAGCGAGAATCATTACATCCCGTCGTATACCCTACCATTTCCCAGTTGTTGCAGATTTCGTCATAACCTGTCATCTCAGGGTTAAAATTATATTAAAACACCCGTGACTATTGACCTTCCAAAAAATCATAAAAATTTTGTTCTTGGCACTTCTATAATTGCTAAGACAACGATGAAGGAAAAAATATTGGTTGTGGTTGAGCAGTATATGGATATCTACACCGCAACCCAAAACTAGGTGAATCTAGCCGATCTTGCATTGCAAGACCTTGATAGGGGTATACCGATTTTATCAATAGGATACATATGTTTGTATAGTTTTTTATTGTCTCAATCATATGATGAAAACCAGAGTACAAGAATATGGGTTTCATTGCTTCGCACTGTTAAGTTCTTGAGGCTTGGTTGCGACTTGGAGAACTAGGAATATTTTGAGAAGAGTATATATATTCTTTTCAATCCATGTCCTTGCCTTACAGGACCTTGAGAGGGGTATATAGATTCTTCTCAATGGAAAACAATTGCTGTTTGTGTGGTTGTGTGGTTGTTTAAGACCTTGCCATTTATTCACGTATTTTTGTAATATGTGAAAAGTGGCAACCTCATTAAATGATACATAAACAGCTAGAATACACCAATGCTACCTCTAGAGAGATAAAATCAGCTGCATTCATCTGATTCCTTAGTGCTCAAGATACTGGCCCATTGTATACACATAATTGAAGGGAATGTCCTTCGCTTTGACGAGTGAAATAGCCAGTAAACTCAAGGCAGCAATATCAAGATGAGTCCATATGTGCTACATTATTAGATTGACTTGGTAAACTAATATCCTGTTGCCTGTTCAGATTGTTGGGGCTACCTTTAAATTCTTTCTTTTTGATTGTATAGACTTTAAACACATACGGATGATAATATGGGGCATTTTCTTGGATCGGATTCTAGCTTAGTTATTTCCTCTTCTTTTGGGCATATGTAAAGTTAAGTGCATTTTAATGGAATGTGATTGCTTGTTTCTGTGTTAAGATATCTGAAAATTTCCTTGCTAACAATTTCACATCAATGTAATAGAAGTCTTTATAATCAAATGGGTATTTATCCCAGGAGTTTATTCTTGTGCATTCTCACACTTTCAAGGCTTTCATATGTGCCATAAATCATAGACAAGTACCCAGACTGGAAGAAAACTCAAAGTTAGAACCTCTTTTGACAGCGTATAGGTCCTCCTCATAAGACAGTTGTAGAGACTTCTCCCTTCAATGCGGTTGGGCTTCAAGACTACAACTAAGATGTGCCAGGTCTCCTTACTTGAACAACACCTAAAACACATCCTTTAGGACTGTGTATTGAGTCTCTTTATTATTGTGGATTAGGGGTTCATTCAGGCTCCCTTTGATTGAGTCTTAGCTATGAAAGGAAGACTATGGCTAGGGCTCTTTCGGAGCTTCCTTTGACAGCATATGGAAGCCTCCTTGTTGTGATGAAGAGCCTTCTTTTGGGACATTGAATGAGCCTCTCTTCATTGTGATTTAATCCCTTTAGGATAGCATATAAGGCTTGCGGCTAGGGCATGTTGTACAACAACTAGGGCTCCTCCAAGGCTGTGGCTATGACTCTTCCTTTAAGACTGCGTTTAGGGCAGCATTAGCCCTCCCTTGATAGCGGATTAGTGCACAACTGAACAAGAACTTCAACTCCTAGTTTGGACTGTGGTTAGGGCATCATATCTCTATTAGGACAATATATAGAATACTTCTTGACTGCGGCCAGACTATCTCATTTCCTCTTGCGTCTAGGGCTTCATCATCTAGATCTCTCTAGCCAGCAAAACCCAAAACAAGTGGAGAGAGATCAAGAGTTAAGTGTGTGTACAAAATGACTTGAAAACCTCTTCTATTTATAATAAAACGTTGAGGATAGATGGGGGTAATTTGGTTGCTGGAATTCCTTGACGAATTGTTACATAACACAAATAAATTCATATCTCCATGAATACACGTTGGAATCAGATGATCTTTAGATCAATCCTACACCTCTTGACGAGATTGTCCTGTTGTGCCACTGCTACACTATGTCATGGCTGTCCCATTGTGCCACTACTGCACAATGTCATGGCTGTCTCGTTGTGCTTTTCCATACCATAACAACACCATGAATTTGCTGCACTAAATACTAGTTGTCCCATGTTGTACCATTGTACCATTGTTGTCCCATTGTGCACTATATGCCATTGACCATTGTTGTCTCATTGTTGTACCATATGCTGCACCATACTACACCAAGTTGCCTTTGCTGTCCCATTGCTATATCATTGCAGCACCATGTAGTATTATTGTCCCACTGCTGCACCATACATCTTGATGTCCATTTTGCTGCACCATTTCTGCACCATACATCTTGTTATCCATACTGCTGCACCATTGTTGCACCATACATCTTGCTGTCATCGATAGTACTACTATGGTCGCTAACCCCATTTCTTTGCTCATTAATCAGATGAGAGGTACTTCCAATGAGTCTCAGACTGCATGGGTAGGATGCCTCGATAGGGGAACATGATCATCTGTCCCATAGGAGAACTAATCATATTGGCTCACAGGAGAATGAATCATCGTATCCATAAGTAATGATGAGAAATTACATTCTGTAGATGCCTTGGCATATGCATATTGAGGTTGTTTGCCTCACCATTCTATTTTTCAAAACAACAAATTCAAAAAAACTGGATTCTCCACGCAGGGAGACTATGTAGGTCTCAAAAATTTACTCTTACTTATTAGTTTTAGCCGACAAACAACAACAAAAAACACAAGTACTGAATTCTCCACGTAGGGAGATCATGAAGGTCTCAAAATTGTACTGTCACATATCAGTTTTTGCAGAAAACTGTCAAAAATTACCTCTAAGGAGAGAGTTTTGTAGGACCATATGTTCTGAAATAAAAATAACATAACATAATACTAGGAAAACAAAAGTATAAACAGAGTGATTATATCCCATGTGGCATATGAAGATCTATGAGTGGTCTATGATAATACTGATGGAAGGTTCCATCAATTTCTTCCTGAATTAACCAGTCCTCTTCCTGCCAATGAGCTGCCTCCTTTGATAGGAAGTCTACCCCTGAGTTGCGCTCCTTGAAAATGTGATGATAGACAAAGTTATCAAAGGATGATATAACCCTGTGAGCCTCATCCAATATGTGCTTCAATGAGAATGCAGTGCAATGAGATGTTCTATTTAACCAGTTGCAAACAAGTTTGGAATCCCGAAACAATTAGAGATGAGTGCAGGAGATTTTTGGCGGTGTCTAGCTCAACATAGTTGTTAGTGCCTCTTCCTAGGTTCATTTGGATTTTGATACAGTGGGATTCTCTCAAGAAGAGAATGGCTCCCCCCCCCACATCCCTCCTCTTGGGCTGATCCATCAAAGTAGGCCCAAGGTATTGATTTATCGATACGCTCTGGTTGGATGACCCTAGGGTGAGGCTGTGAGTCATCCTCAGGCAGAGAATCAAAGTTTGCAATAATTTTGGTTCTAATAGAGAGCCAGTGGGGGTCCCTGTGGTCAAAGATGGCTCGGATCCTAGCTGTCCAAAATGCCCAGCACATCAATAGAGGCAGGTTCCTGTCCCTTCCCTTGTGACCGCTGATCCAATTATGCCAGGCCTCATGTAAGGTTCTCCCTCGCCAACCCTGAAGTGAGGGGTAATGTGCACAGATGATGTCCCATTGTTCAAAGATGATGGGACAATCCAGAAAAAGGTGCTCAGTACTTTCCTCATTGCTCCTGTAGAGGTGACACCAAAAAGGGCCATGGAAAGATCGCTTCATCAAGTTTTGACCTGTCGGGATTTTGTTGAAGAGGATGGACCAGATGAGTAAGCGCGATCTGCGGGCCGCTTTTAGTTTCTAGAGGGATTTCCACCAAGGCTCTATATGCTCAGGTTTTGTAGCTTCCATGAGCTTCAGATACCCATCCTTATGCGAGTATCTTCCATTTTTGCATGTGCCCATACAATTTCATCCTCTCCTTTTGATATTCGAATATGTGCTTGAGTAAGAGCCTCTGTAAAGCAGTACCAGGCCTGATGCCATTGGGCTGGAAGGTGGATGTCCAGGGCCGATTTCCAGGACTGCTGAAAGAGTGTAGTATTTGTGGGGTCAGCAATGTGACTGAGATGTGTATATCATTAATCTGCTAGAAGACCAATCACCTTAGCTGGTAGCCTATGAGCATTCCCGCATCCAATCCAGGGGTCGACACTGATGCGAACTGCATTCCCCTCATGAATCATCCATTTTAAGCCTTCGCGGATAAGGGGGAGGGATTTTAAAACCACCTTCCAAATGATGGAGAAATTATTGCTGTTCCGATGGTCCAACCCGATCCAATCCATTAGATTTGAAGGGGAGATGTACTTAGCTTAGGCAACCTTGGTCCAGAGACTTTGGGATGTGATTAACTGGCAACCCAATTTTGCTGCCAGTGCTTTGGAGAAGATGTCCAGTTTTTTAATGCCCCAGTCCGCCCCATTTCTTGGGTCTTGCAATAGTGTCCCATTTTACCCAGGCAAAGAGACTTCCCTGTTTGCTTCCTTTCCATAGAAATCTACTGCAGATGCTTTGTAGCCTAGTAAGAATCCCCCTGGGGATCCATGCCAAAGTCATCTAGTACACCAGGGTCGCTTCCAAAACAACTTTGATGAGTATAAGCCTACCTGCTCGAGAGAGGTATCTATTGAACCAAATATTCAAGCGCTTTTCCACCTTAGAGATGAGCTAGGTCCAATTTGCGATTTTGTAGCCTTGGGGCTTCAACCTGAATCTAAGTTATTTCAGCCCCTCCTCCAGAGAGTGTAAGGTGAATGGAAACTGGCGAAGAGCAAATTGCACTTCAAGCTGGGAGCAGCCAGTTGCTGTCAGAGTGGACTTGTGTACATTGATAACCATGCCCGTTGCCTTCTGAAAGAGATCAAAAACATTCTGTAGGGCAGTGGTGTCTCCAATACTACCATTCAAGAAGATGAGAACATTGTCCACAAACAGTAAGTGGGTTAAGAAGCAGTTGTCCATGATTTTTATGCCCAATATTCAGCCCCTTCTGTGCTCAACCCCTATAATTCTGCTTAGGCCTTCCATGATGAGGAGGAAAAGTAGGGGAGATAGAGGACATCCCTGCCTTAGGCCCCTCTCAGCTGAGAAGAAGGGAGTAGGAGCACCATTTAGAAGAACATTGTATGAAACATTAGTAATACAGCTCATGATCCATTTGATGTATATATAAGGGAAACCCAAATGAGTAAGCAACAATCGAATGTATAACCAATTTTCCCTATCAAAAGCCTTAGATAAATCCACTTTCAGGATCATACCTTTCAGGTTCCTTATGTGCACCGAGTGAAGTAGTTCTTGTGCCGTTCCAATGGCTTCATGGATTTGACGATGCTGTAGGAAGGCAAATTGCTCTGGGGAGATATGTGCCGAGAGGATGGGCTTGAGCCTGTTTGCAATGATTTTGGCCATTATTTTATAAAGGCAGTTGCACAGCGAGATGGGGCGGAAATCATTAAAGGATGAGGGCTTATCGGATTTGGGTATGAGTGCAATGAAAGTAGACTTGATAGCGGGAGACATCCTTCCAGAGATTCGGCAGTCCTCCACCACCCTAAGTAGGTCATGCCCTAGAATGTCGAACAAAGCAAGGTAGAATTCTATGGACCAACCATCAGGGCCTGGACTCTTGCCTTTTTGGAAACCTATGATGGTGGCTTCTAATTCCCCCATTGTTACCTCCTTGGAAAGCTCCTCCGCTTCCTCCAACTCAACAAACCGAGGTAAGAGTTCTGCTATACGCATGATCTCCAGAATGTTGGCTTCTTCAGGGGCCAAATATATATTTTTGAAATGTGAGCTGGCTAAGGATGCAAACTCTCTAGAGGTTTCAACTGCTTGTCCCTGATCATCCTAGAGTTCCCAAATGGTGTTAATAGTCTTTCTCCCATTAGCAAAACGATGGTAAAACTTCGTGTTTTCATCTCCTTCCTTTAGCTAGATCACTCTGCTTCTGAGATGCCAGCTTTCTTCTCTGTCCTTAAGAATTTGGGATCTCTGTTTAATTAGGAGAGCACTGTGCTCTTTTTTCTCCAGTGAGGAAAATGTGCCTTCAGATTGATATTCAATAGCTGAGATGGCCTGTTCCGCTTGTCTTAAGAAAATGTCATCCTGTTCTCACTTCTTATGCGCCCATTCTCTAGATATGCCCTTTAGTTCCTTAAGGCTGCTGACAAAGCCTTTTGCAGGATCTGCCTCCTCTGAGATTGGGTGGGATTGCCAGAATTCAGTGACCAGCTTGATATAGGAAGGGTCCCTTAGCCAGGTTGAATTGAATTTGAAGGGAGCTTTGATCTTGAGGGAACTATCATCTAATTCGAGATATATAGGTCAATGGTCCAAGATTCCACCATTGTCCACCCATTGCCTGGAACGAGAATGTTGTGCATAGAAGGCCTCTTTAATAAGGAAACGGTCCAATATCCTTGCCAGACTTTGCGCTCCTGTGTGGTTATTTTTCCATGTATGCTGAATCTTGGCAGCTGGGATTTCAATCCAGTGATGATCCTCTAGCATGTGCACAAAAACATCAGATAGCGGATCTGTGTCAGCCATATGGCCACAATATTCCATGAAGCCCAAGGAGAAGTTCAGATCCCCACCGAGGATAAAATTGTCTGCCTGAAAGAGAGAGTTGATAAAAATCCCTCTCTAGAATGACTCCCTGTTCTAATAGGGGCCATAGACATTTATAACCCTTATCTTAGCCTCCAAGTCCTTGGAAAAGATATCAGCACCTAGGAATCCTCCATCGCCCTAGATATTCCTTATATCAATTGTCTTGTTCCTGAATCCTATAGCGACTTCCCCAGCTCACCCAGAGGCATCCAGAGCATGGAAATTCTAGTCCAACAACCATGATTACAGTAGGGGTATGATTGTGTTAGCCATACATAGGGTTTCTTGCAAGAAAATTACATCGACCATTTCAGACAGAAAAAGTCATTTCAGGGTTAATTTTTTCTCAGGGCTAGCCAACCCTCTACAGTTGAAAGATAAAAGCTTGATGGAGGGGAGGGGGGAGGGTATCCTTTACTCTAAGTACCCTTTCAATGGTCTTCTGTTTGCCCTGGACAACCTCTTCCCCAGCTTGTGCAATTGCCTTGTTAAGGTTGGAGGTCTGCCCTTTGATGGTCTGGTAGTAACTAGGGGAGATTCCACATCTAGGCCGATTGCATCCAGCTCCCTCTCTTTAGTTTTGGATCGGGTGGAGTAGCTTGGGGCAGAGTTAACTAAGGGGGAGGGTGGCGGAAGAGAAGGGATTGGGGAAGAGGAGAGGGAGCAGGAGGTGAAAATAGGAGGAGGCATCGCGAGGAAGCAGGACATATAGGATTGTCCTGCCAGATCGGGTAGGGGGGGATCCGAGGGCCGAGGAAAGGGCCAGAGGGAAGGGGGGGGGAACCAAACCCTGGTGGGGAAACTGAGAAGAGAGAGATAAAAGAAATGACGAATGATGAGATGCAGAGACATTAGAAAAAGAGACATACCAGAAGAGAAGACGTCACCCTTTACAGCCCTGGAGCGTGTTAGAGGTGGGGAGGGAGGTCGAATGGTGGATTTGCCTCACTTCTTTTGAACTGGTGCTATAGGAACTTCTACCGTATTTGAAGTCTTGATCTGCTCCACCGTCTAGGTCTCAGCTATAGGAGGAGGAGGTTGTTTTGCTGGCAGTGCCTATTCTAGATCTTGAGAGGCATGTTTGTGCTTCTTTTGAAGGGGGCATGCTTTGAAAAGATGACCCACCTGATGACACCTTCTACAATAGTAGGGGATACCTTCATAATCCAGCAGTTGCTTGCGCGTGAAGGATCTCCATTGTATGGTGATGTATTCCTGAAGACCTCCTCTGGTATCCAGGTGTAAAAGGATTCTTGCGTAGGCCATCATGCCTATGGTCTGATATGACTTGTCGAAGTCCATGAAAGTGCCCAGGGAATTCCCAATTTTCCGAAAAATGTCCTCGGACCAGTATTGTAGAGGCAAGCTAGGAAGCCTAATCCAGACTGGGCCGACTCCAATTTGCTCAGTCTCCGGGTCGAAAAGAGGCGTCCAACGCTTGAGGAGCACTGTAGCGTTCTCAAAATGCTAGAAAGATGAGAGGACCCAACTTGTATGGTCGCCCTAGCAAAGCGTAAAGCAAACCATCCTCGAACAGATGTTTGGATGAAAGGGATGTCTGCGAAGTACTGTCCCCAAATCTTTGTGGCCCATGTCTTCAGCTCGGTAGCCGAATAGCTTCTCCCTCTGATTCTTCCAACCATAACTTTGTCATCATAGTCCATCATGTCCCCCCACTGGATATCCTCTTCAAGCCGAAGTATAACGTCTGCAACCCTAGATTTGAAGCACCTTTGTTTCTTTAGGGGACGAGAAGGCAGGATGCTAGGGTTTGCAGAAACCCTCGTCTCTTCTGGAGCTGCGGGGGAGGGGTTAGGGTTTGGGGGAAAGTCGGGAAAGGCTCAATAAGGGGGGAACAGAGGAGAAACAACCCGAGGGAAGGGAGTGGGCGGAGGATGGGAGGGGGGCGACAGGCGGGGGGGCGTCAGATGGGGCTCCTGACAGAGGTACAGACGAGAGGCCCGGCGTCACAGAAGATGGACCCGCAATATCAGCAAAAGGGAGAATACAGCCCGAAGGAAACCATAACGTAGCCAGGGACAGCACGGAGAAAGGTGGCCAGGATGTAGGTTCTTCCGGCAACACAGAGGCGGTATGAGCAGGACCAGAGGACTATGAAAAATCTGCAAAATGATGAGAGAGACCTTCGCTGTAATGTAATTTACCTTCAGTAGCTGCGAATGTGGAATGCCAGATGGAGCCTTCCTCTAGAGGATCCTCCGAATAATCCACCTCGTCAATGTCCATACCGACAGCTGCACAAGAAAATGGCTAACCACCTTGAAACTAGCTGGCCAACGGAAGACCGGCACCGACAACAGTGGGAACGGTAACAATTGAAAGCGAAATACCCGGGGAGTAGGGTCCGATGCTTGAGCTTGGAGAGTTAGCAGGCTCAAAACCGTCGGGGAAGAGGAGGATGAGAGCGGACTGAGAGTAGACCCTCCTTAAAATGATGACCTAAATGATAAAACCCAATCTCTACATGATTGTTTCCATAATTTTTCATATACAATAATCTTTACCAATAATATTATGATTTTTATTATACTTGTGATAATTGCAAGCTATAATATTTTATGATAATACCACATTTACAACCTATATAGTATGGGTGGTTATTGAAAATCATGTTGGAGACTCTGATGACCCTATTGATTTTCACCATTTTTAGATTTTGGCTTTTTATGCAATTTTCACAAGCTTCCAATCATTTTTTAAAATTATAATACATAAATAAAAAAACATAAATTTTATTTTCAATAAACTAAGATAGCCTAAATGAAGCCACAAGTATGAATTTACAGCTTTTGCCGAAGCTCACCTTTTTTCATACAGCTGAGTTTTGTGTACCTCAACATCACACTCAATGCTAAGTACATATTATGGTAAAGGTTCATCTATTTTAAGACTTCTGCTTAAGAACTTGGAATTATACTTCCAACTCCTTTCTTTCAATAATAAAATTTCTTTTTCATAAAATTTTAAACAGACAGACAATGCCTTCATCCTTACGAACGAAATTTACAATGCAAAGGGATGCAATTAACGACCAGTTGACTAGAGAATGCAATCCCAGCTCTCAACATGGAAGAACTGTATAAAGCTGGTGTTATGATGCTACTTGTGTTCATGCCATCCCCAGTAACTGCTGCAAATTTATCACCCCCTGGGCAAATGTTCTTTTTGGCTTGATTTTGTTTTGAATGGACACACACTGGAGGAAGCTGATCAATTCCCATCATCCATTGAGGGCAAGGAGTTAAAAGCAGGGACTTGGAGGCTTTACTGTAATTATGAAAGGCAGTTAAATTCTGATATAATTGGAACACTGTCCAACTGGGTCATTGAGAATTCAAAGAATGTATGCTTGCAGAATGGTATTTCGTGCAGACAACACATTAGAAGAGTGGTTGCCAATGCCATAATCTTCTTCAATTATAGGGTTGGAAGATACCCTTTTCTCCATCTCTTGATAACCTCTCGTTATTTGCATTTTGAATCTTTCATATAACATTTGACAGAAAGAATTTCATCACAGTTTGGACAGCTTAAAGCACTACTGGAATGTTAGTGACCTCACCTTTATTTCGCGATACGGCTCTATTCCAAAGGAATTGTCTAATTGCACACACTTTCAATGGATCCAAATTCCATATAACAACTTGTTGAATGGGACCATACCAACAGAATCTGGTCGTTAGAGGGACTGCAGCACTGCACGCCTCTAGCTGGTAATATCTTTATGCATTTTTTCTTTGAAACGAAATCACAATCGAAGATTTGAATGTGTACCTGTTCGGATTTGTCTTCTCAAGGATGATTAGTCCAGAGAAATTGCTGAGGAAGAGGAACATGTATTTACCCTCCCAATTTGTTTGCATACAAATTCAATAATGGCAGGCTTTTAAGGCTTCCCATGCTAGTGTTAAACAATTATACTCTGTTCTTTCCACCGGATTTTCCAAATATTGATTGCAAATTCCCAGAACTTGTTATGGTGAATTTATTGTTGTATAAAACCAACACCATAACAAACAAGCTTCAAACTTCCCTTCAAATCAACACCTTCAAGATTATTATAATAACAAACAACTTAATTAGATCTGTAATCTAGGAATATAAAAACTGTGAGATTAGTGAAGAAAAACGAAAACCCAGTGCACAACTTAAAATTCTAAGATCGTTGAACAGGTACAATGTGCCAGGAAATTCACCTGTCGGTGGATTTTCCCATGTAACCATATGCTTGATATAGTTAGATCAAGACTCTCGTATAGTGGCCAAGAAGTGATTACAATGATGAAGACTGCTATAGAAGTTGGAAAGGCTGTGACTAGATTTCACTGAGCTGCAAGCTGGATACAGTTGGTTGAGGAACAATGAGCAGAGAAAACTTCCATAGATGCTGAAAAGACTAAATCCAGATTTCCATTGAGTATCAATAGTAGCTTCCATGCAAATGGCCAAAAATCCCAAAATATTGGCAAAGATGTGATTAAAATGAGCACAGATAATTGCCACAGATGCTGGAAAGACTGTATTCCGCTTAGATCTGGGACACCTTGGTTCTTTGTAACTGTATCTATTTAACTACCATGTTATGAAATATTATGTAAACCATGAAATTTAAAGTTCAAATTCGCATGAATCAGACCCACCTAAAAAATATACCTCACAACAAGTTACTTGCTTATATATAAGCTTTAACTTTCAAATTGCATGCAGATTGGGGAATCACTATTCTCCATTCCGTTTATTTCCAGGAATGAGTGCCTCCTTGTTGTTTTCTGCTGGATCTAATCTTGCTCATAGATTTTTCAAGGTTAACTCATGATGGCTTCATAAATCTTGCCAGTGAGGCTACTTCTACATAGGTTTGGGAAGGCCAACTGACTCAAAATAGCAATGGCTTTACCCCATGTTATCCTTGAAGCTACATGCCTATATAACATCAGATCTGTTATTTACACAAGTGCCAATGTAATCGTGGTGTCTAGTTGAATGAATCCACAAATACTATCCCAAAATTCCAGATCTGTGGTTAAAGATGAGATCGATCTAGATGGATCCAAGCCAAAAAGATGACAGAGAATCAAGATGGGTTCAGCAAGTTAAAAGAGTTGGAATACTTCCTTTAAGGCCATTCAAAGTATGGACCCTCTCAAACTTCCAAGTTTTTCCCCTTAAAGGTGAGTAGAATTAGACAGTTCCTTTGAAATAAAACCCCACTGCGAAGTAAAACTAAGGTCATGTATTCCCTGGAGCGCTTTAAGCTACACAAACTATGATGGAATTCTTTCAATGACAATTTCTTTTTATAAGATTCAGAGTGCACAATCACTAGAGATTGTGAAGCGATGAGGAAATGATACCTTCCAATCCTAATTTAGAGAATATTGTGGCAACCAATTCTCTGGTGTGTTGCATACACCAAATACCATTCCAAGGACATGCATTCTCCGAGTTTTCAGAGGTAAATTTGGACATCAATCAAGTTGAATCAGAAGGACAAAAGAGTCCCCACGTCTCTGATTTCTCACCCCACCCGCGTCTATGGATCATATGAACGGACTTGCTTTCTCCAGTGTGAGTTCATTGAAAACAAAAGCAGTTACAAGAAAAATTCCACCCAGAAGATCATATGTAAAATATTCTTAATGATCTGAATATGGCTTCTCAGAGCAACTAATAGTTGCAGCAGTTACAGTGGCTGGAGCCATGGTGGATGCCCGGAAACTTCCTGAAACATTGCGTTCTTTATTTCTTGTGTCCATAAATAGGTACAGGTCTGATTAGACCTTTCTAGTGGGTGGAAATATCTAAACAGAACTGATAAGACTGATTTACTGTAGAGGGCTGAATTGGATGGCCAGTAGACTGAACGATGTCCACAAATAGATATAGTTCTGATTAGACCCTTTTAGTGGGTGGAAATATGAATCCAGATCTGATAGAATGATTTATTGTAGAGGGATGAACTGGATGGCCACTGAACACATAAAGTCTGGTCAGGTCAAGTCTGGATGCACCAAAGAGAATTGAACTCACACCTCGAAATACTTTATGGAGTTCAACCAACTGAATTATCCATAGCACTGGGTAGTGCCTTTATTTTGCTAAATAGTTCTAGAGCACTACCTTTGCATGTTGTATATGTACTTGTATGTTTCTTTGGTAAAGATTTCTCCTCCATGAGAAAGACCGCCCCAAGAATGCCTATCTGCCCTCTTAGACAGAGCAATATCTGCGTGATAGAGATGAGATCTGTAATTTTCCCATTTGACATTGAGCTCCATCAGAAGAGCCAAATTTTCAGCATGTGGCCAACTGGAAGAGGAGGAAATGATAGATTGTTGGCAGCCAATATCAGCAAGAGTGAACAGCTCATGCCCGTGAAGAAACTGGATGATTGGGGGAGGAAGAATGTGATTCCCAGCCAATCCAATGATTACATCAAGGCCAATGTGAATTATGTCACCACGTCTAACCATCCATATTATATATCCTTGTATCCAAGGCTTAGATTTCATCAAGCTATTCCAAATGAAAGACACATTATTCTTAACCAGAGCCCCAACTAGGAGCCAGTTTTCCAGGGTAGCATGATTGAGATATTTTTTAATGATGATTTTTTGCTAAATACCAAGGCACTTGAAGGCCCTCCATAGATTTTTGATGAGAAGTACCAGATTGAAAGTGTGAGTGTGTTTGATGCCCTGACCTCCATCAATGTTGCAAATTGAGTCTAGTTTAGATAGGTGAAGTGTATTTTTGTAACCAGACCCAACCCATAAGGAATCTGCGATGGTGGAGTCAATTTTGTGAATAATTGACATTGGAAAATGAAACAAATGCATCGAGTAGACAATGATACCTTGTAGGACTACCTTTATCATGACCATCCTACTGTGTAAAGAGAGCCATCTGTTTTCCCATAACCATAGTTTATTTTCAAAATTTTGAATGAGCCAATGCAAAACCTCTTCTCATAGTTACTGGGCTTCAACAAAAGGCTTGACTCTAATCCCAAATAGTTCTACAATTTTTTTAGTCTCCCCATCCTCCACACAGTGGAGAAATGACAGATTGTTGGCAGCCAATATCAGCAAGAGTGAACAGCTCATGCCTGTGAAGAAACTGGATGATTGGGGGAGCAGGAGTGAACAACTCATGCTCTAGGGTCCACTTGTTGTGCTTTCGCCTTTGTACATCTTTTTTTTCCCAGCAGTTGCCTTTGGCATCTATTCTAAATGACAACAGACAAGTGATGCTATTCTAAATGACAAAAAACAAGTGATGTTTTTCATTGACAATGATCTGCCTAATTGTTGTGCACTGTTCAATTTTGTGATTATCTTTAATGCCTGCACCTGTAAACTTTACTGAGATGACAACTAAATTGATTATATAGCTATTTGTGTTATTGCCTGTATTTCTGAACTTTACTCTGCTTGTAACTGTAGTAATGCTAGAGCTGTTGCCTTCTTGCCCGTGCTTTTCAGCTTTGTTTGGACAATAACATTACTACATTAATAGCTAGTTTGTAAACTGAGTCCATCTTAAAGGAATTCATAATAGATCAAATCATGGTGATGGTGCTAAAAATTCTTTGTTTGAGCATTTCTCTAATTTGTCTGCACAGGATGATTGAAATGCTGACTGTAGAGCACGTGTGGATATTAGCCTTGGTCTAAGACTGCAAATTCTGCTTTGATTTTTCATTTACACTCTATCTAGTACTAAAGGCATGGTTGGTTGGGGTCATGTATTGAGCTTGGAGCACACACCAACACAAGAGGATATATTTTTATACTTGATACCCTTTTTTTTCCTAGTCAATCCAATTCCGGGTGATCCAGATTAATAAAAGTCCTTTTTTCCTGAAAGAAGGCCCTTTTGACTGTTAGCAGCTCAAGACCGAGTGATTCATTATTATTTAGGTTTTCCACATCTGTATCTATTGAGATAGGGGAAGTATCCATTTTTGTATTTTTATATAAGGGAGGAGATGAAGTCGAAGACCTCAGGTCTGGATATAGATTGGAATATTTCCTTTGGAAATGTGTCAGTGTTGACCTGCCATATGAATGATAATATAATCTACATTATTCTCCAATATTCTATGTCTATGTGGCACCGATTGGGAGTCCATTCCAAGGATTATCTTTCCAAGAGCCATTTGAATAGTGTCCTTTATTCTCCAATTATGGATGGGAGCTTACTGGGCTTCAGCAAAAGGCCTGACTCTAATCCCAAATAGTTCTACAATTTTTTAAGTCTCCCCATCCTCCACACAATGGAGAAATGACAGATTGTTGGCAGCCAATATCAGCAAGAGTGAACAGCTCATGCCCGTGAAGAAATTGGATGATTGGGGGAGAAAGAGTGAACAACTCATGCTCTATTGCTTCATGGTATTCATTGGAGGTGCTCGGATCAATGGATGGATAACGATTTGCTTCAATGGTTTCATAAAATCAGGTATTGAGCTTGGACCCTACACCAACACAAGAGGATATATTTTTATACTTGATGCCCTTATTTTTCCTAGTTAATCCATTTCAAGGGTGAACCAGATTAATAAAAGCCTTTTTTTCCTGAAAGAAGGCCCTTTTGATTGTTAGCAGCTCAAGACCCAACGATTCATCATTATTTAGGTTTTCCACATCTGTATCTATATTGAGATAGGGGAAGTATCCATTTCTGTATTTTTATATAAGGGAGGAGATGAAGCCGAAGACCCCAGGTCTGGATATAGATTGGAATATTTTCCTTTGGAAATGTGTCAGTGTTGACCTGCCATATGAATGATAATATAATCTAAATTATTCTCCATTATGCTATGTCTATGTGGCATCGATTGGGAGTCCATTCCAAGGATTATCTTTCCAAGAGCCATTTGACTAGTGTCCTTTATTCTGCAATTATGGATGGGAGCCTCCTTAAGCACAAACATATGCAGTTCATTTGAGGGCTCCTGAGGGGTGTGTTCCATATTATATAAAGTAGGAACCTGATTGAAACCAGGAGCCATTCCATTCCTTTTGATACGATCCCCACAAAATCTGAGTGAACGTTCTGGTATTAGATGTCTGGTATTATGGCACCCCAAACATCTAATTGGGATTACCTAGTAATCCACTTGTTGTGTGATTGAGTGAGGACCGTAGAAGATGTCAAGAGTTTCTAGCATACCTCCTTTGTAATCGAATTCAATAAAAAACCAGGCAACTCGTTTGTCCAGTGCTCAAGGCACTGGCCCATTGTAACAGATACCTCAACGAGTTAAAACTCAATCCATGTACCATTGAAGAGTTAGATCCAGCATTCAATATTGTAATGAGAATATATGAAATACACCAATCTTATCTATGTGTTCATAAGAAACATCTGATAAACACATTTGGCAACTAGCCTTTAGTTTTTACTAGAGATGCATGAGAATATATGAAAGACGCCAACCTTATCTTATCCATTCATAAGCAACATTTGACAAACACATTTGGCATCTAGCCTTTAGTTTTTACTAGAGATGCATGAAGCATTATATAAACACAATGCAATATTTTGGGAAACCCATTCAAATGTGGAACATTACTGTGGAAGCCAAGTCAAGCATTGATTTTATACCTTGCATGCACATTTCATGGATTGTTGTAGTAGTGATATAAAAATGGACTAGGTCAGTTATATTATATATGTCAAAGATAGTTTAACTCCAAGTATGGCACTGCCATTTAAGCTATAAACCTGGCTGAATGGTCCAAACCTGAAATTGTGACCCCTCCTTGCAAATTGCATGAGCTACCAATTAATCATAGTTAAATGGTTTTAGATTCAATACGAGAGTAATCTTATGGAGGAGCTACTGGGTTTGGAAAGTCACCATAGAACAAACGCTAGTGGGTTAATCTCCTAAAACAAGTTAACGTAGTCTGCTGAGAGGTACATTTTGCATCAGGATAACCCCTAGACTACTATATTTTATGAGGAAGCAAAAACATGGAAAATGTTTGGTTAGGTAGGAATACGACTTGTCAATTTGGTCTAGCTTGAGTGATTAAAAGAGAAGGTTGTTAGGCTCTCCACCATTTCATGGATTGATATACTGATGAGACAAAAGAAGCTCTCTCTTGAGACTTGACTAGGTGATTCATAACAATTGTGGTGTTGGTGCCTTAGCCAGAAAATGCCAAAACTCTATTGATGCACAAAATTTATTACTGAATCTACCTTAGAGTGTGCCATAGTCACTGAATATGACATGCATGGTTTTATCAAGGAGGACCTAAACTTTTGAACAATGAAACTTTACATTGGTATCCTGGCAGTAGCTGCATTGGTATTATTAGCATTACACCACCTTTAATATGGGTCTTCAAAACAAAGAATCACCATTACACTTTGTTGATTTGTGTTAAAAAGAAACATAACATGCAATAGATTTCTTTTGGCATCCAATTTTGTTGTTGGTAGTTTTCTTGTATTTGTGCCACATGTAAAGCTAACATGCGTTAAATTTATTTCACCTTGCAATATTTTTATTGGAAATGTGCTTGTGTTTGGGCTAGAAACTATGCTAGATTTCTTTTTCTTTGTAATATTGTTGTTGCCAATTTGGTTGTTTATGATAAAAGGAAATCTAGCAAGTGTTAGATTTCCTTCACCTTGGCAATGTTATTGGAAATGTTGTGCTTGTGTTTGGGCTAGAGGTTGTGCTAGATTTCTTTTGCTATGCAATATTGTTGTTTTCAATTTGGTTGTTTATTATAGAAGGAAATCTAACACGTGTTAGATTTCCTTCACCTTGGTAATGTGCTTTTGTTTGTGTTAGAATGAAATATAGCATGCACTAGATTTCTTCTGGCATGAAATGTTGTTTTTGGTAGTATGCTTGTATTTATGCTACATGTAAAGCTAGCATGCATTAAAGTTATTTTACCTTGCAACTTTGTTATTGGAAATGTGATTGTGTTTTCGATAGAAGTTGTCGGATTTTGTTTTCCCTACAATGTTATTGTTGGCAATGTGCTTTTGTTTGTGCTAGAAGTAAATTAAGCGTATGCTAGATAGCTTTCACACTGCAATGTTGTTTTTGGCAATGTGATTGTGTTTGTGCTAGAATAAACTCTAGAAGCTTTAAGATTTCTTTTACTTTGAAATGTTTTTGTGAGTAATATGCTTCTATTTACGTTATAAGGAAATTTAGCATGTGGTGGATTTCCTTCGCCTTAGAATATTCTTATTGACAATGTGCTTGTTTGTCCTAGAAGGAAATCTAGCATGTGCTAGATTTATTTGACCATGTAATGTTGCTTCTAGCAATATGCTTATGTTTGTAGTAGACGGAATGATATTAATTGTTAGCTTTCATTTGAGGAAACAATGTTTCATTACATACAATATTATTACCATACTATTTTAATTTTTGCATCTATATACTTTCTCGTAAGTTGTGTGTTTTTGTGAAAATATAAAGTCACACTTTACACGGTTCAACCTTTTAATTACAATTTACGATTTAATTGTTGTTATAGAATTGATACAAGCTACAATGCAAAATATAATTTTGGCAAAAGGGGACTATGTTTATCTCCTTATTAATGATCAAGTCATTGGGCTAGGAAGGGTCGAATCTGCAGATTCTGGAACTTTTATGTTGGAGAAAGGGTTAATGCTGGTTATGTTACAATTTTGATAATTGATGTAACTCAACCAGATTTGATTGATGAGGATGTTAATGAAGGGGACATACATCCATGGAAGATCATGGATTTGAGACACAACATAGGTAAATCAAAATATTGAAGCATGTGTTATATATTATTGATAGCATAATAAATGTTTTGTTTGAGTAAATACTAACCTTACTTACATTCGTTTATGGGTGAAAATGTTTCTTCCACATTTTCTATTGGAGCCAAGGTAGACATTCTACAACATGGAGTGAAGGTGGGCGAGGGCTCCATATTCAATATAGAGCTTGGGCATAAAGTGAATGGAAAGATGGTAAAGAAAGGATGCATAGTGGTTAAAATCGAGAAGGTGTTAAAACATAATGCTCCTCTACCACATCCAACAGGATTTGAGCATACACTTGGGGGTGCATTAGAATCTTATGAAATTTGCGAGAATCAGATTTGGAGCCTCACTGTCATGATCATGCCACAAATATTCCCCAAGATAGGGTTAGATTCATATGTGCAATAGTTTCTCTTACACATGAATGCATGGGAATAAGCATGTGCATTGCCAAAGGAATGCTAGTTGATGTTCGCAAGGATGACATTGTTGAGGGTGAAACACTAGGTGAAATGGATTTTGGTGTTCTTCTAGAAGAGATAGATGGAAATTGTGAGATATGCAGAATTGGGGATAAGTCTATACACTGTTTGGTTAGATGGCCAATAAATAAGTTGGTGGATAACAAAGGTGTGATATTAAGGGTCAAGGAAAAGTTCAAGGAGCCACCCAAGGAAATGGTGACATGGGATGTTATAGAGGACACAAATCCCTTAAACAATTGGGATGGGTACTTTTGTAATGAAAAAGATAGAAACTCAATTCATATGCATGTAACAAGGCCATATAAGAGGATTAAACTAGTTATGACTACAAAAAATTGCAAAATGTCAAACAAAAATAGATGAAGAGAAAGAAATTCGAGTTTTGGCAACAAATGTATGTTGTAGAAAAGATTGTCTTCAACATGTGGATAGGAAGGCCATTGCATGTGCTAGAAGGGATATGAGACAAATAAATAAAATTGGTATTAGAGAATTTGTCTTGAATTCACTCATGTCAAACACAGTCATGTCAAAGGGCCATGGCCATGGCCATGGCCTACCACCTATTGCTAGAAATGTAAAGGACATGAGATTTAATGGGAATATTATTTGTAATAAAGCATAGTATAAGATACATAAAATTCTTCAAAGCACATTCTATAACTACCAACATTATTTCCAACATGGACATATCAAAGCTATTCATGGTAACACCAATACATGCAAAGCAACTGCAAGAGCTCACATAGTGGCAACCATAGAAATATTGCACAAACTTGTAATGGATAATTCAGATTTTTCACCAAACCAAACATGTCAAGTTGAAGAAGATGGAACATCTGCTCCTTTAAGATTGCTTCCTTCAACTTACACAAAATTCTTTGTTAAAAGAGATCAATGAGGCTCTTCAAAAGCTCAATTACCCTTCAATATCACAATGAACAATGAGCAAGATCTGGAATACTAAGTTTTGAGATGTGGCATTTTCAAAGAACACCAACTTCAGTAAATGCAGTGAATGTATTGTGTTGAAAGCACAAATGAAGTCAGGAACTACAAAAGAGTTGGAAGAAAAGGCACAAGGTAGGTTGAAGAAACATAACAAGATCGTTATGTGTGGAAGATATTGCTACTATGCCCATAGAATTATGTCAGAGCAGTTTCCAAAGGATTATTTGAGCATTATCCATGATAAAATGGACAAAACAAAGACTTCAATCCCAAGGCTACGTGTCAAATCAAAATCTATTGTAGGAACAAATTTAGGTTTGTCATTGACAGGTATGCTTACACATGGGCATAAGGCAGGAGGTTTTGGTCATTTCTCCTTACCATTTGTCCATATGAGATCACAATTTACTATTACATCCCTTGCAAAGTGCTTAACGGACCTTGAAGACCCACAAATGGATATGCATGGTGATCTACTTTATGAAAGTGGAATTTCAAGAAACCCACTTACAAATGCATTATTTACTCAAAATGTCAAGGGTATAAGGATGATGTTATATCTCATGGAAGTTCAAAAAGTCAAAATGTTGATTTTAAAGCTCTTCCTCCACATTTGTTGTTACAGTTGGACAATGCAACAAGTGATAATAAGAATCGCTATCTTTTCATGTTTCTATCACTTTTAGCTGCACTTGGTGTCTTCATCACTATTGAGGTTGGGTTCTTGCCTATGGGGCACACCCATGAAGACATAGATGGAACCTACAGAAGAATGTCTTCCAACCTAAAAAGTAAAGATATTTATTCTTTCCCTGAAATGATGGATACATATTGCACAATTGAAGAAAATAGAGTGTTTCCACCTACACTTATTGACAAGGTCTATGACTTCAAAAGTTTCCTTAATGGATACATCAAGGAGGGAAAAATTGCATTAGTTGGATATCTTAATGTCAAATACTTCCAATTTCTTGTACTCAATGATGTTCCAGTACTAAGGTACAAAGAATCAATTAGAGATATTGAGTGGTCAGAACCAGTTGAGTTATGGAATATAGATGATGAAGGCCGACCTATAATTCCCATAGGGAAGCCATCTTTCTTAGCTTACAAAGAGAATGATGTCTATTTAAAAGAACTAAGGGAAGGGATAACATCATACATAAAAGTGTGGAAAGACACTATTGGGAATGAGGATTCACCAATTGTTACAAAGGAATGGAAAAATAAAGTAGTATATTGGGAAAAAGTTCTTGATACATTAGATGGAATCTATAATGATCATAGAATAATAGATGGAAGTGATTCATCTTCTGAGGATTTATGGCCCAAGACAAGGCACATTGTTGATGTTGATCGTAATGCACTCCAAGTAATCTCAAGTATTATGGATGGAGATTTTGATAATGTGATAGATGAACCAATATATGTTGGACCCAAATGCAACAAGCCAAAACCAACTTTCAATCCGATGATTGATGTTGAGAAAGGAAATATTTTGCTAGTTAGATCAGGAAATGAGGATGCAAGAGAGATGATTTGGATGGCAAAATCCATCTCAGATATCTCTAGGGATAATGAAAGTGAGAATCTTCATGTAAAGGTTGACTGGTGGAAGCCTATGTGAGGGAAATGGAAAGTTTTTAGAGCAATATTGGGTACCAAATCTTGATGACACAGAACTTGGCTCTATTCCAATTAATACCGTATTGTGGGCATGGGTGCCAAAGAAATAACATTGCAAGAAGACCAAGATAAATAAATATGGTGTAGAAGCCATTCTTGATCTACTTGAGCGAATATCTTAAGAGTAGGTTTATATGATTCATGAATGCAATTTTTTTTGAAGGATCTATTAATATACATTGAGACACACTTTTCCATATTTGTTGTATATCAAATATTCTCTTCATATTCTTTTTGGAGGAGTTTTATATTATTTAATATTTCAATGTAATCATGTGTTATACAAATTACATGACAATGCCATAAAATATTTAAGTTTTTAGAGCTTTATTTGACCAACATGACTTCTCACCATATCAAATATGCATAATCAAATTGAATAATGCACTTAAAAACATCTTCTAAACTTGGTCTATTAAAAAGACAATTGAGTACTTAATTAGTATTCTATTTAATATAAACCATTTAAAAACTTAATTAATAAATGCTAGACACTTGATATAATGTTTGAGGTGAGCTTTCCTTAATTTTCCTTATTATAATTGATATAAATCAAGTTCACTATTTTGTTGCACTCTAATTTATAAAAAAATATTTTGATCATTGAACAACACAACTAGAATTATAAAATATTTCCTCTTATAGATTTTGAAGTGGTGCCAACATTGTACTAGTATAATTAATTTGTACTCAATGTAGGAAAAGTAGTTAGTGCCAATTTAAAATTGTCAATAATAGTAAGAAAAACAATAATAGTATATTGTTAAATAACTTTATAGGTATGTTTTTTTTTTTTTTTGGTTCGCAAAATATATTATTCACGAGTCAAATTTAATACATAAATATAAATGTTAATGATAATAGAAATAATGTAAGGAATCTAAGTTTTAGATGAATGTTAATATGTTCTTTTCAATATAATATCCTTAAACACTACAAGAATAAAAACTAAACATTTGTAATAAATATCTTAGTCAATTTTCTCTCTTTCCTTTTGTATTTGAAAATAATCAAATTGTACTACTTCATTACTATTCTAATTCACGATTGATTTTGATCATTAAAATGATTAGTAATTGAGACGAGAGGCTCATTTTACAACCCAATATGGGGGGAAAAATAAAAATTATGTTCTAAATAGAAAAAAAAATGAATATTTTGTGATGTAATTAGAAGTATATAAAATGTGTGAATTAGATGTTTAAATCTTATACTTTTCAAAAATATTTCAGCTAGAGACACACAGAAACTATTTGAAGATTTATGTTAAATAATTTATGTCAATATCAACTTCATATATATCTATATATAAGAAAAGAGTTTTTTGTGGTTAAAATTTTTATTTGGTCGTATATATACTCTATTTAGCATTCAAAAATACAATTTCAACAATGAAAATAACACATTGTATCTTTCACTCAAAATGTTTGCACGTGAAGAAATTTGATCCCTACATCTGCACTTAAAATGGATCTATGATGGTATATATTGGACACATTACTATGATCATTTGTCATTAAATAAATTTATACTTAATATATATCTTGCATATTAATCTATTATTCATTAAGTAAGCCTCAAGTTTTTAACATAAAAGTAAAAATAATAAATAAAAATAAATTATGCTACTACTCACATTCAACATTTATTTTGATCCTAAAAAAATATTTTCTCCTCAACTCTAAAATGGTGCAAACTTCCTACAATAGTATGTAATGTTAATATTGATAATGATGATTATCATCCACTAAGACCAAATATGGTATATAAGAAAGTAAAAAGATATTACTAAATGTTATTTCGAATTTTATTGTTATGTTCAAAAAACATTAAAAGAAGTGTTTCAAGATCATCATAATTTTGTTTAGTTAAACAATCCAGAAGGTTGGTAGGGTCACAAATATTTGGAAATTTAATTCCAATATGAGTATAAATTGGATGATCTATGACAGTTCTTAAATCTTCAACCATATTACTAGTGTTGCAAAGGTGATAGCCTTTTTATTGTGCTAACACTCTTTCAGTAATAATCATAACTTAACACATACATGATATTTACTATATATAGGATTATAATTAAATGGGTTAATAATAGTAACATACACATCATTATTTTTATAAAATAACCTTAACAATCTTATCTTTTAATATAAACCATAAAATTATTAAAATAGATAATGTAAGGAATCCACATTAAGATGTGAAAGATTTGCTTTTGCAAGTTTATATAAATTTGTTTTATAAATTTTATCATGATTATTTTTACACAAAAAATGGTGAATATCTACATTAAAATTAGTGAACTAAGTGACTTTCTAATTCCTCATTTTGAAAATATTTAATCTAGTTAAAGTTTTAAATAATAATATATATTGGACACATTACTAAGATCATTTGTCGTTAAATAACTATATTAATCTATTATTCATTAAGAAAGCCTCAATCTACTACTCACATTCAACATTTAATTTGATCCTTTTTTTTTTCTCAACTCTAAAATAATGCAAACTTCCTAAAATAGTATGTAATTATGATGGTGATAATGATGATTATCATCCACTAAGACCAAATATGGTATATGAGAAGGTAAAAAGATATTACTAAAAGTTATTTTGAATTTTATTGTTATGTTCAAAATGCATTAAAATAAGTGTTTCAAGATCATCATAATTTTGTTTAGATAAACATACAAGAAGGTTGGTAGTGTCACAAATATTTTGAAATTTAATTCCAATATGAGTATAAATTGGATGATCTATGAGAGTTTTTAATCTTCAACCATATTACTAGTGATGCAAAGGTGATAGAATTTTAAATTGTGCTAACACTCTTTTGGTAATAATCATAACCTAACACATACATGATATGTACTATATCGGAATATAATTAAATGGGTTAATAATAGTAACATATACCATTATTTTCATAAAATAACCTTAACAAACTTATCTTTTAATATAAACCATACAAAATATTAAAATAGATAATGTAAGGAATCCAAATTAAGATGTGGAAGATTTGCTTTTGCAAGTTTATATAATTTTTTTTTATAAATTTTATCATGATAATTTTACACAAAAAATGGTGAATATCTACATTAAAATTAGTGAACTAAATAACTTTCTAATTCCGCATTTTGAAAAAACTTAATGTAGTTAAAGTTCTAAACAATGATATATATTGGACACATCACTAAGATCATTTGTCATTAAATAACTTTATACTTAATATGTATCTTTCATATTAATCTATTATTCATTAAGCAAGCTTCAATCAACTTTTTTATTAACATAATAGTACAAATAATAAATAAAAATAAATTATGCTACTACTCACATTCAACATTTAATTTGATACTATTTTGTTTTCTCCTCAACTCTAAAATGGTGCAAACTTCCTACAATAATATGTAATTATGATGGTGATAATGATAATTATCATCCACCAAGACCAAAAATGGTATATAAGGAGGTAAAAAGATATTACTAAAAGTTATTTCGAATTTTATTGTTAATATGTTAAAAAAAAATTGAAAGAAGTGTTTCAAGATCATCATAATTTTGTTTAGTTAAACAATCAAGAAGGTCGGTAGTGTCACAAATATTTTGAAATTTAATTCCAATATGAGTATAAACTGGATGATCTATAAGAGTTTTTAATCTTCAACCATATTACCAGTGTTGCAAAGGTGATATACTTTTAAATTGTGTCAAAACTTTCTTAGTAATAATTGTAGCTTAACACATACATGATATTTACTATATCTGATTATAATTAAATGGGTTAATTATAGTAACATACACATCATTATTTTCATAAAATAACCTTAAAAAACTTATCTTTTAATATAAACCATAAAAACTATTAAAATAGATAATGTAAGAAATCCAAGATTAAGATGTGAAAGATTTGCTTTAGCAAGTTTATATAATTTTTTTTATAAACTTTATCATGATAATTTTTACACAAAAAATGGTGAATATATACAGTAAAATTAGTGAACTAAGTGACTTTCTAATTCCTCATTTTGAAAAAACTTAATCTAGTTAAAGCTTTAAATTCTAGATCGACTGAATACTTCCAAATTTAATGAAATATGTGTTAAGTGCTTATCTAGCTTGAACCAAAACATCATTCCTTCCATTAAACCTACAACAATAGTTGAATTTATATGTTACCAGGCATCTCCAAGCTACAACCTAGGAGAGTTTCTTGGAATTCTAACATAATTGGCGCCATTGCCGGGGATGTGAGATTGAAGCTCAGCTTTCTTGGGAGAACGACACAGATCCAGCTTTGATGATAGACAAAGGCTGGACACATTTTTTGTTGTAATCATCTATTTGGTGACTCTACTGGAGGACTAACCTTTTGGCGATTGCACTTCACAGTTCTGGCTCAGTTTGTGAGACACACTCGGAGGAATCCTTAGAAATCACTCGCTGACCCAGTGCCTAACCCTGAGAAGATTGTCAAGCAAAGCAAGATATCACGAAAAGGAGCATCAGGATTAGGTAAGCCTAAACAATCTTATGTATCTCTGTAAGAAAGGCTCGCAATTGAGCATGCACATGTTAAAAATATAGAGCCTAGCATTACCAGTGAAGAAATACTCTCAAAGATTCATAAAGCTCCTTGTTCAATAAGTTCCCCTTTGGATCTCAGTCCAAAGAAAACCTCCCCTATAGTCCATCAATTTCCTTTAGCCCTGTCATCCATTTCTCAGCTCCCTACCTTCCAAACTGCCAGTACACTTCCATTTACCCCCGTCATGCTAGGCCCACAACCACCTACCAAAATGGAAAGAAACATAGCTGCTAGGTATGGGCCCCTGGTCCTGCCTATTCTTTTGAATGCCATGCCAGCAGGAGAATATCAAAAATACATGCCTAAGTTCACTGGTACGGAGGGAGTAACAACTGAAGAACACCTTAAGCCTTTTTATAGTTATGTTGATAACCTAGATATCAGTGAAAATGATTTGTGGATGAGAGTATTTGTCCAAAACCTTGATGGAGAGGCTAGAAAGTGGTTCAGAGCGCTGACCCCTAGGTCTATAGCAGATATTGAAGCATTATATGATGAGTTTTTAAAACATTGGGGAGATAAGAAAGACCAGCTATATTACCATATTGAGTTTGGAAACCTGAAAAGGGAAAATGGAGAGTCATTGTCCGACTTTAATAAAAGATTCAATCATATGTATAGTAAGATACCAGCTGAAATGAAGCCTAACCCCGCCTCTGCCAAACTCACCTATGCCAATGCCTTTGACTATGACTTCTGCCTACTATTAAGAGAGAGCAGACGTGCTTCTCTAGCTGAAATGCAAGATGCAACCTTGGAGGTGGAATCCAATATCATGGCTGCAGAGAAACTCAAAGGACATGATGGTAGAAGGAGGTAGAGAGGTGAGTCATCCTCCTCTTTTTCATCTTCAGAACCCAAAATAGACAAAATGACTAAAATGATAGAGTCATTGGCTGCTGAAATATCCAAACTGAAGGTTGAACAGAGTTCTGGGAAAGCAAGGCTTCCTAATACATTTGCTCCTAGGAATCCAAATCCATTCAAAAGAGAAGATGAACAATTGTAGATCATTCAGAGGGGCAAAGAGGCCAGTGAAAAAAAAGGGTTAAGACTCCTTTCCAGAACATAGTCATGGAGGAAGAGCAGTTTGATGAAGAGGATGCGATTCACTGTATGGAAGACAAAGGCAATGTTGCCGTTTTGATATTAGCTACCTATGAGGAGTCATTACTCAGGGACCAGACTAGTCAAGAGTGGGATAGAGAAGTTGTTCTACAGACTGAATACCAACAAAGGTATAACTTGAGGTCAAGAACGAGTAATGTCAAGGAAAATCCTGCTCAAAGTATTGTTGTCCCCATAGAGTAGCAGACCAGCAAACACAAGCGACTGACAGCTGATCCCATCGTCCTAAAAACACCAGCTCAAGAGGTAAGAGGCCCTGATAAGTCCCCTTCCCCTTTTAGTTTTGAATCAGAAGTTCAGAAGTTAAAAATATTTCTACCTATGATAGAACTTGTAAAGAGTGAGGTCTTTAAGACGCCCATCCTTGATTCCCTTGATCTGAAAGCCACACAAGAATCCAATGACTATGTGAATTTACAAGATGATAAACATGCAATTTTGCTTAGCCCAATGATTGAACCCGCTGATGATAATTCCCCATCATTTTATGTCTCCGTGACCATTCATGACAAAACCCTCCACAACTATCAGCTGGACACAAGTGCCAACCATAATCTGATGCCCAAATCTGTCATGGAAGAGTTAGGCCTTGATATTACCTGGCCTTATCATGACTTGTTCTCCTTTGATTCGAGGAAGGTGAAATGTCTGGAGTTAATCAAAGACTTGGCCATCACCCTAACTCAGCTGCCTATTAAAAGCATGATGATGGATTTTTTGGTAGCAGATGTCCCCCCTAAGTTTGGTATGCTACTATCTGGAGGGTGGATTAAGAGGTTGGGTGGGACATTGCAAAATGACTTGTCTTATGCCATTGTCCCAGTTTTTGGAGGAGAAAGCAGAAGACTATATAGGGAAGCCCAGCTGGCCTATATCATTAGTGATGAGAAGAACCCCACTAATCATCCCATTTATGCTATGGACACTGATTTTGGAGCATTGGAGCATGTATTCTCCAAATTGAAGAATCCCATAGGGCCTTGGTGTAGCTCAAGAAACCAGTATGCCAGGCCATGGAAGAAGAAGGGACACAAGCTTGGGATATGTTTTTTGATGCAGCCTGTTCAAAGGAAACTGCAGGAGCAAGAGTGGTGTTGGTGTCTCCAAAACAAGAAAGCACACATCTGTCTTTTAAGCTGACTTTTTAGGTCACCAGTAATATAGCAAAGTATGAGGCTCTGATATTGGGCTTAAATGCTGCCGAAGACATGGGAATTAGAGACATCAAGGTGTTTGGAGATGTTTATCTCGTCATTCAACAAGTGAACAAAATGTTCAAAGCAAGGCACCCAAGGCTAAAAGCATACAAAGATGAGGTATGGAGACTCAAATATGCTTTTAATAGCTTTTGTATCTGATATATTCCTAGAGTAAAAAATCAGCTTGATGATTCCTTTGTTGTGTCTGCAAGCATGTTCATCCCTCCCATGCCCCCTAGATTGTCTTATCAAGTCCAGATAAAATATAGACCATCGTTGCCTAATAATGTACATCACTGGAAAGTCTTTGAGGATGAAGTAAATAGGTTTCTGCAAGTCATTGATGAATTCTCTGAAATGAAAATTGATCAAGAGAATGAAACCTTGGTGGAATGTCCCCAACCCCAGCTAAGGAACAAACTTGGCCAAGATAGCATTGTTCAGTTGCCTAGAAATCATATACCTAAAGGGCTAGTGCCTTTAGAGAAGCTGTTTGACCATAACGATGTGCCTCACAAGGTTTCCCAAAAAGAAAATCAGTCTGTAGTCCATATGCATAACATAGGGAGTCCATATCATCTAAAGTATATAAATCTGTCCACCCATTTGTCTTCTGCCCAAAGTTCTGAGTATTGCACCTTAATGAAGCAATTTGCTGATGTCTTTGCCTGGGAATACAGTGACCTTAAAACTTATGACAAAAATATCATCCAGCATAAGATCCCATTGGAGAAAGACACCATTCCGTTTAAGCAAAAACTGAGACCCATAAATCCTTTGCTCCTCCCTCTGATTGAAAAAGAAATCAAGAAGTTGTTCGCTGCCAAAATCATAGTTCCTCTAAGGTATTCGAAGTGGATAGCCAACTTGGTAGTGGTGAGGAAGAAAAGTGGAGAAATCAGGCTGTGTGTTGATTTCAGGAACTTGAACAAATGTTCCAAAAAAGACAACTACCCCCTACTGAAGATGGAGCATTTGCTACAAAAGGTCTCAGAAGCCAAAGTTATGTCTTTCCTGGATGGATTTTTAGGGTATAACCAAGTTGTTGTTCATCCAGATGACCAAGAAAATACTACTTTCACCACTCCTTGGGGCACTTTTATGTACTCCAAGATTCCTTTTGGACTGATGAATGTTGGGGCAACCTTTCAAAGAGCCATGGATATAGCATTTGTAGGAGAGAAGGATAAGTTTGTCCTTGTCTACCTGGATGATATAACAGTATACTCCAACAACCATCGAGAGCATTTGCAGCATTTGAAGAAAGTGTTTCTGAAGTGTAGAAGGTTTGGGATATTAGTGAATCCTAGGAAGTCACAGTTTGCTTCAGAAGAAGGCAAGCTTCTAGGACACATTGTTTCTGTTGCAGGTGTCAAGATTGACCCAGAGGGAGTGAAAGTGATACACACCTTGTCTGTCCCAAGATCAGAAAAGGACATCCAATCCTTTCTGGGCAAAATAAATTTTGTAAGGAGGTTCATTCCTAATTTTGTAGAATTGGTAAAGCACATCACCTCTATGTTGAAAAAGGGATCAAAGATCAAATGAATTGATGTAACAAGAAGATCTTTTGAAGCCATAAAAAGGGCTATTATGGAAGCTCCCACTTTGTTCAACCCACACTATAGTAAGGAGTTCCATATATTCTCCTTTGCTTCCTGTGACACCCTTGCAACAGTCTTATTGTAGAAAGATGATGAGGGTTCAGAGAATCCAGTGGAATTCTTCAACAAAACATTAAGGGATGTTGAACTAAGGTATGAAATGTGTGGAGTACTGAAGAAAGTATGTTTTATTGATTATTTTGTCATCTTTTCTTTAAAAACTCATAACCCTTTTACATAATGAACTAGGGAAATAATAAGAAAATATGGCGAAATCTATGAGATTTATATGTAACATAAGGTAACTAATAATCACCATTTTCTTATGTAGGAAAAGGGAAAAACGAAAGAGTGTCATTCCAAAGAAAAAGACAGGGCCAAGTTAACTGCTGTCCCTTTGGCGGGGAACCATATGCAAACAAGGTGATAAAAATTAAAACATATCAGCCAAGGAAAGGAAAAGGAGATATCGACTCGGCACAAGAAAACAAATGAATAACTGGGAATTAACAGTTTGGCGAATCCCTCAGGATCCTTTGATCCTGAGGGATCGCTGCCTTAACTATTTTTGCATCCTTGATATCTCTGCTTTAGCTGTTATAAAAAGGGGCAGCACTGCTAGCCCGAGGGACGATCCGCTATTATTTTACTCTTATGTAATTTCCCTTTGTATTTAAAACTTTGATCATTGACTCTCATTGAGAAGTGATCCACTATAACTTTGTTTGGATGCTTTAATATAAATCTAGTTTCTGTTCCATCTTTGATCCTGGAATAATCTCAAGCGGTGTATCCCTAGAGGCTAAGGGCCTGGCCCTGGTGGAACACTTGCTCTTGTACCATTATCTTTAATTCGTGTGTGGTTTTTATTATCAGATTTGATCGGTAATCTGGTGTGTTTCGTTATTTTATATTACAGCTCTGTTATATTTACAAAATCGTTCTTTGTAACAGGAATGTCGTATTGTTCATTCTGACTTCATAACACATTGCTATTCCTTTAAATTATTGATTTAAGATTACTCTTCTTTACAGAATGCTATTTCTGTTCAATTACAGAGTAACCAGGTTGTAGTATTCATAAATTAGTATTATTGTATTCATTTATAGATTACATTTAATTTCGATTGTTGATTCAACTGATATTGCTATTCCATTACAAATTACAATTATTATTCTTTATAACTAAGATTGATATTTGTACTACCAAAATCAGATTACTGTTTTTCTCAATACTAAGGTGTGCCGTGTGTGTTATTTATCTTAGTTTATTGTGCATTTACATTTGGTTCCAAGTGTTGTTCTATATTTCATTACTAATCAGTTGCCATTCTATTTCCGTGTGTTGTCCGATTTATCCCAAGAGTAAGGATTGCTCTCTGATTTCTGTAGGATACGATTGCTGCCTTTATTTCCTTAGAGTAAGGTTTCACTGTTTATCCAGACTAGTTGCTGTTCCATTTCCTAGTCGTTGTTTCAATTATAGTTAGTGTTCCATTTCCTGTTATTTGCATTGCCATTGCGTTGAACGATCTGAAACTGTAGTGAGCATTGACATTCATTGTCTAGTTCCTAGGTTGATGATCTATTCCTTGATTGTCTTTAGTCACATCAGTTTACAGAGGGATGAGTTATTGTTACTGTACCCTTGAATGATAATTTACTTAGTCCTCTAAATGCATGATTTAAGTCTTAAAGTTCTTTACTGTAAGTAGATCTCATTTCAAGCATCCGTTTACTCTTGTATTTTCTGGAGCACTATACTACTAGCATTACTCTGACAAATGACCGCCTCAAACTGAGTACATGCTTTGAGGTAACAAATCGTTCCTAGATTGATATGTTAATGTGAGGTAAATAGAGGTGAAAAATGCCCTTTTTATGGTTCGACATTTTGGCACCATTGTCGAGGAAGAGTGTAGCCATTTGTTTCTTTTCCAGAGTAGTGTAAGAACCTGTTAGGAAAGAACTAGGTTTTAAAAACGAAAGGTAAGAACCTGTGTGTGGAGTATGTAATAGTCCTGCTCCCCTGCTCACCTTCCTATAGATTTGTTGCTATTTTTTTTTGGTAGAACTTATCAGTTGATTTGAGTGCATGACTAAGTAGAAAAAGCCTTAAAAGAATCCCAAACCTCTACCCAAGCCCGATAAAGCTAAGGGGCTGGTGACCCTTGGCCGATCGACCTCTATAGATGAAATCCTTAAAAGAGCAGAATCTTAGCCTTCAGTAGGACCTAGAAAAGTTGCTTCTAGACAGCCTACTAGTTCCCTTCAGGCAACATGATCACCATATGTAGCCTTTGCTAAGGTGCATAGTGAAACCGAAGAGCAATATTTTCAAGAAATTGAAAATTCTAGCCCAAAATCATTGCAAGAAGGGAACCTTAGCAATATTTGTGAAGGAAGAGGAGAAACAAGAGAAACTGAAGAAGAAAAAATCTCCTCTTAGGGTAATATAGCCATTAAGCAGCCCAGATAAGGGAAGTGCTGCAAAAATCATTTATAACAAAGTTGAAGAAATTCAAGAACCTGAACCCTCCCAGACATTAGACACTCTCATCATCCCAGATAAAGGAAGTGTTGTTAAGGCCATTCCCGTTAGAGCCATTCCCCCTTGACAACCTAGGAATACCCTCTTAGACATCCCAGAAGGTTATTAGCATATATTTGACCAAATGACCCAGAACCAGCCAAACACCCAAACCACTACACTGCAATACCCCATTGTGGATACTACAGCTAATGCGCTTATGAAAGAAATTCCTCTCCAGCATATCCCTACATTCCATGGCCTTAGATCAGAAGATCTAGGTGCATTTTTATTCGAATTTGATGTGCTGTGTAGAGAATATGACTATACCACCAACCCCTAGAAACTGAAATTATTTCCCTCCACATTAAAATGGGCCGTTCTAAGATGGTTTATGGGATTAGGTGGTGGTGTTATAAATAACTGGGACTAAATGAAAGAGTATTTTCTAAAAAAATATCAGGACTATTGCAGGTCTAGAGAGCTAAAAGATGAAATATTTTAGATGGTAGCTAGACCAAATGAAACATTAGAATAATATGTAGAGCGTTTCTAGTACATTCTTCAAATGTCTCCTTATGCATCATTACCCTTGCCTAATAATGTATTAAAAACAGCATTAATTAGGGGAATGAAGGAACAATGGATTGAAACACTAAACATTATGGGGAAAGGAGATATTTATCAGGAAAATTTTACTGACATTATTGATTTATGTATCAGGAGCTCGAGAGGCAGCACAAGACTAAAACCAGCAGAACATGATCGATTTACAAGAGATAACAAAACTTTGGTAGAAGGAGTAACTCGTGCAGAAATTGGAAATTTATTAGAAAATTTTAAAACTGACATATTGGGGACACTGACAACACAACTTGATATTGTGCAGGCCAAACAAGAGCAAGCAGAAGAAAAACAAAATTTGGCAATCTTCCGTCCCAGATGCAGAAAGAAACACAACCATAAGGAGTGTCCATTAGATGCAGTCGAAGTTTGCACCATTTGTACAAAAGACCACTCCATAGAGAGCTGCCCCTCACTTCCTGGATTGAAAGAAGTATACAAGGAAGCAGAAGAAGAGCCAGAATCAGTGTATCTACTTAATCAGCGCCGTCAATGGAAGCCGCGAAAATCAAGTATATTTTCAGACCCAGCTTCTTCTTTTCAGCTCACAATATCATGCTCAACAATATAATACAATGTGGCAAAATAAACCTCCCTTCCCGAATTGGTCACAACAATAATTTCCTTCATCGTCTCCATGGCCGAATCAAGCAAGCCAACCCAATTGGCCAAATTTTCCCTATACCCCACCATATTTGCAAAACAATGCATATCCAACACAATGGGCTCCTCCTACTTCACAGATTCAAGCCTGGTAGACAAACTAGGAAAGACCGATGAATTAGCCAGTAGGAACCATCCCGCTCCCTCAACCTACACTGCCAGCATTACAAAAAAAACCCCAACCTAACTCCAGAACGCAACTCCTAGCCCAACCCAACCTGAATCCAAATAATAGACTGCTCTGATCCATTCAAATAATTGAGACACCAGAGATAGAAACTGATCTAAGGGAGTGTAATGATCTTCAATTAAGATCTGGGCGTATCATTGAAATAGAGGGAGATAAAACAGATCAAGTTGAAAATCAATTACCTATGGAACAACCGCCACAAGAAGAGGAAGTGACCAGACAACAAATTCATAATCCAACAACCACATCCTCTCCTCCTTTCCCAGAATGCCTAATTATATCGCGACCTATACAATACTCTGATTTTGACATTCTAGGAGAACTACAAAACTTGTACATAAAAATCCCACTCCTCCAAGCCATTCAAGACATTCAGATATATCCAAATACTATCAAGGAGCTATGTATAAATAAACCAAGGAGGAAAATAACAAGTAACCCAAAAGTCTAAGTAGTTGGCACTCTATCTGACTTATTATCAGGGAAAGAAACACCCGTTAAATACGAAGACCCAGGAAATCCAATAGTAACTATACAAATCAATGGAAAAACCTTCTCAAATGCCTTAGTTGATCTAGGAGCTGCAATTAATATCTTAATAACCACCACTTGCAAAAAACTGGGCATTACATCAGTCGAACCGACCTCCACTTTATTAGAATTGGCTGACCGATCTGTGGTTCGGCCAGAAGGCACACTACATGATGTCATGGTATCCGTTGACTCCTGGGAGTATCCGACTGATTTTTTGATAATAACCCCAAAAACCAACTTGATGGACCTCCATTGTTCTTAGGCAGACCTTGGCTTGCAACTGCCGATGCTTATATTGGCTACCGACAAGGCAGTATGACCATAGCTAGGGGGGCAAATATCAAGAATCTAGCTTTATATCCCTCAGCGCAGTCAAGTGTCACAATAATAAAAACTAACAAGCATCTTGTATCATACCTTATTGAAAAAATTAGATCTCCATTAACCATAGAAGAGGCCCTCGATTTCAAAGACCAAACACAAGATGATGCCATTAACAATTTTATCAGCCAAACTGAAACCAGATCCCACATACAATGTCACATGATAGAAGCAACATTTGATAATGAATTAGAAGAATATCCTCTTAAAGATACACACGATCAAACAATACCTACTACCTCTGTCTCAAATAGTAAAATTATAGAAATTGATCTAGGAAAGACTTTAAACATTAATGCCAACCTGACTCCTGAACAAGAAGAGAAGCTCATCCAACTACTGAGGAAATACAAAGAAGCATTTGCATGGAACTATCCTGATATGAAAGGAATTGATCCCCAGTTATGTACACACCACATTTACATAGAAAAAAATGTGAGACCTGTTCGCCAACCACAAAGGAGACTTAATCCTCACCTAGAAGACATTGTAAAAGCTGAACTTCAAAAACTTTTAGATGTGAACTTCATCTACCCTATCTACGATAGTAAATGGGTCTCTCCACTTGTCGTGGTACCAAAGAAGAATGGAAAGTCGAGGATTTGTGTAGATTATAGAGAGCTAAATAAAGCAACACAACAAGACCACTTTCCCCTTCCATTCATTGACCAAGTATTAGACACTCTGGTAGGAAATAAATTCTTTTCTTTCTTAGATGGCTTCAGTGGATACAATCAGATTCAGATTGCCCCTGAAGACACAAAACCACTTTTACTTGTCCGTGGGGAACATTTGCCTACAGAGTTCTAGCTTTTGGTTTATGCAATGCTCCTGCCACATTTCAAAGGGCTATGCTCAGCATCTTTTCAGACTTAATAAATGAAGGACTCGAAGTATACATGGATGATTTTACACCATATGGAGACGATTTTGACCCAGCATTAGACACACTGGAAAAAGTTCTCCAGCGTTGCATTTCCACTAGGCTCTGTTTGAGCCATGAAAAATGTTATATGATGATGAATGAAGGATTTATTCTAGTCCATTATATCTCAGCAGCTGGCATACAGGTAGACCCAGCCAAAATTCAAATAATTTTACTAATTTCCACTCCCACCACTCAAACAGAGGTACATAGTTTTCTTGGATTTTCTAGATATTATAGAACATTTATAGAACATTTTTCGCATATTGCTGTGCCTCTATATGCATTGACAGGTAATGTTGAATTTCTTTGGACAGAAAAATGTGACCGTGCTTTTTAGGATCTGAAGAAGCTTGTGTCCACAGCCCCAGTCTTTCGAGGACCAAATTAGGACGTGCCATTCCAAATTCCATCAGATGCCTCAGATACAGCTATTGGAGCATTCCTTGGGCAAGAAGAATATAAAAAACCATATGCAATTTATTATATTAGCAAGAATTTATCTCCTGCTGAATTGAATTATACCATTACTGAAAAGGAATTTCTAGCTGTAATACATGCTGTCAATAAGTTCAAGCATTACATTACTGTATATCATGTTATCTTGTATACAAATCACTCTGCCATAAAATATTTAGCAAATAAAATAATCACAAATGGTAGAATAATTAGATGGATGATTTTATTGCAGAAATTTGATATTACAATCAAGGACAGACCTGGAAAAGAAAATCCTGTAGATGACTTTCTCTCGCGAATTCCAAAACCAGTGGATGCAGCAGCAGTTGAAGATCAATTTCCAGATGAGCATTTGTTTGCTGTCACTGTTAAAACACCCTGGTATGCTGATGCTGCGAATTACTTAGTAGTAGGTAAATTACCAAAACATCTGACCCCCAATGAACGAAAATAGATCGTCCAACGAAGTGCTCGATTTTCTTGGATTCGGGGCTATTTGTTCCATACAGGGACAGATATGCACATCAGGATATGTGTCCGCGAGGATGAAATTTTTGATAGTTTGAAAGCTTGTCACGACAAACCATGTGGCGGACACTTTGCCGATCGGAGAACTAGACATAAGGTGCTACAAACAGGGTATTATTGGCCCACGATCTTCAAATATGCAAAGGAGTTCATTCAAGCTTGTGACAGTTGCCAAAGAACATGATGCCTTGGTCAATCTGACGAAATGCCCCTGAATCCACAGCTGGTTATTAAACCATTCGAGCGATGGGCACTCAATTTCGTTGGTCCAATTAACCCATCCTCGAACTGGAAAACATATATTCTGGTAGCAACAGAATATGTCACCAAATGGGTTGAAGTAGAGGCATTGCCGAGAGCTACAGAGGATTTTGTCATACAGTTCCTATTCCATATATTTGTGCAATATGGGCTTCCACGAGATATAATTACAGATGGTTGACCACAGTTTGCTGGTAACAAGATTGTTGCAACACTAAAAAACTATCATATCCATCATAAAATTACTACTCCATACCACCCACAGGAAAACGATCAAGTAGAAAGCAGCAATAAAATAATAGAAGCAATCTTGACAAAAACCATTGCGTCACATAGATGCGATTGGGCTCCAAGATTACTAGAAGCCTTGTGGGCTTACAGAACAACATGGAGAGGCACTACTGGCAATTCACCATAACAATTGGTATTTGGAAAGGAACCCATTTTTCCCATAGAATTTGAAATCCAAACATTGCGAACAACACAAGAAGTTGGTATAGATCTAAACGAGGCACAGATTAATAGATTACAACAGATCAATGAGCTAGATGAGATCAGGCTCTCTGCCCTTCAACATACTGCATTAATCCAACAGCAGCGAGATAAATCGCATGATTCTCTCATTAAAAAGATAGTCTTCCGCGAAGGAGATTGGGTGCTCTTATACGATTCCAAGTTTCAGGATTTTCGCGGGAAGCTTCAGACTCGTTGGCTGGGGCCATACGAAATCCAAAAGGTACATGATAATGGCGCCCTTATCCTAATCACCATTGACGGATCTGGACATACCTTCAAGGTAAACGGCCACTGAGTTTGACTATACTGTAAACCACTTACTCGGGAATCCTTTTACCAGCAACTCCGCGAAGATTCCAACATGCAAATTTTAGTGGAAGACGAGAAATCGTCCTCACCTCTGCTTCATTAAAGCGATTTAACGGTTTTTACATTTTGTAAATAATTATTTTTCTTTGTTAGCATAAATTATTCTTTGTACATATTTTTTTTTCACTTTGCTATTCCTTTTCGAAGAATCAACAATTCTATTGTTCTTGTTGTTCCTTTTAGAAGGAACAACAACTTCACTATCTTGCTGATTCCTTTCTTTTAGCTTGTATTTTCTGTTGTTCCTGTTTCAAAAAAAGGGACAAAACTGTTGTTTTTGTTGTTTCTTTTCCAAAGGAACAACATTTGTGTGCACTTTTGTTTTTCTGTTGTTCCTTTTCAAAAGGAACAACACTTTCGTTTTGTTGTTCCTCTTTCAAAAGAACAACACTTTTTGTATTAGTTGCTTCTTTTTCACTTTGTTGTTCCCTTTCCAAATGAACAACACTTTTGGTCTTTGTTGTTCCTTTTCCAAAGGAACAACACTTTTGTGTTTCTTGCTGTTCCTTTTCCAAAGGAACGACACTTTCGTTTCTTGTTGTTCCTTCTCCAAAGGAACGACACTTGCGTTTCTTGTTCTTCCTTTTCCAAAGGAACGACACTTGCATTTTTGCTGTTCCTTTTCCAAAGGAATGACACTTGCGTTTTTTGCTGTTACTTTTCCAAAGGAACGACACTTGCATTTCTCGTTGTTCCTTTTCCAAAGGAACAACACTCCTAGTTTTTTCTGTTCCTTTTCCAAGGGAACGACACTTGTGTTTTTTGTTGTTCCTTTTCCAAAGGAACAACACTTTTGGTTTTTGCTATTTCTTTTCCAAAGGAACATCGCTTGCATTTTTTTGTTGTTCCTTCTCGAAAGGAACAACAATTGTACTTTTTGCTCTTTCTTCTTGAAATAACAACATTCTCGTATTCCTTTTATTGATGCTTGTTCTCCTTGTTGTTCCAATTAAAGGACAATTGTCATTCTTCTCAATATATGATAATTTCGAGTCTTTTTGGAGCACAGTTATACACTTATGCAATGGATACAAAACTAGAGCATACTGAAATCAGTAAATCATATGAAAATCGCTATTTTTACAGGAAATTGCTTTGAATTGATAAGAGGAAAGAGGAAAGGACACAATTATCCATCACTTTTGCTGTCATTATCCTACTAATACTGATATGATTGCTTATCTTTATCATGGTGGTTCTTTTTTAAAAAATTCCCATAATCTTCTTTCATCATTATTAAGGAATAAGAACAAGGGGTATATTTTTCTATTGAGATGTTAAGACTTCTTCCACCATTCCTACTCTTAAGGAGTGCTGAACCACCCTTTGTGTATACATAGGAAAGTAATTTATAAAAAGAAAAAAGAAAGAAAAGAATGATTATATAACTTATGGGTTGTCAAATGCAGGATAGGGGGTCTCATCAAGAGCCAGCCTACCATGATCATAAGGAAGAAAGTGAAGTGGCATTCTCACTATGGACACCACACCAGGGATATGATCCAAGAGGCACATTAGAAAAAATAAAGAGTCCTTGGAACAGGAGGTCTCATCATCAGCCGGCTTGCCCACCTTTCACTCCTTCTTGGTGAATGGCATTATGGTTTAACCGGTTATCAAGCCAGCATAATGGCCTCCATTTTGACATTGTACAACACTTCCTAAGTATACACAAAAGATCATGGTTCCATGGGTGAAACAAACAACTCTGTCAGGGTTATGGACACCTGTCGGCAACAGAGCTCTGTTAATGGTATCGAAATCACATTCCTTATACACCAATAGTAATCATTAACACCCTTCTTTGTCTTATACCTTTGTAATATGTCACATGAGATTATGTATATCATTTCCCCAAACCATTAAACACATGAAAATCTACTACAACCAATCATGACGAAAAAATTTGATAATGACCGCATCGGACTTTTGTGCACGCCAGCTGTCCTATCCTCCCAGCCTCGCATCATATCATAACATTCTCTTATTTGTTAAGCGATCCCTATACACCTCGATTTCAACAATATGCTCCCTTTGTAAAACATGGAATTTCGGCATACGCTGTTCCTTTATGACTTTGTACTATGGCAAGTCAGCACGTTGCTCCCTCATTTGACGACCGAGGACGTCCTATCACATTGCAAGGGGGAGGTGACCTCATAATTTATTGGTATACGTGTCAGGTTGTTATTCGGAAAACTGTTTACATGGAAATAGCAAGGCTCAACGGTATATTGTTTTTCAATCTACGTGGCTTGTTGTTCCTAAGCTATTTCTGTATTATGCTCTGTAGCAATTAGTAAGTAACCCAGGATTTGAGCGAGTCCTATTGTTTCATTATTTCCTCTGTATTTCTAACAGTTTGAACAGCCTGCTGTTGCATTGCCGTCTCTACGTTTTTACAGTGAGCTAAAGCATGGGAGGAAGATCAATTCGGAGAGAACCTCAGGTATTGACAGTTTCTGATGCTGCACATGAAATCTTGGCAAGGGCAGGGTGGCTAGTTTATCTTAATAGTTTACAGGATCCCAACGAGATCGTAGCAATAGAATTCTTGCAGAACTTGCAAGAATATCACTCCATAGTAAGGGGGAGACACATAGCAGTCACCGATGACATAATTGCAGAGGTCTCGGGACTGCCAGCCACTGGACTTGTGTGGACTCTAAAGAAGGAGAGACTGCGAAAGATCATGAAGATCTTCCAAGATGAAGGCTAGAACCTGACAGTCAGAGGAAAGGGAGTCCTACCAGCAGCATTGAGTGAACTGTGGGCAGAATTGGTAAAGATAATCCAGAGCTACATCACCTGTGAAGGCAGGAAAGACGTGGTAAGACCACGAAACCTTAAACTCTTAGCTGTATTAAAAGAGAAATGCTCTGTGAACTTACCTACATTTTTAAATTCATTATTTCATGATGTCGCCCGAAGTATGAGGAAATCACAACATGTAGAATCGGTAGTAAGTCACCATGGGCTGATACGACTAATAGTTAGCCACAGTCTTGCTTAGCAATAGAGCAGTTGGGAAGAGCTAATTTCCATGATAGAAGGGGGACTGACTATGCCGGCCCCAAAACGTAGGCATGTTACCAGTACACCAGATAGACCATTGAAACAGAGGAAATCAGTTAGATTGGCATGGATTAGAGGGAGGCTGGAAAATTCCCAAGGGGATACTAGCCAATTAGTGGAGATAGACAATTCAGGGGATGAGAAACCCCCGCAATTGGGAGGAGAAGAGAATGAGAAAGGATTGGAAGGAAATGAGGAAGGAGAAACGGAGGAAGAGGCCGAGCAGCCTGGGCAAGAGGAGGTAGAAACAGAGCAACACAAAGATAGTTCATTGCAAAATCCATTGCAAGAGGATGAGTTGGCAAAAATTCTAGCCAATATGGGTGAATATGCCCAACCTATCAGCCTGCTAGGCCTCCATTGAGGAAGAACCAAAAGAGCATTCTACTCAGGACAAGAATGCACCCGAAGAATTACGCAAACAGGGAAGTAGAAGAATAGAATCATCCTGTTCATGATGAAGGTATGACAGGAGAAAAAAGTGATACAGAGGAGGAACAATCTATTCCCAGCCAGACCACACCGGAAGAATTCCAGGAAGAAGAAGGGGTGGAAAAAGAAGTCACCCAGGAAATAACAGAGCCAGCTAGGGTTTTTACTCCGGAGCAACCTGAAAAAAAACAACGAAGGAGCACCCCAAGAAGAAAACCAGGGAATTGGCCAAGGAGATAGTCCAAGCCTGCCTAAATAGACAATTGTTCTTTCCAAGGAAACAAAAGAAATTAGAAGACTATGAAAAGAATAGCAAATATTGCTAAATGTGATAGCACGACTTCGACAACAAATCAAGGTTTTGAAAATGAGAAAGAGAACAAAAAGGACTGCGGGGGTAAGACATGCCACCACTCTGGTGAGACCCCCCAAGAAAAAGGTTCGGAGGACCCACGTCCAGCCTGCTGTTCAAAACCCTGACGAAGAACAGTCTGCTATTAAAAACACTGTTGAAGAACAGTCTGCCATTCAAAACCCTGTTGAAGTACAAACTACCGTTCAAAGGCAAAAGGAACAACATTCAACTGTTGCCCATGTTGAAGTGCAAACAAATGATATATCAGCCTGTGACAAAGAAGTTCAGACAGAGGCATAGTCCTCTGAGGGAATGCAGACTATAAACACGAGGCGACACAATAAGAAGATTCAAGTAAATCTTCCACTCGCCACTACTACGTGGGATAGTGATCTGAGGATAGTAACCCTACGAGAGGGTTTGATGCAAGCTCAGCAAGCAGTAGAAAAACTCACAGAACAAACGATTTCTCGAGAAAGGTATGAAGAATTACAACAACAGCTAAGGAATATCAATCTATCCGAAAGCCAGGATTTTGAAGGATGGAAAAAGGAAGAAGAGAAAGTCACAAAGGTAACTCATAGGTAAGATGTAGTTATCAAGCAGATGGATACCTTATGCTCTTTGTACACTGACGTCCTAGCATGTAGAACCCCTGCTAAGAATTATGCCTTGTTTTTAATGGAATGATATTTGCAACTGAAAATTAAGGCTGTCAAAGCAGGAGCCCCTATACAAATTAATATTATTGATGATTTTATAAATTGTTGTAAGCACTATGGAGTAAAGGTTCAAAGACTACTGTGTGAATTTTATCTACACAACCTTGTGTTAGATCAAGAGACAGAGCAGAACCCCGACCCTTTCATTGGGGATATCCAACTACAGGCATTTGTTTCATTTGGGTTTAATCAAATCAAATGGCTTAAAGCCTATAATTCCTTCCAAAGACAAGAAAACAGATTAGAATTATGGGTAAGATCTGAGCCTAGAGATCCATTACAGTTATGGAATAAACATAGGAGTCTCATGAGGACTCCAGGTGTGATTGAAGCATTAGGACCCATTCATACAACAATCAATCGGCAAGGGATAGAATACTTCTTTACCATTAAGGACCTTGCAATTGCAGCTGCTAAATTTCAATACTAGACCTCTAATCTGAATATCCAACTCACAGAACCATTTAATTATGAAAACTTTAAGTTAGTCACTCATCGCTTGAGCCTCTATGGTGAACGTATCTTGAGGGCAGGGCCATCTTGGTTAGGATATAGGTTCAGGAGTCCGATTATTTGGCACCCTGCACCTGGGTACCAAGCCCTGTATGAGATTCCTGAGGGCCAGACAGGCCATCTTTTTTAACACCTAGTTAGGCATCATGGCTGTAGACCACCACATGAGATCATGTCTCCAGCCTACTCTCTCACTACCTTACATGTCAACTACAATGTTTTCATGAGGGCATGAAAAAGAGTAATCAGGGGGGGTGTGTCGAGCACTGAAGAAGGTATGTTTTATTGATTATTTTGTCATCTTTTCTTTAAAAACTCATAATCCTTTTACATCATGAACTAGGGAAATAATAATAAAATATGGAAAAATCTATGAGATTTATATGCAACGCAAGATAACTAATAATAACCATTTTCTTATGCAGGAAAAGGGAAAAATGAAAGAGTGTCATTCCGAAGAAAAAGACAGGGCCAAGTTAACTGCTGTCCCTTTGGCAGAGAACCATATGCAAACAAGGCGATCTAAATTAAAACATATCAGTGAAGGAAAGGAAAAGGAGATATCGACTCGGCGCAAGAAAACAAACGGATAACTGGGAATTAACAGTTTGGCGAATCCCTCAGGATCCTTTGATCCTGAGGGATCGCTGCCTTAACTATTTTTGCATCCTTGATATCTCCACTTTAGCTATTATAAAAAGGGGTAGCACTGCTAGCCCGAGGGACGATCGGCTGTTATTTTACTCTTATGTAATTTCCCTTTGTATTTAAAACTTTGATCATCGACTCTCGTTGAGAAGTGATCCACTGTAACTTTGTTTGGATGCTTTAATATAAATTTGGTTGCTGTTCCATCTTTGATCCTGGAATAATCTCAAGTGGTGTATCCCTAGAGGCTAAGGGCCCGGCCCTGGTGGAACACTTGCTCTTGTACCATTATCTTTAATTCGTGCATGGTTTTTATTATCAGCTTTGATCGGTAATCTGGTGTGTTTTGTTATTTTATATTACAACTCTGTTATATTTACAAAATCATTCTCTATAATAGGAATGTCGTATTGTTCATTCTGACTTCATAACGCATTGTTTTTCCTTTAAATTATTGATGTAACATTATTTTTCTTTACGAAATGCTATTTCTGTTCAATTACAGAGTAACTAGGTTGTAGTATTCATAAATTGGTATTATTGTATTCATTTATAGATTACATTTAATTGCGATTGCTGATTCAACTGATATTGTTGTTCCATTACGAATTACAATCTTTATTCTTTATAAATAAGACTGATATTTGTAGCACCGAAATCAGATTACTGTTTTTCTCAATACTAAGATGTGTCGTGTGTGTTATTTATCTTAGTTTATTGTGCATTTACATTTGGTTCCAAGTGTTGTTCTATATTTCATTACTAGTAAGTTTCCGTTCTATTTCCGTGTGTTGTCTGATTTATCCCTAGAGTAAGGGTTGCTCTTTGATTTCTGTAGGATACAATTGTTGCCTTTAATTCCTTAGAGTAAGGTTTCGTTGTTTATCCAGACTAGTTGTTTTTTCAATTATAGTTGTTGTTCCATTTCCTGTTATTTGCATTTCCATTGCGTTGAACGATCTGAAATTGTAGTGAGCATTGACATTCATTGTCTAGTTCCCAGGTTGATGATCTATTCCTTGATTGTCTTTAGTCACATCAATTTATAGGGGGATGAGTTATTGTTACTGTACCCTTGACTGATAATTTACTTAGTCTTCTAAATGCATGATTTAAGTCTTAAAGTGCTTTACTGTAAGTAGATCTCATTTCAAGCATCCGTTTACTCTTGTATTTTCTTGAGCACTATACTACTAGCATTACTTTGAAAAATGACCGCCTCAAACTAAGTACACACTTTGAGATAACAAATTGTTCTTGTATTGATAAGTTAATGTGAGGTAAATAGAGGTGAAAAAGACCATTTTTATGGTTTGACACCAGACTACAGCAAGGAGTTCCATATCTTCTCCTTTGCTTCCTGTGACACACTTGCAACAGTCTTATTGCAGAAAGATGATGAGGGTTCAGAGCATCTAGTGGAATCCTTCAATAAAACATTAAGGGATGTTGAACTAAGGTATGTTATCATCAAAAAACAGGCTTATGCTCTTATCAAATCTTTAAAAGCTTTCCGAATCTACATCCTGCACTCCAAGGTAATTGCATATGTGCCCTTTACTTTAGTAAAGGATGTCCTAATGCAGCCAGATGTTGATGGAAGAAGGGCTAAATGGATTGCAAATCTTATTGAATTCAACATAGAATTGAAGCCCACCAAGCTTGTTAATGGTCAGGGCCTTGCCAAGCTGATGGCTAAAGAAAAATTCCAGGATGTTGGACATAAATTTCGTGGATACAAACTCAGATGATAGACAGATAGGGGGGGAAATAATTGAATGAGGATACAACCACTCTTTGGTTGAAAATCTGGCCTCTTGTGAATGGTATGATAAAATAGGTCATTTTCTGTTGAATTTGGAAGTCCCTCCAGGCCTTAGTTCAAGCCAAGCTAGAACTATTAAGCTCAGAGCAGCCAAGTTCTGTATTCATGAAAACTTTCTTTATTGGAGGGACCCATCAGGAAGCCTCTTAAGATGTCTGGACAAAGAACAATCTGTGGGGTTCATGCATCAGTTTCATTCCATCATCTTTGAAGGACATCACTATTGGAAAACCATAGCCCACAAGATCCTCAGGGCTGGGTATTATTGGACCACTTTGTTTTCTTATATCTTTTCATTTGTAAAATCTTGTGACAGGTGCCATAGGTTCGAAGGAAAATAACAGTTGAAATCCTTACCATTGAAGCCAATACATGCCAGTGGCCCTTACCAGCAGTGGGGCTTGGACTTCATAGGGGAAATTAATCCACATTCTAGTGGCCAGTACAGATGGATCTTAGTAGCCACTGACTACTTCACTAAATGGATTGAGGCCATCCCTACTAGGAAAGGTGATCACCATGTTGTCATGAAGTTTTTGACAGAAAATATTTTCACCAAGTTTGGCTGTCCACAAAAATTAGTTACAGACAATGCAACAGCTTTCAGGGAAAAAGAGTTGGTGGACATGTGTGACTCAATGGGTATTAAGCTAGTGTGTTCGACCTCATATTACCCTCAAGGTAATGGTCTATTAGAATCATCCAATAAGAGCCTGATAAGGATAATAAAAAAACTACTGGAAGACAACAAAAGGAACTGGGATTCCAAACTAAAGTTTGCATTATGGGCTGACAAGGTGACCAGCAAGAAATCCACAGGGAATTCTCCGTTCAAACTAATATATGGTACTGAAGTTGTATTCCCAATCCAATTGACCCTCCCTGTGGCCAAGTTCTTGCAAGAAGAGCATAATGACGAAAATGACATGGAAAAGAGGATTAGTGACTTGGCTGAAGTGCATCAAATCAGAGATCATTTGATTGAAAAGTCTACAGCACATCAAATGAGAATCAAGGAAGCTTTTGACAAAAGAAGGGAAATCATGGGAAGTTTGATTCTCTGTGGACTGGACCTTTTGTCATTGCTTAGGTCCAAGGGAACAACACTTTTGTGCTACAAAGTATGGAAGGAGAAACAGTTTTTTATTGCCCAGTCAATGGGAGGTTTTTGAAATTTTATGTTAATTAAGGCCTTTAGGCCTCAATGTTGTAAATAGGTTCTTTCTACAAGTTTCAGTGTAGGCTTAATTAGACTCCATGCCCAATGCATTACTAGGAAATATTGTTGATCGTGTTTTTGTATGAAAGGCAGCGGTCTACGGTTCTTGAAACCTCACAAGGAGGCTTTCATCCCCAGAAGGAGCCAGTGTTAGCCTTGCTATGCAGCACTGAATTTCTAAGGTCAGAAGTAAGCATGGTTCGTTTGGTTGTGTCCAAAGGGGGAGGGCTCACATTTGGTCATTTTTCCCTTTCTACCTTCACCCCGTTCCCCTCTAAACCTTTCCCATTCCCTAAATAAAACATAAAACCCTACCCATATGCCCTCATGCGCTCATAAAACCCTCATCGCTTTCCTGTCGTTGATCATTGCCCGATAATCTAACAGCCCACATCGCACTCGATAAAGTGACCTGCTTGACCATTGTTCATCATTACATCATCTCCGCCGAGATCTGACAGTCTTCGCATTCATCGTGCTGGCAAGTTGACCGAGCGATAGCACGCGATGATAGTAGTTTCTCTCTCTCATCCGCTGCTACGTGTCGACCATTGAATGGAATCTCTCAGCCTTGGGCATTTACCACTTAGTGCCCGAAAGAGGTGCGATGAAAACTGTTATCGCCCAACCAAACTGCCCTCACCCATTAAACGCCCGTACAACTCCTTTTCCCAATGACCCTCTGATCTGTCCGCTAAAGATCCAATGGCCCCAACTCACCTCGCTCTTGCCTCAGCTAATAGCCTCCATTGAGCCATCTCTGCTGTTCATTTTCCCGATCTGATGGTCATTCTCCTCACTCACCCAAATCATCCACCTACCCATGCATTCAATGACCTATGACCATTTCGTTGCTTGAAGAAGGAGATGACCAGCTCTACCAGCATTAGTCACAGTCAGACCCCCAACAACCATATTTAACAAAAAGCATGGCCAAAGGAGAAAAGGACATATCACGACTCTGTAACTGAATTTATTAGTCATGGACTACACTGGTTTGAGCACTCCAACTACCTAAAGGACATCACAACACCTGAACAGATCGGATTCACCCACTGAATCAAGCAACGTCGTCCAGAGACTCCATTAGGCGGTTAAATGCAGTTGGTGGTCAATTATGACCCCTCCATACCTGAACGACCAAGTTCCCTAGTATTGTAAACTTATAAATATCCAAAAGCAAGATGTAATCAAGGTTGGCGTTTGATGTAAGGTTTAACTTCTGGAGACTGTAGACATTTTGTCACTTGTAGCGTCTCATCTTCATTTTTAGCAAATACAAGCTTCTTTTTCTATTAACTGCTCACTGTCCATTTTTCTCTATTCTAAGCTTGTACTTGATATGATGTGCTCTTGACCTCTTGATGTTTAGCACTAGATAACTGTCATCTTATCTCTGTTTTAGAATCTCGAATGCATCACTAAATAGGTTGTTCAGGTTTCTTTCTATTTAATGCAGGAGAGTTGTCATCCTGTCTTTGCATTAATAGATTAGATTTACAGGTTTCTTTACTAGTTGCAGTTGGCCATCACATGGTCTTGTGTATCTGCTAGTGTGGCTAGTATTCTCCATATTCACCTAATATCTAAAACTGTGAGCATTGGTGGTCTAAAGCCTTGTAGTCTGAGGGTGTTCATGCATGTCTGGAGTGAAACGAAATAGAAGTGGTTATCTGGCTTGAACCAAACCATCATTCCTTCCATTAAACCTGCAACAATAGTGGAATTTATATGTTACCAGGCATCTCCGAGCTACAACCTAGGAGAGTTTCTTGGAATCATAACAACGCACATGCTAGAAACCTAGGAAAAAGAGACACTTGGTGGGAGGTTTCTAAAATGGCTTTTTCATGTAACCTTCAGCTGCTAAAAATGGATCCAAAATCAAGGGATTATTTTTTCTTTTATGCTTTTTGATTTTCCAAAAAAGCATCCCATGCATGCAAATCAAGATTGCTCAGTCCTGGAGGGGACCGATGTACCTGGGAGCACAAGCAACAACCTGCAATCACGGGAATGACATTAGTACAGATTCTAGGAAAAGCAAGTCTGGTTGTCCCTCATGTATTGCGCAATTTCTGGACTGAAGCCCTAGGTGTTAGTCAGAATTGCAAAATTTTTTAGATAAAGCCAAATTTTGGGCTGCATTACACAACTTTCAGAGGGAAGGATGCCTGCCTCGATTACACATTTCTAGAGCCCAGCAGACAGCCCAAATGGATTGCGCAATTTCCAGAGGGAAGGTTGGTTCCCCTATAGAATTTCGTAATTTCGTAGGTGATCATCACAAACACAAAATGACTAAGTCTAAGAGTGTTAGATTGCAAGTGGGAGATAAAAAAGTTGACAAGCATAGGCTGGTAAGACATTGAAACTCAATTGAAGCATTTATACTTGGACAGTGAAAGAAATGTTGCTAAGGATGGTTGGTAGTGCGGCTCCAAAATGAAGCTAAGGAAAAAAATTTCATGGTGATTGTAGTCGCTACAACTTGACCATTTCATGGACTTAGGCTCTCTCAAATTTGATTTTGTATTTAAGGACCTTCTGTGACCTGAAAAACTTACAGTGACCTTAGATAATGATCCTTTAGACTATGAAAGTAGTGATTCATAGGCTAAACTAATATGAAAATCCCCCAAGATGAATTAAAAAAGGTAAAGACATTTTTCTCCCTAAACCCTAAGACCTTAACATTAGCTCCAGTGGGAATGGAAACCTCCTAGTGAGGTGCCAAGAATATTGTAGTCTAGTATCCTAACCATTAGGTAATGGAGTCAAACAAAAAAACAATAAAACTTAACTGAAAGACTTATTTTACCTTTACCTTACATATGGCAGCAAATCACGAGAACCTTAGGGCCTTCTCCTTGGGCTTCAAGTTCCTAATGATAACCACCCACACTTGCAGTATTGAAAATAAAATGATATGTACAATGGAGTGTTGGATCAGTTTAATTTCAAGTGAGAAAATGTTTCAGTAGCCTATGATTGATAGTCCCTCCTCCAAGTAGTTCATCTGTTAGATCTTTGAGAAAGTGGGCATTGCTTCCATGGAAAGCAAAAATTTTGAAGGGCCCCTTCCACAAGTTTTCAAACTTCCCATGCTATCCTTTCTCCTCATTCCTATCATCCCATTTTAACACTAAGTCTCCAATCTAAATATCATCTTCCTTAGTCCTCTATTCATAAATATTTTTATTTCGGTCTTGTATCACCTATGAATTGCTGAAAACTTCTTCCCTAGTCTAATGCAATTAGTTCATTTGATTGATTCTCCTTTGTACATCATTGGGTTCCACTTTAGCCTCCTATAGAAATTTCATCATCAGAATTCCTAATGAAGAAGTAAATACAGTCTTTGTTCCATAAACTATTTGGAAAGGGGACATGCCTATTGATTTTTGGGTGCTTACCCGATTAGACCACAGTGCATTCACTAGCTTCTTATGCCAATTCCTTTAGTTTTCTTGTAGCAGCTTTTTTATTACGTTGAACAAACTTTTGTTGGAAGACTCGGCCAAGCCATTACCTTGGGGGTATTAGGTTGTTGAGTGTCCAAGGGTAATGTTATACTTGTGGCAGAAATACACCATCATCTTTGATTTCAAAGTAGAAGTGTTGTTTGTCATGATTTTCTGAGGGCAGCCAAATCTAGACATGATATTGTTTTCCAAAAATTGAATGATAACCGTATCTAGCCTGCCTAGTTGGGACTGATTCAATCCACTTTATAATATAATCAATGTCTATCAAGATCCCCTTATGTTGTCTAGATGAGGTCAGGTGGATTTCACCTATGAAATGAAGTCCCCACTGCTGAAAGGGTGACTCAACTGCAATAGGTCTTATGGGAAGTAGGAGGAGCTTCTTCCTTCCTTCAAAAACCTGATATTCATGACAAATGGAATTTTTTTTATATACAACAAAAAACATCGTTAGCTAGTAAAAATCATCCCTTAAGATCTTGCTAGAATTTTTACTCCAAAACAAGTGTCTGCCATAATCTCCTTTATGAAATTCCTCTTTGGTTTTATCCGCCTCATCTTCAAGAAAACAGTTCAACAACATGCCACGAGATCTTTCCAATACAAGAACTGATCTATAACACAAAACCTGATAATTTTCAATTTAAGGAATTGATATTTAGTCTTATTCAAACTCGGAGGATCTTGCAAATGCTTCAACACATATAAAATGTTTGCATATCAAGGGGAAGAACCAAATATTTCTAATACCTATTGGATTGACCTTGAATCATCCTCTTCCAACAGAGAAGCCAAGAAATTAATCTCAAGTGCATGCAGATTCAATTCTTACATCATATTCATGAGTGCTTTCCCTTTAATTAACTTTGTGGGTTTAATTTCCACATCATATTCCAGTATCAAAACAATCCACTTGCCTCTCCTACCTTTCGAATCATTTTGAGTGAGGATGTATTTCACATCAAGACTTGGCACATAGGCAATGATATGTGAATGTAGAATGTACACCTGGAAATCCTTTAAGGCTTTCACCAAATCAAAATCTTGTTTCTCCATAATATTGTATTTGAGGGAAACATCTCTAGGACTCCTACTGAAAAATTATATTGGCTTCTATATACCTTTGTTTTTCTTTTGCATTAGGACAATTGCTATAATATGCTCTGAAGCAAATGAAAAAACAATGAAATATTGAGTGTCTTTTGGTATAAAACAACAAAAGCACGAGACAAGGCATATTTTACCTTGTTGAAATATTTTCTTGTTTCTTCGGTCCAATTAACCTCGCTGTTCTTTTTCAGCATGTTTGTAATTTCTCTTAAGATCTCTCCTAAGTTGGGGATAAACTTCCTTAAGATATTTATTCTCCCAATAAAAGACTGCATTTCCTTCTTATTTCTTGGAATGTCCATCTTATGAATTGCTTCAATTATGCTAGGATCTATTCTAATGCCATCTTTCAAAATTATATGTCCTAACAACTTGCCTTCTTCCAACCCAAACAAATATTTCTTAGGATTTAGAGAGATGCCATACTTTCTGCATTTTTCAAACACAACCCTTAGGTGCTGCAAATGATCCTTATTAGATTATGAATACATAGTGATGTCATCAAGATATATGACCAAAATATTTCCTTCTCATCCGCAAAATATATATCCATAGCTCGCTAAACTTTGGCTCCTGCATTCATAAAACTAAAATGCATTTTGGTGTACTTGAAGGTACCCCATGGTGTGGTAAATGTAGTCTTGTATTGATCCTCCAAATGAACAAGAATCTGGTTGTATCCTGAAAAAACATCCAGAAGTGACATCCTCCTTGAACCTACCACCTTTTGAACAATATGATCCATCTTGGGCCAGTGATAATTATGATTGATAGATACCTTGTTCAAATTTCTAAAATCTACACACATGATTTCTCCTAACTTCTTTCTAACTGGAACTGAGTTAGACAACCACTTAGAAAATCTGAGAGGCACTATAATTCCATCATCAAATAACTTTCTTACCTCCTTTTTTATCAAAGGTAGCAAAACAAGATTTGTCCTCCACAAATTTTTCTTTAATGGATTTTGATCCTCTTTGATTGAAATTGTATGCTAATGACACTCATATCATAAACCTTCAAATCTTTGTACCCCCACACAAATACATCAACGAATTCTCTCAAAATATCTAAATCCTTCTGTTTCATTTTTGAGCTTAAACGTTTGGGAAGCTTGACCATTTTGGGCTTGTCCTTTGTGCCTATGTTACACTCATCTACCATTGTTTCAGTAGGCATCAATTTTGGCCTTTGAGCCACATCATTTTGATCAAAAAATTCTTTGAGTGGTACCAACCCTCTTGGAATGACATTGTATTTTAACTGCAGCACCTTCAAATTTGCCCCATGTTTATCCAAGTGTTCTCTAATCCGATTTATGAAATTTTCTTTTTCACCTTCTTCCCATCTGTTGTGATCTTCAACCTGCATCTTATCAAATTCTTCCTTCATCGACAAAAAACTTTCAAGCTACCTATCATTTTCAAAAACTTACTAGTACTTTACATTATCTAGAATAGCAGGCATATGCCTGACTTCAATTTCGTACCTTTCATTTGGGTGAATTGGGATTTCAAAATCACATGTATATGTAGCTAAAGCATCTACAACAACATTTTTTCTCCTAGAAACAATGAACAAATTGTACTTAGGAAAATATTGCAGACAATCTAGGACAACATTATGGTAGGCCCAAATTCGAGGATGTTTTGTTTGGTATTCACATTTGATCTTTTTGATAATTAATTTTGAATCTCCATAAACTTATATCCTTTTTCCCCTAAATTCTTCAAGGCTTTCTAACCCAAAAGGAGTGCCTCATACTCATCTACATCGTTGGTGCAATCAAAATCCAACTTGTAGGAACACTTCTTTGTCTTTCCAATTATCGGGTTGATTATCCACACACTTACACTAACACCTTCTTTACTTATTGCACCATAAAAATTCATACTCCAAAGGTATTTTTCCCCTTCTTTTTCATCCACCTTGGCCTCCAACTCTTCAAATTTCTTGTCATTTATCTTGTTCTCATGTTCCTTATCTTACGCATTCTTTATATCTGATATAACAACTGAATTTGTCTTCTCCTCTTAAGGACACCCAGTCTGGAAAAAGATGAATTAATCTAAATTAGAGTGTACTAAATAAACAGGGTGATTGGTAGGCTTCTCCTTGTTGTTTATCATGTACTTCATCAATGGTTCCCAGTAAAGTCTCCTAGTTTGGCCACCAAAATATGAAACAGTGATGTATGACATGTCGTCTACATTGACCCTTGTAATTTTTCTATCCATGACCTAGATATGATAATTCCTAAATTAGGAGGTATGTCTGCCACTAAAATATCCATTATCATGCTCTTGGAAGGAATTTGAGTTAGGGAAAACGCTAAGTCTTTTATCAGCCCCAAACACTTCACTTTGCTAGAATCAAAAGAATAGAAATATTTATATGGTCTACTGATATCAAGTCCAAGCCTTTCCATGATTACTTTTGGCATCAAGTTATGGGAATCCTTTGAATCCAGCGTAGAATTATGAAGGATATGATCATGTACATTAAGGATCACACAAAAAGGCATAACTTCACCATCCTGGCCCTTGTTGTCAATCTTTGGTCCAAATATGATGGCGGTATGATCATCAGTTACATTGATAGTATCATAGGTCTTCTCAATCTTGAAAGCCTTTAGAATATGAAGCCTATAATGATCATTCTTTAGCAGCTCACCTAGAGGAATTAAAATCTTGATTTTAGCAAGCTCAATTTCAAAATTGAAAGGATTTTGCATTTTATCTGTATCCTTAGGATCTAGATCTTACTTGTCTACATTTTCTCTAGTAGAGTCATCCTTCCTTAGAATGATGTTTATTGGTGCATACTTTTTCTGACTGCTACTACTTGATATATCCTTCTTTTGAGTGTTGGTTGCTACATCTTTCTTTGCAGAACTATCCCCAACATTTTTACTTCTTAAAATGTATTGCCTTTGGACCTGCATGATGGCATTTTGATAACCCTTTATATACTCTTCAGATTCAACCATCATGATATCATATTGAAACTAAGAAAACAACATTTATTCTTATTATATCACAAGTTTTTAAAACTACTCTTTGTCTTCTTTAGTCAAATAAACAATTTTCTATCTATGACCAAAAAAGTGGATTTGGTCTTTAGGTGCCTTTTCATCTTTCTCATCTTGATCTTGTGCATAGTTCTACTAGAATGGGGGTCTCACCTACCGTTGATGTTTTTTTGGATGCTTTTGTTCCCTTTGCTTAATCCGGATTTGTGGCTACCTCCTAAATTTTTGATTCTGAATCTTTGGACCTCCTTGAGGTTCTCTAGCAACAACTCTATCTGACAGTGTTATCTTTTCCATCATTTTCTCCATGGTATTTACTAATTTATCTAGTTTTGCATCAAATGAGGTAAAAGGCTCTTATTTAATGGTTACTTTCCCTCTGAATTCATCTTAGACTTCTTTACCAAAAGGTTTGCTTCCACACTAAATACATTTCTCTACATGTCTTCAAGTGTTGTAGGGTTCCTTTCTCTAAGTTGGTATGCCATCTCTAGATCAAAACCATACGGGTGGTGGAGTAAGGCTAATCTAGGGGGGTGGGAGGGGATTTATATCTTTCTGAATGGAGTTATATACCTTGTGGAAAAGTCTTATACTGTCTCACCAAGCTATATTTTTAAAATCTCATACTCATCAAGGATCTCCAAAGGGTTCTTTTTCTCATCCCATATTGCAATGAAGGCATCTTGAAGTTCTTGGTAAGTGACAAAATTTCGAGCTCTAACACTTCTAAACCATTTTTTCACCTCGTATAAACTCTGTGCAAAAAACCTTATATTCACATCCTCATGATTGACCTCTCCAAGATCCACAAAATCATTGACTTTACTACGTGTTGTTGGGAAATAGTTTCACCAGTGCCATCATACTGAGGGAGTCTCTGACCATAATTCTTAGGAAGTGTTGGAAATAATACTGAGAGGGGGGGTGAATCAGTATTATCTAGCAATTAATAAATCTTCCTTATTTGATCTTTGAATTATTTTTGCATGTCAGTACCATAAAATAATGAGCATGAACAAAGAAAACATATAGTCACACCAAAGAACACAAGATGTAAGGTGGAAACCCAATGTGGGTGAAAACCACCTGCTGCAATATGTCTCTATCTTCTTTCAAATTAGAAACTCCTTTTACAATGATTTTGTACTGGTGCAGTCCTTTACCAGTACGCAGGCTGCAACCTGCAGAGAGCTACAACTCTCTCTCGTTTTCCAGTCTTCTCTTGGAAGGGAGCTACAACCCCCTACTTCTTTTCATAAAGCATCAAATGATCATCAAGAATATAACAGTTACAGTCCAATAACAGAACTAACCCAGAACACCTTATCAACAGAGAAATTCAATCAAAAGAACATCTTAAGACAGAGACGCAGGTTTCCCTTCTGTGTCCTGCGACCAGACGCAGTTAACCTTCTGCTCCCCTGCGTCCACACGCAGAAATCCTTCTGCTGCACTGCGTGCCCACGCACTGTTCCTTCAACTGCACTGCGTCCTGTTGCTGCAGGGACGCACCCAGAAACACTGTCGCGCTACGTACTTTTGCTGCAGGGACGCACCCAGAAATACTATCGCGCCGCGTCTTTTTGCTCAGAGACGCACCTGATCCTTATTATGCTCCGCGTCCCCACGCAGTGCGCTTGTTACTGTACTGCGTTCCGGACGCACCTGAATCTTACTCTGCCCTGCGTCCACACGCAGGTCTCTTCTTACTGTACTGCGTCCCGGCGCACTTGCCTTTCACTGAACTTGCGTACCTTCGGGTATGAATGATTTCAAGACTTTAAGAGTAACCCAAACAGTCAGATCTACAGATCTGATCATGCGCCAAAGAGATCTCAGTCTTTCAGAAGATTCGCCTTTTTAGATCTAGACCAGATCTAGCCTCATAAGATATCCAACCAAAGACATGCCCAAACCAAATGATCTCCTTTGCTTTATATAGGCAAGTTCCTCCTCAAATCATGGAACAATACCACGAGCCGACACCATAATAACACAATACCGTTGGCTAGATACCAAGAGTAAAACATGAGAAACCCCCACGTGAGCTTTTCTCTGCCTTGAAATGTGTGCACTGGGTGGACGCACCTCCTGAATGGCTGGCCTACGTCTCTGGACGCGGTCCCTGCAAGCTATACCTGCAGGTACGCACCTTCTGAACTGATTTCCTGCGTCCTTCTTATTTTTTCAATAAATTGAGAGCCTTGTAATGGGAGTTGCCATCAAGTACAACATCTGTAACATATAGCCATACCAGAGAACATAATGCCAACAATCTCCCCCTTTGGACTTGATGGCAACCTTACAATCTTCAGCTTCATTCTCCCCCTTTGACATCAAGGGCAAAGGGGTATGCTCCCCCTAAGATCATGCTCCCCCTGAAAAAGAACCAGATCTGTAACAAAGAACCATAATCCACCATGAAAGAGATAGAGACATATTGCAGCTATTTCCAAGATCTCCTTCTGACCATCCTCCATAATGCCAAAAATGCATTATATGCTCCCCCTGAACCTGTACCATCAATCAGAAAAGGTTCAACAATAAGATGATGCATCAACAACCCCCAGCTTTTGCCTGAGGTATTCAAAGGTGTCCCTGGGCAATGGTTTTGTGAGAATATCAGCAACTTGTTCTTTAGAAGGAACATACTCCAACTTGACTTTCTGTTCAAGCACTTGTTCCCGGAGAAAATGATACTTGATTGGTATGTGCTTGGTTTTTGAATGCATAACCGGATTCTTTGAGATGCTGATTGCACTTGTGTTATCACATAAGATGGGGATAGGTGGTGTACAAGTGATTTGAAAGTCCTGCAAAGTCTGCATCATCCAAAGGAGTTGGGTGCAACAAGATGCAGCAGCAACATATTCCGCTTCAGCTGTAGACAGGGCAATCGAACTTTGTCTCTTGCTGAACCAAGATACCAGTCTGGAACCCATAAAGAATGCACCACCACTTGTGCTTTTCCTGTCGTCCACGCTTCCAACCCAATCTGCATCTGTATAAGCATGAAGAGTAAGATTTGTATCTCTAGGATACCATAAGCCATAATTTTGAGTCCCTTGAAGATATTTGAAAATTCTCTTTACTGCCTGAAGATGAGTCTCCTTCGGATTTTCCTGAAATCTTCCAACTATTCCAACTGCATGCATGATGTCCGGTCGGGTACCTGTCAAATAAAGTAAACTTCCAATCATAGATCTGTAGGTTGGTTGATGTACTGCTGCAGATTCATCATTTGCACTGAGACTACATCCTGTGACCATGGGTGTACATACTGGTTTTGCATCTTCCATGCCATATTTCTTCAAAATCTGTTTGAGATACTTGGTTTGAGATAAAAAGATTCCTCCTTCCTTTTGTTGGATTTGCAAACCAAGGAAATATGTCAGTTCTCCTAGCAAGGACATTTCAAATTCTTTCTGCATGACCGAGGCAAAGCTTTGACTCATAGCTTCTTCATTGCTGCCAAAAATAATGTCATCTACATACACAACAAGTATTAGCAATTTGTCATTTTCAACTTTTATATAAAGATTGCTATCTGCTGAACCTTTTGAAAAACCTTGTTGATGAAGATATTTGTCCAAGCGGTAGTACCAAGCCCTTGGAGCTTGTTTGAGACCATAGAGGGCCTTTTTCAATCTGCATACAAGGTTTGGATCATTTCCAAGAATGAACCCATCTGGTTGTTCAATGTATACTTCTTCTTCCAAGTCTCCATTCAGAAAGGCTGATTTCACGTCCATTTGAAATACTTTGAAGTTTTGAAAACTTGAGAGAGCAAGAAACATTCGGATGGCCTCAAGTCTTGCAACAGGAGTAAAGGTTTCTTCAAAGTCTATTCCTTCTTGCTGCGCATACCCTTTACAAACAAGTCTGGCTTTATTTCTAATTACTTCTCCATTTTCATTCAATTTGTTTTTGAAGACCCATTTTGTCCCGATAACATTCTTATCTTTTGGTCTAGGAACCAGCTCCCAAGTGTTGTTCTTTTCGATCTGCTCAAGTTCTTCATCCATTTCTTTCACCCAACATTCATCTTTGCATGCCTCTTTCACATTTTGTGGTTCAGTTGAGGAGAGTAATGCTAAATAGCTTGAAGATTCTGCAATTGTTCTTCGAGTTTGTACACCTGCTTCTTTCTGTCCCATAATCTGAGATTCTGGATGGTTCTTCTGAACATATCTGGATGGAGTCTTTTCTTCTATTCTTGTTTGCTCCTCTGGTTCTTCTTGAGGTTCTTCTTGATATTCTTCTTCTTCATCATTCTGTCTTTGAGGGTAGCCTTCATCTTCTTCGATGTCTTCACGATGTACTTGCCTAGGAATGTATCCCTTCTCATCAACCACTACATCAATGCTGTCAACAATTCTGCCAAGTCTTTTATTGTAGCATTTGTATGCTTTGCTATATGGAGAATAACCAAGAAGAATGCCTTCATCTGCTCTAGGTTCAAGTTTGCCAAGCTTCTCATCAGTATTCTTGATATAGCATTTGCTCCCAAAGATTTTGAAGTGCTTTACCGAAGGAGTCCTACCATTCCAAAGCTCATGAGGAGTTTGAGTGCTGTTCACCCGGACATTCGTTTTGTTGAGAATAACAACCGCAGCATGTGCAGCTTCACCCCAGAAAGTAGCGGGAGTTCCTGATTCATCAAGCATAGCACGAGCCATTTGTTGGATTGTTCTGTTCATTCTTTCCACAACTCCATTTTGCTGGGGAGTTCTTGCTGTAGAGAATTCTCTTCTTATCCCATGTTCTTCACAGAAATCGAAAAATTCATTTGACGTAAATTCCCCACCTCTGTCAGATCTGAGGCACTTAATTTTGTGACCTGATTCATTTTCCACCAAGGCTTTGAAGGATTTGAATTTTTCGAATGCTTCATCTTTGTGCTTCATAAGTCCTAACCAGACAAACCTGGAGAAATCGTCAATGAATAATATCAAGTATTCTTCTCCTCGAGGTGTTCTTTTTCTGAAGGGACCGCATGTATCTATATGTACTAGCTCAAGAGGCATGCTAGCTGATCCTTCTTTCTCTGGAAAGTTAGTTCTGGTTTGTTTTCCAAACTGACATGATTTGCATATGGTGTTGTCAGGAATTTTGATATCTGGAAGATCGCGAACTGCCTGATATTTGCATGCTTTCCTTATTTGTGAGAAGCTTAGATGTCCCAACCTTCGATGCCATAACCAGTGCTCTTCATCCTTGCTCAGATAGCATTGTTTTTGTCCTTCTTCAAATATGTACAGATTATTTGGACTTCTTTTGCCTTTGAGCACCTGTATCAAGATCACGAACAAGACATCCATTCGATCTGAATATAACCTCGGTTCTTTGATCACACATTTGGCTGACACTTAGAAGATTATGCTTCAATCCATCAACATACAAAACATTTCCAGCCTTGACCTTTTCTTTTAACTGAGCAATGCCTTTTCCTTTTATAGTTGCAGGAGTATCATTTCCAAAAGAGACTTTCTTTCCCTTTTCTAGAGCAGAATAAGATTCAAGTTTTTCTTTATCACCTGTCATATGCTTCGAACATCCACTGTCAATGTACCATAGATTTTCCTGTCCCTCTGCATAAAAAGCTATCCCGCATCTTTCTGTTTGAGGTTCCTTTATTCTCCATGTTTTGGTGCTTGAGGCTTGTTCCTTTTTCTGCTGAAACCTGCTCCTGCATTCAGAGTCTTCATGCCCAAAATTATTGCAAATAGAACATTCAACTTCATTTTCAAGAACCGAAAAGTTGTTATAGGTCCTTTTTGTAATCCCTGTCATACTTCTTTGTTTTTGAGCTTCCCTAGTCATGATTGTTTTATATGCAACACATTGAGCTGCTTTGTGACCAAAGTTATGGCAAGAAAAGCATTGTCCATTGAAGAAACTTCTGCGGTTATTGAATCTACCAGCCAACTGATTCTAATTTCTATTTTCATCTATTCTTGAACCAAATTGAAAAGATTTTACCTGTGGCTGGTTGTAGCTTTTGTTCACCCTTAAGATGGATTGCCCCTGATAGTTTCTGTTTGTAATTCGTCCCTGCTTTACCTGATGATCTTCATTGTTCTTTTGCCCATTTCTTCTTGCCGCATCAAGATAACTCTTTGAGGTGGATGCTTGAGAGGTTTCTCCATTATAGCCCAGACCTGTCTTGTTTAGAGGAGACCGCTGCACATTGATAATCTCATCCAAAGTTTCGGATCCTTTGACAAACTTAAGATTAATAGCTTTTGTTTTCTCAATCTCTTTTCTAAGACCAACAATTTCACCTTCTAGTTTTTCAAGATGTTTTTCTTTTTCATCAATTTGAAATTGTAGAGTATCAATGATCACATTCTTTTCTTCTATACATCTCTTGAGTCTAGTAATTTCCTCATAAAGGTTATCCACATCTACAACATCCATATAATCATCATCTTCAAATGCCATTAACAACTTATATTCATTACCTCGTTCATCTTCATCACTGTTCGATAGACCATCACTATCTTCATGGGTGTAGTAGCTTTTCTTATTTGTACTTTGTTTCTTGTTCCATCTAGCAGGTTCCTTTCCTTTATCCTTATAAGGAAATTTTGCAGCATAATGACCTACTCTTCCACAAGCAAAGCATTTAAAAGGTAACTTACCTCTGAATCTTCCAGAACCCCTTTGAAGATTTCTGACAAAATTTGATTCTTCTTCTTCTGGGACGTGGCTTGCTTCATAATAATCTTCTTTACCTGATGCCTTGAAAGCAGCTTCTCTTCTGTCTGATGGACCTCCCTTTCTCATTTCATAAGCCGTTAGAATTCCATGTAGCTGAGACATAGTGAGAATTCGTAGATTTTCCTTTTCTTCTATTGCAGATACTTTAGATTCAAACTTGGGGGATAATGACCTTAGAACCTTTTCAACCACTATAGCCTCTTTTATTTCTTCACCCAAATTTTTCATACAATTAACAATCTCATCTACCCGAAGAAAATAATTAGCCACACTTTCATCATTATACATCTTGAGAGTCTCATACTGAATCCTGAGAGTTTGAAGTTTAGCACGCTTTACCTGTTCATCTCCTTCATAGCTCGTGACAATTTTGTCCCATATCTCTTTTGCGGATTTGTAGTGCATTACCTTCATGAATTCCGTTTGGGATATACATCCTAATAGAGTACTGACAGCTTTCGCATTTGTTTCATACTTCTTCTTCTCAGCTGCATCTGTAGGAGTAGCTGAAGGAAAAGCATAGCCTGTTTCTACAATGTCCCAAACTTCAGTACCAAGAGATTGAAGATATGCAGTAACTCTTACCTTCCAATAATTGAAGTTTTTCCCATCAAAAACCGGTGGCCTGATTGATGCTTCTCTCTCGTAGTTGCTCATGATGAATGATCTACCTTCAAGCGATCAAGCTTCTCTGAAGGACCTGCTCTGATACCAATTGTTGGAAATAATACTGAGAGGGGGGGTGAATCAGTATTATCTAGCAATTAATAAATCTTCCTTATTTGATCTTTGAATTATTTTTGCATGTCAGTACCATAAAATAATGAGCATGAACAAAGAAAACAGATAGTCATACCAAAGAACACAAGATGTAAGGTGGAAACCCAATGTGGGTGAAAACCACCTGCTGCAATATGTCTCTATCTTCTTTCAAATTAGAAACTCCTTTTACAATGATTTTGTACTGGTGCAGTCCTTTACCAGTACGTAGGCTGCAACCTGCAGAGAGCTACAACTCTCTCTCGTTTTCCAGTCTTCTCCTGGAAGGGAGCTACAACCCCCTACTTCTTTTCATAAAGCATCAAATGATCATCAAGAATATAACAGTTACAGTCCACTACAGTTATCAGATCAGCAATAACAGAACTAACCCAGAACACCTTATCAACAGAGAAATTCAATCAACAGAACATCTTAAGGCAGAGACGCAGGTTTCCCTTCTGTGTCCTGCGACCAGACACAGTTAACCTTCTGCTCCCCTGCGTCCACACACAGAAATCCTTCTGCTGCACTGCGTGCCCACGCACTGTTCCTTCAACTGCACTGCGTCCTGTTGTTGTAGGGACGCACCCAAAAACACTGTCGCGCCGCGTACTTTTGCTGCAGGGACGCACCCAGAAATACTATCGCGCCGCGTCTTTCTGCTCAGAGACGCACCTGATCCTTATTATGCTCCGCGTCCCCACGCAGTGCGCCTGTTACTGTACTGCGTTCCGGACGCACTTAAATCTTACTCTACCCTGCGTCCACACGCAGGTCTCTTCTTACTGTACTGCGTCCCGGCGCACTTGCCTTTCACTGAACCTGCGTACCTTCGGGTATGAATGATTTCAAGACTTTAAGAGTAACCCAAACAGTTAGATCTACAGATCTGATCATGCGCCAAAGAGATCTCAGTCTTTCAGAAGATTCGCCTTTTTAGATCTAGACCAGATCTAGCCTCATAAGGTATCCAACCAAAGACATGCCCAAACCAAATGATCTCCTTTGCTTTATATAGGCAAGTTCCTCCTCAAATCATGGAACAATACCACGAGCCAACACCATAATAACACAATACCGTCGGCTAGATACCAAGAGTAAAACACAAGAAACCCCCACGTGAGCTTTTCTCTGCCTTGAAATGTGTGCACTGGGTGGACGCACCTCCTGAATGGCTGGCCTGCGTCTCTGGACGCGGTCCCTGCAAGGTGTACCTGTGGGTACGCACCTTCTGAACTGATTTCCTGCGTCCTTCTTATTTTTTCAATAAATTGAGAGCCTTGTCATGGGAGTTGCCATCAAGTACAACATCTGTAACATATAGCCATACCAGAGAACATAATGCCAACAGGAAGTTCATGTAGCTAAGAAGGTAAATAAAAAGGGGCATACATAGCTACCATCATTGATGATTGAGTAGATAATGAGCTTTCTGTGGTGGCACTTGATATGGATGGAAGAGGGGGCATAAAAATAGTTTGTTGAGTAGTAGTTATAGTAGGTGATGCATAAAGAGTAGATGTTATAGTATTTGAGATGAGAGGTGGAATTAAAGAAACTGTGAATGAAGAGGAAGCAAATGAAGTAGAAGCTGCAGATGAAAGAGGGATTGTTTGCTGGAAAAGGATTTCCTTTTCAGTAGTCTACTGCACTTTATTGACTAAACCCTTAAGCTTTTAAAACTGCTGCAATATATTCCTGCCGAATTCAGTCTTTAGAGGTGGGATATAAGGACTTGATATTGATTCTTTTAGAAATAAAAGATTCATACTTAGTTGTAGATAGAGGGTATTCAAAAGATAACTGGAATTTAATTTCCTCAACTGTACTCAAAATTTCAGGCAGAGAGTAGGACCTTCCAAGGGGAATATTACTCCCTTTACCTTCTTCAGGTGTTCTCTTTCTTCTAAGCAACATTTAAGGGCTTTATACAACTTCAAGAGGGTTTGGGTCAAGGTTTTTTTTCTGGTATATGTCTTTGAAGCCATATTTTGTTGTCAACACTACTTGTCAAGGTGATTGTTCAGCCTATTGATGTCTAGCAACCTATCAACCATAGGGATAGGATATAGTTCTCAAAACCATAAATCTTCCTAAGGAATATTTGACTTTCCATCGCTAGAAACAACATTAGAATGTTAGCACCATGTAATTAACTCTAGGTTGAAAAGAGGATCACAGGGGTAACCACAAACCTCTTGTAAACCAAGGTCCAGTCCGCCTAGCCTTGGAGATGGCTCTCTCCCTGTCTCGTGCTATCAATCACCTAGGGGACTAATAGATATGGGTTTTAAGCTAGCTATGAATTATCATAAATTGATTTTTGGTTTAATTTTTTGAAATTGGGTTTTGAGGTTGAGGGATATATTGGGTTAAAGTTACAGATTCAAGTGAATAAAGGAAATAATGCAGTTTTTGATAGGGGCGAGATAGGAAAACTTACTAGTGATTTATCAAAATTTCATTGTATCAGAAAGATAAATGGGGTAGGATAAAAAATGACAAATTGAGCATCAAGCCGTAGATGAATTCAGATTTTCCATGGAAGAACAATCACACTTACAATCAGCTAAAAACTAAACCATAGCAAATACATGAGTTCTGAAATAAATTTGTTTCAGCTGAGCAGGAAGAACTTATACAATATTAATCTATATTTGATAAATAGATCTAAAAGAAAAATATGTGATTCACGAAGGAAAACAAACCAGTAAAGCATGACATAGGTATCCCTATTCAAACAAAAATCACCTTCTTCTATTCATTTGGAAAAATAATGCAATACAAAACAAATTTAGTCTCTTACAGTTCAAACTCAACCGAACCCTTTTGTCATGTCTTGTTCTTCTTAAATACAATTAGGAAGGTTTCCATGCATAAAAATAAAATAAAAGACTAAATAAAATGAATCTCCTATCGGCTAAGAAGATTGAGACAAAATTAAGTTGGAAATATCTTGTCTTAAAGCTTAGATAAAAACTCACCAACATCGAGTTCATAAAATTAGTCTTATCCACCTATCCATACCAATCCTAATCACTAACATAATTATAGAGGGTCCAAAAATAACCAAAAACAAAAGGAGGCCTAAGTGAAAAGTTGGGCAGCAGTTGCGCAGTGACTGTGCAGTATACTTCCATCTCAGTATGGTTACAAGTCGTACTAGATGAAACTAATTTGATGGGTACCATGTAGATAGTGTTGTGTTAGTGTAAGACCCACTGTATGCCTCCTTTAATGTGTGTAGACCCCCAAAATTCCTAGTCACCACTTGTGCAATAGTTGCGCAACAGAACATTCTGATTTTGTTTGATATTTCTCACTCCAAAAACATTTTAATGTCTAGAAATCCATCATACACCTTATAACTCCTAGAATGAAATTAAAAGTTTCATAAAAAAATGACCTCTTGTGATTGCAAAATGAGCCCTTGTCTACACGGATTTTTAACTTACAACAACGTCTAATTTCAAAAATGAATAAAGCTACCTTAGCTAACATACCAAAGTTACCTCCTCCTCTTATTTCTATATGATGGTTTTGTTTCTTTGTTGGATATTGTTTTGACTTCTTTAGATGGTTGTGCTATTGTTGGTAGATTGCTAGGTAACTGTGATTGCTTGATTTCCTTGAGTTATCTCCTAGCCCTTGCCATATTTTGTTTCATCAATCTTAATCCCCTCCTCATGATTATATTTCTTGTTTAATATATATTTATCTATCTATGTAGGGGAAGATTCCATTTTAAGACTAATTTGGATTTATCAATTGTGTCAAGAGATTTTTCAACCTGAACATCAGCTTTCGAGATAGTATCATTGATGGCCCTCTTGTAAATTTGATTATTTTTTTCTATCTGATTAACTTGCCATTGGTAGACCTAAATCTCCTAAAATAGCCTTTGATACTCCTTCAATTCATCATTCAGGATTCTCTTTTGATTGAGGGGTCTCTTTCATCTTATCTTTCCCTTTGGTTGTTGAGCTTGTCATCGGCTTCCTTAGTTGCACACTAGGTTCTCTTACATCCTCTACATCAATTGCTCGTTTTCCTTTATCTTGGATTGTAGGCCTAGGAGGGATCTTGGATAACTCACTTTCCTTATGGTGGGTTGCTTCTTCTGTTGTGTGCTAAAGCTCTCAGTTCTCCTTCTGCAAATAGGAAATATTAAGATGAGATTTAGCAAGGTTCTCCTACAACTTTGTAATTTCAAGGTCTTTGTCTTCCATTTGAACATCTTTCTCACCCCCTGCACGTTGTTCTAGCATATCCTTTGGGAGACCAATGGTATTTTGAGAAGTTGGCTCCTCAATCAAATTTTTGGTAGAAAATATAGTCCTCGGTCTGTGAAGAAATTGTGTTTCTTCATAGGCCACTTGTATCTTGTCTTTCACCTTACTAGTTATTCTCTTATCCCTCATTGTTCCTTCACTCTATCTTCAGCTTTAGATACCTATTCATTTTCTTTAGTAGGAGAAATGTTTTCATGAGCCAGCAATCCTGAAGTTGATAAGAAACCATCCCAAGGAATTTTCTTTTTCTCTAACTCATGCAAAACTAACAGTTTGATTAGTGAAAAATGGAACACATTAGGCAAGTCTTTCTCTCCCTTAGACTGAACTCTTTCTGCCATGTTGCACAAGATTTTGAACAAGTAATAAGGTAATTTTAGGCTCCTCTTTATAGTGAAATTCATAAGAAACCTAATCTGACACTTCTACACCTTCTTGAAGTGGCACTCACATGTAAAATACCTTTGTATTACCTTCAACAATTGGTTGTAGTGGTTCAATATGTAGTTTCTTGGAAATGTAGTGTCATATTTGTCTTTGTACAAAGGTTTTACAAACTCTTTAAAATGTGAGGCATCCAACTCCTTGCCCTTGAACCAGATTTGACCTTGTAAGAGGATTTCTGTGGCTTGAGAAATAGTTTCTTCAGACATAATAAATTCTAAATCTCCATTTTTGACCTTGTCGCCTTTAAAATATAGGGCAAACATATTAGAAAGATGGAAGTGGTGGCCATGTGTTTGAATTTTCTCGCGGAAGGCTATGCATCATGTCTGTTTGAATGCCACTCTAATTTCAAGGTCAACATTCACCATCTTTAAACTTCTGGGCTCAACACAAACTACCTCTTCTCCCTTTTCTTTTCTTTTGCTCCCTAGGCTTTCCATATGGTTTTAAAAACTACAACACACACTTTCAACTCTTTTTTCGTGGCATACACCAAATGTATGGAGAAACGGTTAACTGACAGTGCAATGAAAAATGAAAAGGATGACAACACGATTAAGTGAGGTGACAACATGATGAACATAGGCGTATGATAGGGTTTTCACATTAGTTAAACGAATTTGGTTCTTGGGAAAATTCTTATGCCCAGAAAACCTTTTTACATGCTATATCATAAAATTGGGCGTATGCGAAGGAACTTATGACAATTAACATGAAATTTGATTAATGGGTTATGCATAAATACACATCAATGCATTCAAACTGACACACAAGCCCTAAACATTTCAAACATCTTAAACACACACCAATGAACGCGCAGGTGTTTGCGCAATGATTATGCAGAAAACACACACAATATCGACTAATAAATGTCTAGTTGATTTTCTAAGGAAAACAATGGTTGGAGAATATGTTTCCTACCTCAAGCAATATGATTGCTTGATTGGAAGTACTGGGAGACTAGCATTGACCTTTGGAAGGATCTTGAATCGGTTACGCAATAGTTGCGCAACGACTGTGTGGTTTAGAATCTGCGTAGCAGTTGCACATGAACCTTCTCCTACTTGAAAATATTGGCTTTGAACCTCTACCAAGCTACTTTCAACCTTCTGTTATGCGACCTATCAAACATTCTGAGAGCACGAACTATGGATTGGAGAGAGAATGAGAGAAACATGAAAAGAAAAAATCAAATTTTGCGCTCCATATGTCTTGTTTTGCTCGTGAATGTAAACTTTGGGTAAAGGGGTTATGATAATCATGAATTATGAATTATGGTTGATGATGATGAGTTATGAGTTTAGGGGGATGTAATGGAAATGATGATGAGAGATGATTTGAGGGGTGGGGGGGTGTATATGATGGTAAATTTGAATGAAGGAAATCTATCATAGTAAATGGTTCATGGAAGAAGTATATAAAGATGAGTTATGAATTTATGAAAGGTGAAATGTGAATGGTGACATGGGGATATGATGGACACCACTAGCAGACCCATAGAACATTAACAAATGGAACTTGATTGCTATGGTTTTAACTTGTGACAAATGGAAACCCCATGAAATGACCCCCATGAACCCTCAATTCTCTACATGAAAAATGACCTTATGACCCTCTCATGGACTTAGGATCTCTCAAATTTTATTTTGTATTTAAGGACCCTCTATGACCTAAAAAAATTACAGTGACCTTAGATAATGATCCTTTAGACTATGATAGTAGTGATTCATATGTTAAACTGATAAGAAAATCCCCCAAAATGAATAAAAAAGGCAAAGACATTTTGATCCCTAGACCCTAGGCCCCTAAAAAGTAGTATACACATCAACTCTCCAGAGTTACTCACTAGATCGTTATTTTTTATTTAAAAAAAAATAAACCTCGAACAGTGTGCCATTATCTATTAAGCATTGGGATGTACAGTTTCTTTTATCGCACTAGTGCTTATTATATGAGTAGTGCACCATTATTTTTTAAATTTAAAACCTTCCCCCGTTGCACAATGTTTTTACACACTAGATCATTCATAAAATGGGAAAGCACCAGTGCTTTATGTGAGTATAGCACCTAAATGGTGAAAATGAATTTTATGGCGGACATTTATTTAAATTTCAGCCTCGTCCGGTGCTATTGAATAGTATATCATATATTATCTAGATATGCATATCAACCCAATTAAGTTACTTTATTTCTATTTTTTTTTTTTAATATTTAGCAGCTTCAAAAACACACAAATTATACCCAATTACAATTTAGACAATTTCCTTACAAATTTAAAACAAAATTCATTGAAAAAAATCGTCAAATAGTTATAGTGCGTGATTCAACATATTTTTCAAATTTGGAGGACATCGATGCTGGCCTCACAATAAGATTCCACTACAAGTTGAATACGATCATGGCAAAATTCAACAACTTTTTCAAATTTCAAGGTCACCATTTCTAGTCTCACAATAATATTCTAGGATTCCAAATTATTTAACCATTTGCATGTCAGACCATAAAATAAAGTGATTTGAAATTTTAGAAAAGAGTGCAATTATACGCTTTGTGGTTTTGAGAATTTTACATAAATAGCTTTCAATCAATGTTTAGTGCAACGCTGACAAAATTGTATAATACAAAATTTTTGTAATAATAAGAGATAAGGCTACATGATAAGGAATTATTTTAACAATGCATACATATAACATCCATAAGGTATAAATTATGAATATTTTAACCCATATAAATTATAAATTAAGAATAACCCTCCCACGGTGCACTAATGTTTGTTATCGAGCTCACGATTCTATTAAATGCACTAATGCTTATATTATAAGAAACACACCACCATTTGTAAATTAAATTTTCTTCCAGCATGATTTTTATGCATCGGGGCTTTCGTAAATAGGGATACCACCGGTTCTCCATGAAAATAGATTGTACACACTAGTTCGCATTATAAATCTAGTGCACCGTATTTTTATTTGTATAAAAAGCAGCCTTGGAATGGTGCACCATTCTCTTTTCAACACCAAGGGCTTCAGTTCAATTAACAATACTAGTGTGTATAATATAATGTCCACACCACTATTTTTAAACTAAAAACCCCACAACCGTGCACCACATTGTCTATGCACCAGATGTTAGGCTCTTAATTTGTCATTATTATTACCACTTCTTAACATTCATTCCATCTATTTACACTATGCTTTTATCACATTATTTACCATAATTTATTATATAATTCCATTTCATAATCATTTATGCTCTTGTGGATAAATAATATTTGATCTCATTTATTTTTAATAATTAATGATTTTTATGCATGATTTTGGTTTATTCATTCTTTATAACCTCACTTATGATTTTAGCCTCCAAGATCTCTTCCAGATTGCATATTTGGTCTTCAACAGATAATTAGATATTCCAACTTAGGAATTCACTGGCATAAGAAGTGATAGTTTTGCATTGGATGTTTTGGGCAAATGAAAGAGAATTTAGAAAATCAGAGGCATGGTTTTGTTCAGAACAGACCAAAGAGTTTCCTAATGACCAGTTGTCAGAAATTCAGTTTATTTTGGGAGAAAATCAAGGTTCTTTGAAGGACATATTTGCAGATTTGTTGTTGCGGTCGTCTTCCAGAATTGCCCAATTGTGATAACCAAATTCGACTTATTCTAGCCGAATCATGATGGACAGATCTCTCAGATCTCATCTAGAATATTGAGATTAGTTTGTTGCAAGTTTCCTTTGGATGTTTGTATATTTAAAAGACACAATTCAGAGAGAGAGGGGAGCTAGTTGATTTAAGAATTGAGCCTTGTAACAGTGGAACTCTTGTTAATGAAATTTTTAGCCTTTTGATATTTTTCTCAATATGTGAGTTAAGCACAGCGCTGACCAGGGAGTTGGGCCCACTCTTCTGATCAGGTGTTGTGCGTGTGTCATTTTTATGCATATTTTTTTACTTGTTGTATTTTCTTTATTATTGTTAAAGATTTCCATAGATTGTTGTGAATGCTTTTCTTTCTGCAATTTAATTTCCATTACTGTTACAACGATGCTTTAATTTCTTAGTCATGAACCCTTGGTTAATGTAAGATTGTAACCTTGCTCCTGCATATACCTTGTGTGTTACCTTGAGAAGTGTACGCATCGGGATCGATGAATTAATGTAGCAAACAAGATTGAATAATTTGTTCATACTCGGACACCAAAATTTTGGCGCCATTGTCGGGGAAGGCTAACAAGGTGCAAGACATGATCTGTATAGACCAGAGGGTCAATCTCTTGTCCTACGGAGGGAATCATCCTTTGACACCCTACTCTAGGTCTCGAGCGTAGTTATTTTTCCTGCATTTTTTTTGTTTTTATTTTATAGGATCCACTCTCTCATCCTGGGGACGGAAAGAGTTCTCTCACCCTGCTCTAGGTCCTAAGATTAGATTTTTTCCTGCATTTTTGTTTGTTTTGATTTTGGAAAAACTAATCTCTCGTCCTGGGGAGAGAATGGTCCTTTGACGCCCTGCTCTAGGTCTTGAGATTTATATTTCCTTTCAAATTGTTTTTTGAATGACTAGGAAGAAAAATGTAGAAATTTGAAGAAATCTTATAATTTCACTCAAAGTGGTGATGTAAGCACCACCCATTCCAGTAACAAATTGACAGGAATATCTAAAGGAGGAACCTCAAAGCAACACATGAAGAACATCTTTTATTATGGTAAGAAATGGCTCACATTGTTACTTTTGAAATCCCTATCAGCGATCTAGGAGGAGTGACACAAATGCACATAATTCCTCCGTCTTCTCTACCAAAGTTTCATGGTTTGGATAATGAGGACCCAGATACATTCTTATTTGAGTTTGAAGTACTTTTAGAGGATATGATTATTGTACTAATGATCAAATGTTGAAAGTGTTTCCTTTTACTCTAAAAGGAGCAACTCTCTGATGGTTCATGAGCCTTGGTGGGAACTGCATCAAAACATGGGAGGACATGAAGAATGTATTCTTGGAGAAGTACCAAGACTATTGCAAGGCCAATGAATATATTTTCAATATGACACAAGGGGAAGATGAAAGCTTGGAGGATTATTTGGAGCGATTTAAGTACAACCTTCAAAAATCAAAGCATAAGCATTTGGAGAAAGAGATCTTAAAAACACTCATTCTTAAAGGAATCAAAGATGAAGTTTTAGAAATCTTAAATTTGATAGGAAAATGTGATGTTTTTCAGCTATCATATGATAATGTTTGTGATTTATGCATAAGGTATTCAAGAGGAATATCCAAGGCTGGTAATAATTCTAGAGAATTTTCTTCTTTCCTTTCCAAATCTGCTACAAGAACAGGAGATATAAGGGATGAAATGAGTGATTTATTTGAACATTTAAAGTTTATCTTATTATCTCTCTAAATTCACAATTTCATGTTTTGCAGGTTAAGAAAAGTCAAGAAGAATTTGAAGAAGTGGTTTTTCCTCAATTCCAAAAGGAGCATCCTATGGATAGTTTCTCTTTCTTACCTAGGATGAAAACAACATTTCCAAGAGATGGAGAAGCTGCAACAATTTCACAACTATTGAAACCTTGGCCTACATTTATGTTTCAAAACACTTCCTCTCCATTATCTTACTTGCATAATCTATTATGGAATACTCATGTGTTAGGGCAGCCATGCCAATCTCGATATAACCCCCATCAATCTTGTTACAAGTTTGGCATGGTTCATCCTATGATTACATGACTACTCTTCCTCATCTTGGAGCACAAAAATATCATCCATATTCTTTTCCATCTTTCCAAGAACACCTTGCTTGCGTATCAAAATCATCCACATATTCCAATCAACTACATCATCAAAATCCTCCATGCCCTACACAATATCATGCTCAACTCATTCCACACCCTCACCATAATAAACCTGTACAACATGCTTATACTGTTGAATTGCAAAATTTACGTACCCTTAACACCCAATCTATCTCGCATACACAATTGCAGAAAACTTATATCGAGATTGGAAATGTTCCAAATCCAAAAATTGTAAAAGTTATGGAAGAAAAGGAGGTTTCTTCTAGTCTGCGTCAACAAGTTGTTTTAGAAACTCAAGAACTTCATGATATGAAAAGTATGGGAAATCAAGAAAGTAAAGGATATATTGAAGATTGGTTTCACTCCATCAGTTGTTTGCAGTATCATTCCATTCTTCAACAATTTTTGACACCATATTTTCAAGGGAAGTTGGTCTCTCATACCCTAGTATTTATTGACATATATTTCTCAAATTCGGGTGCATATATACTTGAGGCCTTATTTCTAAAATGGCTCCATTGGAAGTACTCTTATACGTAAGTATACTTTATTTTTCAAGGTAGAATAGGTTAGTGTAGAAAATAGAATAAATAAGTATATAAATAAATTTCTTTATATGTACAAAGAGTTGTGATTGGTGCAACTTGCTAAGTATATCAATATAAATGGTAAATATTCGAATTTATTTGTGTACGTAGACATATTATATTGAAAATCATATTTCTACGAACACTCATCATATTTTTGAAAAAAAATTGCTTGATTATCATATCTTATGGCGTGTGGGCTCGATAAAACCACTGAAATCACAGTCGGTACAATAATGTTTTGAGGAACAAAATGGGCATATTTTAAAACCCTATTTCTGTAGTAAGTATCCCTCTATTTCTACTTTCTAATCCAATTTGGATTTGAAATGAAAATGTTATGACCAAAACATTGACAGTATGTCCGGTAGGAAGCTCAGGAACAGAGTTGGGACAATTCGTTTTTGGAGGCCTAAATGACTAGATTTTTGAAACCTGTTTCTACAGTATATCATCATATTAATATAGTTTAAAATGTAATTTGAATCACCCGATTTTGATATCGTATGATAAAGTTATGATCAAAATACTGACTGTCTATTGTAAATCAGTACCTTTAAAACTTTGTTTTCTGATTGTTCCTTTGCACATTAGACTCATCAATTCTTCATGATTTCTGAACCTATTTCTATTGGATATATTTACATTAATATACTTTAATCTCCAATTTGAATCAGTTCAATCTGTCATCAAATGAAAAAGTTATGCTTAAAATATCAATTGTTGGTATAAGTTGGGAAATCGAAAATGACTCTGTTATGCAGGTTGTTCTAAGTAAACTTGACATATCATATCTTCGAATTTTTAAAACCTGTTTCAATTGGAGATATCCATATTAATTCGCTTTTGTTTGGCTTTGGAATCATGCAAATCGGATGAAAAATAAAGAAGTTATGATTAAAATATTGTTGGTCAGTATGGTTGGCCACCACTATCCCGCAGGTAATAAATTAACTCTACTTTGTTATTTGTTTTACATAGTAACTACTTGTTAATTTTTTTTCATATTTATTGTATTTAGAGAGCCCGATCACCTCTCTTCTTCCATGAATACGTGTTTTATTACAGGTAAACGCTCTTTTTTTGCAAGTCCGAGGAGAATAAAGGAGGTCAATTTGTTTTTGAACAAGTGATTATTGAAGGCAATGATAATGAAATAATAGATTTTCATCCCAGCATCTATTAAGAAATCTAATATCATATAATTTTGATTCTTTCGAGGTGTCATGGAAATGATCATAAGAGTTTGTTACAAATTATTCTTGTTATTTCTCACCAACAACATGAATAATTTTTCATTACCTAATGGATTCATAATAAGAGAAATGGAGAATTGATTTCCATTTGAAGATCCAAGTCATTTCCGCCAAAACATATTTCCATTCACTTACCATTGATAGATTGTTGTTTCTAGAAACAAATTGATATTCCCTTAGGAAACAACATTGTTGCAATCAAAATCATAGTTGTTGCAGCTTAAGTTATTTATTTATTTATTGTTTTTCAATAAAATTGTTGTTTCTTTTCTGATTCCTCTTATGTTTTCTTTTCATGTGTTCAAAGTCACAAATTTGTTCCTTCATCAAAATAAAAGGAAGTTATCAAATTTCAAGATGTTGCTCCATATTTATCTATTTGTTCCTCAGTCTTATCAGTATATGGTTTCCTCAGATCCATTGGGTGCTATTACTCTGCCACTGCTGTTAGTCCCAAAAATTTTCTAAGTGTCAGATGTTGTTACTCCTTGGATGTTGTTACTCCATTGGTGTTGTTACTCTGCCAGTGCTGTTACTCCACTGGTGCTGTTACTCTGCTAATGCTGTTACTCCGCTGGTGTTGTTACTATGTCAGTGCTATTACTCTGTCAGTGTTGTTACTCCACCAGTGTTATTACTCCGCTAGTGTTGTTACTCTGCCGGTGCTGTTACTCCACTAGTGCTATTACTTCACTGGTGTTGTTACTCCACCAATGTTGTTACTCCGCCGGTGCTGTTACTCCGCCAGTGTTGTTACTCCATTGGTATTATTACTCCATCACTGTTGTTACTCTATTAGTGTTGTTACTCCGTTGGTGCTGTTACTCCGCAAGTGTTGTTACTCCACCAGTGTTGTTACTTCGTCGGTACTGTTACTCTGTCACTATTGTTACTTTGTCGATGTTGTTACTTCGTCGGTGCTGTTGCTCCATCACTGTTGTTACTCCACTAATGGTGTTACTCCGCCAGTGTTGTTACTCCATTGGTGCTGTTATTCCGCCGGTGATGTTACTCTGCCAATGTTGTTACTCTGTCGGTGTTGTTACTCAGCCAATGTTGTTACTTCGCCACTGTTGTTACTTTTCTAGTGTTGTTACTCCACCGATGCTATTACTCAGCCAGTGTTGTTACTCTGTCGGTGATGTTACTTTGCTAGTGTTGTTACTTCACCAGTGTTGTTACTCAGTCAGTCTTGTTACTCTATCGGTGTTGTTACTTAGCCAGTGTTGTTACTCCGCCGCTGCTGTTACCCTCTCAGTGTTTTTAATTCGCCGGTGCTGTTACTCTGTTGCTATTATTACTCCGCCGATGCTATTACTCCAGAAATTTTCCTAAGTATCCCGTGTTGTTATTCCTTCGGTGTTGTTACTCTTTCAGTGATGTTACTCCTCCGGTGCTGCTACTCTGTGGTGAAATTTTTTCTAGGTACCCAGTGTTGTTACTCTACACATGTTGATACACCGCCAAGGTAAGTCTTTAGGTACGTCCATAATCAACTTCGTGTATTTGATTGATGTTTCAATTATGACCAAAGACGGTCATATCTTAGTTGGGGGGAGGTGTTGCATTTAATAGAAAATGTATTATATTTAATATTAATAATGTTATGTCATCATTGTTATTAAAATTTCACGTCAACTCATACATCTCACGATTATTACCACCATAATCCATAACAATCCATAACCCCCACTTATCCACACATTGGAACTTGAAGCATGCATGACGTTAACTTGGTGAATGGGGAAGTACATTTAATTGTCTAGGTCCTCTTTGACATAGCGGTTGGGTAGTCAATTTATCTTTGTTTATCTATAAACATAATTTTATTTTTTAAGGAATAATTATGAAAAGATGATTTCATCATGGAAACTTTCAAATTTCCTAATTTGTCAAGTCCCTGATCTTGTAAAATTTATGATGATGACCACAAAATTGTACTTAAATCTTTCCATCACTATCTAATGAATTATTCCTCAAACCCCAATCTTAACAAAGAAAAATATATTTATCAACAGTCATTTGAGGGCTATTAGTATTTGAGAAGAAAAATTACCCGAGTTGAAAATAGTTACTACAAAACATTTTACGCCATCCCTAGCTCTTAAGGAGCTGGCTTGCCACCCCATCTATTAAGTGATATTTTGTTGATTAACAATAACCATAGTTAAATTTTAAACATAAACAGTCAACTAAAGGATAGGAGGTCTCATCACGAGCCGACATATCATGATCATAGGTCCTAATAGAGTGACATTACCACTATTGGTCACCAAGCCGGGGTAATGGCCTTTGGTCATAAAAATGAAGGACAATAGGTCTCATCACGAGCTGACTTGTTCACTTTTGTTAGTTCCTGTGAATGGCATTGTTATTAACTAATTACCAAGCCAGAATAATGATCTTCGGTAGACATCTAAGTAAATTGAAATGCTTTTGTAACTATGTACTTATTTCTAATAGATGGGACATTGGCATCTCAATGGGTTAAACAGGCATCCCTGTCGAGGCTATGGACGCCTGCTGGCAGCAGTGGCCATGCCTATGGTATAAAAGTTAATTCAATGTTATGATCTACTTGGTTACCTTGTTTTCTCAAAACTAATTGTTGATAAAGCCATTGTTGCATATATAAGGTTTGCTAGAACTCATGGTTCATGGGGTAAGATTTAATCAGTTCTTAGATAATGGTGGTTATGGTTTATATCTATTATTGAGTTATAAATATTTACTTTACTTGTTAGGGATGAAACTTTTAGGATATTTGATATTTGGCATTTTGTATCATCTAATCTACCAATCCTTTATTCTACAAGTTTCATATCTTTAACTAAAGATAGTTTCTTTACCCAATCAATCTCTATTTAATCCTAGCTTAACAACAGTAATATTATTTTGGGGAAGGATGAAGAGGCCTAATTCTGATTTTGAACCCTGATGAATCGCTGATTAAGGATACTCATGAGATGTGCTATATAAATCTTGATGACAGGGAAACTAATCAGTTTGGGGGAAGGAAATCATGCTACACTTTTTGATACTTTTTTTGAGCTTGCATGACTTCCACCTTCTGCATCACTTACACAAGCTCAACCTACATTAGCTTCAACAAGTGTTAATCCATAGATGTCATTCCACGTTATTTTTTTGAAAGTAAAAATTGAGGTGAAATAACATGAGTGTTTAATTTATTAAAAGTTTATGAGAATGTCATAAAAAAATAAATAAAAGAAAAACCTCTGAGCATTATTCACTCATATTTTTCAAACCATTATTTCCCCTAATTTATACAGAGGCATTAGGTTACATGTGGGCATGCAACATATTCAATTTGGGGAAATGTTGGGCTCTTAATTTGTCATTATTATGACCACTTCTTAACATTCATTTCATCTATATCCACTATTCTTTTATCACATTATTTACCATAATTTCTAATATAATTCCATTTCATAATCATTTATGCTCTTGTGGATAAATAATATCTGATCTCATTTATTTTCAATAATTAATGATTATTATGCATGATTTTGGTTTATTCATTCGTTATAACCTCACTCATGATTTTAGCCTCCAAGATCTCTCCAGATTGCAAGTTTGGTCTTCAACAGATAATGAGATATTCCAACTCAGGGATTCGCTGGCATAAGAAGTAACAATTTTGCATTGGATGTTTTGGGCAAACGAAAGTGAATATGGAAAATCTGAGACATGGGTTTTGTTTAGACCGGACCAAGTTAGTTTCCCGACAACCAATTTTCAGAAATTCGGTTTCTATTGGGAGAAAATCAAGTTCCTTTGAAGGAAATATTTGCAGATTTGTTGTTGTGGCCGTTTTCCAGAATTGCCTAATTGTGATAACCAAATTTGACTTGTTCCAGCTGAATCATGATGGACAGATCTCATCTAGAATATTGAGAACATTTTTTTGCAAGTTTCCTTTGGATGTTTTTATATTTAAAAGACACAATTCATAGAGAGAGGGGAGCTAGCTGATGTAAGAATTGAGCCTTGTAACAATGGAACTCTTGTTAACGAAATTTTGAGTCTTTTGATATTTTTCTCAATATGTGAGTTAAGCATAGCCCTGACCAGGGAGTTGGGCCCACTCTTTTGATTAGGTGTTGTGCGTGTGTCCTTTTTATGTATATTTTTTTACTTGTTGTATTTTCTTTATTACTGTTACGGATTTCCATAGATTTTTGTGAATGGTTTTCTTTCTACAATTTAATTTCCATTACTATTACAGTGATGCTTTAATTTCTTAGTCATGAACCCTTGGTCAATGTAGGATTGTAACCTTCCTCCTGCATATACCTTGCGTGTTACCTTGAAAAGTGTACGCACCTAGATTGGTGAATTAACGTAGAAACGGGATTGAATAATTTGTTCATACTCAGACACCAACACTAGGGCGTTCATGTATTCGTTCAGCATTGGGCCGTCATGAGAGCATAGTACTAGACTGGGAAGAACAAATTTTACGACTGAATTTTTTTTAAATTTAACACTTTTCTTTTGCTATCAAGTAGTATATGCGTTGGTGCGCCTTGTTTACTTAGTGCACCACTCTTTTTTTCTATAAAAAATAACTTCTCTATGGTGCACCATATGTTACCAAGCACAAAAGTGTTTATTTATAGTAATGCATCGGTGCATTAACACATTATAGACGCACCATTAAAATAATCCACCCACCCAGCTCCGCTATTGTCTTCTCCTACAAATGGATTTTTGGGCTATTTTTATAGGGGCTTCCGCAAAAACCTCTGATAAAGGGTCTTTCCCTTGTAGTGCATCATCGATGCTTTCTCTTCAAAATCCATAGAAACCTAATTGAATGACATATTTTCATTTTCATTAAAATATTTGACATCTTTGGTGAATTCAATCATTACATTAATACCAGTTTAGATTCATTTTAACTTCATATTTACCGAGCTTTGAAAGAGTTCAAATATATTTTCTCTCTAAAAGAGGTTTGCATATCAAGATATTTGATTCTTCTCTTGGTAGATCCATAGTTAAGATGGATTTAAGCTGATTTAATTATAATTATAATTATTAAATTTATTTTTGTTTAATTTTTTGTATGTAGTTTGACCAAGTCAAACTGTTAGGACGTTACATTCCAACATATCTACCATACTAAGTTGAAAATTACCTTGAGAACAATCATTATATTTTTGTTTAGTAAAATCAAAAAATCCATTCAAGGATTCATTAAATCCATTACAAGTAATCTTCCTAGCCATTAGGTTAATGAATTCGAAGTAAATCCAAGGCTGAGATTCTGCAACAATTAATATATTTAATACAACCTATGAATCTCCTCATTTCCATGCTAAAGTTAAAACTTGTAGTATTGGGCCCAATAATACACTATTGTATGGTGCAAGAGATAATACACTATTTAACCAATAATCGTCCTTGTTTTCTTTCCTATATTTCTAGAAATTGGTTAAGTTATTTCTTGGTATATTCAAGTTGTTCCAAGGTTTCAATTCTATCAAGATCAAAACTAATACAACTAAAAATATCCTAGGAAAATTACTCTTGGGTATATATATTTAATAAATCATTGAGTCACATTGTCCGTGCTTTAAGACATTCCAAAATATGTACTACTTCATATGAAACAAGGTGGGTTGTAGAGAAACAAGTCCCTGACCTAAATGCATGAGTGAATGTTGGTGTTGTGAGAGGTCATTCTTATTCAATGAAACTGACGAAATTTTGTATATAACTGGCTAATAGTTACTTAATTTTCTTTTATGTACGAGATATGACAAAAATGTATGGAAATTACCATCTTTCAAAATCTAATCCACTAATAGTAGTTCAAAATGTTTGTGTGTCTGGAAAAATACCAAAGATCCCTAACTATTGAATTTAGAATATTCGATAGTAAATTTAATAAGAAGTGCGCCATTTGACCTCTTTATCCCTGAAATTAGCAGGCCTTCAATTGGTATTGCACCAATTTAGGCATGGCTTAGTTACCTTTGTTCCTTTAAAGTAGTGTATCATCATTATAAGATGGGAATCCCTTGTGGCTGTAGCCAAGCATGACTCACTAAGGTAGGAATCTTGATCTCAAAACCATGTTAAGTTATAAAAACGAGAAAATAATTTTATAAACTCTTTCTCTATGGAGAAATTAATGATATATTTATCAAAAACACCCTGAAATGAATGTGATTGTTATATCTGGTTTGATAAAGTTGTGCATTTCCCTCCTGATCTAGGATTGTCTTCCGAGTAATGAAAACGAAAGAAAATATTCTCTAGTGATCGAGAGATTACAAGTGACTTTAGAAATATGAATCACTCTCCTAGGGAGACATTATGATGAATATTGGAGAAAAATTGAACAATTGGACTTTCATATGCTTGTCCCTAGAGGGAGTATGGTACCCTTTGAAACTATATTACAAACCGTTATGTGTTCTAAACCCTAGAAGCCCAACTTAGGGTGATAAAAGCCTCTCCCTGAGAATATTAGAGAAAAATTGAACAACTGCACTTTCATATTCTTATCCCTAGAGAGATTATAGTGCTCTTTGAAACTATATTGCAAACCATTATGTGTTCTCAGTCGTAGAAGCCCAAGCTAGAATGATAAAAGTGTTGGATAAACTTAAAAAGTATTGGTGTCTTGGAATTTACAGATGGAGAACAAGTGACCACTTGTATCATGGAATCTAGCTTGCTGCTTGGAAGGGAAAGAATGACTTGGCATTAGAAAATTATATGCATTCAATAAAACACCAAATGGAAAAGAGATATAACATCAATTCACTAAAAAACTACCCTTATGGGCACACAAACTATAGACGTAGAAAAACAAATATGCTAAAGGAATTAGATGGAAAATATTATCCAGACTGGAGGTGTTGGTCCCACGTTTTGTCCCCACTCCCACTATTTTCCACCTTTATTCTTGTCCTTTTTGCATTCCTATACCTATTCTATCGCCATTTTATTGCTCCAAAACTTTTAATCTCCTATTAAGAGGTAAAAGCATTTTAGTGTGACATTTTGTTGTTTATTAATTGGATTTAAGCGAATTTGAGTTGCTATTAATGAACAAGCTAATCAATATGGTCGAGTGTGGATATGTAAGTAACTGAGTAGGATCGGAATAGGTGAGTGCTAGCCCATGAACCATGTTCCACCACTTTTGTACTCAACAACCATTTTGGGATTAGTACCTAATGATGCAAAGGATGATGTAAAGACCACATCCATACTTCACAACAAAATACAACCAGAAGAGAAACACATTGGAAATTCAGATTTATTCAGCACTATCTAACACATTCTTGAACTTCATTTTAGGAAACATATCATAACATTTACATACATTTAACTACGATCAAAATAGTATTGCAACACATATGTACCGTCACTCGAAGACGAGACTCTTCTTGCTTTGTTGTTGTTGGTCACCTCCACGAATGAATGACGATGTACTTGATTCGCATGTGATGACCCACCGGTTAACCTCCCAGCCTACTTCATGGGTACTATTCTTCCCCTCGGACCCCCGAACTGCAATGGGGTTATACAATGGAGGACTGTAATAGCTGGTAGAGGAGAGCACTCCTTGGCTCAAAAGTCCCCTCTCTAAAATCCTCTACCTCACCAAACTCACTATAGGATCGTAATCACTGCTCTGACATCGTCTCATCCATCCAAAAATAGGGTTCCCAAAAATTCCCCTCTCCCATGGCTTGTCCCTTCTTTTATAGGAGTCCTCATAGGTGACACTTGGCATGTCATGCATAATTAATTATTTTTTATAATTCAATAGCTTGATTATTCACCCACCCATGTGTCACTCTCTCATCAAGGGTCTCCCAAAATTATTTACTTAATTTTTATTTAAAACTAATATTTTCCTCACCTCAACAAGATTCCTATTTCTTCTCCTAGTTGCCTCTTTATCCCCCCTTTTTATTCCTTAATTTGTGTTCATTACTTAAAGTCAATTAATGAGTCAAGATTTGATCCCCTATCTACTCCCTAATTTAACTCAGGTTATCTCTTAGATGGATATTCTTATGTTGGTTGTTGCCACATGGAGGTTCTCTACATTTCTCTAAATTTAATTTATTATTCTTATTTTAATTCACCTTCCTCTTTTCTTAATTAGGATTAATTAATTTAGGATTAATCTTTATCCTTACAATTATGTACCTCCTTCCCCTTTTACCTAATTAAACCACCTAATCTACATAGTATTTTCCAACATGGGAAGGGTATATTTTTTAAGGTACTCTATTTTATTTCTTCCTATGATCCTCTTAACCCATGTTTTAATTACCTTGGTTTCTAACATCATTTACCCTTGAGATAAATTTACCTAGTTTTCATTCCCTAATTATATTTATTATTTAATTTATTTTTAATGATTCCAAGGGTGCCAAGTTTGGTCGTGCCCTTCAAGAACTTCCCTTGAAGTTCCAAGGGTGCCATGTTTAATAGTTTTTTGTGATGCTAAGGGTGCCAAGTTGGTCGTGCCCTTCAAGAAATTCCCTTGAAGTTCCAAGGGTGCCACACCACTTTCCCTTCAAGCATTTAGTGACTACGAGGGGAAAGTATAGGTGCAACGTCATAGACCACTATCATCTCTTATGTTGCCTACTATAGTGAGACTAATGGTGTTGGGGATCAAGGAATCCGCCTTGATACGTGCCCCCAGTAAAATCCTCATGAGTGACCCAACTTTGGGACCTGCCCTCATAGCATAATGATCTTCAAGGTGAAGGTGTTTCAACCCTTCCAGCCCACGTCACAACAGGAGTGCTAGTGGGTGAGATTAGGGACACTGTCCCACCCATCCCATGTAGTTCCATCCACCTATACAACCCCATCACCCATATGTGAGTCATTCGGTCAAGCAACTAATCTCTGCCTGCAACCATTAACATATCTTCAGAATATAGATAAACATATATGGCAGGTTTCAAAATCGACCTAGAATTTCAAAGATAAAATAATATGAATTTTCATCAAACCAGCATCTCGTCATATGCAAGTTCCTTTGATGGTTTCCTACCATACTCAATAATAACCAGTAACAAGGTTTCTCAACGTTAGTCATTATCATAATAACATCATTAACAACTCCTAGTCATTCACATCATTGTCCATTGTAAGCCTGAACTAATGAAAGTTGGTAACATAGGGGACACATCCATCATGGCTATCATCATTAAACATCAATGGAAACATACATATTCTTTAAGATATCAACATCGTAACATCAATAGAAATATACCTATCCATCAAATTTATCATCATCATGCTTTTAATAGAGAGCATACATATCCCTTACTACCCTCATCATCATAAATTCAAATAGAGACCAAACTTAACTATTTAATGTTACAATCATCATAATACCGGTAGACAAGATACATAACCATTCATGCTATCATAATATCAAGGGAAAGAATACATAAACATCACAACCATGAATATCTCAACCACTAATAATAGTGTCATGTGCCCAAATCCTCAACCTGAGGTCCTCAAAGAATAATGTGTGGTCCTTATGGCTAAATAAATGTTAGTGTCATATCACTGTCAATCAACTACAGTGGGAACTACATACACCCCCTCTTAATAATAGACTTCGTCTCGAAGTCCCTGGAATAGGTAAGGAAAACGGTGATCCATCTCCTCGGTGTCCTCCCAAGTAGCTGAACTAGGACTTAAATTGTCCCACCGGACCTTGACCTAGCCCACTAACCATCGTCTAAGTTGCAAAGTTCGTTGGTCCAATATGCAAACTGGTTTGGTCATCACTGTTCCCTTGTCCGAAACCTGCAAATGACCAAAGTCAATAACATGCGAAGGATCTGAAATATAATGACGTAAAACAGAAACATGAAACACATCATGCATAGATGCTAAAGATGGAGGTAAGGCAAGCCTATATGCCATCGGCCCTTTCCTTTCTAAGATTTCAAAAGGTCCCACAAACTGTGGAGACAATTTTTCTCCCTTTCCAAATTTTATAGAGCTTCTTTGGGGCCTTACTCTCAGGAACACCCTATCCCCCACTTTATAACTTCAGTCTACCCGATGAGCATAAGAATAGCTCTTTTGTCAATCTTGCGCTTCTTTTAGCCTCCTCCCAATCATGGTCATTTTTTCTTCCATCTCTTGCACCACTTCAGGTCCTATTAATACTTGGTCCTCTAGTCGGTCCCAAATGAGAGGTGTTCTGCAAGGTCTTCCATATAAGAACTCAAATGGTGCCATCTTGATGGAACTCTGATAAATATTATTATAAGAAAATTCCACAAGTGGTAAAAACTCCTCCCATCTCTTTTGTTGGTCCATCACATACATCCGGAGCATGTCCTCAAGGATTGGATTTATCCTCTCTATCTGCCCATCTGTCTGCAGGTGATAAGTAATGATGAAGTTCATCTGGGTCCCAAAGCTTCTTGGAAACTGGTCCAAAATCTTCCTGTAAACACTGCTCCCCTATCATATATGATCTTCCTAGGAACTCCATGTAATCTCATAATATCATTAATAAAAACCCTGGCGATTTCCGGTGCCTTATATGTAGTCTTAACTAGTATGAAATGGGCACTTTTGGTCAACATATCCACTAGCACAAATATGGAATCATGTCTTCTTGAGGTCATTGGTAGTCCCACAATGAATTCCATTGATCTAACTTCCCGTTTAGATTTTGGTATCTCATGGGGCTGCAATAAACCTGCTGGATGCTTGTGTTCAGATTTTACTCGCTGACACTCTAAGCATCTTGCTACCAAGTTCATGATGTCCTTCTTCATCCATTTCCAAAAGAAGAGTTGTTTCAGGTCCGCACTCATCTTCTTAACACTAGGGTGTGCCATCTATACTATGCGACGTGTTTCATTTAAGATTAATTGGCGTATATCTTCATTCGTTGGTACACATATCCTTCCCTGAAATCGCAGTAGCCCATCATTATCAAGGGAGCATTATTCATATTTTGGGACCCTCATTTCATCCTCCCTCAAAATTTTTCTAACCTCCTGATACCAGGTGCCTTTAATTTGTAATTCAAGCAGCTTCTCCCTCAAATTTGTCTTTAAGGGAATCACTGAAAATATCCGCGGCCTTCTAATTAAAGCATCAACCACCCTATTTACCATTCTGTTGGGTCCCTATAATACTAGTGATTACCCCATTACTATTGTAGTTATACCCTTATTAATATTCTTGCGCCCCTATTGCCCCCATATTGTTATCACTGTGCCCCATATAATCCCTCTATTGTTATTTTTGTGGCTTTATATTATTATTGTTAGGTCGGCTGGGTTATATTGTGACTCCTTAGACTCCTATATATAGAAAGGAGGTTTTGTCATTTGAATCATCCAAGAATTGTTCATTTATGTAATGTAAAGGAGGTTACCCCCTCGAAGAGGCTGAATTCTAAGGCGTTGATCTATCTTTTCTATCTTTTCTTGAGCCGGTTTCATAACATTTGGTATCAGAGCTTTGGATTCTAGGGTTTCGCTGCTCCAAACAGGTCATCGTGGAATTTTTGCTATTACTTTTTTTCTGCGATGTTTCAGAAGCTAAAAAAAACAACCATTTGGGAAGACATCGCGTTGAATCTCGGGTCTGAATTTCAGAACTTTTTGCGCTATATTTACGGAGATATGATCTAAGGAAGTTGGTCTTTTTGCAGACTCCTGAATTACATTCCAAACAGGTGACCTGGGGAAAATCATCATAACTTTTTCCCTGAGAATTGGATTGAAATTTCATAAGAAGGTGCAGAAAGAGGACGGACTGTAGTTTCTTGTATATATTTTTCAGAGCCAAAGGACGAAACTGTGACTCGTGGCATATCGTACAAGTTCGCTCTACTGAACTAGTCTATAATCAGGTCACTGTGGGAGATTTCGCATAACTCCTCCTTGGAGAATCCAAATTGGATCAGACTGGTGGCATTGGAAAGAGGACACAGCTGGATACCACAGGCTGCAATTTCATAACTGGATGATCTGAAAATACAGAGATACATCAGAGGCAATATCAGGCTCCTAAAAAGTGCAAAAAAGGTAACAATGTAAACTTTGAAACGGGAACTGATACTGTTACCCGTTTCGTAGAGATAGCAAAAAAGTGACCCGATTTTCAAAAGTGGTGATGCAGAATACACATGTTTTTTTTAGAACATGGTTTTTGGAACTTTAATTTTTTTCATGTGCATTAAGTTTTAAAATGGTAGTGAATGGCAGCGATTTTCATGCTGATTTTAAAAAGTGGTTATTCTACATCGCACCCTTTTTTTAAAAGACCTATTTTTTGACTTTAAATTTTTTTATTGTATGGAATGTAAATAATTATTTTTTAAAATTAATAATTTTGGAAGTGGTCTTCTTCTTCATATTATCTTGTTTTTAATTTTTTTTTTAAATTTTTTTTGTAGTGAGGTTTTTATTGTTTTGCATATTTAAAGAAGAATGTCGATATTTTGCATTTTCGATATTCTACATATTTATATATTGTTAATTAAATTTTCAATCCAAATGAAATAATTGTCTGTAAAAAAAATATATAAAAAAATATATATAAAAATAAATAAAAAATAAAAAATGTTAAAAAAATTATCTGGTAAACCCTAAAAGAATTTGGAAAATATATATATATATATATATATATATATATATATATATATATATAATTAAGTAAGTAAAAATAGAGAAATTAAGAAAAAACATTAGCAAAACTAGGGAAAAAAATAAAAAAATTAAAAACAAACTATAAAAAAAATAAAAAATTAACGAAAAAATGAAAAAACTAGTAAAATTAATATTTAAAAAAACAAAAATAAAATCAAATTATAAAAAAAAACCCCAAAAAATATTAAAATGGTGGAAAATATATGTCTTTTGAAATGAAAAAATAAATAAAAGAATAAAAAAAAAACATTTACAATTTATCAAAAAAATACCTATTTTTTATTTTTTTTAAATTCAAATTATAAAAAAACAAAACCCAAAAAAAATGCATATTTTTTATTTTTTGATTTTTTTATAAGTTAATAATAATTATTTTTTTTAAAACTAACATTTTTATTTAAAAAAAAAAAAATCAAAATTAATTTTTTTTTTCAAACAAACCTTTTTTTTTAATTAAAAAAATCTTTTTTTTTTTTAAACAAACCTTTTTTTTTAATTAAAAAAATTATAATTTTTTTTAAACATTATAATTATAATTTTTATTAAACCAACTTTTTTTTAATTAAAAAAATTATATTTTTTTTTTTAATTTTCATATTTAAAAAAATTACTAAAAAAAATTAAAATAAACATTATAATTATAATTTTTATTAAACAGATTTTATTTTAATTAAAAAAATTATAATTTTTTTTAATTTTCGTATTTAAAAAATTATTAAAAATTTAAAATTTAAGATTATAATTTTTTTTTAACGGAGTTATTTATTTTTTATTAAAAAAAAATATTTTTTTTGCCACTGCCCCCGGCCCCCCGTGGTGGCGCGGCCGTGGGCGGAGGTGCCTGCGCCATTGTGGGTTGAGTAGTACCCAAAATAACTTGGTCTAGAGACTGGTATTCAGAGATTGTGAGCATATGTTGTTTCCACGTGTTGTAATGTTTGTCATTGAACTTCTGACTATTTTCCAGCACTATGTTTGTCAACGGCGCCATCTTGAAACTTGCTGGCACAGATATCAAAAATCACGATAAAAAAATAAGCCTTTGATTTTTTTATTTATTATTTTTAAATCAGGCTCAGCAGAGAAAGATGACATAGTCTAGGAAGGCGCCCACCGAAAAGAGATGCTGATTTTTTATTTAAAAATCAGAAGAAAAAAATTAATAAAAAAGCAAATTCTAATTTGTGTTAAAAGAAATCAGTAAAAGCCAGGTCCACTGCAGGGTCCCAGACAGGTCTAACAGAAGACAGGCCAAACCTGGCACACAAAAAAATCACCAAGAGCCAATGTGATAGGAAAGCTGACTGGTGAACACTGTCGCTAGTTAAAAACCAAGAACCTCGAACAAATTGTGGCAAAAAAATCCAGGTTCAGCACAATATTCTTCTTTCAAAATTCGCCCTTTCGATTTGGAGCATAAACCTTCTGTGACTACAGCAGATAAAAACAAGATTTTGTATTTTGAAAAAATTGGGAAAAAAACAAAATAAGCTTCTAGAAGAAAAACCAGGTTATCAACGGCTTTTTGTCAAGGAAAAAAAAAACTTGCATAAAAATAAGAAATTAAAAAATAAAAACCTTTCCTCTGATACCATGAAATGGTAATCAAATGAATTACAATGGGGATGAAAGACACCATAAATAGAGATTACAAGACAATGTTTCTAAAAAGAAACAATCGTTAACTGAAAGCAGAAAAAGATATAGAGATTACAAGGCGATGATTCTAAAATGAAATAATAGTTAACTAAAAACAGAAAAGGAAACCATCCAAACTAACTAAAGATTTTTAAATGACCTTTAAATAATACATATGACAATATTACTTGAATAAAGGAGAGTTCTCTCCTATGTATGAAAATTTAGAAATTTCTGACTCCTAATTGTTGGCACTTATCATGTATAAAAGAGATGCAACAACCTACATAAAAATATGGAATATAGGCAACAATTTCGTGGAATAGATATGCTCAATACATAATACATTCTTTTTCCTTAGAAAATAAAGAAGATTTACATTATATGGAAAACAATGAAGCCTCCATGAGATCTCAAAATTCTTAACAAATCTACGAGACAAAGCTAATAGAACGAATGAAATGTGTCCTCAAAAATCCATAGCTATCATGATCGGCCACCATGTCGACTAAAAAGCGTTGAACGATACAATGTAGCCACATGGAAAAACACAACAAGTATTACCAAAAGGTCATCCAGTAGACCTACAATGCCTAGGATCCTTGTCACATTCAAAGGCCATGTTATTATAATTTGAAATGGTTGTCACATTCAAAGGCCATGTTATTATAATTTGAAATGGTGGAAGATTATGGACGAAAAAGAGAAGAAATAAATCTTGATGCCTACCATAAGCAATTAAAATAAGTGAAAACGTAATATTAACTTGGACACATTCAAATTTAACAAACTGAAATAAAGTGAGTCCTACCTTCTGGAAGAATATCCACAAGACTGAAAACATAGATTGCTAGCAATGCCAACTGCAAAAGCAAGCATTTTGAATCATTGCTAAGGATCATGCTTGAGGCCTAAAAAAATTATATAAATAAGTTTTCCTGCACATCTTAGACAGTATTTAAGGGACATGTTGTTGTTGGACCATGAACATGAATTTGAAAAATCGCAATTCAAAGAGTTTTTTATTTTATCTCACCATTCCTACAAAAAGCATTAAGAACTTACTTATTAACATCACATATTCTATGCCAAATGGACTGTTAATATATAGGGGCAGTTTAAATAAATTCCGAGGTAAAATTGGTCTGATGAAGTCATAATCAACAGAAGGCCAACCTTTTATAATTTGTCATGAAGTCAATTAATGTGAAACAAATAGAGATGCAAGCACTGCATTCGTTGTGATATGATTTGGTTAGAGGTATCGTGAATAAAAAAGGAAATTTTTTGTTACTCGTGAATATTGCAAAAGAGAGAAAAAGGGAGCGGGCCGGCACCTCCCACCACGGGCGGCCGGGGGCGGTGGCAAAAAAAATTTAATTTTTTTTAATAAAAAATAAATAACTCCGTTAAAAAAAAATTTTAATTTTAATTTTTTTTTTAATAATTTTTTTAAATACGAAAATTAAAAAAATTTATAATTTTTTAATTAAAAAAAAATTGTTTAAAAAAAATTATAATTATAATGTTTATTGAGTAATTATAATGTTTAAAAAAATTTATAATTTGTTTAATTAAATATGGAAATTAAAAAATTAATTTTTTTTATTTTTTTGTTAACTATTTCTATTTTTAAATTTAAAAAAGAAATGTTTAAAAAAAATTATAATTTTTTTAATTAAAAAAAAAGGTTTGTTTAAAAAAAATTTAATTTTAATTTTAATTTTTTTTTGTAAATAAAAAGGTTAGGTTTAAAAAAATTCCGTTAAAAAAAATAATTAAATTTTAATTTTTTTTTGTAATAATTTTTTTTTAATTTGAAATTAAAAATTTTTTTTTTTTGAAAAAAAAAAAAAAATCTTTTTTATTATTTGTATTTTAAAATTAAAAAAAAAAAATGTTTTAAAAAAATATTGTTTAAAATAAAATTTGAATTTAATTTTTTTTTTTTCCTTTTTTAAAATAAAAATAGTAGGTTTAATAAAAAATAATTAGATTTTTTTAATAAAAAATATGCATTCTTTGGGGTTTCTTTTTATAGTTTGATTTTTTTTTTTTTAATATTAATTTCACTAGTTTTTTAATTTATTTTCGTTAATTTTCTATTTTTTTTTAAAATCTAGTTTATTTTTAATTTCTTTTTCTTTTTTTTCCCAGTTTTTGCTAATGTTTTTTTTTTAATTTCTCTGTTTTTACTTACTTAATTATATATATATATATATATTTTTCCAAATTCTTTTTCGATTTGTGAGATAATTTTTTTTAACTTTTTTTATTTTTGTTAATTTTCAATTTTTTAAATCTAGTTTTTTTTAATTTTTTTTTGTTTTTTCTTAATTTTTTTTTTCTATTTTTACCTACTTAATTCTTAGTTTTTTTTTAAATGTTTTTTTTTCTTTTCCGTATTTTTTTTTTCTTTTGCCAATTTTTTGATGGTTTTTTATTTTTTTATTTTTTATTTTCACTATTTATTTGTTTATAATTTATAATTTTTTTTTTTTTTTTTACATTTTTATGATCGATATTTTTTTTTATATTTGATTTTTTTTAAGTTTTATTTTTTTATTTTGTGTTTTGTTTTTATTATATATCTTAATTTATGTTTTGTTATATTTTTAAACTTTTTTTTGTTTTGTGTTTTTTCATTGTTTTAATTTTTAATTTTAATTTTATTTTATGTTTTCATTATTTTTTTAAAATTTAATGTTTTTCGGGGTCATGAAAAAATATTTTACGCCATTATTTCGAAATGTTGAAATTTTACATTCGAAAAAAAAAAGTGTTCTTCCAGAATCAACACTATTCGTTTTGAGGGTGTTTTTTGAATAATTTTTGTGTAAAAAATTGGTTTTCACCACCATTTTTAAAACATGTTGAAAATTTACCCAAGAAAAAAATAAGTGTTATTCCAGCATCAACACTTTTTGTTTTTAGCACTGTTTTTGATGTTTTTTTGGGGTTTTTTGGCCAGAGTTCCCATTTTGAGTTTATAGTTCCCGTTTCAAAGTTTACATTGTTAGGTGTGTAGATTCTTTTAAATTTTTGCTTAAGAGTGGTTGAAAATTTATTTTGAAGGAATTCAAAGGGATAGTAGAGCATTATTATTGGTAACTGATGCCCCAAGGAAAGAAAATGCAAACACCTAGTAAGCAACTTCAAAGTTCTAACATGACTCATGAAGAAGAAGAAGAAATTCTATATGATATATCAAAATTACAAGAACAAGTGCAACAAGTGTCACTTGCACAAAAAGCAACATAATCTAAGATGGATGGTTTAAGGAAAGATGTAGAAGCTAAGATGGATGGTTTAAAGAAAGGTGTAGAAGCTAAGATGGATTGTTTAAAGAAATACGTAGAAGCTAAGATGGATGGCATGGAAGCTAAGGTGAATGGCATGGACGCTAAAATTGATGGCATGGATGATAAGATGGAAGAATTGAAGATAAATATGAATAAATTGCTACAAGAAATGGTCACTAATGGTGAAAGGGTACTAAAGGAAACTCATGATGAGAACAAAAGAAATGTTAATCATGATTCCATAGACTCTAATGTTGGATCGAAGACTCACCATATTCCAAAAATCGATATGAGGAAGTTTGATGGCAAGGATCCCGCCACATGGATATTACAGATGGAGCAATTCTTCGATCTCAATAATGTGCAAAACACACAAAAGGTACGTATGGCAACTTTATATTTGGAACCAAATCAGTTTGTATGGTATCAATGGCTTTGCTCACGTAAACAATTTATCACTTGGGCAACACTTTTTTTAGCCAATTGATAAGTCTCAAACAAAAGGGTTCAATAATGGAGCACATTAAGGAGTTACAAAAATTGAACATAAGGGTAAAAGATATTCTAAAGGAGCATAGGATTGATGTGTTCATAGGGTCTTTAAAGGATAATATCCAACATGATGTTCACCTTTGGGAACCTGATTCATTAGAGAAGGCATTCAGGTTAGCAAGAAAAATGGAAAGAAAAGTTATGGCAACCAGGAAGCATACCACTCACAACTATAAAGACGGAAGTGTTGTTGCCCCTAGTCTTCCACAACCTATAAGGTTGACACCACAACAATTGGAAGAGAAAAGAGAAAAAGGGATTTGTTATAGTTGTGATAGCGAATACACTAAAGGTCATAAGTGTGCTGAGAAGAAATTATTCTACATAGATTGTGATGAGGAAGAAGAAAATGAGCAAGAAAGGTCAAAAGAAGAGGATATACTCCAAGAACAAAGCCTAGATGAAGAACAAATAAATCCGACCATATCTTGTAATGCATTAGCGGGAATTACCACTCCTAAAACCATCAAGATAGAAGGATAAATCAAGAAGAAAAAGGTAATAGTGTTGATTGATTCAGGAAGCACCCATAATTTTATTCATTGTAAGGTAGCAAAAGAATTGAATTGCTTCCTATATCCAACACCAGAGTGTCAAGTGATGATTTCAAATGGAGGAACAATAAATTGCTCTCGAAAGTACCATAATATCAAGCTATCCATGGGAGAATATGTATTGACTAGCCCAATGCTTTCCATTCCAATGGGAGGTGTTGATGTTGTACTAGGAGTCCAATGGCTACAATCCTTGGGTACAATAGCTTTTAATTTTCAAGAAATTTTCATCAAATTTTCTATGGAAGGAAAGGAAGTTGAATTAAGGGGTATTTCAGGGAAACCAGGAAAGATAATCAGCTCTAATGGTATGAAAAAGCTTCTAAAAAAGGAGCAAAGAGGTGTAATTGCACAATTATGTTCGCTAGATGTTTCCACATCGGAATCATCTATTTCTCCAAATCTCCAAAAAGTCTTGGACAATCATTCAAAGGTATTTGAGACTCCAAAATGTCTCCCACCTATGTGTGATCATGATCATGCTATTCATCTGATTCCAAGAAGTGTTCCTCCAAACATCAGACCGTACAAATATCCCTATGTCCAAAAGAGTGAAATTGAACGTATGGTTGCAGAAATGCTAGAGGCTGGTATAATTCAACCGAGTCAAAGTTCTTTCTCTGCTCCAGTACTATTGGTGCCCAAGAAGGATGGATCATGGCGCATGTGTCCGGACTATAGGGAGCTCAACAAGCTCACTATTAAAGATAAGTTCCCCATTCCTGTCATTGATGAATTACTGGATGAATTTCATGGATCAATTTACTTCACCAAGTTGGATCTTCGTTTAGGATATCATCAAATTAGAATGAAGACTGAAGACATTCTAAAAACAACATTTAGAACTCATGAGGGCCATTATGAATTTTTGGTCATGCCTTTTGGCCTTACCAATTCACCTTCAACATTTCAAGGTTTGATGAATTCAATTTTCAAACCATTCCTTAGAAAATTTGTGTTAGTATTTTTTGATGATATACTAATCTACAGCAAGTCTTGGAAGGATCATGTTGAACATGTTGACAAGGTGCTACAACTATTGGAGGAGAAACAATTATATGCAAAAAGATCCAAATGTTTCTTTGGAGTCGAGGAGGTGGAATATCTGGGTGATATTGTATCTCATGAAGGAGTTAAGGTAGACACTAGCAAAATTAAAGCCATTAAGGAATGGAAAATCCCCACATCCATAAAGCATCTGCGAGGATTTCTCGAGTTGATAGGGTATTATTGCAAGTTTGTTAAGAATTATGGGAGAATAGCAGCACCTCTAACAACATTATTGAAGAAAGATGCATTTTCATGGGCTCTGGAAGCAACAAAGGCCTTTGAACATCTTAAAGAGGCAATGTGCCAAGCACCGGTCTTAGCTACACTGGACTTCACAAAAACCTTTATTGTGGAATGTGATGCTTCAGGAAATGGAATTGGTGTTGTTCTAATGCAAGATGAAAGACCCATTTCTTTTTAAAGTCATCCAATCAAGGGAAATTTTTTAAGCAAAGCTATTTATGAGAAGGAAATGTTGGCAATACTCCATGCACTTAAGAAATGGCGACCCTACCTAATGGGAAGACACTTCAAGGTAAAAACGATCATGATAGCCTTAAATACCTTTTAGAACAAATATTATCCTGTGAAGAGCAACAAAAGTGGGTCACAAAGATGTTGGGTTATGACTTTGAAATAATCTACAAAAAAGGGAAGCAAAATATGGTGGCAGATGCACTCTCAAGAAAGGATGAGGATGTGGAAGCATTGTTCTGTGCCATTTCTATTATCCAATAAGATTGGATAAATGAAGCAAGGGAGGAATGGAAGAATGATGAAGAAGTTTGGGCACTTACTCGAAAGTTACAACAAGATTCCAGTACGTCTGATACATTTAGCTGGCAAAATGATTTGTTATGGTACAAAGATCGCTTATACCTGTAACCTCTGTAACAATTCCCAGCTAAAACAAAATATTCTTATGGAATTTCACACTTCTCCCTTTGGAGGGCACTCAAGATTTTTAAAAAATTACCACAGGGTTAAGAAGGAATTTTTTTGGGATGGCCTTAAATTAGATATTCAAAAGTTTGTGGTGGAATGTTTGGTTTGCCAACAAAATAAAGTTGAAACAATTAAGAGACCGGGTCTATTACAACCTTTATCCATTCCAAGCCAACGTTGGGAGGAGGTTTCAATGGATTTCATCACAGGTTTACCCAAGTCTGGGGGAAAGAGTGTTATCCTGGTGGTAGTTGACAGACTTACCAGGTATGCACACTTTTGTGCATTATCACATCCATTTAAATCCAGTACAGTTTCTACTGCATTTATGGAAACAATTCAAAAGCTACATGGAAACCCAAAGATTATTGTAAGTGACAGAGATCCCATTTTCAATGGAAATTTTTGGACAAAATTATTTTCTTGTCTTGGTACTCAGTTAGCTCATAGCTCATCTTATCATCCTCAATCTGATGGGCAAACTGAGATAGTAAACAAATGTTTGGAAGGATATCTTCGTTTCTTTATATCTGATAAACAGATACAATGGGTCAAATGGTTGCCTCTGGCTGAATGGTCGTATAAAACTTCCTTCCATACAACAACAAAAATGACCCCATTTATGGCACTTTATGGGTATCAACCACCATCCATCACATCATATTTAAGAGAAAATTCTAAGGTTCAGGCAATGGAACATCACATCGAACATCAACAACAAGTCCTCCAACTCTTAAAGGATAACCTCATGTTGGAACATAATAGAATGAAACAACAGGCATATCAACATCGCAGTGAAAGAAGTTTTGATGTAGGTGATTGGTTACTCCTATGGCTACAACCATATAAGAAAATGTCCCTTAAGCAAGCTAAGAAGGATAATAAATTATCACCAAAGTATTATGGTTCGTACAAGGTGTTGCAAAAGATTGGTACTATGGCATACAAATTGGAGCTTCTTGCAGATTCTCGATTGCACCCCGTTTTCCATGTTTCATGTTTAAAGAAGGTTATAGGCGACAAGCTCCCAGTTCAAACAATATTGCCAGAACTTGACGAGGAAGGAAAAATTATATTGGAACCGGAAGTAGTCACAGAAACAAAAACTCGACAGCTACGAAATCGATCAATTTCAGAGTATCTTATCAAGTGGAAGAACTTATCCGTTGAAGATTCCACATGGGACGATGAGAATTTTATACAGAAGTATCCAGAACTACTCAAGCGTTGAGGACAACCCTTTTTTGAAGGAGAGGGGCATGTTGGGTCCCTATAATACTAGTGATTACCCCATTACTATTGTAGTTATACCCCTTATTAATATTGTTGTGCCCCTATTGCCCCCATATTGTTATTACTGTGCCCCATAGAATCCCTCTATTGTTTTTTTGTGGCTTTATATTATTATTGTTAGGTCGGCTGGGTTATATTGCGACTCCTTAGACTCATATATATATAAAGGAGGTTTTGTCATTTGAATCATCCAAGAATTTTTCATTTATGTAATGTAAAGGAGGTTTCGCCCTCGAAGAGGCTGAATTCTAAGGCGTTGATCTATCTTTTCTATCGATTCTTGAGCTGGTTTCATAACACATTCTTTTGATGTAAGTGATATCAAAATCATATTCACTAATTAGCTGAGACCATCGCCTTTGCCTTGCATTTAAGTGATCTTGAGTGAATATGTGTTGTAGCCTACAATGGTGAGTCCTAATATCAAACTTCCTTCCAAGAAGGTAGTGTCTCCAAATCATTAGTGCATAAACAATTGTTGCCATTTCTAGATCATGGGTTGCGTAGTTTTCTTCATCGGTTCCGAGTTTCCTTGATGCATAGGCTATTACTCTTCCTTCTTGCATCAACACACAACCAAACCCTTTCTTGGAGCATCAATGCAAACCAAAAATTCTTGTTCCATATCTGGCACCTTCAAAATTGGTGCTATCGTTAATAACACCTTTAGCCTTTGGAATGCCTCTTCACATTTTTCAGTCCAGATGAATTTCTTGTTCTTTCTTGGAGCTCGGTAAAGGGGTTTGCTATTTTTGAAAACCTTTCGACAAATCTATGATAGTACCCTGCCATGCCCATGAAACTTTGTATTTCATGAACATTGGTTGGTGTTGGCCATTCCGTGATGGCCTCGATATTTATTGGGTCTACTAAGATACCCTCCCCAGAGATAATGTGTCCAAGATAATGAATCCTGGTTTGGTAAAAGGAACACTTTGACAACTTCTCGTACAATTGGTTTTCTCTAAGACATTGTAGAACTATCCTCAAGTGTTCGTCATGCTCTTCTGGGGTCTTTGAGTAGATCAAAATGTCATCAATAAAGACTTGTAAGAACTTGTCTAAGTAATCTTGAAATATTCCATTCATCAAACTCATGAAAACACCCAAGGCTTTTGTCAGTCCAAAGGGTAAAACTACAAATTCATAATGCCAAAATCTTGTTTTAAAGGCTGTCTTCGAAATATATTTTCTTTGATTCTCAACTGATGATATCCCGACCTCAAATCTATCTTTGAAAACACAGTCGCCCCCCTCATTTGATCAAATAAGTCATATATCTTTGGCAAAGGGTATTTATTGTTTATCAACAATTTATTCAATTGGCAGTAATCAATGCACAGTTGCCAAGACCCATCCTTTTTCTTAACAAAAATCATAGGGGCTCCCCATGGAGATATGCTAGGTCGTATGAACCCCAAGTCCAATAATTCCTTTAATTCGTTCTGCAATTCATTTAGCTCCAGAGTCAACATACGATAGGGTGCCTTTGCAATAGGCTCTGTGCCTGGTTTAAGGTAGATGGTGAAATCAATTTACCGTTTTGGGGGTAGCCCAAGTAGTTCTTCTTGAAATACATCCTTAAATTCAACAAGGAATGGTGTTTATAAAGGTGTTCAGAGTCACCCTTATCGTTTAGAGCTACCACTGAGAACATTGGCATCCCTTTCGCCTACATTTCATTAGTTTCATGGAGGAGATGAACCTTAGGGACACCCCTCGGTTCTTTCCCATTGATGATTCTCTTTGGCCGTTATCGTCGGTGAAATGTAGAATTTTATCCTTGCAGTCTAGGAGTGCCTCATGTTGCTCCAACCAATCCATTTCTATAACTAAATCATAAACTCCTAGAATTGTAGAGTACAAGGATACCTTGGTCTTACATACACCTAGGTCCACCTCACAATCCTTTACCATCCTTCCTACATTTCTTTTCATACCAGATGCCATTTATGCATGTCTAAATTCATATTGTTCAGTTGCTTTATGTTTAATCTTTCATAATTCATTTAGAGAAATAAATGAATTAGTAGCCCCTGGATCTATTAAAATGACAAAACTGATACCATCAATATTACCTAAGGTTTCCAACCTAGGGGACTGTTGTTTGACCTAGCGATTTTTCACTACCGCATAGATGTGATGAGCCTTCCCCAGATCCCCCACTGTAGATGCATTCTTAGTTGAGTTGGTATTACCTGTATTTTGAGGGAAATCCCTCTCATAGTGACGACCTCCACAAGTCCAACACTCCCTCTTAGGGGCTTGGCTGCTACTACCAATTGAACCGGGAGTTGGTCTGGAACCCTGCTGGAAAGAAGATCGGTGTTGAGGTGGTGTGACTTGGTGTTGTTGCATAGGCCCGTGCAATTATGGTTGACGAGTTTGTTGTGGTACCCTATGCGGATGCTGAGCTGGATGCCTATATGGTGTTCTTTGATTTTTTCCTGGCCACCTTTGATGATTGAGCAGAGAACCGCCTTGCAAATTTCTACGTTCCATATTGTTTCTACCTGGTGCTCCTGATCTTGTGGGCCTTTTTGACTTACTATGTTCACTGCTCAGGATTTCCTCCTCTGCAATAATTTCCCGCTGAACTGCCTCGTGCAAGGTGTGAGGCATTAAGATTCTAATCTTGGTCTGAATGTCAACATTTAATCCATACACAAATTTTTTCACCTTGAGCTTTTCTGTGTTTAAGTGAGGAGCATAATGGAGTAATTCCATGAAATGTGCCTCATACTCTAGTAGTGAGTGACTCCCTTGCTTTAATGCATTAAATTCATTTAGTTGTCTCTCAAGGAACTCCTCTGACAGGTAATGTTCTCTAATTTTTTCTTCAAATAGTTCCCACGTTACTTCAGATATATCCATCCCCAATTGGATTAATAATGTCTTCCACCAAAGTAGTGTGTTTCCCTTTAGCTCGACTATACCCATCTTGGCCTTCATGTTTGAGGTGTAATCTCTTAGGGTAAAACACATGGCCATGCTTTCCAACCATGCCTCTGCAGATTGACCATCTGTGGACTCCAAAAACTCTGGAAATTTTACCTTTTCCAAATCGCAACGTACATCATTTCTTGTGGTGTTTTGGGGTGCTTCACTTTGTATGACAGGTCCTCCATGCTCCCATTCCAAACGATTTATTAATGCTTCAGACATGTGTTGGAATGATCTCATCAAGTTCAACACTTCTCCAGCCAGTATCTGTTCTTGTGTTGAGATGTTTTCACCCTCATTAGGTGGGTTGGTAGGAGTTGGTTGATGTGGTGGTGCCATGTTGTGCTCTTTAGTTTCCCCACTCCTTCTTGTACCTCTTCTAACCATGGTTCACCTACCACAATTTAATACGACTTTTCCTTATAAGATAAAAACCAATCAAATAAAAATCATAACCAACATGAGTGGTTCTACAATTTATTGTTATTATTACATACTTCCAAGGGGACAATTTATGCATTTATAACTTTTTGACATTCTTATAAATTTTACTAAAACCTACTTAAGAATGCATTTCTAGACTTCTTTGACTTAAATGAACGCGTAATATTCAGTTTCGTTGTTTTTTTTTTTTGGCAAGAGTAACACATCCATTTTCCCATAATCCAGCCATCTTTAGGTTCACCCCATTACTATTTAGGATATACACTACCTTTGTGTAGAGGGTATAAAATGAATAAAATGACAACAATGACGAGTTTCAGATCTGGAAAGGTTATGCGGAAATTAGTAAAGCCAAAAAGTAAGAGTACCATTTGGACTAAGACTATCATAGAGGAGGAGATAGGGATGGTGCATGTCCCATGGGTTAATGCCAGACCTTGGTTATTATTATTATATAATTTAATCGAGTCGAAATATTTATATAATATAACATTACATAAAATAATCATATATCTCTTATATATTGATTAACATAATTAAAATTTAAAAATTTATATTCCAAAATAAATATATCTAAATTTAATTTAGGTTACCTAAATCAACCAATAAAAACAAAGAAAATAATATAACTTCAAAACCCAATATAGGAAAGAAATACTACTTCATAGATATGATATGATGTGAGTAAAATAATAGTTTATGTAAAATAAATCATTAGGTTGGAACATAGTAATCGAGATGAACATTAAAATAAAAAACAGGAGTAGGAAAGTTAATAAAAGTGCATAAATCACTATTAGACATAACGTAATCACAAAAACATACTATCATACTATCACGCAGATATGGTCGGTAAAATAGCACAGTTAATCGAGATAAAACACTAGAATGGAAAGTAGCAATTGAGATGAACATTCAGACGAAAACAGGGGCTGTAAAGTTAACAGTTAGATGTAACACAATAATTTTTTTTATTAAAAATAATTGGGATTTTAATTTTGAATTTGCTATTTTTGCACGACACTTCAGATGTTTTTACGTGACACTTAAAAGATTTCTGATTGAATTATCCCAATATGAGGTTCCAAAAATAGTTGCATATGGCCATTTGGGTTGGGGTGATCCTGATTTCACTTGGGAGACTGTAAATGTATTTAAGAGGGAGAAAGCTTGCAACTATGGAGTAAGAATCTGGTAACCTTGAAACCATTCATGATTTAATGTGCCCATTAGACTCTGATTTAAATGTGCTCAACTTAATGGATTCTGAACACTAATTTGTAGAATTAGTTGGAAGAAAAACAATTACTCATCACTGTATTGATGTGACCAACAACGTTTTCAATTTCCAGGTTGAGGTCCTAAGCAACATGAAAATTAGAGTTTCATAAGCATTCAATCTTCCATTAAAATCAACTAGAGAAGTACATGTTGTTATTCTACTAGTTCGTAGTTTCCCTAGGAACGTTGCTTTGTTAATTATAAAATATTGTGGAGGATTCCATGTATCTATGGTTGTTTCCAATTGTAAGATATCACATTTAGTGTAGGATGTATACATTTCATTATAGACACTCACTATCATTATTTGTTGTAATTATGCCATTTGGTGTTATCCTCCAGTGTGCAAGTTGTGAAATCTGGAGTTGAAGACTTCCACTATTTATTATTATTTTCACTTATCGAAACTTGGCTATGGATCTATGCTATAATCGCAGAGGATCAACTATCAAATCAGTCAAGTCAACTTCAACTAGTTCCAAATCATCATTGGCATATTCGAGTGTGCACCCATCCTTGCAATCCATTCTTTCACTCACAATTTGATGCAAGATTTGTTTTTAATTATGTCTGCAATGTTGTGGGATTTGAACCAGGAACCTCTATAGAAAATACCTCTTGGGTACTCTACCAGTGTGAGGGCTTTGTCCCATCATCGTATGAAACATTGGGAAATTTGGAACTGGTTATCTTTATGTTATTGATTCTTCATAACCCTTCAACCAGGAAAAACCCTTTATAACCCCAGAAAAATGACTTCCAACTCAATAAATACTTGACAAAATATCTATTAATTATCAGAGGGTTAAATAAATGATTGACAAAACGTTGCATTTTATCTTTTTCACTGCATCAGATTTGAGCTTTTGGGGTTTTTGAAGTTTCTCCACTGTTAATTTCTCAGGTTAAGGGTGGATCTACGTGGAAGTGTCTGTTAGAAGCAATAGGAGTGGATTCGAGCAATCTAACTTCGTCATATCAATGCTCAGAATGTCAGAGCAAGGAAATTTAGAAGCAAGAGGATTGATGTATAAGAACCTGGCTGGTGTGCCATATTATGAATCTAGTAATTTGACAAGGGACGAACATTCTCATGCCCATAGTGATTTTAAAAAGGAAATCATGTTTGTTGATTGGAAGCAAAATGATAAATCAGCTTTGAAGTATGCTTACAGTGATGATGCAGAAAAGGACACAGTTCATTCTATCAATATGGATTTCATGGTAGAAAATAAAAGGGATCCTGAGGCTTCATTCTCTGACACAGATGATTCTCCGACAGAGGATTTGAGAAATGTTCCTGAAGCCAACCTGAATATAGTCAATGCTAGTACACAAGACTTCAACATAAATCTTTCCGAAATAGGAGATGATTTCTCATGCAAAGACAAGAAGAAAAAGAAGAAGAAGCGTAGCAAGGGATCTCCACGAAAGCCTAACCAAATTTTTTCTTTCAATCAAGAAGAACGAAAAAAAATATAACAGAACAGGTTTCCCTTAGACACGAGGAAGTCTTCGATAACCAAAACTTTGTGTAAGAGTGCAACATTTTCAGGCTCTGCTAGGGATACTAAATCTTCGAAGAATACACCAAATAATAAGAGTACTGGTGGGGCTTGGATATTTACACGAGAATACCCCAGTTTTCCCACAGAATGATTTGGTGTATGTATATACCCTCATAGATTTATGAGCTGAGTCTGCCAAGAAGATATTGCGGCAGAAGCTATTTATTGATTAATCTTAAGAATTTCTATGATTAAAATTTTACCTTAGGACTGAATTTCAATGCACAGAAAATAAAAATGTAATGTCTGGTTGGAAATCCTAAATGGTATCGGGGAATATGGGGAATATGATGTTTTTGATGAGCAAATCCATTACAAATTTTTTTTAGAGAGAAAACAGAGAAAATGATAAATGCATTCATAGGATTTAAAGTGAATACACGAGGTAGAGAGGCAGCAGAATCTTCATATAATGAGGCAAATGAGCCACAGCCTCTGATTTCTCCCTGGGCATTCTTAAAATTGTCACGCAAGCGAGCTAACATCTTGAGCATGCCCACCTCACACTATTGTTGTCAGATCATGGTTCAGGGTTCAATATGCCTAGCATATTCTTCTAAGTAAAATGTTAGAAGGCAGATTGTGGGATCACCATCGCAACATACGCCTATATATGCAATAGGTAATGTAGAAACAATTAGTTTTAGAGGTAATAAAACACCATATTTTTTTATTCTTTATGAAAGTCCAAAAAAAGGGCTTTTGAGCTTAAAATAATTAGAATATGTGAGAGGAGAGAAATTAAAGAAACAAATTGAGAAGGAAGCCAAAAAAAAGGGTCCATAGGTCCTAGAGGTTGAACTCGCGCTGATACTAAGTGTAAAGACAACATCCATACTTCACAACAAAATACAACCAGAAGAGAAACACATTGGAAATTCAGATTTATTCAGCACTATCTAACACATTCTTGAACTTCATTTCAGGGAACATATCATTACATTTATATACATTTAACTAAGATCAAAATAGTATTGCAACACATATGTGCCGTTCACCCGAAGACGAGACTCCGCTTGCTTTGTTGTTGTTGGTATTCCCTTGTTTTCGGTCACCTCCGTGAATGAATGACAACGTACTTGATAGTGTAAAGACCACATCCATACTTCACAACAAAATACAACCAGAAGAGAAACACATTGGAAATTCAAATTTATTCAGCACTATCTAACACATTCTTGAACTTCATTTCAGGAAACATATCATAGCATTTACATAAATTTAACTAAGATCAAAATAGTATTGCAACGCATATGTACCATTTACCCAAATACAAGACTCTCCTTGCTTTGTTGTTGTTGGTATTCCCTTGTTGTCGGTCACCTTTGTGAATGAATGACAATGTGCTTGAGTCGAATGCGATGACCCACCGGTTAACCTCCCAGCCTACTCCTTGGGTACTCTTCTTCCCCTCGGACCGCCGAGCTACAATGGGGTTGTATAATGGAGGACCGCAATAGCTGGTAGAGGAGAGAACTCCTTGGCTCAAGAGTCCCCTCTCTAAAATCCTCTACCTCACCAAACTCACTATAGGATCGTAATCACTGCTTTGACATCATCTCATCCATCCAACAATAGGTTTCCCAAAAGTCCCCTCTCCCATGGCTTGCCCCTTCTTTTATAGGAGTCCTCATAGGCGACACTTGGCATTTCATGCATAATTAATTATTTTTTATAATTCAATAGCTTGATTATTCACCCAACAGTGTGTCGCTCTCTCATCAAGGGCCTCCCAAAATTATTTACTTAATTTTTTATTTAAAACTAATATTTTCCTCACCTCAACAAGATTCCTATTTCTTCTCCTAGTTACCTCTTTACCCCCCCTTTTTATTCCTTAATTTGTGTTCATTACTTAAAGTCAATTAATGAGTCAAGATTTGATCCCCTATCTACTCCCTAATTTAACTTAGGTTATCTCTTAGATGGATATTCTTATGTTGGTTGTTGCCACATGGAGGTTCTCTACATTTCTCTAAATTTAATTTATTATTCTTATTTTAATTCTACCTACTCTTTTCTTAATTAGGTTTAATTATTTTAGGATTAATCTTTATCCTTACAATTATGTCCCTTTTTCCCCTTTTACCTAATTAAACCACCTAATCTACCTAGTATTTTCCAACATGGGAAGGATAGAGTTTTTAAGGTACTCTATTTTATTTCTTCCTATGATCCTCTTAACCCAAGCTTTATTTTTGATTTAATTACCTTGGTTTCTAACATCATTTACCCTTGATGCAAATTTAACTAGTTTTCATTCCTTGATTATATTTATTATTTATTTTATTTTTAATGATTCCAAGGGTGCCAAGTTTGGTCGTGCCCTTCAAGAACTTCCCTTGAATTTCCAAAGGTGCCACGCCTAATAGTTTATTTTTGATGCCAAGGGTGCCAAGTTGGTCATGCCCTTCAAGGAATTCCTTTGAAGTTCCAAGGGTGCAACACCACTTTCCCTTCAAGGATTCAGTGACTACAAGTGGAAAGTATAGGTCCAACGTCATAGACCACTATCATACCTTATGTTGCCTGCTATAGTGAGACTAATGGTGTCGGGGATCAAGGAATCTGCCTTGATGCGCATCCCCCTCGGTAAGTCCTCATGAGCGACCCAACTTTGGGACCTGCCCTCATGGCATCATGATCTTCAAGGCGAAGGTGTTTCAACCCTTCCAGCCCAAGTCACGCCAGGAGTGCTAGTGGGTGAGATGAAGGACACTGTCCCACCCCTCCCATGTAGTTCCATCCACCTGTACAACCCCATCACCCATATGTGAGTCATTCGGTCAAGAAACTAATCTCTACCTGCAACCATTTACATATCATCATAATATAGATAAACATATATGGCAGGTTTCAAAATCGACTTAGAATTTCAAAGATAAAATAATATGAATTTTCATCAAACTAGGTTTCATCAACTCATCATATGCGAGTGCCTCTGATGGTTTCCTGCCATACTCAATAATCATCAATAACAAGGTTTCTCAACATTGATCATTGTCATAATAGCATCATTAACAACTCCTAGTCATTCACATCATTTTCCATTGTAAGCCTAAACTAATGAAAGTAGGTAACATAGGGGACACATCCATCATGGCTATCATCATTAAACATCAATGGAAACATACATATTCATTAAGCTATCAACATTGTAACATCAATAGAAATATACCTATCCATAAAATTTATCATCATCATGCTTTTAATAGAGAGCATACATATCCTTTACTGCCCTCATCATCATAAAATCAAATAGAGACCAAACTTAAATATTTAATGTTACAATCATCATAATATCGATAGATAAGATACATAACCATTCATGCCATCATAATATCAATGGAAAGCATACATAAACATCACAACCATGAATATCTCAATCACTAATAATAGTGTCATGTGCCCAGATCCTCAACCTGAGGTCCTTAAAGAATAATGTGTGGGCCTTATGGCTAAATAAATGTTAGTGTCAGATCACTATCAGTCAACTAGAGAGGGCACTACAAATGAGAGGTTGCATACTTCTAGATGAGCAAGCCACCTCCAGCTATGTTTGAACGAGTTCAATTTCTACCATGACAAATATCTCTATTATTCTCACTGAATTTAGTTGGTACCAATCCTAGGGTTAGTTGAGGGTTGTTATGCTTAAATCGAATAGGTTGTTCCAGTGATCAAATATGGAAGTTCAATTTAGCTACGCTGTTAGAATTTTCTATGTATGGTTCAGTTTGTTTTTAACCAAGTCGATGCCTATAAAGGTTGCTATGTGATAGTTAGGAAGGTAGCGAACAAAATATATACTGTCATTTTGTATCTTTCATCTCGAGACTTATTATTTCTAATAGAAATACTTTTACAATGGATATGTATTGAGTTCAAATCAATTTGTTCGATGGTTCACTATGGATTAATGAGTTAAGTTGTGATTGAAGCTTTTTGTTTCCTATAAGTAAATAAGCTCCCCAGGTGTGGTCGGGCCCACCCATCTAGGATCAGCTCTGTATCATTTCGTAGGAACATATTTGTGTGATACACATAATTTCTTCTCATTATCTTTGATTCATCAATTGTTTATATGTTGTGTGGAGATTTCTATTGAATTCAAATTATTTTAGTGTGCTGATTTTGTTACACATTTTCAAATCCTCTACTTTAGTGATTTGAATGGATGGTTCTTGTGTGATTGGCGCTCTTACTTCTAAGGCATAGTTATACTCCGTTCTATAAAACCAAAAATCGTATTACAGTGACTGTGTAGTCATAGATACATATAAAATTTTTCTAATCACATTGCCAATTGAATGCCTATCACGAGTTGGTATATATATTGAGAACATAGAGAAACCCTCTAATGCCAAAGTCGAGACAAAATATACTGAGTAATCAGAATTGATAGGGTGTGAATTTAATTATACATTGGATTGTGTTTTAATCAATTTTGAATAAATCACATTTGTTGTTTCTTCTAGTGATCGAATTGATTGACTTCTTTTCAAGTTGTTTTCATAGATTCATGTGCCATAGGAAGTATTCGTTCTAGTTTGATTGATCAGAATGGATTGATTTATTATCAGTTGATTTAGTCTAAACTGATTAGTTGTTCACTAATGTATTTGTATAAGGGTGTAGGCCATAGAAGCATTGCTTTCCAGATTCATTAATTCAAATGGCTTATCGTAGTTGAAATAGTTTTGTTTATTAAATGAATTCGTATTTGTTAGATAGAATTTGCGGATTGATTGTAGAGTTCAAGTGAGTGATTTGGCTTATTTTTCAGTGCGATTTCCCTTGTTTCATTTGGAGTGCTTGAGTGCAGTTCCATAGCTGAGAATCTGATATTGTTTCTAGCCTAAGGTAATGCGTGCCTGATTGGATTCGAAGATAGAGTGTTGGTTTGATGAGATTTTGAATAAGTTTTCTTGAGTTTAATCTGAGATTTATGCAATTGTAGTTTAGTTTCCTGAGTATACTTTTGGTGTGCCTGATAACAATTTATAGTTGTTTTATTCATTGTCATTATTAATAATAGAGTTAAGGCTTGAAGTTTGTTCTTAAGGTTATTATAGGTTAGGAATATGTATAATGCTGCATAGTTAAGAGTATGACACAGAGTATAGGCTTAATTTTATCAATTGCAGACAAGCTTTGATTGGTTTGACAAGGAGAGTTGGTATTTCATTGAGTTAGGTTTTTCTTTCATGATGATTGAATGCTAGAAGAGTGTATTTCTTTAAGTAAGAGTTTGATAGAAGATTTTAAGTCATTTTAATTTTAGGTACAGGATTTAGATTCGTACTTAGTTAAACAAGCAAGGGGATTGAATAGGTTTTCAGTCAGAGTAGTGTCCAAGAGTACTTATCATCGATTTGAAGTTACCTTTGGAAAGTCTAGTTTCAAGTTTTCCTGCCTTCCGAACATGCTTGAAGTAGATTAGAATCTACAACTTTTCATTCAAGAGTATCATAGGCAACAGAATTAGGGTATCTTAGTGTTTTCATGAGAGCTGAGATATTTCAGAAAGTGTTTCAATTGGAAGTTTTTGCTTAGCATATATCATGTGATTCAGAATGGGGATTTAATTTGAGTATAGATTCATTAAAGGTTTCAGGTTAGAATTTGATTATTAATTATGCTAGCTAGGGTTTGATGAATTGTGTGCTAGATTTAGCTAACTCATTTCATAAAGGAAAACATTAGAACTCTGTCCAAAAACTGAATTGAGAAAGCACAGTAGAACTCGTGTTTATGAGCTCGGATTGACATATCAATGCAGGAGAATTAATACACCCATTAAATCTCTCAACGGGAGGACTTTTTAAATAAATATTTTATTTGGAGCAGTATTAGAATTATTTTGAGAGCATTTCTTCTCTAAAGTAAAAGATGGGAATTGAACCCTAGACTTTTGAGAAGATTACTAATTATATATCATGGATATGTAATCACTTCAGCCTCAAGGTAAACATCCCCACAATAATGGTTGTAGGGATTGAGATGTCATTTATCTAACTATAAAGGGTCACTTTTTTAATGGATCAATACTATTGCAACAATATAGTGGGTTGCAACCCTTTACTCATCACATCAAAAGTTCGTTTGTCAGGGCCACATGCTAGCTCTAAGCCCATTTTTTTTGTCAAGGAGATTGTTGAGAAACATACTTTGGGACTATTAAGGTCGCACTCAAGTCCAAACTATTGGTCAATACACCATTGGAGAAATACTTGGCGATCTTCGTTGATTAAGAAACTAGCCTTTTTCCAGACTCGTACCCATGTTTGTCACATGAGATCAGGGTCCCTCGGGAGGGTAGAATGGGTTGTGCAAGAAATGTGCCACAATTTTTTTTTCCAACCAAGCTATATGGTTACCAAATAAATCATGTTATTGATGAGAAGTCACTTCATTCAAAGTGTGAGTATCATTAAAAAATATATGGTTAGCAAATCCCTTAATTGAGAATTTCAAAAACTTGAAAAAAGGCTTTCCTAACCCTCACTTTACCATAATTTGAGCGTTGTGACTAGTTCATTCCCAAGTAAAAGGAAATTCCCATAAACATGACCCATTGTTATTGACACTATGGATGAGGGCGCAATCATATACACTATGGCGTTGAACTGTTCTTTCTTATTTCCATTCCCCATGATTACGAGGTTGGCATATATCCATATCAATACAAAGGCTAAGTCCTAATAGTTGGAAAAGTTATTGACCTTTGGCTAGAATTATTCTCTGATATATTCGTTAAACTACATGTTAGCTAGTTCCCACATGATTGGTAATATGCTTCTATTTTTCAAAGAAATAATGCAGAACAATTATGAATTATTCAGATTGTTTGCTTTCCTCAACCATAATTTTCTCCCCATCAACATTCTCTCCCTCATACTTGTATGTTTATTTTTGCAAATTTCAATTTTGTTGATTGTCTTCTAGAACTGAGCAAACTTATGACAACCACCATACCTTACTGGAACACTTTCTAGTTCAGAGGTGAGAAAAAAGAAAAAGTATAACATTAGTCTATTTGTCATTGTTTCCATAATCATACAATATGATATTGTTGTTTCTCTGATGTTTTAATTTTTTAATATGGTGGTATGATTTCACTTTTTTCGACCCAATTCAAAACCTAGATTATCTCCATGAATTCTATTGAGGAATAAATTTGCTTACATGTTAAAAACATCTCCATTGCCAAAAATCTTCCATAGTTTATTCTTTATTAGTTTTCCTTGGGAGGATACTTTGTTCCAATAATATATTTCATGCACATTAAAATTATATGAATTTGATAAAAGAAATATTATTTCACACACTAAGATGATGAGGAGGTCAAACTTAAGCCTCTATGTTTTTCAACATTAACAACAATAACTTTTGGAAAAGGTAATATCAAAAGAAGAGTTAGGGTCCTAACCCTGGATAATGGCCTTCCTTAACTAAAGGAAAAAAGGGAAAAATAAATTTCATGGTTGGACGACTCGTTGCATACTAGGGCACCTAAAAAGGTACCTAGCACTTGGCTTGCTTAACTCAATGTTTGGTCAATTTAGTGTGTCCTAAATTGCTATTTAAAATGTCAATCCGAGAGTCGTAAACTGCTGAAGTGAAGTGCATTGTATATGCAAGATAACCGATTTCTTAGTTCTTTGTCGTTTTTGACTTTTTGGTTTGTTTTTGGGTTTATCTTCTGTTGATTCCCTAATGTGAGATGGTAGAATTGAAAGTCAAGTATGGATGGTAATGGTGATTTCTACAATGATTTTCCAAACTTTAAAGTTCTCAAAAAGGTTTCAAACTGGCTGTGATGAAATCAATTCTCAAAAGAAAATAAAAAGGTACCAAAACAGTGAACTAGTGACAATGAAGCCCAGTATCCTTACTGTTGTATAAAAAGAAAATAAAAACTGAACTCAAAGCAATTCAAAGACGGTAAGCAAAGCAAACTAAATCACACTACTTCAACTCATATTCTGACCCTTCACCTTTCGACTCGCTCTGGCTATAGGAAGTAATCATAAACAAATTGAGTAATATGATATCTAAATTGCAAGAAATGAAATTGCATAAAATGAAACTAAGATTTAAACTACTCATTCATACTTCAATCCCTGAAAATGACATAAGTAATTTAATCACTAACTTTTAGGAAAGTAAACTAAATCATTCTACATCAAGTAATATTCTGATTCCTCACTATTTGAGTCGCTTGGCTATAGGAAGGAAATCATAAACAAATGAGTAATATGATATCTAAATTGCATAAAACTAAATAAGCAAAGTAGAACTGAAAGAAATGACAATGCTGGAATTAAAACTCAGAAAATGAATCAGCAGAAAGGAGAAGATGATCTCATGTCATTAGTCATTAAAAATATGTAATTTTCCTAGGTTGCCTACAAGAACCTGAAAGAAAAATACTGATCAGCTAACAGTCATAAGAAAGCATAAAAGAAAAGATGGACAACAGTTAACATGAATATCATAACAGCGTAATATATACAAGCAAATGATTATAAAAGCAGTAACATAATGAAAGCAAGTAAGAAACTATATAGTAGATACATAGCCTTGGTGTACAGGGGCCCTCTGCAAGCTCGGCCAATCAATAATCAGTCACAAATTGAACTTAAGAATGTTGTCTTCTCATATATTAAAGTGTAGTCATAAGACAAAGGTAAAGCACGACACAGTGGGCTCGTAATAACAGTCAAAATTACATATGAAAAGCTAACTATCAAGCATATGATAACGCGTTATTTATAACTGAAGATGCTATAACTGATTCCTACATTCTACGCTGCCAAACAGACACGTAAATCTCCACGTCTTGAGATCTAGCAGTAGGGTAGTCATGACAAATAAATCTATGGAGTGGTGGCTGTTCAATTTGGTTCACGGATTGATCCACAGGTGTTAACACACCTTCGGAGATTGAGGAACTTGCCACGCAAAACTTCACGTGGGAAAAAAAGAGTCGTGCCACCGCAAAACTCTTAGTTTGACCACTCCTTTGATTGTCCTTGACCATGGCTGTTTGTGAGTGATTCGGCTGAACCAAGGTGACACGCTCCATGTACATTTCATTTGCAGCTTGCCCATGTGGCCGGATTCTCCATTGGACACCTGTAACATAGTCTTTAACAAAATGGCTGCGGAAACTTGAGTTGGCTGCCGAAAGTGACAAGTTTCCACAACTGATTGAACAAAAATCTAAATCAAACAGCAGTCACAAACATAGTTAGGAAACCATTTTATAAGCACTTTTTAAACTAATATGCAATGATTTGACAGCTTGGTGGGTCAAGTAAATGGAAAAGAAGGCTGAAAAGGTGTATAGGGAAGATGCAAGTTTGGGACTCAACACTCAATAAGAGAAAAAGAGAAGCATTCCGACCAATTTACTCATGGTCTGATGTGACCTCAGTCAAAAGAAAGGAACATTAATATTTCTATTTCTGTGAGAACCACTCTTAAGATTGTATCCAAAGAAGATCTTATCGCAGGAGTGAAGGTGTTAATTTCATTATATATTCATGCTTAGGGGGGCTTTTCCATATGTTATTTTCATATAGTGTAGAAGCAAGTTGATGCCTACACAAATCTAAGGTTGGTGCCTCTAGTAGGTCAATACTTGGAGACCTTAGGGGGTTATGTCCTCTTGTGAGTGGGTGCTCACAAAAGAATTTCTGTAATCGAACTTGGTGCATTGAATTTACATAATAATAAAAATGAGCTTCGGTGGTTTTTCTCGCAGAAAGGTTTCCACATTAAATCATTGTTTATATGTGTGAATTCATTATATTGTCTATAGATTGTAGTTTATCAATTGAATGATTACTTAAATGAAAAATCTATAATTAGTTATTCATCCCTGGTCTTAGTAAATCCCAATTCCAAAAAAACATATATACTATGAAATAAACCTTAGCAAATTTTGTCACAACAACAAAGTAGGAAATTCCTTCATTAGAGTGTGAGAAAGGCTGAGTGGCTCGAGGATGAGCCACATATGGATGTTTGGGGATTATTGGGGAATTGTTTTTGGATAAAAAGTTTTGGGAAATGTGAAAAATATAATCACATTGGGTGGATATATTTTAGGAAGGCCAACCGAGGGATTGCATGCGGAAGATCCAAAGAGAACAAACTATGTGAAAGTGTGACTAGTAAGGAAATATGTTGGGATAATTTCCTAGTTTACTAGCCCATAGCAATATTTACTAGCCTTCATTAATAATTTACTACTAAGTGGTTTTTGGTCAGTGGGGGTCCAAATGTAAATCTATAAATAGATTAAGGTTGAGGAGTAAGAGACATATATAAACACGAATAGAGAAACATAGGAAGAGATATAAATTGATATATACATATCGGGGATATGATGAGGTATGATTTCATGCTATAACGATGAAATAGTTTCCAATATTGTTGAACTAAGATGGGTATGATTATAATGAAATATCCACAATGTTAATAAAATGATCCATTTTATGGCCTATTATGTTTTTTGTGTAATTTTCATGCCTTATCTATTTTTCATGGTTACTATTGCTTTGAAATGTATTCATATGAGATTAATACATAGTTTCTTAGGAATTAGGGCACACTTCATTTCTTTTTTGAATAATAATAATAATACATTGAATATATGAAAACGAGGTAACTCTAGCTTAAGGCTACCCTCTCCTTCATCACTACATAACTATTCAGGTCCTTGTAGTTCCCCCTAGATTCTTTGTGTGAGACTTCAATTACTTATAGGTGTTTCGGAAAGGGTCATTTTTTGTAGTGGTTTTGCTAGAAAAATCGCTTGACCCTAGAGACAATTCCCTAATATCGGCATGCAGGGGGCTGACCCAGGATTCAAGAGAAGTTTCAAACAAAACCCCTATAGACATTGACCCTTTTGGAAACACCAAATTGGTGAAGTCCCACTTAATGCATCTAGGGGGACCTGTAGGAAGTTGAATAATCCTATAGTGATGAATCATAAGGGGACCTTAAGCTAAAGTTACCTAGTTTTCCCATATTCAATGTATCATTATTACTATTTAGAAAAGTAAATGAAGAATACCCCAATTCTTCAAAAACTATGCATTAATAGCATCATGTGTACATTTCAAAATAACAACAACCATGAAAACTAGAAAATTTATTAACCATTACACAAACAAATAGAATAATCCATAAAATGGATCTTTTAGTTAACATTGTGGATCTTCCATTACAATCATACCCATCTTGGCTCACTAGCCTTAGTAGATCATTCAGCATTACAGTGCCTCTCTATGTGTCTCTTACTCCTCGGCCTTAATCTACTTATATGTTTACATTTTGGCCACAGCTGACCAAAATACTCATTGTAATAAATTATTAATATGGGCTAGTAAATATTACTATGGGATAGTAAAATAGGAAATTACCCCAACAAGTTTCCTTATTCATTATACTTTTGCGTAGTTCCTTCTCATTTTATCTTCTACACACTGTCCCTCAGCAATACTTACTGCACAATATCCTATTTTCATGATTTTGTTCTACACAGTTCCCAAAACTTGTGAAACGATCCCCATGATAGTTTACACATAATAATTCATCAATTATGTTGAAACGATCCCCATGTTGATAAGATGAATTTCATTTGATCAATTCTTTTGTTTGCTACTCATATTCGATGGGAGGAACATTAGATGGATGTTAAAACTATTTTTCTTCATGGAGATTTGACTAAAGAAAATCATATGGAGAAACCCCTAGGATTTGAAAATGATACATGTCTAATATGTCAGCTCAAGAAGTTCATATATGTTTGAAACAGACCCCTAGTGCTTGGTATGAAAAGATTGATCATTTCCTTTTCGATCTAGATTTAAACACTATGACCTTGATAATAGTATTTATTTTATTACATTTGAAATATTATATTGTATGTGGATTATCTAGTCATTGTAGGAATTTTTTTGCATGATACATATTATATTCATTTTTGTGCTAATTTGATTGTTCTTTTATTTTTGTATTTCAATTATTTTCATAAACATAAACAATAAGGTAGTAGTAAATCATTTGGGATTTAAGATTTCATAATATTATAACATATCGTAATAAATTATTCCAATGGAATATCCATGATAGTTTATACATCAACTTGTTATATTTTATGATAATTAGAGTGCGACATAGGTTGCATAATACCTTGTTTATCATAGTAATATGATACATGTGGAAACTTCATGTAATGCCCAGTCTTCAAGAAACTACAATTATTTGTGGGGGGCTGGTGGGTTCTAGAAGTGATTTCATCTCCTAAAACTCCAGAGCACTCTGCTGATGGGAAGTGTAGGAATAGTAGGATATGTAATTTTATCAGAACTATCGATTGTAATAGCCCTGGTGAAAATTCCATGTAATATATATATATCTATCTATATATATATATATATATATGATGATGATGATGATGATGATAGTGGTTACCGTCCACTGAGACCAAATTGGTCTATCGGACCTACAATATTTTTAATTTTTAATTGTCTGGCTCCTCGTCTTTCTTGGCGAGATTGGTATTGTAGCTCTCTTTTTTTTCTCTACGTTCTTCCAACTTCCTTTATCTTGTATCTCCTTCATCTCTTCTGGTTCTTGAGACAATGGTGTCTTAGCTTCGCAATCAATTGTGTTCGTCCTTTTGAAGATAGTCGGAGAAGAAGTTTGGTCTAGGAGATCTGCTTTGTTGTTAAATGAAGATTTATTTTGCACGATATTCGAATCCTCATAACTGTTGATACTTGAGGGGTTGTCGAGTGCACTTTTTTGTTGTTGGGCAGGGCTTTCTCCATGCTTGTCTTGAGATTTGCTTCTATCTTGCCCAATTTCTTGTGATTCAAAGTTTTCTCTAGAGTATTCTTCTTTGATGACAGTGTAGTGTTCCTTTTTTGCTCCTTCCCACCAAGTAGATCTGTGGTGTTTTTTTTTACCAAGATTTTTCTGGGAGGCTTTTGGGCAATTTTTGGCTAGATGGCCTATCTCAAAGCAGGATCGACATCGGAAGAGGACACTTTCATAGTCGAGTTTCTGGTTCCACACATAATCTTTACTTGTTAGGTTTATTTCTGTTGGGAATCCGGCACTAAAGTCCATTTCCACACAAATGCGTGCATAGGTGGTTCTGGCATATTCCTCTATTTCTGGACACCTGCAGTTAAATTTCCCAATTTCATTTCCAATGGCTTTTAGCGAGGAGAGATTCCAGAGATGCAAGGGTAGGCTTGGCAATCTCACCCAAACTGGTGCTGAGGTTATCACTACTATTGAGGGATCGAATGATGGGTTCCATGGCTTCATGAATAGGCCTGATTTTTCCCAAAACCAAGGGCCGGAATCCAGAATACATTGTCTGCTTTCAGGATTTTCAAAATCTACTATAAAGAAACCCCTAGCACAGGGGTAGATATTAATTTCATCAGAAATGACAGGCTTCCATACCTCCGAGATCCAATTGTGGAGAGTTGTTAGTCGTGGCCAAAAACCATTGAACCGACAAATTAGGGCACTTTCAGAAAACTTCAAAGCCTCGTCCAGTGAGGCCTGGACCACCTGGACAGTGGGTGCTGGGGCTTCACTAACAATATGGGCAGGAGCTTGCCCTCCAAGAGCTGACGGCACTGAGCCAGCAACTATTTTTACGAAGCTGGCTCCAGCAGCTATTTTCGTGAAGCTGGGAGCCATATTTTACTTGCCTGTAGAACCCAACCATAGAGTTATAAGGCAAAAGATTAGATCTATATCTAGTCGGAAAAGATTAGATCTAGATCTAGAACGCTGCCCCGGAGTTAGATCTAAATCTAGCTATAGAGGATTAGAATTCAGCCGCAGAGAAATTTTGACCATGTGTTACCCACTTTAATTATACCAATCAATTATTCCAGCTTAAACCCAGCACTTCATTAAACCCAGCATTACGTCAGACCGGACAGACTGCAAATGGAAGCCATGAAATTATCAATGGAGGAAGAGAACTCAGCTGAGCTCATTGCAGTGGACACTGGACCAAACCCGAACCCTAATCCCAGCACCCCCGATGGCCAGGCTGAAGAACATTAGAACCTCAAATGAAAGCGCAGCGAAGAGGTTGCCCCAGACCCCTTCTGGAAAACGAGTCTCTGTTCATATTTCAGACGCTGATCACACGATTGCAGGCACGGTGATAACTGCAGGTATGCCCACAGCGAACAGGAGCCGCAGGAGCAAAAGATCGAAAGCCACTAAAGCGATATGTAGGCGATCTGGAGCCGCAGAGAAATCGCGCAGAACGCCCTCGCAGATAGCGGCAGAACCGATCTACCACTCACGGAGATAGCCGACGATATACCCTGCCTATATATATATATATATATATATATATATATATATATATATATATATATATATATATATATATATATATATATATATATATATATATATATATATATATATATATATAGATATATATATATATATATATATATATATATATATATATATATATATATATATATATATATATATATATATATAGATATATATATATATATATATATATATATATATATATATATATATATGGCCATGGTGATGGGACACGTATTCCAAGTTGAACGGTGGGAGAAACATCCTACTGGGTGTTGATTCGGTTTATTATTGCTAAGGAAATTGGAAAAGGCAATCGCTAAGGTTTTTGAAAGGCATGAGGCATTGATTGGCATTTTTATTTATGAAAACCATGGAAATTAGGAGAAAAGGAAAGTGAAAGGTCACAGGTTGCATGTGACAAGGAAAATAATGGAAAATTAAGAAAATAGAGGCCTCATTCATAAAAAGGCTTATAAGGATCAGTTGGTAAGCTTTTGAAAGGTTTTGGTGGATACCTCTTCTATTCTATTTTATTCTCTCTCATGCTCTTGGATACTTAGAGTTTTCTTGGAGCACTCTTGAAGAGTGTGGCATACTTGGAGTTTTGGAGAAAGAATGCAAAGGAAGAGAAGGAAAGCACAAGAGGACATTGGGATCAGCAGCTATAGTGGGTTTTTCTTGCAGGTACTGAGTTGCGTGTATGTTTCCTCACTAGTTTTGGCATGCATGGCACATGCATGTGATTTATTGGTTGTGATCTATCACTGGCATGGAGGATTGCTTGGATTGACAGTGGATTTTGCTAGCCTTTCCATTTCCTGAATAGCCATTGTGTTGTGGGTTTATTTTTATTTTTTATTTTTTATTTTATTTTTATTTTTATTTTTATTTTTATTTTTATTTTTATTTTTATTTATTTATTTATTTTTATTTTATTTTATTTATTTTTATTTTATTTTTTTTATTTTATTATTATTATTTTTATTATTTATTTATTTATTTTTATTTTTTTAATTTTAATTTTTTATTTAATTATTTTTTTGGTTCTCATTTTTCCTTGGCTTGGGTGAGTGATTAGTTCCTAGATCCTTGGTTGGACAAACGCTCTGGAGCCCTGTAATGGCTTGGGTTGAGTTAGTAGTCTTGGAGCCTGGGTTGGACAAACGCTCTAGAGCCGTGGAACAACTTGGGTTGAGTTACTAGTCTTGGAACCTTGGTTGGACAGAGGCTCTAGAGCCCTTGGTGGGATGAGTTACTAGTCCTAGAGCCTTGGTTGGAGAAATGCTTTGGAGCCTAGTAAAAGATGTGAGTTGATCTATTAGTTCTTAGAGCATTGGTTGGACAAATTCTCTGGAGCCCGATGTAAATTGTGGGTTGAGTTACTAGTCCTAGAAGCCAAGTTGGAACAAATGTTCAAGAGCCCTGGAAAGCTTGGGATAGAGATTGATCCGATGATGGTTTTGTGATGTCTAACTGTGAGGTGGAATCATTGTTTGATGGGTTGAGGTGGATGGCCACTAGAAGTCCTGGATGGTTTTGATTGACGTGTTCTATGAGATCCCACATTCATGCTTGGAATATGGCATGGGGGTAAATGACTAAAGAGGGATTTGGCTCAGCCATTCTACGTTTAGGTGGAACATGGAAGTCCCATCCCAGGTTTGAATTTTACATCATTAATGAAAGGTTATTTCTCCTTGTAACTCTATGATGATTATGATGGATTATATGTGGTTTATATGGTTTTGATTTCATTCGTATTTATTTCCCTATTATGTTGGTTATGTATATGTTTTATGACAATAGCTATGTATGGCTCTCATCATGTTTTTACTTATAAATGAACGAACAATGTATCTATGAACTAATGGATGAAATGGTAGCTAATGTGATAAGGAGACAATGCTTTATAGAAAATCTCATATAAGTATGAGACCCCTCTGATTAGATATATTATTTACACCCGTAGGTTGCATATTTACTAAGTGTTTGACAAAATACATGTCATGGCTAGTAGGGGTCCAGTCAAGGTCTTGAACAAGTATTTGCTTTAGTACTGCCATTTCCATGTTATTTTAATGATTTCAAGAGATGGTTAAATTACAGCTAGTGGCTTGGGCTCTGGGCCTGAAAAAGTTGCTCAAATCTCGAATTTTCTGCCATAGCACTGACAATTTTGGTCTCTGTTCATCGACAGGAAAGCCTATGAGAGAGACTATAAGGTTACAGTCGCATGCATGCGTTGTCATGGGAGTAAATTTGGGTTTAATTATTCTAAATGCTAGGTTAACTCAGGGGTTGGGCACCTGGATTGGTGGATTAGCTCCTGGGGGTCCTGAAGCACCCGAGGAAGGTTTGTGGGTTGTGTTTCCATCGATTCCATTTCCTTGAGGTTACCTGGGAGTTTAAATCATATCATAGTAGCTTGTCGTCACATGTTTACCCTAGCTTACCGATTGCTTGGGTAGATGGAGGAGGGGGTTACAGAGTGGTATCAGAGCGTGGTTGCACTCTCCTTAGGCTGTGTGTTGGTCATGCATTCATTTCAGTTGCATGTGTGTCTCTTGTGTTGTAGGACCATGTTCTTGTTTCATTTGCATAGTGTCTTTCATGGCTATAGTGATGTCGCCATGTGAAGATTGAAGGTGTTGTTGTGGAGTATGTATTCTTGTGTTAATGGTCAATTATGTATTTGTTATGCATTTGTGGTCTTGGTTATAGTTATGCATGAATAGTAGGTCAAACATGCTTTGTGAATTCATGGTATGAAATTTAGGTCATCATGATGTTATTTGTTGTTATGATGCTAATGTGTTGGATGAGATCGAGCAGGAGATGCAGATCACCATAATGAGGTTTCAACATTAGACTTTGAGATAAGAGCAGATCACCATACAGGTATTACATGTTTGGAATGTAGGTATGTAAGTTAAGGATTATCATATGCATTAGGTTATATACATTAGATTTATGTAGATGTCTTTTGATGTTGTGGTTACATTCATGAGAGATGTTAGTTGATTAGTGCAGTTATATGCACATGAGTCAAATAGTCAAGAATGAAAGTAACCTCTAGTTGTATGCATTGCTATTGTTGTTTTATATTAGACAACCTAATGATTATGTTATATGTTGTTGATGAGTACGTTATAGCTTAATTTGTTGTTGTTATATGATAGTTAGCTTGATGATTAGGTTATATGTTTTCGATGAGAATGATATATAGCTTATAGTTTTTATATGCTAGTAACTTGATGATTAGGGTTATTTCATTAAATATCTTGATGTCATATGTATCATGCTAAATTGGATTAGCCTATGTAGATGGTTATTGTTATGACATTCAAGTATGATTTGACTTATTGTGTTTCATTGTTGCGTTACTAATCTAGATTGATCGTACATATGTGATTGCTATGCATAAATCATAAAGGCTTATAAGTTTAGTATGTGAACATGTTAGTTGGTTACTATTACAAATATCATTATCATATTCATTCTTGAGACGATGTGTTGTAAAGTTATATCGTGCTAACTAGTTTGATTGTGCAGAAAAGATAGCCTCCCCTGAGATACATTAAGGTATGAGTTTGCTTATGTTGTCTATTTTATGTTTGAGTATTTGATTATGTCATCTAGTTGATTAATTTAATATGATATGTTTGCAAGTTGGTTGAATGTTTGATGAATTGCATAATACGAGCATGTGTTCAAATGATCTTGTTTTAAGGTGATTTTTCTAATACATATGTGTTGAGAGAGTTGATATGTACTTGAGTGTAGTACGTGATGGATCTAGATTTAAACAGGAACGCAACAAATTAAAGAGATAACCATAAACACAAAGATGCAACGGGAATAATACTTCATTTCATCAATGTAAAACACTGAGATATGCTTACAAACAGAAAATGGAAATAAATAGCTAGGGCGATGGTAGCTTATCTCTGCGAAGAAATGTGGTGGCTACATGCCTATGAACTGTGTTACAATGAGGCTCGAAGGCCTATTTATTCTTGAGAAACAATGGAAAACCCTTCACATTCCAAAACCTAACCCTAGAAGATGAAACGCCAAATTGTGGGCCCCGTTTTGGGTAAGTTGGTACATCAACTTCCCGGGGTCGTAACCTTGGCACCCGATCTTCATTTGACGCGTACAATAGCTCATTAGAAAGATCTATCCAAGAAATACAACTTTGGGAAGAGCAACATCGATCCATGGATTCATGTTGCTCCCAAAGTTCCCAAAAAAAGTCGTTTAGGGCCTCAAAACGGCTCCGGAAATTTAGGACCCAAAAAACTGCTAAAAATAGTAAATTGTGCTACAAATATGTAAACTGAAAAACTGAAAGAGACAGTTGTGGGGGTCCAAGTGGGATAGCTGGGGGCCACCAACATCCACCTAGATCATTCCTCCCCCCTTAGGAATCAATGGTCCCCATTGCATTGAGTTCCTCCATCTGCTGAACTTAGTCCTTGGTGAGCTGTTCTGCAATCTCGGATGTGTCCAGTAATGGTGGGAAGCATGGTTGACGATGGTCCACATTGAACACTTGGTGGAGGCGAAGTAATGGAGGAATGCTTTGCTCCAAAGCATTATTCCCCACAGCTTTGGTAATGATGTAAGGACCATGTCGGTGTGGTCAGAGCATCTGATGGGCTCTTGTAAGGCGTTCTTTCTGCAGATGCAACCAAACTTTGTTGCCCACCTGAAGCTTGTGTGGTACCCCTATGGGTGAGGAGAAGTTGTTCCTATGTTCTGTCATGACTGTATCCCTTTGCTGCTACTACTACGTGGAGGAACCCTTCGCGGGGGTCATGGATGTAGCAACGATCTTCCGCTTACTTTGGGAGCAAACCAGACAGAAAATGAATTTCAGAGTCTGGGAGATGAGCTTGTTGCCTTTCTTGGCAGTGATCAAAGAAGTGGCGGTAGGTGGGGCTGCCTCCGGTATCCTGTATAATGAATTATCTAAAGAAATAATGACAGCGTGAGGCCTTGACTCATACACAACATGTCGCCTCCACAAGTATGGCTGGCCTAATAATACATCACAAACATCCAGAGGTGTAACATCACATAATACCTCATCTGGGAAGGGCTTGATGCTATAGGGAATGCGGCACTGCTGGTGAACTTTGAGATCTCGTCCTTCATGAAGCCACTTGATACTGTACGACTGCGGGTGTGGTGTAGTCAGTAGGCCAAACTACTTCACAACCTCTGCTGAAATGAGGTTCTTTTGGCTACCACTATCGATAATGAATTGCAGCAGCGAACCCTTCACCCACATCTGTGAGTGGGAAAGACGTTCCCCCTCCTCTGGATCTTCGGGATCATTATTCTAGATCTTGGTGGTGGCAATAGTGATGCTGGGCTCCGCATCAATGATCTACATCCCTTTGCCATTCCCCTTGTCGGGTTCTGAGTTAGGGTCAAAACATGCATCTGATTCTGTAGCCTTCAACTCAGCCACCTGCGACTGCTTGGTCTGACAGTCACTTGTGTTGTGAGTGGGGATCTTATGGAACTCGCACCACTTTCCTGTGTCCTTATTTGACTTCGTGGTGTTGTTCTTTTCTTCTGTTTTCGATGAGTTGTCTTGGGTCACCCCACCTTGGCTTTGTCCTTTGGTCTTCGGATTTGCAAATCCAAAGTCTTGCTTCTTCTGTTTGAACTTTTTCTCGATTTTGATAGTGTATTGGTACGTTGTGCCGAGCGAGGTGATGTTCAGGAACTCCATCTCTTACTGGATGTATCTATGTAGGTAGCCATGGTTTTTGAGTACCAAGTGCAGCTCAGAGTCCTTGATACCCAACTATGTGCGAAGGGTATGAAAAATGTTTGTGAACTCTGACACATCTTGGTCCCTTCCCTGCCGCAGTGTGGTCCATTTGATGTATTTGTCCTCATAGCTTTTGACAGGGTAGTACTAATCCTTGACGACATCCTAGAATGAATCCCAAGTGGATGCGGCTGAAAATAGTGAGCCTGTACTTTCATTCTTCTGCTCGAAGTAGGTTTCCCACCAGTCCTTGACATGGGGGGCTGCTTTGAGAAGAGTGAAAACAATCTTTTCCCGACTCGAAAATTCATGAACAGAAAAATACCCATCTAGTAGATTTAACCATTTATATGCGACATCTGTGTTTATTTGACCCTTGAAGATGGGGATTTCAAAATTAAATTGTACCTTAAAGGGTGTGGCGTTTCCAGAGTAGCTGCTAGAAGCTGATGCGTCGCCTTTGGGTAGCCGTTGAAGGTTCTGGGAAAAGTTGTCCATAATCACGTTCCTTTGTTGCTCGAGGGCTTCTCCAAGCAAGATTTTGATATGATCTCCTGCCCCCTTGTCTTTCTTCTCATCTGCCATGGGAGGCCGTTGGGATTTGCGAGGCTGGTCTTGCAAATGTTTGACTAGTTCAAGCCCTAACTCCTTATATCCCGACCTCGTTGGGGACATGCAAAGAAAAACAGAGAAAAAGTAGACCGCTCTGATACCACTGATCTAGATTTAAACAGGAACGCAACAAATTACAGAGATAACCATAAACACAAAGATGTAGTGGAAATAATACTTCATTTCATTAATGTAAAATACTGAGATATGCTTACAAACATAAAATGAAAATAAACAGCTAGGGCGATGGTAGCTTATCTCTGACAAGAGATGTGGTGGCTAGATGCCTCTGAACTGTGTTACAATGAGGCTCGAAGGCCTATTTATTGTTGAGAAACAATGGAAAGTCCTTCACATTCCAAAACCTAACCCTAGAAGATGAAACGCCAAATTGTGGGCCCCGTTTTGGGTAAGTTGGTACATCAACTTCTCGGGTTGTAACTTTGGCACCCGATCTTCGTTTGACGCGTAAAATAGCTCGTTAGAAAGATCTATCCGAGCACTAAAACTTTGGGAAGAGAAACATTAGTCCATGGACCCACGTTGCTCCCAAATTTCCCAAAAAACGTCATTTAGGGCCTCAAAACGGCTTCGGAAGTTCAAGACCCAAAAAACTGCCAAAAATAGTCAATTGTGCTACAAATTTGGAAACTGAAAAACTGAAAGAGACTGTTGTGGGGGTCCAAGTGGGATAGGTGGGTGGCCACCAACATCCACCTGGATCAGTGATAGTTGTAGGATTATGTCTAATGACTATGAGTTGACTATGTATTATGACATTATTATTGGTAAATGTTAATCGATAGATATGATTGTCTTGATATTTGGAACATGTGGTTCACAGCTGTGAACAGTTGCAGGGTAACATGATTGGTATTAGTGTGATGAGGTAACAATTGATTTTTTTATATAACTAATAGTTGGATGATGTGATAGTGCATAATAAGACTCAGTTGCAGCAATGTAAAGGTAAAAGAGAAGGAATTGAGCAAGATTTCCTTTGTCTATGTTTGGAAACCCTAATTCCAAATGAATGAAGTGCTTTGATTTCATCTAACATTATGTGGGTATGTGTTATGTTCATGGACCTATACTTGACATGTATATTAGCTAGTCCCTAGTTATATGTGATTTTTCAAGGGAATTGGAGTCCCTTGAGAGATGGCATGGATGTGTTTAGTTTAAAGAAACATGTTTGGCACAACAAGGAAAGGTAACTAGTGTATTTTTATGTTTATTTATGCACTGAAAGTTATGTGTTGATGATAGTATTATGTAGGGAGTTGCATGGAAAGAGAGGTTTCCATGAAATAAAGGAATGAGATGATGAAATAAGAAGGAAAGTGATCGATGGTTGTTTCCCTACAAGGAAGAAGCTCAACTAAATTTCATGACATCAAGGAGAGAAGTTGATCAAGCAACTGAAGGACCCACAAAGAAAAAATTTCTGATATATAGAAGAGTCCCTAGCTAAGAGGGAGCTCTGACAGGTCCCTGATCAACATGGAGTTTGAATTAAGATCACCGCTGATTACAAAGGAGTGACAATTGTGTTTTTCCATGTCATGTGTCATGCACTAGACCAGGACTAATAGTCATAAGTCCATATCAAGGCCATGAATGGAAATGTAGACACATGATAGACACAACATTCTTGTCTTCACCTGGGAAGAAAGAATGTGGGGACTGGGTAATAATCTGGCATCTGATACTCTTTGAGGATGTATAGGGCATCCAAGATAAGAGTATGCAAGAGGATCGATATACTTTGAGGGTTGGGAACCCAAGATAAGAATAGTCCTAGAAGTTCATACTCAGTAAGCACCCGGGTGGGTATGTACCTTGAGAGACAATGATGAAGTTGTCTATAAATCATTGGTCTTTCCAGAATTGTAGCTGATCATCTCTTGGAGAGATGGATTTGTTAGTCAAGGCCTTTCAATTTGAAAATGTTGATTGATATGATGTTATACATATTGGATTACCAATATGACTCTTCTTATGAGAAATTATTCATATTGAGAATAGCCAAGTACCATTGTAAACACCTCCCTAGTTAAGAGGGAGTGTTGAACAAAAGTATAACTAGGTTCAGTATTTGTCAATATAACTTTGATCTTTGTACTTGTCAAGAAAAAGAAATATTATTTTTATAAATTATATGAATGAGTTTTTTACTCATTCCATAGATCTAGGAAAGTCAAAGAGTCAAAGTCATCTACCAAAATCTCTTCTTCAGAATATATGTAAAATGTATAGTAGTCAAGAACAACCCTCCAAGAAAATCATGAAGATGTCTGCCTGTAAAACAATGAAGAAAACAATTAAGTTGACCTCAAAATATATATTAAATAACAGTCATGTCGTCTCAGTTAAATTGACATGTCTAGTAACGAATAGAAGTCGGCTTAGCTACACATAGGCCATTATATATACCCCACTGGGGTCACCACAAAAAATATATTCGTACACCTATAAAATTACGTATGGTGCAGGAAGCTGTGAAGTTTAAGATGGAAATCACAGGAAGGGTTTCGTATGCCACAGTAAGGTAATTTCGAAGTTTGTCCATGATGAAACTTGTGTATTTTTCGGATGAGTACCACTATCTCGGTATCCTAGTTGTAGTCACTATCTTGACATATTTACACTCTCAGAATAATATCTCGATATAGTTACAGTCTCAGCTTAATTTTGATGAAGAGGACTTCGATGATCCTACAGTAGCACTCTCAATCTCGAAGTGACATGCTTTGGTATGACCCCATAGGGACATGCATTAACTTGACATATAATCTGGACATAGTCATAATATCAATCTTTGTCATGAATATGTTGAAGACATAGTTATGATGTCTTGATCATGCAAACTTTCTTGGTGCAGCTCGCAAGGATACATACATATGGACCTCATTATTATGATGGTGATCTCGATGAAGGTGTTGAGATGATCTTGGTAAAGGCATAGTGGTGATCTCAATGAGTAGTCATGGTGTAGCAATGATGATCTTGGTAAAGTAGTAATGATGATGATGATCTCAACAGTAAGGAGAGGATTGGTGTCTTGGTCTTGGAGTGGCTTGATAGGTCAAGGATCATGGTCTTTCTAGTCGGCAATTAGAATCTATATAAGAATAATTTTTTTCGGATTTTCCTATCCAAGAGGGAGAGGTTTTGGCCCTAGAAAAAAGCCAAACATCTTTTGTTCTTGTATGTTTGTTTCGATAGCAGTTTGATGAAGCAAACACACATGCAAATAATAAGAAGAAGATCAAGCTATGATAAATTGCAAAAACACTTCACAAATCATATTTCAAGTCTAGAAGAGTCACATTAATCCCACTTGCCCTAAATTCTTCAACATTAATAGGCTATCATTTTATAACAAGGACATTTGTGCATGTCTAAGTTGCATAGGTGTAGAGCTAACTTAGAATTACTCTCGCATTAAGTTTTTTATGCCATTGTTTCTTGTGCTAAGGGTTATTGTTTTTCCTTGAGAAAACTGCAAGGACCGTGTTTTCGCCACATCTTCTTCTCCATGTGTGATGGCATGTGATTGTCCTATTTACCTTTGAATGGTCGCGATGGTGGGAGGGAAGATCAATGGCTAGGAATCAAAGCCCCAAACTTTAACCCTTTATTCTCAATTTCCTTAGCATTTGTCTATGGTTCCTTTTGTCATCGCTTGCTACCTATTCCATGGCAGCAAGCACCTCTGGCAGGTATTCTTTTTGCACTCAGAACCTAATAGAGGATGTAGAGTCATGGCTATGGCTTTCTTCGCCATATGCTCCAATTGTCCTTAGCTACCGATAACCTATTTATTTGTGTAATGTTGTAATTGGTTTCGTTTAGTTGCACTTAGTGGTCTTAGAATTTAGTAATTTGGCCTAAAATTATTTCTTCTATGTTTTGATTCTCTCTTTCTTTTAGAAAATTCATGTATGACGAGGGTCTCTTCCATCAACCCTCATGGTTTCATTTACTCTTAGTTATAGGAAACTTACTTTCCTCGCTGCCCGTATTTCACTTGTTGTGCACATCTTTCATTTTTTGGGTTTTTTATTAGTCATTGGTTTTGTTTGCACCAGGTACTTCCAACGTATTCAGGTGGCTTCAGGAAGACCATGATACCCCAGTTCCATTTAGCAGTCTAGAATTAGAGTGCCATTTCGATATATATGTTACATAATATTTTGTCGCCCCTTGTTAATTTTAGGTATGTTCTATGCTAGAGAAATTTATTTAAATTTTCATGATTAGCAATCATATCATAAACTGCAAATAGAACATAAACATCAATCGAAAAAGACAATCCAAGACAAGAGGACACAAGATGTGGCACTAGCCAGGGAAAAACCCCAATGTGGGGAAACCCTTGATCAATTCTTCTTTTATGTTATTCAAAGTTCATCAGAGAAAGAGAGAGATAGTACATTTACAACAAAAGTCAACACTATTACTTATCTAGATCTAGCATAGATCATTTCATATAATGATGAGATCAGTTGAAGATATTCTTCTTCAACTGATTCTTCAAGGTGACTCCTTCACCTATCATCGTGTTGCATCTGGTTCTCATGCTATACCACTGCATATTGTACCATGTTGCACTAATCATGATTATCATCATGTTGGCCATGTCCATGATCTTATCCATCATCATGCTGCCCTCATAGATCAGCATGTAGTCTCATTGTCGATCATGCTTCCCTTTATTTCATCATGCAGTCCCATTACTGATTATGCTCATATACATATATATGATGAGATCATTTTGAGATCATGATCTTAGACACTAATCCTTGCCAAGGCTGAATCTTCTTGACTTGATGATCATTGCTTCTTTCATCATGCTGAGGCTGTTATGATCCTTATCATATTTATTGCCTCAAAGATACCTATTCATGAGAAGCTCTTGATCAACACTGAAACTTGCTTCATCATTGTGATTATGCTGAGACAGTGACATATACATATGTGAGACTAAGATGACACCCAATTAATTTTCATTGTGCAATCTGAGTTACTGTGGTTTATTACATCTAAAATGCCACAGGGATACCACTGAGATCTATATGCATAGATTGCAGCTACAGTAGTGTTGAAAAATGGCAACAAGAAATTGCTAAAAATAACATTGCTAAAAATAGCAGTTTGGGTACCAGTGCTGGATTGGGCAACAGGGAATGAAAAATGGTAGTGCTAAAAATAGAAGTTCTATTTTTAGCAGTTCAGTGTGGATTCCTATTTTAGTCAGTTCCTGGACTAGAAATAGGAAGTAAAATTCGAATTTGATATTAACAACAATTTGTAAATTAATTAATTAATTTAGTTTGAGTTAACTAGTTAAGGAATTATGAACTTGAATTCTATGTGTGGACATGCAACAATTTCTTCTTTGATTGAGGGATTTAACCATCAGTTAAAGGATGAGGATGAGTTGCAATTAGTTGGCTTAGTTAACTGAGTCAAGTCTAGTTAGATTAATTTAACAAGTTGTTAAATTAATTAGATTCAGTTTGTTAATGGTTGCATGCATGTAACAACTGCTATTTTCAGATAACTGAAGATTCACTCATGGATAACTGATGCATGTCAGTTCAGACATAGACCCAGTTGAGATTAGATGGAGGAACAATGTACTATTAGTTGCTAGGATATTCTTTGGTGAAAATTCCTTGCATGAAGAAGGAATATTATTCCTTATGGATTGCATAGTTGGACCTGAGGTTACAGCAAGTATGATGTGGCCAATTCACACATGTTATGACATTGGACCCCAATCAAAACTGCGCAAGGAAATAGGAGCTTAGAGGAGTTGCGCAGCCTATATATACAGGCCTAGGTAGTTGATGAGCTACATCATCAGAGTACAGAGAGAGCAGGATAGCTTATGAGATGATTCTTTTTGTATGTTGTTGAGGATTTCCACTTGATTGATAATACAAAGATGGGGTTTTAGGCTGGTGCTTTCCCCAGGTTATATCTTCTGTGTTATGGTTGATTACTTCTCATCCTCAGTTATAGCTGTTCATGCTTGATGTTGCTCATGTTCAATTAAGCTTCCACTAAGTTTATGGTAGATGTAGATCTAGTATTATGCTTTAGTACATTGCATATATCAGTTGGATCTGCAGGTGAAATTTCTACATGATATCAGTGAGCTAGCTGATTTGTATAGAAAATTGTACAAGAAGTTCCTTCCTGTGGTGTGGCTACAACAGTTCCTTCCTGCGGCCTAATTACCCTTATCACTGCGGCTACCCCCGACTTCCTCATTCACTGCAGCTTCTGTAGCTACTTTGGTTATAAGTGAGTGTTACACAGTAATTTGTCACTGCCGTCATCCCAGTCTTTGTGCTGTGTCATATGTCCCAATGAAACATGCTCATACTGAACAAATTCTCTCTGATGTTGCCATGACCCACTTTTCCTAATTTTTCTGCCTCATCGTGACTCTAGACTTAATATACGTGTTGAACAGTGATTGTAGATAGTCTGGTCGTGCTTCCAACGCGGAAGTACATCTGTTTCCTACGACGAACTGATATCATGCTCTAGCACAGGGGTACTTATTATCTTTAGCGATGATCTGACTAGCTACATTGCTCACTAGCGATGTCAGTGCTAAGGATCTTTTATACACTCATGATGATCCAGACTGGGCGAATTCATTCCAACAGTCGACCTTCTGGATGTCTCCAGACTTGGTCGTTGGCATAGGTTGTTTCGCCCTTTCATCTCTGGTATGGCAGTTCCATCAATTGTGCTACCTTCCTTGGGGATAAGCTCTCTATTCTACCTTTCATGGAGACTCCTTCTCCTATTTAAACTCTCACCATTGCTATGCTCTGCTATTTGGCTAGTTGGTAAATTCTTGGATTGAGCTGTGCTGTTAGTGTTTTTGCTAGATAGCTGGTGTGGGTGTGACAAGTGTGGGATTGTTGATAGCTTGTGGGGGGTTGTGAAGTGCCCTTAACTTTGTGTAAAACTTATGAGTGAGAGAGAACTTTGTATGTTGGGAGATCCATCTTCAAAGAGTGAATGCTTGAGAAATACACTGGTTGGACCCTCTGAGAAGGCTTGCGACGTCAAGACTTTGGTTGTAAGCTTTCTCTCATTTCATTATTAATACAATCAATGATGTTTTCCTATGTATTGTATGTAATTTATTTGATAGCTCATGACTTCTTAACTTTGTGAGTAAATAGATCATTGTTGTTTTCTGGTTACGTGCTTTGTTGTATTTCCTTTGCATTGTTTCAGGTTGATCACTCATCGAGGAGAAGGAAGCAGAAGCTGGAGCAGCGCAACGGAACTCCATCGACCACTGGTTAAGGTAGGCCTCCAACTATGACTGTTTAAGGAAAACTATTGTTGATTAGTCCTTGCTATGACTAGACCCACCCTAGGGATAGAGGGGTTGCCTCTGTCCGCAAAGGGAACACTTTCCCACATCACAAGTTGGCAACTTCACTAGGGAGTTTGGCCTATGTTTTTCTCTTGTTTGCTCTTTTCTTGATCTTGATTTTGTCTCTTTTGAAGTTTAGGGATTAACTATCAATCTTTTGAGTTTCCTGGGTTGATCTGGGAAATACCTTTATTTGATTGAAGGATTGACTGGTTTTTCTTTGGGAGTTTTTGTTCGCTTGTCATTGTTTTGAACATCATCGCGGATAATAGTTTAACAGTCGCACTATCATCACGCTCACCCTTTTGTAAGATCCTGTGCGTCGCTTAATAACGTCACATAGTCGCGACGAATCTGTAAATCCATCCATCGCGGAAAAGTCGTGTACTTTCGCGACGACATCGCTCTGTTGCTGCAATTAGTTCTTTATCAGTGCTAGTTGCTTGTGTACGTCCCATGCTAATTGCTGTAGAATTGATTTTTTCAATTCTGCCTCCTGAGTCCATCAGTCCTGCTGGTCCCTTGCTTTTTTTGCTTCCTCAGTAGCTTGTTTTTCACTGTTTATGGTTAAGGCACTCTTTCGTTAGCTTTGTTGAATGAATCTTGCATTTTCTCCTGTGTGACCTAGTTCATTATTTTAGGTTTTTTGAATCAGTTGGCTTGGTTGTTGGTTCGCTCAAGGTTCCTTTGCAGCTTTCTTGTTGGTTTGATTAAGCCTTCCCCATTGCTCATTTTTGGTTGATTGTTTAGTCACTGTTATTGAACCAATCCTTGGTATTGATTCGACTTCTTTTCACTACCGAACATAGATCACAATTGTTTGGATCAACCAGTTTTTTTCACACTTGCTTGTCTTCTTATTTGTTTCTCCTAGATTTAAAGACATCAAAATCAAAAAGATTGCATTCATTTAGTATACGAAAGTGAAAGTGAATTTTCATTTCAAGTTTGCATATTGAAAAGCGAATGATAAAATCTCTCATTAGTAGTATCCGTGCACTTTAGGAATTGATGTCTGTATGTAATGAGTGACTGCCTTTTTTTATCTTGGTTTTCTTGGTTTGGGAATGATCTCTCTGCCCTCCTGTAGGTAGGTGTTCATTGAAGTAAAAGGATATTTCCCTCATTCTAGCTGCATCCTAGGATTTGTTGTATACATACGGTAAGGCCTGAAAACTAAAACATAATTCAAGATCAACTCTAAAATGAACTAAATAAACCTAACAATGCATTGGAACATAATGCACACTGTTTAGAGGTCTAGGCTAGAGACATGCTCCAGCGTCATTAAACCTAGTCACTATTGTTTGCACTCAAGGTTGGGTGATTGCTCCTTCTGTGACTCAATAGCGGTCTAGTATGGAATTGTGCTCCCATGTACCGTCGAGTATATGTTGGGAGACCCCACTAGGTTATCATCCTTTATCCTTAGGAAGCCATGTCTGCCGCCTTGCAAACCATAACGCACTGAACACAACATTCGAGAAGATTGACTGCCGTACGGAAAGTCCTTGGTTTTCATATGACTGTCAAAGTGTATATGTAGTTTTAAGGGTTGTTTGGTAAACCTTTTGCCTAGTTCCTCCAGAGTAGTCACTTTCGTTCCCTTTCAGACTCCCTAAAAGAAAAGGTCCATCTGAGCACTTGTCACTTCTGGCTCATTAAATATTCGAAGGTGACTAGAAGTCATCTTTTCGTCCTTTTCTGGACTCTTTAAAGATGAAAAGGCCAAGTTCTGTTCCTGTGTCTTAAAATTTATTTTTCCACGTTCACATTTACCATGTTATATCTTGTTTTCATTTTAGCTTGTGTACGATTATTTCTCGTTAAGTTTTCCTAGGATTTTTGAATTGAATCATCCTGGCGGAATCACCGATCCCATCTCCCGTTCCAAGTGACCAAGGGTGTCCATCTTCTGTTTCTCCTGAGGCACCGGTTGTTAGTGATACTCTCCCTGTTATTTCGAGTATCCAACCGCTTAACTCTCGCACCCCAGAAGACGAGTCTTACGATATTCATTGGAGCCCCATTTGGGAGCCTTCCGAAGAAGATATCCCTGTTACTTCTCCTAGTGTCTCAGTCCCAATTTCTTCTTATGACATGGATGACACATCCCCCGTCACAAGTGAAGAATCCTTTGTGACAAGCGGTGAAATTCCTATCCTAGCGGAAACCTCACCCTTCCGTGTCACCCCTCTCGGTGTCACGCTACCTTTACACTATAAGGCTTTGAGGAATGTTATGGGTTCTAGAACTCCCCTTACGAGTTCCATGTGGTCTCGTACAGTCACTCCGACTTCGGAGTGTTTGTCACCTCAGTCCCGACTATTCCAATTGTTTGTGTGGCTTCTTCATCCCCTGTTGTTGGTGTTGTCACTACATCCTTAGTTGTGACCACTGTTGCTGGACCTTCGTCCGGATCTACGAAGAGTGGTCCATCAGCATCTACATCCAGAATTGTTGATCCTACACTAAATGCCCCACCTTCTTGTTCCATTCCAGCAGGGGGGCATACGATCAATATTTACAAGCTCTTCAGAATCCGGATCCCCAAGATCCGTTTCATTATTATGATTCTCAAGGAGCTCATATTTATTACCATGAACCTTTTCCATCTCAACCTGCAATTGAGGTCTCGGTTCCGTTATCCATTGCTTGGGGTACCACCGCTTATCATGGTGGCCAAGTACCCCCTGCCAATTTTCAAGGAACACCCTGTCAAGGTCAACCGTCTTACGCGTAACCCTCTAATGGACAACAATATTACGGATAACCTTATCCAGGGTAACTTGGAGGCCCACAAGGAAAACCCTTCCAGGGACAACCTTCGGCCTCTAGTGGTTCATCTTTTACCTATTTCGGGCAACCTTCTGGTAATCCGGGACAACCTTACATACAACAAGGCCAACCTGGTGTTCAACAAGGCTACCCTTCTGGGAAAGTCAGTCAGCCTTACATTCAAAAAGGCCAACCCACTGTCTAGTCTAGTTAACCACCTAGACAAATTGGTCAGCCTCAAATCCAACCAGGCCGTCCAACTGTCCAGTCTGCTCATGCATCCGGTCAATCAGGACAACCCTCAGTTGTGAAAGGACAACCCAATACCCAGCAAACTCAACCTTCTAGGCAAATGGGTCAACCTCAATCTCAACTAGGTCAACCTTCTGGCCAGACGGCTCAACCTTAGTTCACTCAAGGACATCCATCTGGGCCGGCTCAACCAAGCACTCAAATGATTATTGCTTCTCAAGCTCCACCCGATTTTCAATCTCAGTCTGGGCTCCAGACCCAATCCGGTCCTCAAATGCAGGTTGGATCCCAATCTCAACCTACTTATCAAATGCAGCCTAGCCCCCAGGCTCAGTTTGGAGCCTAGCCACCTTATGGTTTCCAGCAATCCCAAGAGAAAACCAAATTTGCCCCATACCAAAATTATCAACAACTGAAGGTGAGTCCTTACCAGAATTACCAGCAACCGAATGTTGTTCTTGCGGGCCAAGTTGGTTCTTGTGGGCCAAGTTACAACTATAACCCCTATGGACAAAACCCTTCTGGGCCAAATCCGCCTGGAGAAAATCAATGGGGGCAACAAGCAGCTGGCTGGAACTCTGGTACTACATCCTACCCACAGCCTCAGATGTCCTTTAACCCTCAATTACCCTTTTTAGCAATGTTGGAGTTACTAGATGTGTCCAAACATACAAATGATCCTATTCTTCATAATCCGTATTGGCCATTGGTTCCAACTAAGATTCTTGGTGATTGTCCCAAGTTTGACAGTAAAGCTAGAGAAGATCCCCAAGCCCACGTCATGACTTATCATCTATGGTGTTCGTCAAATTCGTGGCTTGATGATTCAATCCGGCTCTGCCTTTTTCAACGGACCCTCACTGGCTTTGCTGCTAAATGGTATATTGAGTTAGCTCGTAGATCTTTTCAAGACTTTAACTCGTTGGCTATGGCATTTTTAACTCATTTTTAGTTTCCGATTTGATATGAGACGGGAACACATCTCCTGACATCATTAAAACAAACAACGGCTATGCATATCTCTGATCGTATCCATGAATGGAGGCGGCGTCGCCGGTTGATTATGTTTTGGATTCGCGATGAGCTTCTAATCGACTGGTTCACGACCTCATTTGTCGGTCCGATAGTGCGGGACATTGCTATGGGGGCATGTGTAACTGAAGAGTAGGCTATTACGCGTGCTCTATACCTTGACTTGGTTTACTCCCAGTCCGGTACACTATATGATTATTTGCCTGATGCCCCAAGGCCTGAAACTTCCAAAGTCCTGCCAACATCATCTATTGATGGCGTCATTGGTTATGTTAATCCGCCCTCTAAGAAATCTTCCGCGAACCCTGGGAAGCAAAATTCGAATGCTCCAAATGAAAATACTTCTCATGCTGTATCCAATTCCGGCAATACTTCCGACGTTAACGCCGTCTAGTCCACCATGGCAGAAAAAGCCTCAAAAGGAAAGAAGAAGGGAAAAGCAAAGAATAAAGCTGATCAACCAAAGAAGGATTCCCCTAAACCTCCACTCGAGGAAGGTGCCAAATGCAAGCCTAAGTATCCTTGCCTTATCTGTGATGAGGATCACTATACAAAGACTTCCCAAGGCATTATGAAGTTAGTCGTTTTTGAAAGGTGCCCCTGGGACTCCTGTCATGCTCAAAGAACCTTTTCCCTCGCAGTAAACATAAATGGTGGCTGATCCATCGCAATCCTCTTCTCCCTTTGGTTCTTAGGTGTTTATGGTTGGGACGACTCCCATCCACATTAGTACTCGAGCAAAAGAATATCCGTCGCCTACCGGGAAATATCCTGAGGTCCCCTCTAGTGCTCCTCCATCCAGTTTTGGTCTCCTCCATATCGAGAGACCTAGCACTGAAATGACCATCCGACCCCCTCCTAAAGGTGTACTGTAGAAATCTTCTTACAACCCTAATGCTCGTGCTACCTAGCACTATAGCATCGTTGAGGACTTAGCCCACGCTCCGTCATCTATGTCTGCTTTAGAAGTTCTCCAGAGCTGCCCCTCTCATAGGAAGTCCTTGCTATCGGCCATCGGTGGGATTGACTCGGCCAACTTGGATTTGATTACTTTTAAATTAGGCATTCATATATTGAGACTCCCTCACCAAATTTCCTTCCTTATCTAGGTCATCATCAATTCTAAAAAGATTCATCGTACCATCATTGATGAAGGCGCTTCTACTTGTATAATGTATATTGCTTGTTGGAAGGCTATTGGTTCTCCAACTCTGAGCCAGTCTCCTATGACCTTAGAAGCCTTTGATGGGAGAGAGTCTCGTCCTTATGGTATACTCCAACGCTTGCCTATTACTTTGGAAGGGAAGACGGTCGAAGTGGAGGTTGAAATCTTTGATGCCAATTTAACTTACAACCTCCTTTTGGGACGAAGTTGGACATATGCCATGCGAGCCGTCACTTCATCTCTGTTTCATGTCATTCGTTTCCCTCATCAGGGGAAGATCGTCATAGTAGACCAGCTGTCTTTCTTTGCCTCCTCCTCTTCCGATGGCAATGTGTCTTTTCTTGAGCATACCTCTATTCCATGTGAGAGTGTGGGAGCTGGAATCTTTAAAGATCCTGCCCTTATGGGTGTTTTTTCACTCCCACCTCCCAACATCGCTCCCATTAATATGATTTATGTTTGCTCTGATCCTTGGGTTCTTCCCCCCACTGATCAGATAGAATCTTGGGGCGATGAAATGCCGTTGAGTCCTGCCGATCTCAACTACGTCAAAATTGTTTCTCCATCGGCTCCACCCTCTGAATCTGCTCCTCTGAGTAGAGCTCTCGACTCGTACGCTCATTCCCCTTGGCATGGAGATGGCGCTTCTTCAGACCCTTTAAAGGAAATTTTTCCTTCTGATGAAGCCATTATTGAGACCATGTCTTTCAAGGAACCCCCTTGGTCTGATCATCACCATCATTCGTCGTTTCTTCCGGCCCACCAGGAAATGCTTACGTGTCTCGAGCGGTTTGCTCCTTGTCTCCCATCCCAACCCCTTCAGACACCCATTCAAGTTCGTCAAGTGTCTTCTGAACTGAACATGGGAAACATCACGCAAACTCAACCAATCGACATCTTTGTTAAACCAGAGATTGTCGAGCACATCCATGTCGGAGTAACCTGTACTCCGGAGGAGATTCAGCTTTATACTGATCTTTTTTGCGAGTACCGTGATGTGTTTGGTTGGTCTTACAAAGAGATGCCTGGCATCAATTCTAGCATCTTGGTGCATGAGATACCTACATATCCAGGTGCTAAGCCTGTTCGGTAGCGTTTACGCACCATGCACCCCTGAAAGGCTGTAGCTATTAAAGCAGAAGTTGAAAAACATCTTAAGTTTGGTTTTATTTACCCCATCCCACTCACAGATTGGGTCTCTAATATTGTCCCTGTGACTAAAAAACAGAGCACTATCAGGGTATGTGTTGATTATTGTGATATTAGTCGGGCCTGTCCCAAAGATAACTACCCTACACCCTTCATTGACCAGCTCATTGATAAGTGTGCCGGGAGTGAAATGTACTCATTCCTGGACGGCTTTTCTTGTTATAACCAAATTAATATTGCGCCTACAGATCAACACAAGACTGCCTTTATTTGTCTGTGGGGCACTTTCGCCTATAAAATGCTCCCCTTCGGTTTAAAAGATGCTAGTGCTACCTTCCAGCGTCTAATGTCCTATGAATTCCATGATATTTGACACATTCTGCAGCCTTACCTAGATGATCTGCCAGCTCATTCAACAAAGCGCCAGGACCATCCAGCTCACCTTCGCGAAATTTTCCTCCGTTTTTGACACTATCGTATTCGGCTTAATCCACATAAGTGTGTATTCTACGTTGAGTCAGACATACTTCTCGGGTTCATCGTCTCCTAAGAGGGTATCTGTCTAGATCCCCTTAAAATCAAAGCCATCCTGAATTTCCCTCCCCCTGCTTCTTTGCAGTAATTGCAGAGTTCACAGGGTAAAGCGAATTTTTTACGATGATTCATTCCGAACTATGCTGAAGTGGCCAAAGGCTATACGTGGTAATTAAAGCGGGATACCCCTTTTCTTTGGGATGCCGCTGCACAAGAGTCATTCGAGTGCCTCAAGGCCCTCCTTGTTTCTGCTCCGTTGTTGCGTCCTCCAGATTATCATCGTGACTACACTCTATATTTATCTGCTGCCGATACCACTATTGGCATGGTTCTAGTTCAAGAAAGTACTCTATATTGATATGCCTATGTCAAGAAAGTACTCAAAGTGGATTGTTATCCTCCAAGAGTTCGACCTAGAATTCACCACTACCAAGTCTAAGAAATCCTGCGTCTTTACTGAGTTTCTTTGTTCTGTGCCATATCTTACGCGCCCTCTCGATTAGAGGACCATATTCCGGATGAAACGCTGTTCTTAATTAGTACCCTTGATCCTTGGTATGGGGATATCATTGTCTATCTTCAGACGTCCTATTTTCATCCCGATTTGTCCAAGGATGGTCAACGATGGATTTGCCATCAATCTTAGCCCTGTCGTATTATTGGGGACACCCTGTACCATCTCGACGCCAACTCTGTTCTCGGCCGATGCTTATCATTCGAGGAAGCCGAACAAGTTCTAAATGACTGCCATTTTGGTGCCTGTGGTGGTCACATGTCTGGGTATGCTACTGCTCAGAAGATCCTCCGTGCTGGTTACTTTTGGCCCTCCATCTTCAAGGATTTCATTCTTGTTGTCCGCTCTTGTCATGAGTGCCAAATCTACCAACAGAAGATGCGCACACCTCCCACTCCATTGCACCCTGTCGTTACCGTCAACCCTTTTGCCAAATGGGGCATTGATTATATGACCTGTAACCCTTTCTTAGCTGGGGGGCATGGGTATATCATCGTTGACGTTGATTATTTCAAAAAATGGGCCGAGGCGATGCCTACACTATCTGAATACGGTCACACAGCGGCGCAATTTTTGTTTAATCATGTCATATTACGTTTCGGAGTCCCTCAGGCTATCGTCACCGATCACAAAAAACATTTCCGTAATCATATGATGACTGAGTTAACAACCTAGCTAGTCTTGTGGCATGATAACTCGACACCATACTATCCTCAGGCCAATAGCCAAGTAGAAGCCATCAACAAAGTTCTAGTTACGATGCTTCAACGCACCATCGGCATGCACAAGTCCAACTAGCACTTGATGTTGTTCTCCGCCTTATGGGCCTACCAAACTTCTGTGAAGGATGCCACCAGGTTCACCCCATTCCAATTTGTGTACAGGTTGGAGGATACCCTTTTGATTGAGTGTGAGATCCCTTCTTTGAAATTAGTCATCGAATTACTCCCCAACACTACTCGGGTAGAATAACATCTTCTCTACCTAGAGTGGCTAGACGAGACTCATCGACTAGCCTCTCTAGCTATTGAAGCACAAAAGAAGAGACTGAAAACTCACTTCGATCATACTGTTCATCCTTGTTCTTTCGTTGAAGGAGATTTAGTCTTGCTCTATGATCAAGCAAATGATAAGCTGGGGGCAAGAAAATTCGAGCCCATGTGGCACGGGCCTTATATTGTAAACAGAGTTTTGCAAAAAGGGGCCTATGAGCTGATTGATTATGAAGGGAACCCTCTAGATAAGCCCCGAAATGGGCTTTACCTGAAAATATTATGCGTGAACTCCATGCACTCTCATTCTTACATATGTGTGTTTTCAGCAGGTGTGTTGTGTTGGTGTTTTCATGTTTGGCTTGGTGTGTAGGCATAATTGCTACTTATTGTGTCTTTCGCTTCTTGTGGAGATGTCCGGTATGCCTTACGTTGGTTTTGCTGATGGTGCCTACTGCAGTACCCGTAATCTTTCTTCTGCGGCATGGGTGATCTACGATCCTCACGGTGAGTTAGTAGACCTTCAAGGTGTTTGTCTGGGTTGTACCACAAACAATGTCATTGAATATAGTGTTTTTATTGAGTTACTGACCGAGGCTATCAACCTCAGTATTCGTACATTGGTTGTGAATCAGGATTCTCAGCTTGTGGTCCACCAGCTTAATGGGTGTTATTCCATCAGAGACCATCGGATTTTAAGGTTGTATTTATGTGTTAAATTGTTAGAAAGGAATTTTGATTTTATCACATATCAACACATTCTGAGAATATTAAACACGTTAACTGATGCATTTGCAAACCATGTATTAAACAGACATTTGCGTAACATGTAATCAAACATCATATAGAAGCATTCAAAACACAATAATGAACCATAGGAATATATATATATATATATATATATATATATATATATATATATATATATATATATATATATATATATATATATATATATATATATATATATATATATATATATATATCATGTGGCGCACGAAGGCGCTCAAAAAATAAGTGTATATGTCCAAATAGAGTCTGTGTTTCCCATACATCCGAGACACATGTATCTCAAAAAATCAGTAGGAAAAAGAACCTAGGCATCTACTGTGGTGGGTTATGCTCCCTATAGCACACCATCACTCGTACCACTCACCTCAACAGGTAGTGCACCTTGGGTATCACTCCTACTGTATGGATCTGGAACTCTATGGGGACCTCCTCGACCCCCATGTAATCAGGGATCCCCGCTGTCAGGCCCTCAAGATTTCAGGCCACTGTCTCCACCGAATCACTAGTTGGGGGAGCCAAGGCCAATGCTTCGATGCCCTGTGGATCCCTCCGTGCCTCTAGAGCCAGTCCTACGGGCCTCACTGACCCCACATCTGCATATACCATAGAGTACGTCATTAGGACATAAACATGAAAAAATAAAAAAAAAATATCATAAAAATAAAATACAAAAATAATGTGATCAAGTGTCTCACCACCATCATTCCACTGCTCGCCAGCGGGTAACTACATGTCGGGGTCTCCACAAAAGTCCATGCCAGCATATGGCCAGTCCTTGACGAATATCGTTTGGCGATCTATCCACTCACGGAATAGTGTCCCCCACAACACTAGTCAGTCGCCACCTCCTCGTGGCATAACGTGTGCCCACCGGGTGATCCTGGTCTCCTGTGGTCTGGGCGCGTCCAAGTCCATGTCCTGTAACTGCAATGATGGCACCTGCTCCAGCATGAGAGAGATTAAGATGGAACCATAGCCAAACTTTTTTGTCTCTCCTCGACGGCAGTTGGTAAGTTGTCTCTTCATATTGGCCATCACTGTTTCCACCTAGTTGAACATGGTTGGATTGATACATTCGAGAGCCAACCGGAGATGGGTCTTCAATCCCTCGTTTTGGGCTTGGGAGCCTGCTGCACTCGTGACCATAAATAACACTACACGAAGAACCACGTCTTCCACCGTCGGAATTCCCACCTTCCCGCTCTTTGACTTGCATGCCTGTGGGCACACTCGTGCCATCAGCATCTCTAAAGATTCACCCCGGGTCGCTGCCCCTCTAGAATTGTCCTCTCACTGCGACGGGACAATTTGGTCAAGAAATATATGTTCGTGGCATCGAACTCAATGTCTCGGCCTTGAATTATGAATTTTCTATCTGTCGGATTCCAGGCACGGATTATCAGCTCTAATAAATCGAGTTGGGCCCAAAGGTGCAGAGTGAGGAAGAATTTTAGCAACCTGCATGCATGCAAATCATTTCGACACCCAGCATCAGCAAAAGCTTCCACATTGTTATCATCGTGAGTTCGTTCCTGCCAAACAAATGCCATGATGTCCTGCATGACGAGAAAAAATGAATTAGAACTTCGTTTACAAATTTTAGTCCATAATTTTCACAAAAAAATAATTTTGCATCGTCATCGCGACTGTTTTTAAAACAGTCGCGATGGCGCGAAGTTGACAGTTCATTTTTCTCATGGTCATCGCGAGAATACATCATATTCTCGTGATGATCAGAAAGTGTTATGTGTAAATCGGGCTTGGTCATCGCGGACTCGAGCAGCATACCCGCGATGACCAAGCGGCGGACTCCGACTCAAACATCCATCTAAACTTACATGTCTAACACCAAAATGTGTTAAAAATCTACTGAAATAAAGCACGGGAAGAAGTCTACTTACCTGGTAGGAGTTTCATGATGAACCGTGGATGAATGAGGCCAAAATTAGCTCGCAAAGTTTGCTTAGGTTGGCGCTCCAAAACGCTCCAAGGTGAAATGTACAGTGCTAATGGTAAAAATACATGGATTACCCCCCTTTTTATAGTAATTTTTGAAAATTAAAAAGTATATTTTAATATGTGGTTTCTTTCCTCATTTTTATCTCATGGTTAATTAAAGTTTTGGCATGTTTCCACATATATTGGTCATTTTATGTTGAATGGGTTTACGTTTGACGTGTTTTGTGCAGAGCTACAGGTAGTGGAGTTATCTAATGCTTCGTGTACACTTGGTCCATAAATTCCTCTTTAACACTCTTTTCTGACATAAAAGATGAAAAGATAGTCGAGTTATCCCTTTGAATCGTTAAACAAAATAAGGGGTGGTCGCCTTTAAGCTCTTTTCTGACCGTGTAAAAGCGAAAAGATTGTCGGGCTTTTTTCGTTTCGGGTTCGTTACTGGTTACGAAACAACGTGACATCGATCTCTTTTCTACTTTTCGGGTCGAGGTCACTAATCACGAAAAATAATTCTTGATCGTAATGGTCAAGTGGTTCTTTCGAGTGTCATTTTATACTTTTTCAGGCTTGAGAGACACAAATCTACGAAAAAATGACCTCCCTAGAGTTTTCTTCTCCGTGTCTTTTTCAAACTCTCTAAACATGAAAAAGACTCTGAGTTTTACCTATGTCGGAGTCGTTAAACCCTAACGACATTAGACTCGTCACCATGACGAGACTCGAGCTTCTCCTCCCTAGGGCTCGTTAAAGTATTACTAGGTTGGATTCGACCGACAATTGAACTTATATTACAAGCATATGCTATCCCCTTCAAGTTTGTTTTCAAAAATAATTGGGGTACTCGCCAACAATGGTGGGGGAAAATTTGGAAACCATCATTGGCAGCTAGTCACTCTTGAACATCGACAATTTGTTTCTTGTTAGGTTGGGATATCCATACATCGTCATTTGTTCTTCCGTGGGTTTGGGTTGTCATTTCACCTCATTCCATTTGATCCATGTTGTCTCCATCGAGCCACTGGTCCCTTGGTACCTGAATGCTGCCACCCTCCGAAGTCGTGTCGCTGACATATTCAAGAGTATAATCGTTCTGCAGTTTACATCCCTACCTCTTCCTCTGATACTCTATTTCGCCATCTAACACTTGTTGCTTATCTCGTGTCATTGATGGGGGAAACATTATGGACCTCCTGCGACGGGTCGTCTCCTGTCGACATCAGCTCATTATCCAGGAGATTTATCTAGAGATCCCCTTTGGTACCTTAGAGCTTGCATGCCTCAATGGCAAGTTCTTCGCACCTAACAGTCGACTTTTATCATTGGTCGTCGATTGGGTGATTCCACGAGTGTTCGACTTCAGCTCCTTCTTCACACTTCGTGGATTGTGCTAGACTGTACCTTGAGAACCATTGGCATTATTGGTGGTTTCTCTCACACTTGTTAATGGTTTCCATCATTAACCAGTAATCAAGCGACTTTCTATCATGCTTGACCTCAGCACATCTATTCGCATGCTAGAATTTGTACTATGATTAGTTGGGTTCAAGACCCCAAACTCAGATTACACATGTTCGGGCTGCGTGGATTGGTTCGTGATTACAAGACTCATTGATGGATGGTTGTGACCATACCTGAGTCTTCATGGATGGTTGTGACCATACCTTTATTATTATCATGGTCTTATTAGCTGGATGGCTGCATCCCTACCACAGACCTAGTTCGTATGTCTTTTGGATGGTTGCGTCCATGCCTAGACTACATGTATTTCACTATCAGAGATATCAGTTGTACTTGCGCCTGCAGGTTCTTCCAGATGGTGTTCTAGCTCAGTTAGTTTCGTAAAGCATTTCACCCCTCCCATTCTCTCGGGCTTCATACTTTAAGGGGCATCTGTTACACAGTAATTTGTCACTGCCTTCATCCCAGTCTTTCTACTATGTCATGTGTCCCAATGAAACATGCTCATACTGAACAAATGCTCTATGATGTTGCCATGACCCACTTTTCCTAAGTTTTCTACCTCATCGTGACTCTGGACTTAATATACATCATGAATAGCGCTTGTAGATAGTCTGGTCACGCTTCTAGCGCAAAAGTAAATATGTTTGCCATGACGGACCGATTTCATGCTCCAACGCGGGGGTACTTATTATCTTTAGCGATGATTTGACTAGCTACATTTCTCACTAGCGTTTTCAGCGCTAAGGATTTGTTATACACTTGTGATGATCCAGATTGGGTGAATTCGTTCCAATAGTCAGCCTTCTGGATGTCTTCAGGTTTGGTCGTTGGCATAGGTTGTGTCACCCTTCCTTCTCTAGTATGGCAGTTCCATCAATTGTGCTACCTTCCTTGGGGATAAGCTCTCTTTTCCACCTTTCATGGAGACTCCTTCTCCTATTTAAACTCTCACCATTGCTATGCTCTGCTAGTTGGCTAGTTGGTAAATTCTTGGATTGAGTTGTGTTGTTAGTGTTTTTGCTAGATAACTGGTGTGGGTGTGACAAGTGTGGGATTGTTGATAGCTTGTGGGAGGTTGTGAAGTGCCCTTAACTTTGTGTAAAACTTATGAGTGAGATAGAACTTTGTATGTTGGGAGATCCATCTTCAAGGAGTGAATGCTTGAGAAATACACTGGTTGGATCCTCTGAGAAGGCTTGCGACATCAAGACTTTGGTTGTAAGCTTGCTCTCATTTCATTATTAATACAATCAATGATGTTTTGCTATGTCTTGTATGTAATTTACTTGATAGCTCATGACTTCTTGACTTTGTGAGTAAATAGATCATTGTCGTTTTCTGGTTATGTGCTTTGTTGTATTTCCTTTGCATTGTTTCAGGTTGATCACTCATCGAGGAGAAGGAAGCAGAAGCTGGAGCAGTGTAATGGAACTCCATCGACCACCGGTTGAGGTAGGCCTCCAACTATGATTGTTTAAGGAAAACTATTGTTGATTATTCCTTGTTGTGACTAGACCCACTCTAGGGCTAGAGGGGTTGCTTCTGTCCACAAAGGGAACACTTTCCTGCATGACAGTGAGTTTTGTCATACATGTATATCATATACTCAAACTTCACATGGAATGGAAGAGAGAAGTGCAAGGTTCAAATGTGTGAATAGGTCTTGTTGACTTCACCCATTGACTGCATTTAGATCTTCATAAGCCTGCAACTCCTCTTCCATACTGGACTACGCTTATGACATCAAATTCTTCATTGACTGTGTGGTATTTTGATGGCGTTGCCATCGTTACCCTTACTGCGGATTTATTACCAGAGTTCCGACATTCATCTTGTAGCTGTTGTTTATTTTAGAGGCATCCGAGATCCCAAATATGTTTGAATTGTATACGTATGAATGTCTCCATGACTGCGCATAGGGTGTCCATGAACAACGTATAAGGTCCAGCATATAATGTCTTTGTTTGCATCCTCATAAGCCTTCAGATAGATCTTCATGATCTTTGTTGGATTAGGGCATCACATAACTGTAATATAGGGCTGCATTTAATACCTTCTCCTCCAAGACTTGTAGGCCAGTGTATTACTCTTGGTGTCTCTCTCCTAATCTAAAAAACCAAGACATGGAGAGGAGGAGATCACCTCAAGAATGTATTGCAAATGAAATCAAAACTCTTCTATTTATACCAAAAATGTATAGGTTGAATAGACATGACATTTGGGATTCTTGAGCCTACATAAGTTGTTGGTCAGCTTGATAATAATTCCACAATCAAAATAAATTCATATCTCCATAAATACTAATCGGAATCGGATGATCTTTAGATTAGTCCTACACCTCTCGATGAGAGGGATCCAATAAAATATCAGCTGCCATAAATAAGCTGACCCACATGGAATTTGGCCCTAGTTGCCAATTTTAACACTCCCTCTCAACTAGGGAAAACTCCATCTGCTAATCCATATGTCCAACTATACTATCTTTGCCATTAGTGCCCTGCACTGCCTTGCTCAGCTCTGCTCAGCTTTGCCCAGCTCTGCTTAGCTTCTCTAGCTCTTCTCAGCTCTGTTGGCTCCACTCTGCTCTACTCAGCTCTGCTAGCTTTTCTCTTCTCTGCTGGCTCTGCTCTTCTCTACTCAACTTAGCTCTGCTGAACCATGAAGAAGAAGAATTGATCAAGAATGTCTCATACCATTCTCCACTGACCCAAAGTCAATCTCAGAGTGCGTACCATAGTTCCCAGACCAGTCTCTGCCGACCCAAAGTCAGAGTCATAGTAGGTACCACTCCTACTACTGGTCCCAGACCAGTATCATCAGTCTCAGAGAGTGTACCACTTGTCCCAGACCAGTCTCAACTAACCCAAAGTCATCTTCATAGCATGTACCACTCTCATTGGTCCCAGACGAGTCTTCCACTGACCCTAAGTTAGTCTCAGAGTATGTACCACTAGTCCTAGACCAGTCTTAATCGACTCGAAGTCAGCGTCATAGTAGGTACAGCTCCTACCACTGGTCCCACACTGGTATCATTGATCCCAGATCAATAAAGGTCATCCTACCATAGGGAGTATGATAGATACAATGATGTGTCCATCAGTACTACTATGGTCCCTATCCTCATTTCCCTGCTCATTGATAAGATGAAAGGTACTTCCCATGAGTCCTAGAATGCATGGGTAGGATGCCTCGACAGGAGAACTTAATCAATCATGTCCTCACAAGAGAACTAATCATCCTACTACACAATCTTCATGGAGAACACATCACCCAGACCTCACAACAGAACTAATCATCCTTCTACACAATTGTCATGGAGAATACATCATCCAGACCTCACAGGAGAACTAATCATCCTGCTATACAATTTTCATGGAGAATACATCATCCAGACCTCACAAGAGAACTAATCATGCTGCTACATAGGAGAGTGAATCATCATGTCCCACAAGAGAGTGAATCATAGTGTTCCACAAGAGAGCGAATCATCTTGTCCATAGGAGAGCGAATCATCCTCTCCACAGGAGAGCAAATCATCCTATTCCACAAGAGAGCAAATCATCTTGACAATAGTGTGCACCACCAGGAGAGGGTGAGTCACCCTGTGGTCGTATGTTGCTCCAGTAAGAACTGCAAGCACCCAGAGCCCAATGTATGCAACAAGCAGGACACTTTTACAAGGGTCTTTCGACGACTCCAAGTCGTTCGGGATAATCACAAATTTGATCTTTCCTCGAGGCTCTGACAAAGTGTAGCGTCCTATACATCATCTCAATGTGATGGTGCCTCCTTGCTCGTTGGCTTACCATATCCCAGATAAGCCAGTATTTGATGTCTATCTTCTGGAGCAATCATTGAATACGGGATTCCTCAATAATCGAGTCCCACCTCTGGCTGTCACAGAGAATCACAGTGGTATTCATCATGTGTACTCACTAAAGAGTTTCCACAACCAGGCAACTTCATACGAGGTCATACTCATAGTTATGTATCTGGTCTCGGTGGTGCTTATAACAATCGACTTCTGCTTCCTGCTCATCCAGATATTGAAGAAGAATCCAAAGAGAACCAGCACTGAAAAGTGCTTTGGTGATATTCCACACTGCTTGCCCAGTCAGCATTCGAATATTCATGCAGTTTTCATATTTCTAGCAGTGTATCTCAATCCATGAGATATTGTGCCTCGAAGATATCTCAGCAGATTCTTGTCACCAATCCATTGAGGCTCAACCAAATATGAGCTCACCATGCTAACTGCAAAACATATGTCTGGAATCCAACTCCCTCTTACTTTTGAAAATGAGAGGGTCTGCACCTATAAGAAATAGGTCTTCCTTATGAGGTGCCAGTATGAGAGGTCTATCATCCACAACCTTCGGGTAATGGTTTGGATCAATTTCACTCCTAGTGAATCTCAACTTCATCAAACAGCTATCAATCCTCTCATACTACTCTCGAGGTGTTTTGCTTCAAGCCATAGGGGGATTTCATCCACCTATATACATGATATTCCCATTCATGAATCTCAAACTCCACGGGTTGTTCCAATCCCGTGGACCTGCTACATGAGTGGAATGGTCACCTTGTAAGATTTTCCTTTGTACATCTCAAACATATACCTTCATGCTCTTTTTCAATTTAGGCATCCCGGTAACCATTTGACTCACAGACCTCCGGTGCTGAGTCAATGGACATGGTCCCCAGTGGACTTGATACAATCCTGAACTCTAAAACATCTTTGAAAATTATATTTTCAAACACATACCTTTCCATTGATGAGTGCCACCCTAAAACCTTAAACTTCAATTTCCGAGATGGACACTAAGTTCTTCTTGCGATCGAGTACATAAAATATATTCTGGGGTTCCTTGCTTTCTTTGAAGAGACGACCGTGTCCTTGATGACCTTCTTCTCTGCCATTTGGACACTCCTTCGCATAAGGGCTGATATTATTGTAACCAAGGCATCTGCCTTTCCTTCCATCCTTACATCCAAACTACCCAATGAAGTGATCTTTAGGTAGGCCATCAGAAATTTCTGCGACACCAGTCTGATAATATTCTCTGCTTCGACTTCACCCTGGGTGAATTATGAGGAACCCATTGATCATTTTTTCTTGTCCCAACTATCTTCGGTGAATTCTCTTTCTCTCTTCCTTGGGCATTGCCTTCACCTCAACTCAGATACCATGTTAGTTTTAGGTATGTTCTATGCTAGAGAAATTTATTTAAATTTTCATAGTTAGCAATCATATCATAAATTTTAGATAGAACATAAACATAAATTGCAGAATACAATCCAAGACAAGATGACACAAGATGTGGCGCTAGCTAGGGACAAACCCCAATGTGGGGAAACCCTTGATCAATTCTTCTTTCATGTTCTTCAATGTTCAACAGAGAAAGAGAGAGAGAGAGATAGTACATTTGCAACAGAAGTCAACCCTTTGACTTATCTAGATCTGGCATAGATCATTTCGTATAACGATGAGATCAGTTGAAGACATTCTACTTCAACTGATTCTCCAAGGTGACTCCTTCACCTATCATCGTGTTACATCTGATTCTCATGCTGCACAACTACATACTGCACCATGTTGCACTAATCATGATTATCATCACAATGCCCTTCATGTCCATGATCTTATCCATCATCATGCTACCCTCATACATCATCATGTAGTCTCATTGCCAATCATGCTGTCCTTTACTTCATCATGCAATCCCATTACTGATTATAATCATATACATATATGATGAGATCATTTTGAGATCATGATCTTAGACACTAATCCTTGCCAAGGCTGACTCTTCTTGACTTGGTGATCATTGCTTCCTTCATCATGTTGAGGCTATTATGATGAGAAGCTCTTGATCAACAATGAAACATGCTTCATCATTCTGATTATGTCGAGACAATGAAATATACATAAGTGAGACTGAGATGACACCCAACATAATTTTCATTATGCAATCTCAGTTACTGTGGCTTATTACATCTAAATTGCCACAGGGATACCACCGAGATCTATATGCATAGATTGTAGCTATAGCAGTTCCTTCCTACGGTGTGGCTACAACAGTTCCTTCCTGTGGCCTAATTACCCTTATCACTGCGGCAACCGTAGCTTCCTGATTCACTACGGCTTCTGTGGCTACTTTGGTTATATGTGAGTTTTGTCATACCTGTATAGCATATACTTAAACTTGTATAGCGTATACTCAAACTTCACATGGAATGGCAGAGAGGAGTGCGAGGTTCAGATGCGTGAATAGATCTTGTTGAATTGACCCATTGACTGTGTTTAGATCTTCATAAGCCTATGGCTCCTCTTCCATATTAGACTGTGGTTATGAAAGCAGCTTCTTCATTAACTACGTTGGATTTTGACGATGGTGCCATCGTTACCCTTACTGCGGCTCTATTACCAGAGTTCCAACATTGATCCTGTAGTTGCTCTTTTTTTCAGAGGCATCCAAAATCCCAAAGATGTCTGAATTGTATACATATGAATGTCTCCATGACTGCGCATAGGGTGTCCATGAACAGCGTATAAGGTCGAGTCTATAACGTCTCCTTTTGCATCCTCATAAGCCTTTGGATAGGTATTCATGACCTACGTTGGATTAGGGCATCACATAACTATAATATAGGGCTACGTTTAATACCTTCTCCTCCAAGACTTGTAGGTCAGTGTATTACTCTTGGTACCTCTCTCCTACTCCAAAAACCCAAGACGTGGAGAGGAGGAGATCACCTCAAGAATATATTGCAAATGACATCAAAACTCTTCCATTTATACCAAAAATGTATAGGTTGAATAGACATGACATTTGGGCTTCTTGAGCCTACATAAGTTGCTTGTCGGCTTGATAATAATTCCATAATCAAAATAAATTCATATCTCCATAAATACTTATCGGAATCGGATGATATTTAGATCAATCCTACACCTCTCGGCAAGGGAGATCCAATAAAAATATCAGCTGCCATAAATAAGTTGACCCACATGGAGTTTGGACCTAGCTGCCAATTTTAACACCCCTCCTATACTTCCTTGTGTCATACCTTGGAGTGCCCAAAACTTGGCAATTATGTAGTGTGCCCATCTTGATATGTAGTCCAGATCCTCCCTAAATACTTAATGAAAACATGCCTTGAGCCTCCCGTGAAGAAGTAAGATAAAAACCCTAATTTCAAGGTCAGTGCAACTGTGACATTGGAAACTAGCACTGATGGTAGGTTGCATCATACTAGCCTTGCACTGGCAGTGCGCTTTTTACTTGGATACTCGGGCAGATCCCTAAAAGGAAAGTTTCCCAAAGAGGACAAGAAGCTTCATGTCTAGAGGCTTCCAGGACGAAAAGCTGGAGGTTGTTCGTTGTGGATGTGGTAAAATTCTCCAAATATTCTCCTTTGATCTTATCCCTATGAGCTTCCTCCTTGAGATGATGGCCTTCTCCTATCTTTGGAGAGATCCTAAATCCCTCTCCATACCTATATATTCATCCTCTTTGTTACACTAAAATATCGTCACCATGATTATTTACAGTCAGTATGGGTCTATCATCACTTGTACTGTCCTCCTAAGCAAGTCTAAGACCTCAGCTCTTCAAATCAAGCTTTGGAAGTGGGAGAAAGACATTAAAGATCAATGTAACTCTGGTTCTGCACTTTCTCTCATGGTCACCTACGGTCCCGCACCTTCTATGTACAAAAGCTGCGTACCTACCCGCTCTATCCCTAACGGTGTAGGTGTGGACCCCTGTGAAAGTCAAAAGGCACAAGTTTTATCTTAAAAAACTCACTTTGGGTTAATTCTAGAGTTTTCTAGAAGGAATTTTGATGTGGATTTTTTGCTCTGAGGTGGTTCATGCATCCCAAAAGAGAAGGAGCTAATCCCTTGACTAAAGGAGCTATCCCTTTGAAGGAGGGCTTTATCACTTTGACGGAGGACCTAGTAACTTCCCTCCATTGCACTATAAATATAGGCATTGGGGTGAGGACTAGGGAGGTTAGAAGCTGAACATTTTGAGGGTAAATGCTGGTGAAATTAAGACTCTTTGGTTGAGCTTGAGAGGAGAGATCACATACCTCTTGGTTCCATTGGAGAGTGAGTGAAGCTTGTCAAAGTAGAGGAGACATCTTGTTGGACCCTGGGAGGAGCTTGTACAACATCAAGGCAAAGGTTGTAAAGTTCTTCTTCTTTTGAATTAATACAATCAAACTCATTTTTCTCAACAAGAATCTTATGTTATTTGTTTCATGGACTCCTTGACTTTCATGTTAAATATGTTTTATGCAATTGGTTTTTCAGGTTCTATTTAATTTGTTTGCCTTGTTTGTGTTTACAGATTCGCGAAAAGGAGCTCATTTGGATCAAAGGAGTGAGGGCATCGACAAGCTTGCGTTGGACCAAAGGTAGGCCCTAAAAACACTTGTTTGCTATTGTTTATTGAAGCATATTTAGAGAAAGATAGTGTCTGGTTGGTTTGCTTGTCATTAGGTCTTCTTTAGATTCTAGGAAGGTCTATCTTGTCTGCAAGATCGACTCATTCTGTGCGACAAAATGGCGACTCGTCTGGGGACTTGATTGTTTTCCTTGTCTATACTTTCACCTGAGAAACTGTATTTTCTGTTTCTGTTTTTGACTTGGTGATTGTGGGATTGGGTGAATTTAGTTAATTTTGACTCAGTTTTTATTTTTTCATAGTTTTGGGAGAGGTACGCACCCTCTGAGTTAAGCAAAGTGCGTACCTGTACGCACTTTTCCTTTGTGCACAGAGCATGGACGCACCTGTGTAAACAGGTTGCCTACGTACCCTGTCAAAAATTTGAAAAATTTTAAATTTTTCTCTTTTTTATCAGTTTAGAATTTGTTTATAGGTTTTAGCCATTGCCCAGACCTACTTGTTCCCTGTCAAAAACTTTCCTTGGTTTAATTTCATTAGCATTAGGGTTTTAGGTGGAATTCCTAGGAATTTTGCTTGTTGGGTTTGTTTTTCGTTTTTGGTTGTGTAGTGGCTCTGAGCTTAGAAGCCGTAGGGACCTCAGATTACCTTGGTGTCTACCGGTCTTCTTATGTGTCTGACCATTTATGAAATCTCCCCTTGTTGAGGAATCCACTTTGTGCTTTCTCATTTCAAAATTTCGAAAAACTTGTATTTGAAAGTTGGAATTTTCATTTTTTTTTTTTCAAAACGAGAGATTGGTTGTTTTTTGACTAATTGTGATTCTGCATAAATTAGTCCTTAGCTCACATTTAGCTAAGTAAAACATCGTCAAAAAGACTTTTAGTAGGCTTTGAATTCAAGTAGCTTTTTATAGTTTGTAGCTCTCAAAGTTAGTCATTTTCATTAGTTTTGAGTGTTTTATTTACAAAATACAAAAAAAAATCTCTTTTGGAAAAAGTTTGTTTTTGTAGTGATTGGGTGCTTTGAAAAGGAAAGGGAATTTTTTGTGAAATAACTAGATGTCTCGTGTTGAGTGCTTTGGAAAGGAAAAAGCTCTTCTTTAAATTTGTTTAACTGAGAAAGATTTGTCTTTACAAATTATTTGCATTCTCAAACTCTTTCTTAGTATAGAAGTTCATCGAAGAGAAAAGATTGTTTAAATCATCTTAGGTGCATCTTTTTAGTGATTTCGAGTCGAGTCTTTACACCACGAGTTTCATCTCCGCCACCTCTTGACTTACACAACAACCACTAAAATTAACGCTTAAAGTAAAATTCACCTAGCAACATTTTATTTCTAGGGCTCTGGTACACCAACTTAGCTTAGGCTAGTGTCTTGGAGTAGCAGAGTAATTAACTCTCCAAGACAGTAAAAATAAACAAGTAGCTATATCTTGTGGTAGGAAGAAATCCAAATGTTGCATTTATGCTCTGGGAAAGCTCCTCTTAAAGGAGAAGCACGAGATCGTGTTTGAACCAGTGTGGGAGTCAATCCTTCCTCATTGGGAACGACGCCAGATATTCACGTATTAAAAACGGTAAACCTCGAATTAACCATTGTCGAGGAGCCTGGGGTCACTTGTTGGTAAACCTTGGATTATGTCAAGGAGCCTTCAAGGGGATTGAGCTTGCTACTCTGCCCTTGCGTGCATATCGGATCGTAGACTGTTTCCCCAGGTGTATTTGTCTCAGTTGGTAACCTTAATGGCCATATTCTTTAGGATTCTTCCTAAGGTGACAGTGGTGGGAAGATCCCACTGTACCTGGAGCAGACGTCGGCTAGACTCACTTGGATTTTCTGGGGGGTTCACTTCACTCAAGATGGTTAAGTGGAGGAACTTGGTCTAGTCTATTCATTAAGCAGGTTGTCGGGGTAATTGTTCCAACCGCCATTTCTGTACTGAATTCTGCGACGTTGGATTTCATCATCAACTAGTGTTTTCGGTCCGGAAGGTTACTGTTTGTATGTGTTTGATCTCTAGATTCTTTAGGCGTGTGATGCAAATTTGTTTGGTTGTTTAGAGGCTTTAGGTGGTTTTCATTGAGATTTTACTTTGTTTGCGTGTGAAGTAGTTAAAAGTTTTTAACTGTGGCTGAATTACCAAGACAGTCCCATAGACTTCGGGGCCAGTCTCCTGAGTTTGTAACCGTGGCTGATTTATTGAGGAAGTCCCGTAGACTTTGGGGCCAACCTCCTGAAGAAGTCCCGAGCCAGCTTGAAGGCTTGAAAGTCCTCGTAACTCCTAGTGGTAGTAAAGTTGGGTCACCTGAAGAAGGAGAGTCTTCATTGGTTGTACATCCTGATTACCAAACTCTAGTAACAGGTTATAATCTTGAATCTATTTCGGTTTCCGAACTTGTTGGTAGCTTTTCATCTACTAGTGATATAGGTGAAGAACCTGAGATATCTGAACCTGTTACTCCAACATCGGGGTTTGTCTCTCCAACTTCTAGTGGTCCTAATTCACCTAGGGTAGAAAGAGTAATCACCGAAAATCTTCCTTCTGGTTTGATAGCTATTGAAGAACTTGCTCCGGAAGAAGAAGTAGGCATCCCTATCCCTGAAAATCAACCTGTTATTGATCTAAGGGAGTGTAAATCAATTTTTTACAGTCCACCTAGAAGTACTACTTGGTATCTTTCTTTGACTAATTATTTGGAAAACCCAGCGTTAATTTTTTCACCAACTCGTGCTCCTTATCATCCTAGAGGTTTTTATACTCCCGTAAATATGTCAGGTCAGTCCTCCATGTTTACTCAATCGCCTATCTTTTCTGTACGGCGGTCCTTCTGTTCCCTCTGGGTATCAGTCACTTTATGGTACTTTTTCGGGAGCATCTCCTCAACCCATTGAATAAGGGTTATTCATTGGAAGCAATGGTGCAAAGCCGTTGAGCGTAGAAGACATTCTTATGATGTCAGGTTCTATTCCCATTTCTCAACCTCAAGGTGGCCAGTTACCGCCTGGGGGGCAACCTCAAGGTACACAATTTTCATCTGGGGGGCAACCTCAAGGATAGTACGTACCTACGATACAATACGTTCCTCAAGGTCAACCCCAGACTCAATATGTACCCCAAGGTCAACCCCAGTATCAATTTATACCTCAAGGTCAACCCTCGTATCAGTACGTGCCTCAAGGGTATCTACCCCAAGGTCAGTACTCGAACCAAGGTTTCCAACCACCCCAAGGTCAATCTTATGTTCAAGGAACGGGAAATGTACCTTTCAATTATAAATCCTACCCTCAACCCGGTTATGGTCCTCAATATCCTCAACCTGTTATGGGTCAGTACCCCGGAATGAACATAGTGTGGGATCCATCGCAAACTCAACAGGTGTTGCAGCCAAGTGTACAGTCGTCATCTCAAACTGGACAACCCTTAGTTTCAGGTTCACTCCAGCAACCAGTCTAGTCTAACATTCAAACTTCTGTACCTTCGGTAGTTTCTCAGTCTGGGCCTACTGCGCCTCGTACTCCATCTCAAACGACTGCTGCAACTGCCGCAACATCTGTTCAATCTACCCCACCTACTTCTGGAGTATCGACAGCTCCGGTTTCTACTGTTCCTGTATCTACTCCTCAGACATCTTTTCCACCGTCTAGATCCACGATTCAAACTACGGTTCAGATGCCTTTAGGACAACCTAGTTTAAGTACGGTTGTCACAAGTCAACCTCAATTCACCTATCAACCATACCAGGGATAGTACCAATTTGGTCCTGCTGTCCAGCATCCAGTTTATCAGTATCAACCATATCCTCGGTACACTTATCAACAACCTCAACAACCCCAGTACGATTCGGTTAATCCTGGTTTTCCGGGAGGATACAATATCCCGAACGCGATTCCTATTCCTAGTTATCCCGGATATCCTCCTCCTGGGGCTGGTCTCATGACCCAGAGTTTTAGGGATCCTAATTGGCAGTTACCATTTATCGCAACTTTGGACTTACCTGATTTGTTACGCCTAATGAATGATCCGATTAATTATCTTCTGTTTTGGCCGCCAATGTCGAATAAGTTGCCCAGTGACATTCCCAAGTTCGAAGGTAAATCTGGAGAGGACCCGTCGAACCATGTGATGATTTGCTACCTCTAGTGTGCATCTAACTCCATCACAGATGATTCTATCCACCTTAGACTTTTCCAGCACACTCTAATTGGTCTCGCGGCCAAGTGGTACATTGAGTTACCGCGAGGCACTTTTTATAATTTTAGTAAGTTAGCTACCTCGTTTTTAACTCATTTTCAGTTGCCAGTCAGATATGACAATGGCACGGAATTGTTAACTTCACTAAAACAATCAACATCCACGTACATTTCAAATCATATTCATGAGTGGAGACGTTGACGATGTTTAGTGAAGGTATTTATTCCGGATCAAATCTTGGCTGAGTGGTTTGTAAAATCTTTGTTGCCAAGGATCACTGAAGATGTTGCTAAAGCCGGAGTTGTTACCGAGGAGCAAGTGATTGCTCAAGCACAATATCTTGACTTGGTCTATACTCAGTCAGGTACGTTAAAAGAAAAGATCCCTGATCTTCCCAAGTCAAATCAAATCACTGCAGCTCCTTCGGGATCTCATGCTGTTGACGGTATGATTGGTACGGTTAACACTAAAAGTAAGAAGAAGTCTTCCAAGAATTCTTCTCCTATCATAACCTTGCCTAATTCCCCGACAGGAGATTCTTCTGCAGAGGTTTCCGCCGATATTCACGTTGTAGAGTCATCTACAGCTAAATCAAAATCCGGTGGGAAGAAGAAAGGAAAGAAGAAGAATAAAACGGACAAAAGTTCAAAAGAGAAATCTGAAAAGGCGGAATCCAATGATGAAAAGCGCAAACCTCGTTATCCATGTCTCATTTGTGATGAAGAACATTTTAGAAGAGACTGCCCTCATCGAGCAGAGGTTGCGAAGATCGTCAAAGGTTCCCAAACTCCTGCTGTTTTGAAGGATCCATTTCCAAGTCAAGATAGCAAGATGGTAGGTTCTTCCTTGAGTGCCAATGAAGAACCCATATTGATGATGTCCCACGTAAGGATTGCGACTCGATCCCAAGATTGATCCAGGTGGATATTGGTGGCCACCTGCCAAGTCCACCTGGACCCCCACCATTGTCTTTCTCAGCATTTTCAGTTTCCTTAATTGTAGCACAAATTACTATTTTTAGCAGTTTTCGGGTCCTGAACTTCCGGAGCCGTTTTGAGGCCCTAAACGACGTTTTTTGGGGAATCTGGGGGCAACACGAGTCCATGGAATGGACTGGTGTTTCCTGTTCCAACAATGATAGTGCTCGGATGGATCTTTCTAATGAGCTATTGTACGCGTCAAACGGAGATCATATGCCAAAGTTACGACCCCGGGAAGTTGATGTACCAACTTACCCCCAAACGGGGCCCACAGTTTGGCGTTTCATCTCCTAGGGTTAGGTTTTGGAATGTTAAGGGTTTTTCCATTGTTTCTCAACAATAAATAGGCCTTCGAGCCTCATTGTAACACAGTTCAGAGGCATGTAGCCATCACATCTCTTCTCAGAGATAAGCTACCATCGCCCTAGCTAGTTTATTGCCATTTCTGTTTGTAAGCATATTTCAGTATTTTCCATTAATGAAATGAAGTATTATTTCCACTGCATCTTTGTGTATATGGTTATCTCTGTAATTTGTTGCGTTCCTGTTTAAATCCGGATCAGTGGTATCAGAGCGGTCTGCTTTTTCTCTGTTTTTCTTTGCATGTCCCCAACAAGGTCGGGATATAAGGAGTTAGGGCTTGAACTGGTTGAACCTTTGCAAGACTAGCCTCGCAAATCCCGACGGCCTCCCATGGCGGACGAGAAGAAAGACGAGGGGGCAGGAGATCCCATCAAAATCTTGCTCGAAGAAGCGCTCGAGCGACAATGAAACGCGATGATGGACAGCTTTGCGCAGATCCTTCAGCGGCTACCCAGAAGCGGCGCATCGGCTTCCAGCAGCTCCTCTGGAAACGCCACACCCTTTAAGGTACAAGTTAATTTTGAAATCCCCATATTTGAGGGTCAGATAGACGCCGATGCCGTAGATAAATGGTTAAATCTGCTAGAGGGTTATTTTTCTGTTCATGAATTTTCGAGTCGGGAAAAGATTGTTTTTGCTCTTCTCAAAGCAGCCCCCCACGTCAAGGACTGGTGGGAAACCTACTGCGAGCAGAAGGATGAAAGTACTGGCTCACTATTTTCAGCCGCACCCACCTGGGATTCGTTCCGGGATGCCATCAAGGAGCAGTACTACCCTGTCGGAAGCTATGAGGATGAATACATAAAGTGGACCACGCTGCGGCAGGGAAGGGACCAAGACGTGCCGGAGTTCACCAATCTTTTCCATACCCTTCGCACAAAGTTGGGTATCAAGGATTCGGAGCAACATTTGATACTCAAATACCGTGGCTGCCTGCACAAGTACATCCAGGAAGAAATACAGTTCCTAAACATCCCCTCGCTCGGCGCAGCATATTGGTATGCCGTCAAGGTCGAGCAGAAGTTTAAACAAAAGAAGCGAGACTTTGGATCTGCGAATCCAAAGCAGGGGAAAGGTGCCCCTAAACCACAGAACAAAGGACAAAGCCAAGGCGGGACAGCCCAAGACAACCAGCCGAAGCTGCAAGCAAAGAGCAACGCCGCGAAGCCGAGAAAGGACACTGGAAAATGGTGCGAGTTCCATAAGAGCTCCACTCACAACACAAGTGAGTGTCGGGCCAAGAAGTCACTGGTGGCTGAGCTAAAGGTTTCAGAATCAGATGCATGTTCCGACTCTGAGTCAGAACCCGATAAGGGGTATGAAAAAGGGAAGCAGATCATTGATGCGGATCCCAGCGCCACTGTTGCTACCACAAAGATCCAGAAAAATGAACCCGAAGATCCAGAGGAGGAGGAGCGTCTCTTCCACTCCCAGATGTGGGTAAAGGGCTCCCCGATACAGTTCATTGTTGATAGCGGGAGTCAAAAGAACCTCATTTCGGCAGAGGTCGTGAAGCGGTTGGGCTTACCGACCACAGCACATCCACAACCATACACCATTGGGTGGCTTCACCAAGGGCGAGATCTTCGCGTGAGCCAGCAGTGTCGCCTTCCATACAACATCAAGCCCTTCACGGATGAGGTATTGTGTGACATTGCTCCCCTTGAAGTTTGTGATGTATTACTAGGACAACCATACTTGTGGAAGCGACATGTTGTGTATGAATCAAGGCCCCGTGCTGTTATTATTACATTGGGAAATAAGTTGTTCAGGATACCAGAGGTAGCACCACCTGCCGCCATCTCTTTGATTACTGCAAAACAATGCAGTAAGATCATTTCCAAAACCAGGAAATTTGTTTTCCTGATGATACGCCCTCAAGGGAAGAAGAAGACAGTGGCCGCGGCCTCCAAACGGGGTCCCTCTGCACGGCAGCTTCAGATGGACAAGATTGTGGAGGAGTACGAAGACATCTTCACCTCCCCGGCAGGGGTTCCTCTGCACTGTCAAGTCAAGCACTCCATCGATCTGACCCCAGGTGCGCCGCTACCCAATGGACCAATTTATCGGCGCTCCGTTCTGGAGAACAATGAAATCAAGAGGCAGATTCAGGAGCTCCTGCAGAAAGGTCACATCCGTCCGAGTTCTTCGCCCTGTGGGAGCCCGATAGTGTTGGTACAGAAGAAGGATGGGACGTGGAGACTTTGTATTGACTATCGGGCGCTGAACAAGATCACTGTCCGTAATAGGTACCCGATCCCACGGATTGATGACCTCCTAGACCAACTAAACGGGGCGAAATATTTCAGCAAGATCGATCTGAAGTCAGGATATCACCAGGTACCAATTGAACCCTCAGATGTGTGGAAGACTGCCTTCAAATCCAAGGAGGGCCTCTTTGAATGGTTGGTCATGCCTTTCGGATTGACGAATGCTCCTGCAACCTTTATGAGGCTAATGGATGACATCTTGCGGCCATTCACCAACTCCTTTGTAGTAGTATACTTGGATGACATTCTGATCTTCAGCCAGAGTCGGGAAGAGCACCTCCACCACATCCGACAGGTTCTCCAAACACTGCGGCAACACAAGCTATGTGCCAATTTGGAGAAATGCACTTTTGGCATGACCGAGGTTCAGTATCTGGGATACATCATTGATGAACATGGGGTGCATGTCGATCCAGCCAAGGTCCAAGTCATTCGGGATTGGCCCTCTCCAACCACTCTAACAGAGCTCCGCAGCTTTCTAGGTCTTGCCAACTTCTACCGCAGGTTTGTGTTGGGATTTTCTCATATTTCTTGGCCCTTGAGTCAAGTCACCAAGGGCGGGGCGAAAGCAAAATTCTTTTGGTCTGAATCTCAACAGAAGGCATTCAGGGAGTTGAAGGATCGCCTCAGCACGGCACCAGTGCTCGCGTTACCAGATTTACAACAACCATTTGAGGTCGAGACAGATGCCTCTGACTATGCTATTGGGGCAGTCCTTACTCAACATGGACATCCAGTGGCATATCACAGTGAAACACTTTCAGACACAGTCCGGAAGTACCCCACTTATGATAAAGAGATGTATTCCATTGTACAGGCCTGCCGACAGTGGAAGCATTACATTTTGGGGAAGGAAACGGTCATCCACACAGACCACCGACCTCTGCAGTTCATACAGACCCAAGGGAAATTGTAGAATGATCGCCATCAGAAGTGGTCTACATATCTGCAACAGTTTCACTTGAATATCAAGTATAAAAAGGGCAGCACCAATAATGTTGCAGATTGCCTCAGTCGACCACCGATCATGGCGCTAACCACCGTGCTCAACTCTTGTGGGCACGAGACTTCTGATTGGCCACTTCTCTACAAAAGCGACCCAGAATTTGGCCACACATACCAGACACTCTTGGAGGGTCGGCAGGTTGCAGATTTTCACCTCCAGGATGCCCTATTATGCCACCTCGGTCACCTCTGTGTTCCTTCAAGCAAGCGTGCCAAGATGATTTGGGAAGCACACTACAGTCGGGCTGCTGGGCATTTCGGGGTCGAGAAAACAGTGGCAGTACTTCAAAACTATTTCTATTGGCCGAATCTTCGACAGGATGTTGGGAAGTACATCTGATCATGTACTGCCTGTGCCATTGCCAAACCGACCATTAAGAAGCAAGGCCTCTATACCCCGTTGCCTACCCCTAGTCGACCTTGGGAATCCATCTCCATGGATTACATGTCAGGCCTTCCTTCCACTAAGCATGGAAATGACTGTGTTTTTGTGGTTGTCGACAGGTTCTCAAAGATGGCCATTATGATGGCCTGCAAGAAGAATATCACAGCAGAAGCCACTGCTAAACTCTTCTTTGAACGAGTGTGGGTGCACTTTGGGATCCCACAGTCTATCATCTCAGATCGGGACAGTCGGTTTCTCAGCACCTTTTGGTCCAGTCTCTGGTCAATGCTGGACACCAAACTCACGAATTCCACAGCCTTCCATCCTCAAACTGATGGCCAGACAGAGGTTGTCAATAGGATGATTGTGCACATTCTGCGCATGTATAACTCAAAGCATCCACGCACATGGGACGAGAGCCTCCCCTACGTTCAGCACAGCTACAACCGAGCTCTTCACAGCTCCACTGGCCATAGCCCTTTTCAGGTGGGTTTGGGATTCCAGCCACTATGCCCCATTGATGTGGCCATGCCACTTGCAGCTACTCACATGAATTCAGCTCATGTCCAGTCCGAAACAGATAAGGCCACCAGCTTCATTGAGCGCATCCAACATATTCGCCAGCAGGTCCATGACATTCTTGAGAAATCAAATGCCAAGTACAAGCAACGACATGATCAACATCGGGTGCCACACAAGTTTCAGGTGGGCGACAAAGTCTGGTTGCATTTGCAAAAGGAACGCCTTACTGGAGCCTATCGGAAATTGAGACCACTCCGATATGGTCCTTACACCATTACTAAGGCTATGGGAGACAATGCATTTGAGCTCAGCATTCCCCCATTCCTTGGCCTGCACCCAGTATTTAATGTGGACCGCCTTCGGCCATACTTTCCACCATTGCTAGACACATCCGACATTGCAGAACAGCTCAAACCCACAGAATTAAATCCAGATTGCATGGAACAAGCTGCAATTGATCGGATCATGGACAGACAAATCAAGAACACTCGCCAACAGAATATCCAACTGTATCGAGTTGTCAAAGCGGGCCAACTCCTTCAGCAGGGCAAGTGGCTCACCAGGGAACAAGTTCAGCAGAAGTTTCCTCATCTCATGGAGGAGCTCAACGCAATGGGGACCATTGCTTCCTAAGGGGGGAGGAATGATCCAGGTGGATATTGGTGGCCACCTGCCAAGTCCACCTGGACCCCCACCATTGTCTTTCTCAGCATTTTCAGTTTCCTTAATTGTAGCACAACTTACTATTTTTAGCAGTTTTTCGGGTCCTGAACTTCCAGAGCCGTTTTGAGGCCCTAAACGACGTTTTTTGGGGAATCCGGTCCATGGACTAGTGTTTCCCGTTCCAACAATGATAGTGCTCGGATAGATCTTTCTAATGAGCTATTGTACGCGTCAAACGGAGATCATATGCCAAAGTTACGACCCCGGGAAGTTGATGTACCAACTTACCCCCAAACGGGGCCCACAGTTTGGCGTTTCATCTCCTAGGGTTAGGTTTTGGAATGTTAAGGGTTTTTCCATTGTTTCTCAACAATAAATAGGCCTTCGAGCCTCATTGTAACACAGTTCAGAGGCATGTAGCCATCACATCTCTTCTCAGAGATAAGCTACCATCGCCCTAGCTAGTTTATTGCCATTTCTGTTTGTAAGCATATTTCAGTATTTTCCATTAATGAAATGAAGTATTATTTCCGCTGCATCTTTGTGTATATGGTTATCTCTGTAATTTGTTGCGTTCCTGTTTAAATCCGGATCAAAGATTATGGCAGTAAAAGTCCTGTTGATGGCAAAGAAGCAGAATCTTCTCATTCTAATCCATGAACCTCAGCTCCCGGTTCCGATCCACTACAGATCGAGAAACCTAATCCAGACTTAGTAATCAAACCGCCCGCCAAGGGTATACTTCGAAAGTCAGCTTTCAATCCACATGCGAGAGTGGCTCAGAATTATAACATTGTTGAGGATTTAGCTATTTCACCCTCAACAATGACGGCTTTGGAAGCGCTGCAATCATGCCCAGCACAACGTAAAATACTTTTGTTGGCTATAGGAGCTATTGATGTTCAGGACCCGAACCTAATAATCTTTGATCTAGAAATTAGTACAATGTGTTTGCCTCATCAAAAGGCTTTCCAGATCCCAGTGATAGTCAAAAACAGGCCTATTCATCGGACTGTAATTGATGAGGGACCCTCAACGTGTATTATGTCGATACAGTGTTGGAGATCGCTTGGTTCTCCTTCACTAAATCAATCCCCGACAATTCTTAAGGCCTTTGATGGCCATGGGTTTCATCCTTTTGGCATTCTACAGGATTTGCCTATAGGAGTTGAAGGAAAAACCGTTAGTCTAGATGTGGAGGTGGTTGATGCCCCTCTAGACTACAACCTTCTGTTGGGTCGAAGTTGGTCTTACGCTATGACAGTGGTCGTTTCATCGGTCTTTCGAGTAATAAAGTTTCCACATAATGGAAAGATCGTAACAATAGACCAGCTGGCTTACTTTTCATCCGACCCAGCCTCTTCGGAGAGTATTCAGCATGTCGGTAAATCGACTATCCCATATAAGGATCTTGGAGTAGGATTAGTTAAACATGTTGGTTTACTGGGAACTTTTCCTTTTCCCCCAATCAACGCATCATCTTCATTTGCAACCATTCATATGATTACATCAGACACCATTTCTTATGACGATCCTTGGATCGTTCCTTCTGAATCTGAAATAGACTCATTTGGTAATTCCATGCCTTTGAGTCCATATGAAATTGCCTATGAAGCCGTGCAGTCTTTTGCCAACCCGTGTTCAACCGAAAATGACTTAATGAATGTGGTCCGTGAGGAATCACTTTTCACATCAACCTCGGATTTAACTACGTTTTTTGAACTTGTTCACTCTGATGAGAAAATTCGTGAAATCCTATGTGTAGATGATTTACCATGGGAAGATCTCCATCATAGATCTTCGTTTTTACCTGAGGATGATTGTTTTGAAAATGATTTCTCATCAATCTTTACGACTGAATATGTCAAGGAACCTCAGAATCCAATGAAACATCGTGATTTAGAGTTAAATTTGGGAAACATCTCTCGAACTATCCCCATTGACATTTCGATTAAGCTCGGAATTGTTGAGAACATTCATATAGGTGCCTCGTGTACAAATGACGAAATTCAATTATATAAGGCTCTATTTCAAGAATTCCGCGACGTGTTTGCCTGGTCCTATGAGGAAATGCCAGGAATTGATCCCGCGATTGTTGTTCATGAGATCAAGACTTGCTCGGACGCTAAACCCATCCGGCAACATTTGCGTCAGATTCACCCACGAAAAGCTGCTGCAATTAAAGCAGAAGTTGAGAAACTGTTGAAAGCAGGTTTCATTTATCCGATCCCGTTAACAGATTGGGTATCGAATATTGTTCCGGTTAAAAAAAAACAGAGGACAATAAGAATATGCATTGACTATAGGGACATTAATCGAGCATGTCCAAAGGACAACTACCCAACTCCCTATATCGATCAAATCATTGATGATTGTGCCAGCAGCGAAATATTTTCCTTTATGGATGGTTTTTCCGAATACAATCAAATCAATATTCTACCTTCCGATCAACCAAAAATGGCTTTCATTTGTCTCGATGACTTGCCGGCTCATTCATTACATCGAGCTGATCACCTCGTCCATTTACGAGCAATATTTATGAGGTGTAGGCATTATCGTATTTGGTTGAACCCACACAAATGTGTCTTCTGTATAGAAATGGGTTGATTGCTGGTATTTGTAGTTTCGAAAGCCGGCATCCGCGTTGATCCCTTGAAGGTCGAAGCTATTATCAATTTGCCTCCTCCTTCGAGTCTTCGCCAACTCCAAAGTTTGCAGGGGAAGGCAAACCTTTTACGACGATTCATTCCTAACTAAGCCGAGGTTACAAAGGGTTTTACACGGTTGATGAAACAAAATACTCAATTCTCTTGGGATGAGATAGCTCAGAAATCGTTTGATGGACTCAAGCACGCGTTGACCCATGCACCGTTGTTGCATCCTCCCAACTACAACCAGGATTACTTCTTGTATCTCGCCGCCTCCCATTCCACCATTGGAATGGTCTTAGTTCAGGAAGATGAATTCAGAACGGAACATGTGATATATTACCTTAGTCAAATGTTATATCCAACTGAGCTAAAATACTCACATGTGGAGAAATTGGCATTGGCAGCCGTTCAAGCTGTCCAACGTTTTCGTCACTACATTTTACTACGTAAAACTATGGTAATTTCGGATTGCAACCCTATGATCTACATTTTGACCAAACAATTGCTAGGGGGCAAGTACTCTAAATGGATCGTTATCCTGCAGGAGTTCGACTTGGAGTTTGAGAAATCTAAGTCTAAGAAATCTTTAGTTTTTGCAGAATTAATGTGTGACTTCCCGCGTGCTGACACAGAAACTGTGGCAGAGGAGCCCATTGCGGACGAATCCTTGCTTCTAATCACCACTTTAGATCCATGGTATGGGGATATCATCATCTATCTCCAGACCAAATCCTTGCGGCCAGAAATTTCAAGGTCGGAACGTCGGAAAATTCGATTCCAGTCCCAACAATTCAAAATTATTAGAGATACTCTTTATCGCCATGGGGCAGACTCTATTTTTTGACGTTGCTTAACTCACGAAGAGGCTAAGAGGGTTCTAAATGACTGTCACTCTGGAGCATGTGGCGGTCATATGTCTGGGTATGCCACAGCCCAAAAGATATTGCGCGTTGGATATTTTTGGCCGTCCTTGTTTAAAGATTGTATTAGGCGGTCCGAAAATGCCACAACTGCCAGATTTTTTATCATAAGATGCGCGCTCCACCTGCTCCTCTCCACCCTATAATTTTCATTGGTCCTTTTGCCAAATGGGGTATCGATTTTATTACATGTAACCCTCACTCGGCCGGGGGGCATGCGTATATCATCCTTGCGGTAGATTATTTTACTAAGTGGGCCGAGGCGATGCCTACATTCAAGGCAGACGACAAGACAGCTGCAATTTTCGTGTTCAATGTTCAATCATATAATTGTTAGGTTTGGTGTCCCACAAGCGATAATCACTGATCATGGGCATCATTTTTGAAACGTTATGATGACCGAACGTATAGGCCAGCTTGGTTTAAGTCACGATAGTTCAACTCCTTATTATCCAGAAGCGAATGGTCTCATTGAATCCATCAACAAAGTTTTAGTTATCATGATCCGAAGAATAATTGGGATTCATCGGTCGAATTGGCACAACATGCTATTTTCAGCGCTTTGGGCGTACTGACCTTCAGTAAAAACATCAACAGGGTTCACTCCTTTCCAACTAGTCTATGGTTTGGAAGCTGTGTTACCCATTGAGTGCGAAATCCCGTCACTGCAAATGGCCATCGAGTTACTTCCAGCTACTTCCGAAGAGGAAAAGCGTTTGTTATACTTAGCTCAATTAGATGAGAATCGACGTGATGCTGCATTGGCGATCGAGACTCACGGAAAACGTATGAAAGCTCAGTATGATCGGAATGTGACCCCTCGAAATTTTTCGGAAGGAGACCTAATGTTCTTGTATGATCAAGCTAATGATAAATTAGGCACTGGGAAATTCGTTCCTATGTGGCATGGTCCCTATATTGTTAAGCAAAAGCTAGCAAAAGGGGCCTATGAATTGGTAGACTTTGATGGGGACTCTTTGGGTAAACCTAGAAATGGCCTTTACTTGAAGAGGTATTATGCTTAAAAGAATGGGGTATGGAGATTTTTAGTTAGGATAGTTTTTCTTTCTAGCTGGTGTGTTTTAGTCTAAAAAAAAAAGTGTGCTTAGCTTAGAGAGTGTTTTTCCGTCATTATTCCTGCTTATCTTGGTTTTACTCTTGATATTGCAGATGTCGATGCCTCTCCAAACATACATTGGATTTTCTGATGGTGTTTTTCGTAATACATGGAACATCTCTTCCGCAGCTTGGGTTATCTATTCGCCCTCTGACGAGTTAGTTTCTATGCATGGGGTAAGCCTCGGTCAAATAACAAACAACATTGCAGAGTACAGTGCAGTGATTGAGTTATTATCTGTATCTATTTCACTTGGGATTCAGAGTTTGATAGTGAGGTTAGATTCTCAGCTCGTTGTGTTACAACTTAATAGAGCGTATGCCATTAGAAATCTAGTGTTATTAAGATTATTTTTGAGAGTGCGTCTCTTGGAACGTGAGTTTGATTATATTGAATATCAGCATATTCCAAGGTCTTTAAATACATTAGCAGATGCAATTTCTTATCGAATGTTAAATAGACATTTGTAATAATCATACATGTAAATTTAAAACCATTCCATAACATGATTTACAAGATAAGCCGATAATAGTGATATATATAGGAGTGTGTCAAAAAATACATCGTCTTCGATCATAGGTTGAAAAACACCTTATGATCGGCAAAAATGATAAGTACAAAAAACAAAAATATCACATGTGCCCACAAAAGGCGATCATCCTATCACTGGTGATGATCTCTATAAGAAACCACTGCCCAGGCCACCTTGCAAAGGAACCTCCTAAAAGGTCCCGGGACTCCAATCACATAGCGCTGAAGTTGACGAGGAATGTCGTCTATAGTGGTCTCAGGAATATCCCCTGTCAAGCACTCAAGATGATCCTCCAACTCGGCCAAAACCTTTGCTGATTCGTCCTGTGGGGCTGGCGCGGGTGCAACTAGTTGCCTCCTCTCGAAAGGCCAGAGAGTGGCTGGTCGCTGTGGACCCACATCTGCATTTGAATTTTTTACTATTAGTTTTGAGACGATGGAAAAATAAAAAAAAATAAAATAGGAAAAGTTGAAAAGGATTTTACCTGACTCGTCCCACTACTCTCCCGGTGGAAGAGCCATGTCTGGGTCACCACGGAAATCTATCCCAGCGTAAGGGAAGTCCTGAATGGAAAAGACCTGACTTTCCAACCATTGGAAATACTCAGGTTTGAACCGAGCAACTTCTGTCCTCTCGTCCGGGTGACGGGCCATGACTGCGACCCATCGCATCAGTTTGGGCTCTTGAGGAAGCCCAGCTCCAACAATAAGGTGCTGTGGGATCAGCATAGGAACCCTCTCCAGGCCAAAACTCACAACCAAAGCCCCATAACCAAAGGTCTTTAGTCGTTCGCTCTTGGCCCTGGTCAGTTGGCCTTTCACATTGGCCAGCACAACATTGCACCAGTTGAAGATGGTGCCTCGAAAGCAATCAACTGCCATACGCATCTGGGATCCGGTGGCAATATGTAATGCGGCAGCTCCACAAAGTCTGGTGACAGTAAACGCAATCACCATGAGCTCAGGACGGGATATGGTCTTTATGTCTATCCCTTTGTCTTTAGCCTGGCTGTTGCAGTACTCTAGCCGGAGGCTATCGACAGACTGGCCACCTGGCCTAGTCCCGTATAGAGTCAAGTCTTCGCCTCTCTTAGGCAAACCAGTTAAGAAATAAATGTTCGCCGGCTCGATTTCGAGCCGGTGCCCGCCAATGAAAAAACACTGGTCTTGTATGCTCCATCTGTCAACCAGCCACTGTAAGAAATCCACCTGAGCCCTCATGCCAGGAATGGTCCAGAGTTTATACAGCCCGCATGCCCTCAAAGCATCAAGTGAAGGTTGATGATTCCATGCGGCAGTATCCACGTCCTCATGCTCTCGTTCAAGCCAATCTAGCATGATATACTCTCTGCATCAAGTATAAAGATTAATTAAATTGCTAGAAAACATTTTGATTGGTCCATTTTTGAGAATTTTTGGGTTAAAAACACTTGCGGCAGGGTACGCACCCTCCGGTTAGACACAGTGCGTGGGTCTGCACTTTGTCTACATGGAAGGTGCGGACCCCAAGCTTTTTCCCAATGGAGAAAAAGTCGGGGTCCGCAATGGTAAACCTGCGGACCCCCGCACGCGGGTTTTGCGCCTAAAAACCCTCCCAAAAAATGAAATGAAGGACTAAATCAAAAAACTAAACGGTTGAAAATGAAGTGTAGGATGACGTGGATTACCTGGAGAAGGCAGCGCTCGATTCCGACGGTTGGATTTTCCACAATCTTCACAGGAAGTTTTAAGCAAAAGCACTATTTTCTCACCCAAACTCGAATGGTAAAAATGAATTGACAAAGGCCCTTTTTATAAGTTTTTTGAGTAAATAAATTAAAAAAAAAAATTATGTTTCACTTTGAAAAGGTATTTTGCAACACTTTTATCCATTTCAAACAGGTATGAGTAATGTTTGTGTTTTTGTGCAGAATAAAGGATTATTCAGGCGAAATCTATCATCTTCAATGAAAAAACAAGTAGAGTCATCTTTAAGCCCTTTTCTGACTCCTAAAATATGAAAAGATTGCCGAGCATTTCTTTTACACTCATTAAAATGGAATTAAAAGACGATCCACTTACAACTCTTTTCCGACCGTAAAAATACGAAAAGATTGCCAGATTTTTGTCATTTCAAATTCGATATTGGTTATAAAATGACGTGTCGTTGATCCCTTTTTTACTTTTTCGGATCAGTGACACTAATAACGAAAAGTACTCCTTGGTCGTAAAAGATCAAGCGGTTCTCTCAAGTATTATTTTATACTTTTTCGGGCTTGGGAGACACAAATTTACGAAAAAGGTCAACCCTGGAGTCTTCTTAAGTTTTTTTTAGATTCTCTAAAATTGAAAAACGTCGAGTTTCTCCTATACTGGACTCGTTAAAATTTCACAGTAAAGAACCTGTTCAATTACAAACAAGAACGAACCACTCCTTCTTAGGGTTCGAATTTAAATTAAGTTGGACTCATCTGAAGGATGAGCTTATAATCAAGCAAATGTTATCCTCCTCAAGATTGTCAAAAATAAAGAGGTACTTGCCAGAAATGGTGGGGGAAAAGAGAGGAAAATGAGTCTGTTTGTCATACTTTGTAACCACTCTTGAACACGACACTTTTATTCACCTGGGTTGGGAAATCCTTTGCCTAACAGTTGATCAAACCACATTGAAAGTCTTCAGCTGGTTTCTAGGTATTAACTTTGGGTCAATTGTCACCAAGCCATCTGTCGTGTCGTTATGTGTTCAAGAGGTCACTGCCAATAAGCCATTCATATGTAAAAATATCTGTCATCCATCTTGACCATCCCTGAGTCAGTCCTTGCAACTAAATTTCTTCAACTTGATCTATGATTTCGTGTTGTGGGCTTGCCTACGACGGATCGCTTTCTATCGACATCAGCCCATTATCTAGAAAGATGATCTAGGAATCTTCAGTACCTTGAGATCTGCATGCATCAATGGCAGGTTTCTCGCCTTTGACGACAGTTTACATCATTGACTTTCGATCGAAGGATTCCGTGATATGTTCGACATCAACACCTTTACTCACATCTCATGGATTGTAGTGGGTACTCTGAGAGCCATTGACATCACTGGTGGTTTCTCTCACACTTGTTAATAGTTTATATCATTGACTGGTAATCAAGTGGTTTCTACCATGTTCGACATCAACACATTTATTCGCATGGATAAAATCGTACTTTTTCGAGAAGTAGAAATGAAGACCCTGGATCTAGTTTCTACCATCCAGGCTGCGAGGAATTTTGTATTCATTGTATTGTCGACTATTCATAAACAGATGGCTGCGTCCATACTGTGTTCACATGAGTCTATACTTGTGATGTTTTACAAGATCATTCCTATATCAGAGCAGTAGATAGTTTTCTAGTTAGTTTTGATCTGAGTATGGGAATGCCTACCTCAGCGATGATATGATCTCATATATATATCTTGCATTGAATGTTTTTACAGGTTCCGACTGGGCTCTCCACAAGATGATCCTCGAAATGATAAAGTACTTCACTCTTCCTATATGATAAATGAAATCCTCATCTACTACAGACTTCGCACTTTAGGGGGCAATCTGTTACACTAAAATATCGTCACCATGATTATTTACAGCCAGTATGGGTCTATCATCACTTGTACTGTCCTCCTAAGCAAGTCTAAGACCTCAGCTCTTCAAATCAAGCTTTTGAAGTGGGACAAAGACATTAAAAATCAATGTAACTCTGGTTCTGCAGTTTCTCTCATGGTCACCTGCGTCCCGCACCTTCTGTGTACAAAAGCTACGTACCTACCTGCTCTGTCCCTAACGGTGTAGGTGCGGACCCCTGTGAAAGTCAAAAGGCGCAAGTTTTATCTTAAAAAACTCACTTTGGGTTAATTCTAGAGTTTTCTGGAAGGAATTTTGACGTGGATTGTTCGCTCTGGGGTGGTTCATGCATCCCAAAAGAGAAGGAGCTAATCCCTTGACTAAAGGAGCTATCCCTTTGAAGGAGGGCTTTATCCCTTTAAAGGAGGACCTAGTAACTTCCCTCCATTGCACTATAAATACAGGCATTGGGATGAGGACTAGGGAGGTTAGAAGATGAACATTTTGAGGGTAAATGCTGGTGAAATTAAGACTCTTTGGTTGAGCTTGAGAGGAGAGATCACATACCTCTTGGTTCCATTGGAGAGTGAGTGAAACTTGTCAAAGTAGAGGAGACATCTTGTTGGACCCTGGGAGGAGCTTGTACAACGTCAAGGAAAAGGTTGTAAAGTTCTTCTTCTTTTGAATTAATACAATCAAACTCATTTTTCTCAACAAGTATCTTATGTTATTTGTTTCATGGACTCCTTGACTTTCATGTTAAATATGTTTTATGCAATTGGTTTTTCAGGTGCTATTTAATTTGTTTGCCTTGTTTGTGTTTGCAGATTCGCGAAAAGGAGCTCATTTGGATCAAAGGAGTGAGGGCATCCACAAGCTTGCGTTGGACCAAAGGTAGGCCCTAAAAACACTTGTTTGCTATTGTTTATTGAAGCATATTTAGAGAAAGATAGTGTCTGGTTGGTTTGCTTGTCATTAGGTCTTCTTTAGATTCTAGGAAGGTCTATCTTGTTCGCAAGATCGACTCATTCCATGCGACACTCTCCCATTCCCAAATTTTTGGTCTCTGATTTTTTGCACCCTTATGCTGAGATAGTGCCTACACACTACTCATTTGGCTTAGAGAGGGAGTGCTTGGAGAGATTGAGCTTGGACTTGCCAATTCATTCAAGATGGGATTATTAACATCAAGGCTTTGGTTATATGTTTCCAATTTCATCTCTTAATATATACAAATGATGGTTCATTTTCCATAAATGCTTGTTTCAATGCATCATTTATCTTAATGTTCCTTGATCTTCTAAGTGGATTAAATTCGATTATGCTTGTTACAGTTGTATTCTTTTTCAGGTCTTTGATCTCTTGTGTAGGTATTCAAACATTGTGAGCAGTAGCGCTGAGCCTGAGGAGAAAGTGATCAAGATATTCAACAAAGGAGTGTGTTATAGAATCAAAACGAGGTAGGTCTCCTTCCTCTTCTATCATTTCAATTATAATTTAGGAAAGTGTCTCGTAGATTGTCACGTTGGTTGCTATTCCCGCTCATTGGACTAGAGGGATCATATCTGTCCTGAGAGAGGATTTAACTAGACAAAAAAATCGCGACTCCACTAGGGAAGCTATAACCTTTGCATCCATTCCTTCGATTAGATTCTATGATTAGTTTGACCAACCGTCGATTTCTTGGCTTGTATGCCTCACTATAGATTTACACAGTCACTGGTTTTTTCTTGAGAGTGTTGAGCCTGCTCTGGCTTTCAAGATTTTTTATTTTTTCCTTATTTTCCTCACCCAACGTGTTTTCTGCACTGATAGAAGTGTTTCCAAGGCTGATTTTCAATTTATAGTTGCATTTCTCTACCTTTCATCGTCGTTTTTTCTTTATTAGGCAGACTAATCCCATATGATAGAAGAAAATTAGGGTTTCTTCTTGTTTTCGATGGTTTTCAACCTCTCTGATTGATTTTCCACTGTAATTACAGTGTGTTTGTGTTGATTGTCATCCTTGTGTGATTACAACTGTCTCTTGGCTTTTTTTGATGTGTGTTTGAGGCTTGATTTCCTTCTAGGGTTTCTAGGTCTAGGTCACCCTCCACTCATCATTTGTCTTGTCTCTGTCAGGTTGATTTCTTCCATTTAGGAATCTTGCTGCAATCAAGACACCATTTTTAAGTTGCTTTCAGTTCATGTTTGTGGAGTTACTTTCATTAGTATTGAGCCATATTGGTGCTTTGAAAAATTATTTTGTTCCATTGTCAAACATAGATTACACTTGTTTGCTTTAGTAGATGTTGACTTATATGGACCTAACCCAGGTTCGGAAGATTTATTTAGCCAAACAAATCCCGCAGCTACCGGTCCTTTCGACAACAGCTCGTGGACTGAGCTCTCACCCGAGGTAGTATGGGAGGGTGCTGGAACTAGGTTTCCGCACCCTTGGGATGTCTTAATGTGGTTTGGAGGGTTTGCGCACCACTCTACTCCATGTAGATCTAGACCCACGAAAATGCTTAATACTTGTTAATGCACTGTTTATAGATTATATTTACTTTTTATGGTCTTTAAGAAAACATTTACCAAGAATAACCAGTTTGCGCACTCATAAAAGATATAGATTCATAACATAAGCATTTGCGCATAGATCAAACAGTTATATCAAACATAAATTAGCTAGATATGCAATATTTTAGAATTAAAACAGAATTTCAAAATCAACTTATCTTTATTCACTTTCTTCACCAATACATCCAGATCTACCATGCGCACTCAGCTACAGGGCTTCGTGCACACAGCTGCGGACTCTACTAGGCCTCTGCGCACACAGCTGTAGAGCCTTTATCTATCTACCAACCCTCTTGACTCGGACTTACAGACGCTTCAAGACTTCATACCTCAAAGGCCCATTACAGTTCAAATCCAAAGTTACATACCAAAAACTACTTTCTACCAATAGAGCCTTGCTCTATTTACACCTTCCCATGGTTCGCGGACCATGGGCAAGCCGAATTACTTCCTATTCTTCTATATTATTTCTTGGGCGGGCAACCCTTTGACTCAATCTATTATAATTTGCACTCCGCATATTTTGGAAGTCTTACAATATTGTTATCCTAATTTATAAGCTCTAAGCCCCCAAAACTATTACGTGGGACCTCTGCTACCCAATAGGCCCCCAACACAATCATCGTGACTCATCCCGAGTCACCTGTTCGTGTGGCAAGATGCGCTGCCTAGGCTTCGTGGTTCACCTCCCTATGAGTGACGTCCTTCATTCTGCTGCTCCTTCTTCATCTCCTGCAACGCTTCTTCTCATTCTTTCTTCGTGGTTTCTACCAAGTCTCACAACCGATAATGCTCATTCTTCTTTTCTCAGTTAACACAAAACACCCCCTCGTAGGATTTTAGCTCTAGCTGGGGTGTTGCATACGGGACCACCTCGTACCAACGCAACCAATTTCTATGTTTGTATCTTCTCTTCGCACTGTCTGTTGTAGCTTGTGTTGTAATTTTGCAAGACCATTGCTGTTGTCTGTGAGATCCCAATCTTCAAGATACACTAGAGACGACTTGTTAACTGCAATTCCTCCAAGTGGCCCCATATTCACAGCTTTCCCTTATCCTTTATGGTTCGTTGACCAGCCCATGGGTAAGCCGATGGCATCTAGACTAGTTCTGCTTTGTGTCTTTAAACTTTTGACACATCCCCTCCCGTCGATGTTGAACTCTACGTGGTGCCCATAGCTATCCACATCGTATTCTTTGAAAAACTCGACATCTTTGGCCATATCAAAACATTTGGCCATACTCCTTGAGCATAGATAATAAAGAGTTCCATAGTGGCGGGAAAGCACAATAGCTTAAGGTTCTCAGAAGTGCAGCTTGTTCGGTGACGACCTCCATGTGATTTATAAGTGTTTTCAAATTCAAATTCGGTGGCTCTCACATTTTCTAGTGTCGTTCTATTGAGCCTGTGGTAGATTGTCCCAGATCTGGTTCGTACCTTGTCTCTTAATTTCCCACCGCCAGCTCCTTTTTTCCATAACTCATACATCTTTTCATGAATAGTGATAACAACAGTCACCTCTCTGTTTGACAACATAGTAGCGCATCCCTTCCCTCGCAACCGTGACCCTTGTGACAGATCATAGGCACGCGCACCCCGGTGGTTGCGCAGCTTCCCCCAGACTACTTTATCATCCCACACTCTCTTTCAACTGGCTAGAGCAGTGAGACTGTCCTTTGGTTGGTTAGTTAGGCAGTTGACCCACCCATGTAGAGCTTTAGGCGACTTCCATTTACTCTTCCTCGGAAGGGGTCTCCATTGAGATTAGCAAGTTGGAATGCACCTCCTTGCGATGCAGTTCCTGTGGTTAAGAAGTGGATTATGTCCTCAAAATGGCCATCCACAATGCGCACTGCATATAGTTGTGCATCTGGTAGTCCTTCCTCCAAGTTTGTGGGCTCTTCGTCATTCTCAATTGGAGATAGGTGGTCTGGGCCTGTGTTTAGACATCGTGGATTTACGATGACTTCAAAGTCATAATCTTGAAATAATAACATCCATCGGAAAATGCACCCCCCCATCACAAGCTTATTCACTCGGTATTTTAGCGCTGAGTGGTCAGTATACATCTTAAAGTGTCCTCCAAGCAAATAGTGGTAGTATTTCTAGAGCACATATACCATTTCCAATCCTTCTCGCTCAGTAGTGGAGTAGTTCTTCTCAACTTTTGACAGTCGTCAACTTGGTAACGCAATCAGATGATCAATTCCCTCTACTCCTTCTTGAGTGAGTACCATGCCCAATGTGATACAGGACACGTCAACGTGCACATGAAATTCGATGTCCCATTTCGGAAAGACCAATATAGGGGTTGATGACTTCTTTTCCTTAAGCGTTTCTAGGCTTCTGTTACATTCATCATTCCAGCAATAAGTAGCATCCTTCTTCAAAAACTATTTCATTGGTGTGGTGATCTCCGTGTAGATTTTTATGAACTTCCAATAATACCCTTTGTTTCCTAGTGTGGCGCGCAGTTGTTTGACACTTTGCAGTGCTTGTAGATTGAGTATGACAATGATCTTTGTCGGATCCACCATCAGACCTTGCTTACAAACCACGTGGCTGAGCAAGTTCCCAAAGGGGATGAGGAAAGTACACTTCTTCAGATTGACTGCAATCTGGTGCTGCTGGCAAGTATCCAACATTAATCGTAAGCTCGCAGTATCTTTCTTAACTAGCCCAAAGACGGTCCAGTCATCAAGATATACCTCTAAGAACTTGTGTATAAATTCATTAAATGCAGCTACCACAACGCAGGAGAATATCGATGGCACATTCCTTAGTCCAAAGGGCATCAACGTATACTAAAAACATCCCTGTTCGGTGGCGAAAGTAGTCTTGCTTCTGTCCTCTAGCATGATCTTGGTCTAGTGGTAACCCGAGAATCCGTCCGTGAAGGAGTAGGCTTCTTGTCCTCCCACATTCTCCAGTACATCGTCTATAAATGGCATCGGAAAGGGATCGTTGACACATGCATCATTGAGCTTTCTGAGATCAACGCAGATGTGAATTTCACCCTTTTGTTTCTTCTCCTACACAACCATAGGACTTACCCAGTTGAACTCTTCTATCGGTTCAATTATTCCTGCTGCAAGCATCTTATCCAACTCTTCGCGCACCTTCACTTTGTATTTTGGATTCAACCGGTAAGGCCACTGCTTAGCTAGCTTTGCATCCGGCTTCAAGGTTATCTTCATCATTCCCAGGTCATCGAGGATTCCTTTTAACTCCGTAATTTTTGTAGGGAACAGTCTTGTTATTCTCAAAGCAACTCGATCACCTTTTCCACCATGGCATCGTCCCAATAGTCTCCCAGCTTTTCATACTTCAGATCTTCCTCTATTTCGATGTTTACTTGTTTTTTTTCAGTGGTGCAGCGATGTCTGGATCCTCGGTTGCTAGTTTGCGCACCTCACGACTCACCTCTTTTTCTGGAATATTGATGTTTCTAGGGTCATTCTCATAATCGTCTACCTGCACATTGTAACATTCCAGGGCCTGGCTCAACTGTCGGGACCAGTCTAGCTGCACGATTTCTTCTGGTTCCGATGGTATTTTGAAGATAGTGGCCTTTACCACCTGTAATGCGTCATCCACCGTATCCATCCATTGATCCTCAAAGAGGAAATTTGACAGGAACCCTTCACGCAAGATATCCCATTTGCCCGTGCCATGTCAGAGCTTTGTTTCAGTATACCAATTCCTTGGGATGACGTCTAGGGTATGATAAAATAAGTGTACCCACTCCTGTCGAGGCTCTTCTCCATAAGCTTGGACCCATCTGGTCAGGTGCATGCATGGATCATCACGTCCATCGTATTTCTCCATTATGCATAGTTTCGGTTTCCTAAATCGCATCTGCATCATGAGCCTGCAGTCGTGCCAATTCTCGAAGGTCCCTTCATGTGTGCCCCACCAACGTGTAAGCATCATGCACAACGCCCACTTCAACGCATCAAACAGCTGGTGTGCTGGTACCGTGCTTTCAAATTTGATTAGGAATTCATCTACTATTGTTAGCCCATCATACATTGGTAGTTTGGGATCCTAAGCTTTAATGCAACACAACGATTTAGTCACCATGTTGCAGTTTAATGTGGTTACCCCATTTAGTCAATTATGCCATTGCTAATCTTCTTCATCTGAATCTTCGGTGCATGAGTATGCATGCCCCGATGATATTCTTCCTTCTGCCAGCAGATTGTCCCTCACTTGATGTCGTGTAGTGATTTTGTAAATACAATCTAATTCATCATCACTTCCTTCGTCACGCACGGGTTCAGTGTAGTGCGGTCCTTCAGCCGGGTCTAATGGAATGACTATGCAGAGTGACCTCTTCTCAAAGATCATTTTCCGCTTCTTTAAATTAATAACTCCATTCATGTCAGTGGCCCAGTCTATTCCTAATAACGTAGGGTAGGGGATACTTTCATCCACAATTTCAATTACCTCGAAGTTCGTTCGGGTGCTTGCACCTTCTATATCTACCATAACCCCTTGCAGTCTTCCCATGGACAAGATCTTCTGTTGATTCTCCATCCTCAATTGAATAAGAGACCATTGCAGTGCAGGCTTGCCCATGCGCTCCCACGTCTCTCTAGGTAGTACATTTGCATCTCAGCCCAAGTCTAGAATGATTTGATCCATCTCATAGTCACCAATCTGTTTTGTTAACTGCATTTCTTGCCTAGTCCGTGATGCATGTATTCCCAATTTTTGGATCACGCGAGGTTCACTTGACCTTGCGCACCTATTTATCAATTCTTACAAGCCCTTAATCGCTCTATTATCACGAAGAAATATCATGCATGTCTCTAAAAAGGTAGTCAGCATCGAGGGATCCCTTAGCTTTGATTGATCCCTACTACCTGGGGTAGAGACCGCCACAAAGCTCTCCCTAGCTTCCAAACCTGTCTCCTTGCGAATTCCTGTGTCCTCCTTGGTTGGTTTCCCCTTGTCTTCTCCTGTGACCATGCCACTTCTGAGCACCATATTTAGGTTGGGATCTTCTTCGCGCAGTTCAAACCTCATCATCTAGACGTTTTTTGTCGTCATAGGTTGTGCTGCCCTTTTCTCACAAATCTACACTATCAGTGTGGGGTAATCTATTAGTTCATGATAGAATTGCTCACAGTAAGGGCACGATATTCTAGTCGGATTAGTACAATCCCGCGCGTAGTGACCTGGTCCTTCGTAGTTGTAACAGATGAGCTGGTCGCGACCCCTTTCAGGCCCCATTCCTCCCCATCCTCGTCCACATCCCTAGAAACCACCGCATGCTATCACTGCGGCTGGATCCTAACCTTGCACTTCAGTCTGCATTCTGTAGTAGGAGACTAGTCCATCAATAGTTGACAGCTACGGCAGTCTCATTCTTTGTGGCCCATCGATTTACAAAATTTGTAAAACAGCCACTACAGAGGGGGGGTTGTCTTATGTTCTGTAATAGATGATAATTGTGTGTGGTATGCTTTCCTCCCTCTTGACATATCACGCACCAGAGTGCGGGCCCCGCGCTCGGCCCTACCTGTGCCTTTGGTCGCAACGGCGTTGGTCCCCCCACTACCACATATTTTGCAAAATCGAATAGTGATCTTTATCATGACCCTAGCTCTGACACTTTATACACCATACTTCCTCCCGGGCTCCTAGGTGAGGTTCTTGTTCTTGTTTTAAGTTCTGCATTTCTAAACACAAGTTTTGTATCTACACGTGGATTTGTTAAACTCCCAACCCTAGATCTTGTATTAGGGTTTCATGCAATCTCATCGTGGTTTCTAATGCTTCGACTTAGGTTGAGATCTTTTGCTGTGATAGCATCGTCCTCAGATGTGGTGTCAATGATGCCACAAAACATGCGCAATGTTGTGCATCCATCAATGTCATGTTAGCCTCACGAATTGTGCTTTTTAACCTCTGATCCAGATCCCACGGGGTTTCACCCAATAGCATCACTATCTCTTTGAACCCAATGACTGACTGTGTCTCTGATTTTGGCTGACCAAATTCTTTTTTTAATTCAGTTTGGATCTCCACTCTCCCCGCATTCAGGTTAGCGCTTGAGTACTTCATATACCATGTCAGCGCACAGTCCTACAACACGCTAACTAAAGTAGCCTTCTTGATGTTATCATCCGTAAGTCCATCCGCTGCCCATACAGTCGCTACCATGAACCAAAATTGTTCTGGATCTTCGCTTCCTACTCCTTTAAATACCGGTAGCTACATCACACTCTCCATTCTTAACCTTTGGCTTACACGTCGGTGTTCTTATAAACTCCTACTGCTCCTGATCCAATCAATCTTCAATCTCTTTCCTTTTAGGTATCTAATATTCCAACATTAGACACCCCTTAGGCAGATCCTAGTCGCAGCAACGAAACCATTTGTTGGCTTATATGGGCCTGACCCAGGTTCAGAAGACTTATTTAGCTAAACAAATCCCACAGCTACCAGCCCTTTCGACAACAGCCCATGGAGCACAGACTAAGGTCTCACCCGAGGTAGCAAGGGAGGGTGCTGGAACCAGGTTTCTACACCCTTGGGATGTCTTGATGTGGTCTGGAGGGTTTGCTCACTATTCTATGGCTTCAAGCCACTCTTCTCCACGTAGATCCAGACCCAAGAAAATCCTTAATACTTATTAATGCACTGTTTATAGATTAGATATACTTTTTATGGTCTTTAAGCAAACATTTTCCAGAAATAACCAGTTCGTGCACTCAGAAAAGATATAGATTCATAAAATAATCATATGCACATAGATCAAACAGTTATATCAACAATAAATTAGCCAAATTCGCAATAATTCAGAATTAACATAGAATTTAAGAATCAACTTATCTTTACTCACTTTCTTCACCAATACATCCAGATCTACCCTACGCACTCAGTTGTAGGGGTCTGTGCACACAGCTGCAGACTCTACTAGGCCTCTGCGCACACAACTATAGAGCCTCTATCTATCTACCAACCCTCTTGACTCGGACTTACAGACGCTTCAAGACTTCGTTCCTCAAAAACCCATTACAGTTCAGATCCAAAATTACATACCAAAAACTACTTTCTACCCATAGAGCCTTGTTCTATTTATACCTTCCCATGGTCCACAGACCATCGGCAAGCCGACTTACTTCTTATTATTCTATATTATTTCTTAGGCAGACAACCCTTTGACTCGATCTATTACATTTTGTGCTCCGCATATTTCAGAAATTTTACAATATTTTTATCCTAATTTATAGGCTCTAAGCCCCCAAAACTGTTATGCGGGACCTCTGCTACCAACAATAGAACTGAAAGTGAATTCTTGTTTTGATTCCATATTTTCGAAAAGAAATGTGAAAGGACTTTTTCATTTAAGAAATTTTGAAACGATTTGTATTCGAACTCAAAAGTGAATGAAATTTCCATTTTAGTAGTTTTGGATTGAATTTTTCCCTTTACTTGTGCATTAGTTTGCATGTTTTAATCAAAGCGAAAGGAAAAGAACAAAAATATTAGTGCATCTTTGTAAAAAAAGAGTGATTTTCATTTCTCATGGGATTCCATTTTGGCATTGAATTTTTTAGTGAAAGTGAAAGAGTAGTTTTCACTTTTACACAATGCATTTGAAAAGCTAGGAAGTTATGTTTTGATGCATTTTTCTTGATTGATGCATTGTTTGGTTGTCTCTCTTCCCTCATTAGTTTAGCCTTCATCGAATGAAAATATTTTATTTTTCTCATTTAGTTGCATCATAGGAATTCAGGTGACATAGTTGAGCCTTAAAATTGAAACCTAATTCAAGATAAACTTAAAATTTACCTCAATTAACCTAAGGAGCAATTGTAATCTAACACAGATATCTATATGTCTAGGCTAGGGACGTGTTCCAGTTTTTCTAAACATAGCAGTTTTTTTTAACTCTTTGCATTGTATCTCAGGGGTGAAATTTTGTTCCATTACGGAAGTATATCGAAGGTTCTGTAGTACCTTCGGGTATATAGGAGGCACTTCAGTATGGCAAGTATATGGGAACACTCTCACCAAATGGTTATGCATTAGAAAATGCTAAAACGTGCTTGTGCTCCCTGTACCATCGAGTATATATTGGAATACCACACTAGGTTGATATCCTTTAGCCACAGGTAACCGAGTCAGCTTCCTTGTAAACGAGATACACCAAACACAACATTCGGGGAGTTCGGCCATTGTATGTCAAGTCCTTGGTTTCGTCTAAGGTGTATATAATGATTCACGGATACTTGGTAAACCATGTTGCCTAGCATTACCCTTTTTTATTTATTTGTTGTTTCATTTCATAAAATTAACTACCAATGACAATATGTCAAGCCCATGTAGTTTCTTATTGGACTCAAATTGAGTAATTCCTTGTAAATTTTAATTTTAATCAACCCTAAATGAATCATCTCTTCTACTTCTCCTAAGAGAAAGTCATCATGGTTGAACCATTCCATTCACCTCACAAGTCCCCTTCATCGACTGATATTGAAGGGTCTTCATAAGGAGTTTGTCCTAAACTTTCACAGTAACTCGAATCTCAAGGGTTTGAACTTGGAATTGTCCCAAGTATCCAATCCCTTGCTTCTTTTCCTCCACCTCGAGGATCATCATCTTCTCAAGAGTCTGATCCAAAAACCACTGAGAGTGTGAGGTTTGTTTTATACCCTACGAATCCGCTTTTTGATCCATTTGTGATATATCCTCAAGATCCTTATAGTCCATACGATCGAACGAGTTTTATTTTATAGTTATCTCCTCATCCATCTCGGATTCCTCCTCGCCAACTGTTTCCACCTATGGCTTCAGAAGGTGAGATTCCAACCTCTTCTCGAGGTCATCCAGAAGTCTCTGCTACTCACACTCCTAGTGTTGATAATGATTTTGAATACGACTTTCCCTCGGTAGGATTTCTTTATAAAGGAAGAGTACCATCTCAACCACCTCCTGTGAATAGTTGGCCTATGCTTCCACATGGTTGCATGACATTGGCTCAGCTAGTTTTAGGAACTCCCAATGCCTCTTCATTATACCAAAATCTAATTTGGTCATCAAATGCTATGCCTACTTCTCGTCCGTTTATTCCTAAAGTGACCTCTCATATCTTTGTGCAAACTGTCGTTACTTCAGTTTCGATTCAACTGACTATTCCAATGCAACCGTTACCACTGTTTCAAACTTCCATTCCAGGGCAACCAACAATTTCGTTTTATACATCTGTAAGTTCCTCAATTCCCCCCTGAAGAAAACAAAATGTGCCACCGCCTCATTCACATCCTGGGGGAAAAATCCAAGTATACCTCTTGTCTCGAGTTGAACCCATGTGATTGGATCACAACCTCATATGGTTGGAGTAAGTCAACCTATTAGTGTTATTCTTAATCTCGTTGATTCATATATTCCATCTAGGGCAGGTAATATCCCGTATCAACAACCTTATTCAGCTCTAATACCCCTCCAACACTCTTATTTTCCATATGTTTCATAAGCACTGGAAATTACACCTTATATTCCACAAGTAGGTCCTCATGTACAACCTAGTCAAAATCCTATTCCTAGTGCATATGGTCAAATCCCAATTAGAACTTATTAGTACCAACACAAAATTCCTTAAGGAACTATTCAACAACATTTATTTTAGCAAGGGAAACCTTTGCAGCAGTAGAGGCAACCTTTACAGCAGCAGGGAAAACCTTTTCACTGGTTTTAACAGCCTTTGCAACATCAAACACAATTTGTACAAAACCCCAATCAACCCTTGTATCTGCAAGGTCAACCATTGGAGCAACAAGGTCAACCCTTGCAGCATTAAGCCAAACCTTTATATCAACAAGGTCAAACCTTGCAAACATGAGGAAAACCCCTGCAGCAGCAAGTCCAACAGCTTTATTACCAGGGTCAGCAGTTGTAGCAACCTTACAATCCATATGCCGCGCACAATGTTTATCTGCTTATGGTTATCAATGACCTATGGTAGGTTAATATCAACTCTACCTGGGGTAGAATCCACCTTATGGTCAAGGTATCCCTTAGTGGGGGGGTAATCAAGCCCCTTATGGTAAAAATCCTCCACTTTGGGGGAAAACACATACGAACAAAGTTGGAACCCAAATACTGGGCGTTACCAAAGGCCTTTTATGCCTTTTAACCCACAATTGTCATTCCTAGCGACATTGGAACTGCCCGATGTATTGAGGCTTACAAATGATATAATTCTTCATTCAACTTATTGGCATCCATTTCCCACTAAGATTCCTAACGATTTCCCCAAATTCGAAGGAAAATCTAAAGAGGACCCTCAAGCCCATGTGATGACATATTAGTTATGGTGTTCCTCCAATTCCTACCAAGTTGCCTCGAGGTACTTATGCAGACTTCAATTATTTGGCCATGGCCTTCCTCACCCACTTCCAGTTACCAGTTTTCTACAAAACTGGTACCCATTTTCTCACATCCGTGAAATAGGATACTAGGACCCATATCTCCTATCACATCCATGAATGGAGACGCCGGTGTCACCTCATTAAGTTTGAAATCCCTAATGAGTTGTTGACCAAATGTTTCACCAAGTCATTCGTAAATAAAATAGTTGCAGATATAGCAATGGGTGGTTGTGTTACCAAGGGTCAAGCTATTTCCTGTGCCCAGTATTTGGATTTGGTTTATTCCCAATCTAGCATGTTGTATGAAATTTTTCCAGATGCTCCAAGGCCATATTTGGATCAAGCATCTTCGAGGTGTCCAGATGTACCACATGTTGATGGTATCATTGGATCAGTATCTCAAACTTCCACTAAAGCTTCTTTGAAGCAAAAATGTTTTTCAAATACTAGTTCTACCCGTCCTTGAAAACGCCATCGAATCGTGGTAAAACCTCCAAGGTTAATGTCGTCTAGTCTATTGTGGTAGGAAAATCCTCCAAAGGTAAGAAGAAGGGTAAAGGTAAAGTAAAATATGATACCTTGAGACAAGATCCTCCTAAACAATACGTTGATGATGCCTCCAAACATAAGTCGAAATATCCTTGCCTCATTTATGAGGAAGCTCATTACACCAAGGCTTCTCTCCATTGTGCAAAAGTTAGTCGTTTATTGAAAGGGACGCCAACTTTACTCAAAGAGCCATTTCCATATCAGAAGACTTAGTTGGTAGACCAACCACAATCTTATGCCTCTTTAGGTTCTCGGGTTTACATGATGAATGGCACAATGAATATCTTTGTTGCCACCTGGTCAAAAGATTATCAAACTCCTCAAAATGAGATGATGGAAAAGGAAGCCACTGATACACCTTCTACTTCTTGTCCACCCAGTTCTAGACCTCTCTATATTGAGAGACCTAATAATTAGTCTGTCATTCGACTGCCCCCCAAAGGTATGGTTCGCTAGTCATCCTATAATACAAACACTAAAGCTAGTCAAGATTACAGTATTCTTGAAGAATTAGCTCAAGCGTCCTTGATGATGTGTTCTTTGGAAGTTCTCCAAACTTGTCCAACGCAACGGAAATCATTATTATCTGCTATAGGAGGCATCAATCCTGCCAATTCGAATTTGATTACTTTCGATCTAGAAAACCATGTTCCTTGTCTTGCTCATCAAATTGCATTTTTTATTCAAGTTATTATAAAAGGAAAGATGATTCATCATACTTTCATTGATGAAGGTGCTTCCACCTGCATCATGTTTGTTTCATGTTAGAAATCCATCGGCTGTTCACCTCTCAACTAGTCTCCAAACACCTTAGAAACCTTTAATTGCATAGGCTCCCATCCTTATGGTATTCTCACAAGTTTTCCCATCGCCTTGGAAGTGAAAATTGTCGAGTTAGAAGTAGAGGTCGTAGATGTGAATCTAAATTACAACCTTCTACTTGGGTGAAGTTGGACCCATGCCATGTTTTGTGTGGTTTCCTCTTTGTTTCGGGTGCTCTGTTTTCCTCATGAGGGGAAGATTGTCATCGTTGATCAATTGTACTTTTTCTCTTTTGGTGCTTCAAATGGAAACGTCCCATATGTGGGAAATACCTATAATCCATATGAGAGCATGGGGGCAGGCCTTTTCAAAGATTCTGCTCTAATGGGAACGTTTTCACTCCCACCTCCACATGTCACCTCAATCAACATGGTCTCTATCTCCAATGATCCTTGGATCATCCCCATTCTAGATCAAGTTGATTCTTTTGTTGATGTCATGCCTCTAAGTCCTTTAGAGAAAGCCCATCAATAAGTTGTCTTGGCTTCAACGGCTACTTTAGAAAGTCACGTTGTTCTCAATATGCACCTGGATATGTATTGGAAATCTCCTTGGCTTGGTTTGTGGGATTCTCTGGATCCCTTCATCAAGATATTCCCCACTGACAAGAGTATCATTGAGGTTACATCTCTTGACAAAACTCCTTGGAATGATGCCCATCATTGTTCCTTGTTTCTTCCAAGTCTTAGCGAGATTCTTTTGTGTCTTGAGGATTTTTTTTCTCATAACACGATGCATACACTTCAAACACCTGTTTTGGTGCATCAACTTTTGTCTAAAGGTAATATGGGGAATATTATTGCAACCATGCAGATCGACATTTCCATTAAACCTGGAATTGTCAACAACATTCACATCAGGGTTTCCTATTCTCCTGATAAATTCAAGATTTACACTGACCTTTTTAAAGAATTTCGTGATGTATTTTCTTGGTTGTATGAGGAAATGCATAGTATTGATCCAACTATAGTGGTGCACGAAATACATATGTACCCTAATGCGAAGCTCGTTCGTCAACAGCTCCATCCAATCCATCCCAGAAAGGTTGTTGCTATTAAGTGAGAAGTTGAAAAACTTCTAAAGTATGGTTTTATCTACCTTATCCCATTGACAGACTACATTTCTAATATCGTTCATGTTACTAAAAAGTAAGGAAGAATCTGAGTTTTCATTGGTTACCACGATATCAATCATAGAAAAACTATCCCACTCGTTTTATTGATCAAATCATTGATGAGTGCGCTGGGAGTGAGATTTCCTCTTTTATGGATGGTTTTTTTGGTTGTAACCAAATTAACATTTCACCCTCTGATCAGCACAAGACTTATTTCATCTATCCATGGGGGAATTTTTCTTATAAGAAGCTCCATTTCGGTCTAAAAAATGTTGGTTCTAGCTTCCATAGAGAAGTGTCATATGCCTTTAATGATATTAAACACATTGTTCAACCTTATCTAGAAGACTTACTAGCCCATCCTGCTAAGCGTCGTGCCCATCTAAACCACCTTCGAGCAATATTTCTACGTGGTCGACACTATAATATTTGTCTCAATCCACATAAATGTGTCTTCTGCATAGAATCTGGTCGGCTCTTGGGTTTTTTTGTGTCCCAAGAAGGCATCTGAATCGATCCTCTGAAAGTTGAAGCTATTGTAAATTTACCCCCTCCTTCATCGCTACACCAATTGTAGAGTTTGCAATGGAAGGCCAATTTTCTTCGTCGCTCTATCCCTGATTATGCTGAGCTTACCAAGGGATTTACTCGCTTTATTAGGAATGGAGTCCCATTCATTTGGGATGAAATTTCCCATAAATATTTCGATGCTCTAAGAAAAACACTCATCAGTGCTCCTTTATTGGATCCCCCTGATGACTGCCACGATTATTTCCTATACTTGGCCGTAGCTGATAGTACCATTGCTATGGTGCTGGTCCAGGATGATGACTATGACAATGAACATGTGGTTTATTATTTGAGCCAAAATATTATTGACAAAAAAAATTAATATGCTCATGTCGAGAAACTTGCCTTAGTAGCAGTCCATGTTGTTCAAAAATTTCATCTTCATATTCTTCTACGGAAGACCACAGTGATTTCTAACAGTAACCCATTGACTTATATTTTGAATAATTAGTTGTTTGGGGGAAAATATTCTAAATGGATTGTTATCCTAGGTGAGTTTTATTTGGGTTTCCTTGGTGCCAAATCAAAGAAGTCACTCGTTTTTGTTGAATAACTGCGCCCTTCCTTCTGCAAACACGTCCACTTATTTTACTAAGCATATTCCTAATCAAAATTTGTTTCTCATCAGCACTCTCGACCTGTGGTATGGAGATATCATTTTTTATATTTAGACTCAAACATTCGGATCTGAGTTGTCTTGATCCGACTGACACCATATTCGGCATCAGTATCAACTTTATTGGATTATTGGTGATACGTTGTACTAAGTCACAGTTGATTATGTTCTTTGCAGATGTCTAACACTTGAAGAGGATGAATGAGTCTTGAATGACTGCCACTCCAGCATGTGGTGGTCACGTGTTAGTCTATGTCACTACTTAGAAGATCCTTTGTGTCGGTTATTTCTAGCCTTCTATCTTCAAATATTTCATTTTGGCAGTTCAAAAATTCCATGAATGTCATATTTATAATCGCAAACAGCTTGCCCCGCTAGCAACCTTACACCCAGCTATTACCATTGGTCTATTCACTAAATTTGGAATAGATTTCATGACATGTACCCCTCGCTCGACCGGGGGGCAAGGCTATATCATCGTCAATGTCGACTATTTTACTAAATGGGCCAAGGTGATGCCCACATATAATGTTGATGGTATCACTACTACTCAGTTCCTGTTTGACCATGTCATATCCCATTTTTGGATCCCTAAGCCATTGTCACTCACCACATATCACATTTTCGTTAGTACATTATGGCAAAGCTTACTTTTCAGTTGGGTCTTCACCATGATATCTCAACTCCTTACTACCCACAGGTCATTAGCCAAGTTGAAGCGATTAATGAAGTCTTAATTACTATGCTTCAATGTACCATTAGGAAGCATAAAAAGGATTGGAATATCATGTTATTCTCATCTCTTTGGGTTTACCAAACCTTAGCTAAGACAACCACTATTTTCACTCCATTCTTCTTGGTATATGGTTTAGAGGTGACACTCCCGATCGAGTGTGAGATTCCTTCGTTAAAACTAGCTATCGAGCTACTCCCCAATACCTCACCTGAAGAGGAGTGGCTAATTTATCTTGATAGGATTGATGAGACTCATCATATTTCTGTGATGGTGATCTAAGCACAAAAAAATGAGTTAAATCTCATTTAGGTCAAACTATTTCTCCACATGTTTTTGCTGAAGGTGACTTGGTCTTGTTGTCTGACCAAGACAACAATAAGATGGGAGCTGGGAAGTTCAAATCTTTGTGGCATGGGCCATACATCATTTAGCATGTCTTGCAAAAAGGTTCCTATGAGTTGGTTGACTACGAAGGTAATTCATTAGCATAGCCCCATAGTGGGATTTATCTGAAAAAGTATTATACGTGAGTTTCGTGTAATTAATTTTGTACATTAGTGTGTGAATTCGTGGGTGTGCATTTTTTATTTTTTGGTGTAATTTTTTCTTTGCAGACATATTTTCTCTGCTTACCTTTTGTTCCACTCAGTTTGCAAATTTCCTCAAACCATTATGTTGGTTTTGTTGATCGTGCTTGTCGTAGCACACAAAACTTATCCTCCGCAGCTTGGGCACTCTTCGCCCCTCATTGTGAGTTGATCAATTTAGAAGGTATTTGTCTAGGAAGAACATCTAATAATATTTCCAAGTACAGTGCAGTTATTGAATTGTTATCAGAAGTAGTTTCTCTCAGAATTAGAAATTTGGTTGTTAAGTTTGATTCACAACTTGTTGTGCTACAGTTAAATGGTCATTACTCAGTAGTAAATCCACAAATTTTGTGTATGTATATGCGTGTTTGATTATTGGAGATAAATTTTGATTATATCACATATCAACACATTCCAAGAAATTTGAATGCATTAACAGATGCATTATAAAATTATGTTTTTGATAGAGATTTTCATCACTTATAACAAAACTGATCACATCATCATGATACATGAATGCATAAGTAGAAAATAGAAACATGCAGATATATATATATATATATATATATATATATATATATATATATATATATATATAGATAGATAGATAGTCTGTCAAAGTTTGTTAATCAAAATCTCAAAAAATAAGTCTTCTGGGACACATGGCTTTCAGACCCTACAATAGTGCCGAAAACATGACTAGGAAATGTTACTCACCCACATGATGCTCACGATAGCGTGAAACTGCTCTGATCACTCTGCCCAATAATTGACGTATCTTGCAGACACTCCTACTATATGCCTCTGGTACCCCAGCGGTACGTCATCTATAGTTGCATATTATGGAATGCCCACGTAATCACTTCAATATTTCACTCCATCTCTACCATAGGATTTGTTGCTTCCTCGTATGGAGTATCCTCTATCTGACATGCTACTTGTCGTGCTATTGGCGACATGTTAGGAGGCCTTTTCAGTCGTACATCTGCAAAATCATCACAAGTAAACTCTCAGATACACTTCAAATAAACAAAAAATCATAAAACATGAAAAATTTCAAGAAACAAGTTTTATCCGCATCGATCCACTGTGCACCCGATGGTAGTGGAAGATCTACATCTCCTCTGAATTTTGTGCCAGCATAGGAATATTCATCCCTGACAATTAGCTGTTAGTGTAGCCAACCAAAGAACAGCGAAGGCAAATGTATTCGTTAACCTCCCATTCCTCGAGGCATGATCTCACTCTATCTGAGCAACCTCAGATCTTGTGGAGCTTGACCATCCACCTCTACCCACTAGTATCGAAATAGGGGCACACGCTCCAAAACGAAAGTGACCAAAATCAATCCAAAGCCAAACTGCTTCAAGTTTCCCAACTTGCCTTTGGTCAGATGTCTCTTCATGTTAACCAGCAGTCCCTTGCACCAGTTGAATATTGTCGGAGCAAGACAATCCACTACGTATTGGAATTGTGATTTCGTTGCCTCATGCCACTCCTGTGCCCCATCTATATGGGCCATGATGTGTAGAATCATCCTCAAGGGAAGATTGTCAATGGTTTCTATCTTCACCTTCCCACTCATAGTTGTATCTTCAACTGGGAAATGCCTTCTGATCAAGGTATTAGTGCTCTCACCTCTAGTACGGGCTCCAAAGAGTTGGACCCTCTCCCATCTTCTAGAAAATCCAGTGATGAAGTAGATATCAGCTACTTCTAGCTCTAGTTCTTGATATCCAATGATGAAGATCTGTCGATTGACATGTCATAGTCGGATCAGATAATGCAACAACTCACTTTGAGCTTTGAGTCCTGGGGTTCAGAATAACTTTAGTAACTCATAGTCCCTCAAATCATTGGCACATTAAATTCTTTGGGAAGCTTATTGATCTTCTATCTCATGGCCTCTTTCCATCCATTCGATGACCATGTTTATCGAAATCTCCTGCAAACAAGCCATAAAATTCATTTAGATGCCTTTCCATAGATCAAAATCTCGAAAAACCGATAAAGGGAGAGGATTTTTTATTCTTTTTTTCCGCTTTACATCCAACGCAACTGTCATAATTTTTTTCGCGTTGGTAGTGTGAGAGCCTTTTGGGCTTAGGGAAAATCATTGCAGATCTGATGAGCAGACTCGCGCTGGTCGCCCCTGATTTTAAAAACGAAAACCATCCCCTTAACAACTAAATTTCCTATGAAATGGCATGAAATAAGTATGAAAAGCAAGAGAAAAGGAAGATCTCTTACTTGCAACTGACGGTTTGTAAAATGGTGCCTTGGATCTCCCACACTGCTTGCCTGAAGAATCAAGGAAAATGGGGTAGAATGCACTCTCCAATTTACTCCAAGTGAAATGGTAAAAATGTTTTTACTTTTGGTCTTTTTATAAGTTTCAAACACATTTTTGCTAATATTTTATTATTTTTCTCGATATCAGTGATGTGTGGTTGTCATTGTGTAGCTATAGAATCTTTTTAGTGGTTATAGTGATCATTTTTACCAATTCAACGAGTTTTTATTTTATCTCTTTTTCGGACTCGTGAAGAAATAAACGAAAAAGGAACCCCCTAGGGTCATATTTAATCTCTTTTCTAACTATCAAAATATGAAAAGATCACTAAGTACTTGTCTTTTCAAACTTGTTAAATTGAATGAATTGACGTCGTCTCAGTATACATTTACCCATTTTTCAGGCTGAGATTGACTATTTACGAAAAAGGTACACCTTGGTCGACATGGTGAAGAGGTTCTCTTGAATATTATTTTCGACCTTTTTGGGTTCGAGAGATAAATTATAAAAAGGGACATGACAGAGTTTTCTTTTCCATCTCTTTTGAAAACTCTCTAAATATGAAAATGACGTCAAGGTTTTCTTCCATTGGACTCGTAAAAATTAAATGATGAAAGTCTTATCACTATGATGAGACTAAGTTTCTCATTCCTAGGGCTCGTAAAACTTACTAGGTTGGATTCATTCAAAGAATGAAATTATACAACAAGCATATGCTATCCCCTTCAAGCTTGCGATTAAAAATAATTGGGGTACTCTGTAGAAATAGTGGAGGAAAATGAAAGTAAAACATCTCTTGTATAGGCAGCATGCCGCTCTTGAACATGACACTCATCTGCTTCTCGTGTCAGGTTTGGGATATCCTCACTCAGTCACTTGTCCTCTTGGGTTGGGGTGATCCATTTTTCCTCTCATCTGAATATTTTACTTCGTCATCATGACCCTTGGTCCTCTGTTGAGTCAAATTCTACCACACTCTAGAGTTGTGTGGTCAATATGTTCAAGGGAAGCCCTATCTGCATTTTATTTCCTATACATTGTTTGACCTTTTTCCATAGTCTTGGATCATACTCATTTATTCCACTTTATTCCTTGTTTCATTTTGATGATGAGGGAATCACTATGGCCCTCCTTCAACGGGTCACTTCTTGTCGACTTCAGATCATTATCTAGGAAGATGACATAGAGACCCCCTTTCAGTGCCTTAGAGCTTGTATGCCTTAATGGCAAGTTGTTTGCATACAATGATAGGTTTTCATAATTGACCTTCAATCAGATGATTCCATGAGTGTTCGACTTCAACTTCATTTTCACATTCACAGATTGTACTATTGTACCTTGAGATCCATTGTCATTACTGGTGGTTTCTCTCATACCAGTTAACAGTCCACATCATTGGCCACAATCAGGTGGTTTTCTAGCATGTTCGACTTCAACACATTCATTTGCATGTTAGAATTTGTAATTTTGATCATGTTGGGATGAAGCGCAAGACCCTAAGTTTTATCTATTATAATTTTGGTTACGTGGAGTTATGTATTGTTCATGATTATACACATGTTTCTTCTATACAGATGGTTGCCACCATATCATGGGACTTGTTAGCCTTGTGGGCAAACGATAAAAAAATGGATCCAAGTATTCCCTTTAATGTCTCCATAAGGCCACGTAATCATGCCAAAGGATTCGAATTTTCTCTTAAAATCTTCAAAATATTCACTAAGATCATCCAAGGAGCAAAACCATCACATGCTGAGAGCCCTTGGAAGGGAAAAAATGCACTATCGGGAGGCTAAAACACTTCAAAAAGCATGAAAAACCATTATTTCAGGCTTAAGACCCAAGAATGTACAACTGTCGTTAGATCTGGCTGATCAACGACCCATATCTAAGTGGTTAAATCACAAATCGACGGTCACAGGTAGTGGAAATCGGTGTTGGACACCGCTGATCAACGATTGCCGATGATCAGATTGGCGGGTTGCATCGGCGGGTGGCAAATCGCATATCGGCCAGGCAAAGGGGACAGTCTAAGGGTGGACGTGAGACACCGTCGATCAACGATCATCGATGATTGGATCGACAGGGAGCACATGTTATGACATATATATATATATATATATATATATATATATAAAGGCCTAGGCATTGAGTGATCAACGATTACGATAGGATCGCATCGCTGTATCACATCGATGCTATACCAAGGTTGGGGCCCTTTTCACATACATAGTTGCGACCCAATATCGGGACCTGACGGGGTTCTAAACAATATCGTATAAAATTTCAAGTCAGAGGAGGGTTGTTTTCAATGGTTTTTTGCATATTTTCATTGTATAAATGAACTACAAAGGGAAGCTAGGTTTGCGCTGATGCTGGAAGTGAAATATATATAATTTGAGATAAGGGAAAAGCCAATTTTTCATGTTTTCTAGCATTTTTCACAAATTTCCAAATACAAAGGGAAGCGAGGGAACCGACTGGCTACAATATGCGATACCGACCTGAAGGGTGGACCCGATAAAGGAATTAATCATGTTTAAGGATTTCTTAACTCCGAAAAGGACAGAGGCAGGTAGGATTTTCATAGTATCACTATGTTTTCTGTTTAAATAGAAAACATTCTAGTATTAATAGAAAGGGGCCATTTAGAGGGATATATGGGCTCGAAGACCCATTGCACTGTATAACAGAGCCCGAGAGACATATTGCTGGGAAACAAGAACCTGGAAAGGGAAAGAGAAGCGCCAGAAGATGCTACAACCCAAATCAAATAAGATCAGGGAGAATCAATTCCACAGACAGCACAACAGCCATCCTAACAAACATTATGGGGCACCTCTAGCACGAGAGAGCTCCTAGACATCACAGTAAGCTGCCCAAAATATCTGAATATGGTTAGTCTTCTATCAGAAGAAGAAACTGCCGAGCCACGCTTGCCTTCAGGGAATCAAAGCAGTTAACAATGCAGATCAAATAGATTAAGACTCTAACCCTTCTAGAGAGCTCAGGAGCATTGTAAAGGGCCTATAAAAAGCAGAAAACTAAATGTAATAGGGGTTCAACTTTTGTAGATTATTCCTCCTCTGTTCATTCAAGCTTCTCATCTTCATTCTAGCAATATAAGATTCTTTTGCCATTATATGTTCAATGCCCATGCTCTTTTATGTTCTATGTTTGCACTTGAACAGTTTGTTCAGGTTTTCTTTGTGTTTAAGGCCAGATAACTGTCATATTATCTCTGATTTGATATATTAGATTCACAAGCTTCTTTGCTGCCTGTAGCTAGCCATTTATATGTGTTATTATATGTGCCTCTGCCAGTATAGTCGTTAAGCTCATTTGCTGCCTGTAGCTAGCCATTCATATATGTTCATGTATGCAATCTATTGGTACTATCAATATTCTCCATCTATCCATTAAATCTACAAACTATTGAGCATTAGTGGTGTAAAGCCTTGTGTTGTTGAGTGTGTTCATGCATATCTTAAGTGAGAATAGAGTTGAAATGGTTATCTGACTTGATCCAAACCATCATCCATTCCAATAGTTCTGAGAACAATATTGAAGATTATATGTTACCAGGCATCTCCGAGCTACAACCTAGAGGAGTTTCCTGGAGTGCTAACATAATTGGAACCATTGCAGGGGAGAGGAAACTTAAGCTCAGCTTCCCTGGGAGATGATGCAGACCCAGATTTGATGATGGAAAAATTCTGGGCACTTTTTGGTTGTAATCATCCATCTAGCGGCTCTACTGAAGGACGAACCTCTTGGAAACTCCTCTTCATAGTTCTAGCTCCTTGTGAGACATATTCAGAGAAATCCTTAGACGCCACAAGCTGGTCTAGTACCTAACCCTGAAAATATCATCAAAAAATAAAGGCTTTGTAGAAAGGTGCATCAAGTTCAAGTAAACCTAAACAATCTTCTATTGTTGGCATTATGATTCAAGTGTTGTCCTTGATGGCAACTCACTCAGAGGTTGGTACAGGTGCTCAGAGACTGGTACAGGTGATGACAACTTAACTAATGGACAAATCTCAGTACAGCAGGACAAGAAAGAGATATACGCAGGTTCAGCAAGGCAAATCAGCGTGTACACGCAGGTTGGCTTCAGCAAAAGCGCGTGTATGTGGAAACGTACCTTTGGTCCATGGCGGTTAGTCCTTGGAAGTTGTGCCTATGGTTTCGGACCATTGTGTCTCGACGGGCGTGTCGATCCCTAGTATTGAAGTTGATGGTATTGTGTTACTATGGTTTTGGCTCTTGGCATTGAGCAAGGCCTAAGGCTATATAAGGAAAAGATCACTAGGCCAAAGTGAGCAAGTGTGAGCAAGTGTGAGTGATGAAGATCTGAGAAAGTGTGTGATCCAAGTGCTGGTTATGGGTTGGTGATCTGAACCAAGGTTTCACCCATGTGGAGGATGATGAATGATGGAACGAGATCTCAAGGCTTGGAATGATTATCTTCATATGGTTTGACTCTGGATAGACTAGATCTACTGACGCATGTTTATTATTATGATCTGGGTATGCTTTGATGTCTGATATAGCTGCAGAGTTTTAAGGTTGAATTTATAGATCTGTACGCGAGTTGGTTTTGGTAAAAGAGCGTATACACGCAGGTTGGGGTCATCCAAGTAGCGTATACAATGTGAAGTATGATATTTGAATATGGAGCTGGATCTGGTTGTTGCTATGATTGTCTGGTGATTGTTGACAGGGTTACAGTGATTCAGAATTGGGTGTTTCAGTGATTGATGATGCAGGTTGTGCTACAATGATGATTGTCTTATGGATCTAGTATGAAAATGTATGAAACATGGTCCCGGGTAGATCGTAGGCCGGCACCTACGTATTGGTAAACATATCAGCCAGTACAAGAGCCAGGGGGTTGTAGCTCCCTTCCAGGAGCAGCTGGAAAACGAGTGAAGGTTGTAGCCTTCTGTAGGGTTGGCACCTACGTACTAGTAAATGGATCGGCTAGTACAAAAGCTATGAGGGTTGTAGCCCTCTGCAGGTTGCAGCCTGCGTGCTGGTAAATGACTGCACCAGTGCATTGTAAAAGAAGTTTCTTATTAAAGAAGAAAGAGACGAATTGCAGCAGGTGGTTTTCACCCACATTGGGTTTCCACCTTATATCATGGTGTTCATGTGTGTGGCTCTTGTGTGATGTTCTGTTCTGTTATTCTGCACCTGTTTACTGTTAATATGCTTAATAATGATCTGATGCATTTACTGAAGATTAAGATAACTGAATTATAAGATCTCTGGATATACGCGGGTTTCATTAGACACAGTAGCGTGTACACGCGGGTTCACTTAATTGAAGTAGCGTATATGTTTCTGAGTATGAAATAGAAAAGTTTGATTGATCTGATAATACTGATTCACCCCCCCTCTCAGTATTATTTCCAACAATTGGTATCAGAGCAGGTCCTTCAGAGAAGCTTGATCGCTTGAAGGAGATTCGTAGAACAATGGGAAAGAAAGCACGTCAGAAGAAGAAGACAGCTCAAAAGAACAATGACAACCTGTCGTTGTGTGGAAGCAAGTATTCAGATCCAGAAGCACCTCAGATTGAAAATGGACAAGCAAATGAAGCGTCAGATCAAATCATAGATCAACAAGATCTACCTAGCAAAAGGGAGAATGCCCTCAAAGAAGAAATCATCAGATTAGAAGAACAGTTGGAATGTGCCTTCAAAGTTCGAGAAATGCTGCTAGCACTGAATAAAGAGCAAGAAAACGAGATCCTCAAACTAAGGCATCAGTTGGATGAAGAAAGGAAAGTTGGAGAGACCTTGAAGAAGCAATGTCTTGAAAAAGAAGAACAACATCAAGTTGAGGTAAATATCTTGAAAAGCAAATTAGAAGAAAAGGATAAGCTTTTACGATTTCAAGATAGCTCTAAAGTCTTGGATGATATTCTTAGTAGTCAAAGATCTCCTGCTATCAAGACTGGTCTTGGTTTTCATGAATATATTGAAGGTGAATCTAGTTCACAAGGTGAGGCAAGAAACTCTAATGAGAAATCTGAAATGCCCAAAAAGGAACAACCAAGGAAAGAAATTCCTCAAGGAAGATTCTCTACTCCTAACTATGGACGTGATAGACGATTATTTCCTCCACTGAATAATGTTGAATGTTATGTGTGTCATAATCTTGGACATGTTGCAGCCATATGTAGAAGAAGACGGTTTCAAGACCATCATGCAGAAAGATCATCACATTCAAGATACTTTAATGGATATTGCTTTTCTTGCAATATGTTTGGCCACAAAGCTGCTGATTGCTACAAGAGGAATATGAAACATGTAAGATGCTATGCATGTAACAAGTTTGGACATAAAGCAAGAGATTGCAGGAACAAAGCTCATGATAAGAAGAAATCATCAACATGCGTGAAGATATGGAAGAAGAAGGAAGTTCAGTCAGAAAGATGTGGCACAGCACAGGGTACTCAGCACAGCACAGACATAACAGACTCAGGGGGAGCTGAAGGTATAGAACTTCAGTGTTCTGATTCTCATACGCAAGTTTCATGAAGACAAGTCGCGTATATACGCGAGTTACAGGCTGCAAAGTCGCGTATATGGAGAAAGGGCAGCAGAACAGACCCAGGTTCAGTCATGGTTGGCTCAGACTCAGGGGGAGCAGAACAGACTCAGGAAATGGTTCAGACATGGTTGGCTCACACTTAGGGGGAGAATATTCTTCGAATAAATGCATTGTTGGCATTATGGTTAGAAGGTGTTGATAAAGTCTATGAAGCTAAATGATACATCTTACTGTTTAGGAATGGTATTGCAGGCTGATGCTTATGGTACAGATCATGATACTGTTGGTGGCTTTCATAAGTCTTGGTCTAGATATTTCATCACTATGTCATATATCTCTTTTATGATGTCAAGGTCATGTAACGGCCTATGTTGGTTTCCCCACTATGCCTGGGATGAATGATGAAATGTTCATGTATTATCATGTATCTTCACATGGTTAGGTGAATGAGTCAATATTGGGACATCCCCACTAGGTTGGGTGATGAATGTATGTTGAGTCTTTTGGTGATAGGAAGGTCTTCTATGATGTATAAGTCTTTGTTCTTTTTGTAGAACATCTTTTACAGATCTTGCCTACAGTCAAGGGGAGCATGAACAGCACAATTCAGCAAGAGCAGGATGGATAGATTGGTACACTTTGGCATACACAAAGGGGGAGCACATTTGGAGATTTCAGCATGTACTCAGGGGGAGTATGGACAGCAGTATGGACAGCAGAAGGTATACCAAGGAAGAGAATATCTTGGTCCACCCTTTGCCCTTGATGTCAAAGGGGGAGAGTGACTTGGTGTGGTGGTTGCCATCAAGTCCAAAGGGGGAGATTGTTGGCATTATGATTCAAGTGTTGTCCTTGATGGCAACTCACTCAGAGGTTGGTACAGGTGCTCAGAGACTGGTACAGGTGATGACAACTTAACTAATGGACAAATCTCAGTACAGCAGGACAAGAAAGAGATATACGCAGGTTCAGCAAGGCAAATCAGCGTGTACACGCAGGTTGGCTTCAGCAAAAGCGCGTGTATGTGGAAACGTACCTTTGGTCCATGGCGGTTAGTCCTTGGAAGTTGTGCCTATGGTTTCGGACCATTGTGTCTCGACGGGCGTGTCGATCCCTAATATTGAAGTTGATGGTATTGTGTTACTATGGTTTTGGCTCTTGGCATTGAGCAAGGCCTAAGGCTATATAAGGAAAAGATCACTAGGCCAAAGTGAGCAAGTGTGAGCAAGTGTGAGTGATGAAGATCTGAGAAAGTGTGTGATCCAAGTGCTGGTTATGGGTTGGTGATCTGAACCAAGGTTTCACCCATGTGGAGGATGATGAATGATGGAACGAGATCTCAAGGCTTGGAATGATTATCTTCATATGGTTTGACTCTGGATAGACTAGATCTACTGACGCATGTTTATTATTATGATCTGGGTATGCTTTGATGTCTGATATAGCTGCAGAGTTTTAAGGTTGAATTTATAGATCTGTACGCGAGTTGGTTTTGGTAAAAGAGCGTATACACGCAGGTTGGGGTCATCCAAGTAGCGTATACAATGTGAAGTATGATATTTGAATATGGAGCTGGATCTGGTTGTTGCTATGATTGTCTGGTGATTGTTGACAGGGTTACAGTGATTCAGAATTGGGTGTTTCAGTGATTGATGATGCAGGTTGTGCTACAATGATGATTGTCTTATGGATCTAGTATGAAAATGTATGAAACATGGTCCCGGGTAGATCGTAGGCCGGCACCTATGTATTGGTAAACATATCAGCCAGTACAAGAGCCAGGGGGTTGTAGCTCCCTTCCAGGAGCAGCTGGAAAACGAGTGAAGGTTGTAGCCTTCTGTAGGGTTGGCACCTACGTACTAGTAAATGGATCGGCTAGTACAAAAGCTATGAGGGTTGTAGCCCTCTGCAGGTTGCAGCCTGCGTGCTGGTAAATGACTGCACCAGTGCATTGTAAAAGAAGTTTCTTATTAAAGAAGAAAGAGACGAATTGCAGCAGGTGGTTTTCACCCACATTGGGTTTCCACCTTATATCATGGTGTTCATGTGTGTGGCTCTTGTGTGATGTTCTGTTCTGTTATTCTGCACCTGTTTACTGTTAATATGCTTAATAATGATCTGATGCATTTACTGAAGATTAAGATAACTGAATTATAAGATCTCTGGATATACGCGGGTTTCATTAGACACAGTAGCGTGTACACGCGGGTTCACTTAATTGAAGTAGCGTATATGTTTCTGAGTATGAAATAGAAAAGTTTGATTGATCTGATAATACTGATTCACCCCCCCTCTCAGTATTATTTCCAACATCTATATCTCTTCAAGAAAGGCCTATAATAGAACAAATACATGTTGAGAGTATAGCTTCTAATACTAGCAGCGAAGAAAATATCTTAGAGATTCATAAAGCTCCCTATTCTTTAGGTTCTCCTTTTGTGTTAACCCCAAATGAAACCTCACCTCCTATCCATCATACTCCTTTAGTCTTATCATTCACTCCTCAGCCCTCTGCCATTCGAACTGCTAGTACTCTTTTAGCCACCACAGCTATGGCAGGTCCACAAGCGCCTACCAAAATGGAAAGAATCATAGCTACTAGGTATGGACCTCTAGTACTTCCCACTCCTTTGAATGCCATGCCTACTGGAGATTATCAAAAGTATATGCCTAAGTTCACTGGGATTGAATGTGTTTCAGCTGAAGAACATCTTGAATCATTCTATAGCTATGCTGATAACCTAGACATTAGTGAAGATGATGTCTGGATGAGAGTTATTGTCCAAAGCCTAGATGGAGAGGCTAAAAAATGGTTTAGGGAACTAACCCGAAGATCTATAGAAGATATTGAGGCCTTAGATGATGCATTCCTCAAGCATTGGGGGGACAAGAAGGATCTCCTTTACTACCACACCTAGTTTGGAAACTTAAAGAGGGAAAATGGTGAGCTGCTGTCTGATTTTAATAAGAGATTTAACTGCATGTAAAATAAGATACCAACTAAAGTGAAACCCACCACTACCTCTACCATAGTCATCTATGCCAACAACTTTGATTCTAACTTCAGTTTACTATTGAGGGAGAGGCGATGTGATTCTTTTGCTGATATGCAAGATGCAGCCCTGGAAGTAGAATCAAACATCATGGCTGCAGAAAAGCTCAAAGGCAATGCTAATAGAAGGAGATAGATGGGTGAGTCTTCATTATCTTCAGATCCCAAGACCGATAAAATGGCCAAGATGATAGAGTAATTAGCCTCTAAAGTCTCCAAATTAAAGGTTGAGCAGCACCCTGGGAAAGGAAGAGTTCCTAGCAACTTTGCTCCTCCAAAACTAAATCCATATAAAAGAGAAAATGAGCAGTTGCGGATTCTACAAAGAAGCAAAGATGCCCATGAAGACCAAAGGCTAAAGACCCCTTTCCAAAATGCAGTCATGGAGGAAGAGTAGTTGGAAGAAGATGATGAGATACATGGTATGGAAGACAAAGGCAACGCCACCTTTTTAACCAAAGCTACCTATGAGAAGTCCTTATTCAATGACCAGATCATCCAAGAGTGGGACGGTGAGGCTGTTCTACAAATTGTAGATCAACACAAATATAATCTGAGGTCAAAAATGAATAATGCCAGTGATACTCTTGTTCATAAATATGTCATCCCTACAGAACAACAAGCTAATAAGCAGAAGAAACCAGTAGTTGATCCTATCATCCTCAAAGCTCCAACTCATGAGGTAAGAGGCCTTGATAAGTCTCCTTCTCCTTTCAGTTTTCAATCAGAAATTCAGAAGCTAAGAATACATATGTCTCTGATTGAACCAGTGAAGAATGAGTCCTTCAATAAATCTATCCTTGAGGCTCTTGAGCCTAATGCCATACAAGCCTCCATTGACTTTGTAAATCTACAAAATGACCAACTAGGTGTTATCCTCAGCCCAATGATTGAAAATTGTGAAGACAAATCCCCATCATTTTATGTTTCTCTGTCTATTCATGATGAAATCCTTCATAATTGCCTTCTAGACACTGGAGCCAGCCATAATCCAATGCACAAGGCCGTCAAGGTGATGAGCCCCAAAAATGGATAATTATTTGGGCTCATTCAACCTCCTAATTTGACTTAATCCACCATTCTCATTAGTTTATTGCATGTTTTGATTATATTTACGTTAGTAGAGTGAATTTGGTTAGTCATTATGCCAACAAGTCTAATGGGTGCTTTGTGTAGCCTTTTTGGTCAACTTGGAGACAAAATTGAAGGTCTTAATGAGCACTTGGCAGCCAAATTCGTGGGAGAACAAGCTAGAGGATTTGTAGGAAGGTGTCCCCTTCATTTATGGGCCCTTACCTTGAATTCTCAACCATCAGCTCGGAGTTCAAGGGCCACTGAATCAATCAGCACAAGGGCAGCCAAGCAGGTCAAGTAGGACTGCTGTTAACTCCAAGTTTTGGGCAGCCGAGTCCCTAAAGTTTAGGAGGACTGTTGGGTCCTCAAATTGTATAAATAAGAAGGCTTAGGGACTCATTTTGGTTAGCCAGTGGATGTTAGCTAGTTAGCCAGTAGATAGTAGCTAGTAGTTAGTCATTTCATAGCCTTGTTGTAGTCATTTTGTAATTCGATTTGTATGCAATAGATTAGCTTTGCTTTCAGCTCATTCTCAAGCTCTCCTTGTGGACAGTTTTGATGTAACTCTTCATTCTTGATTAATAAAGATGAATTCAGCTTTGCACCAGCTCTAAATCTCTCTTGGGATGCTGTAGCTCTTGGGGTTGGGCCCATCTCAAGCGCCCAGTACCTCCCCTGTTTATCTTTATGCGTGTTTGCTGCGTTCTTAAAATAAAATCTGCTCTTTAGATCTTGCTTTGTTATTTTGGTTGTTTTTGTTGGTTAAAGTAGCTTTTTATGTTTAGGATGGATTGGGAGGAGTTAGTCATGTGTTTATATCTCTTTGATAATGTTTTGTTCACATGCTGTACGTGATTCTTGTCATGAATAAGGTTGCTGTTCACTGATCTCATTAAACTGTTAGATATATCATCTAATATTTTGATTGTATGCAAGACGTAGTTGGTTTGATCAGGTAAACACTATGCAGGGCACCTTCATCACCTCCTCGTTCATCTGAGCCTCGTCCAGATCAGCTCCTCCATCACCAAGTCTGTTTCCTCATCTCCCATCTGCTCTTTTGCCACGTAACCCTACCTTCTTGCCTTTCCATTGCCTAAACCTTCTTTGATGCAAGCTAGACTTCCACACCCTCTCATCACCTCATCCCTCAGTCATTGGGTCATTCCAGGCCCCTATCCTACCTCCATAACTATCCATGCATCTTCCATCAATCACCCATCCTCAAAAATCCCATTTCGAAACATCCTGTAGAAGAATTACAGAACTTCCTGTAGAAACCCCTGCAGACTTCCTGTAGAAGTTCATAAACACGGTTGCATGGCATCCAGACTTTGTGAAACTCTCAGAAAGAATGTTAGGGATCCCTTAGACCCTCTCTGTACCATCCCAAACTTTCCCAAAGCATTTCATCCCTTGATCCATCCCTGCACAGTGGAAAACTAGATAGAAGCACATGCATGATAATTTCAACAACTTAAGCAAAAATACAAAAAGATGTTTTCTTCAGATAGTGATAACGTAGACACATGCATTTTACCTTCCTAGAAGTAATGGCATCTCTTCTCGTAGTTTGCATTCTCATTTTTGCATCAGTAGGACTAGTTGGTAGAATTAGGGTTTGCTAGGGTTTGCTAGGGTTTGTATTTCTTTCTGGCTTTCAGTTTCTTTTCGCAATTAGATTAGCTTCCTTCGAGTTAGCTTTCATCCATCAATTAAAAAGCTTCTTCTAAGAGCTTATAGAAGTTGGCTTAAGCTCCTAGCGGACTTGTGCCAGCTGACCAAGTGACAGCTGCGGCAAGAGCTAGTACTTGTGCATACATCACCGTCGCTTCCAAGTTTGTTACGAACTACCGGGTTGACAAAATTAAAGAAGGGAGTTCCAAGAGTTGTAGCATTATTGCTACAATACTGGGGCCCACCACAAGGATAAGCTTGAGATTACCAAGCCTTATCAGCTGACCTCTAAGCAACTTAAAAAACTAGTGTGCCAGATCACAGAGGAAGAAGGCCCATAGATTTGGGACATGTTCTTTGAAGGGGCTTACTCTAAGGAAGTTGTAGGAGCAGGTGAAGTCCTTGTGTCACCCACATAAGAATGCATTGATTCATCTTTTATATTAACTTTTCAGGTTACAAATGACACAATATAGTATAAAGCAAACCTTATTATTCAGCAGGTGTACAAAACCTTCCAAGCAAAACATCCCAGATTGAATGCATACAGAGATGAGGTGAAATATAGACCATCTCTGCCTGATAATATCAAATGTTGTAAATTTTTTGAAGTAGGTGATCAAATCAATAGGCTTTTGCAAGTCTTTGATGAATTGGCTGGTATACACATTAACCAAGAGAAAGAAACCTTTCATGGAAAGGTAAAAAGGGTCAATTTTGAGTTTGGTGATTGTTTTCTCAAAAGGGATGCATCAAAGGAAGGATATGCTTTTGATGGGGCATTCAATGGGTTGTTCTTTGAACTTTATTTCAGTTAAGGATTTCAAGCCTCGGTATTGTAAATATGTTGTTTTCAAGTTTTATTTCATGCTAAATGGACTCCATGCCCAATGCAACACTAGGAGGAAGATTTGATCTTATTTTTATAGGAAAGGCATTGTTCTGCAGTTCTTGAAACCTCACAGGGAGGCTTTCATCCCCAGAAGGAGCCAGTGTTAGCCTTGTGGGAAAATAGTCCAAAAATGGATCCAAGTATGCCCTTTAAAGTCTCCATAAGCCAACATAATCATGCCAAAGGATCCAAATTTGCTCTTAAAATCTTCACTAAGATCATCCAAGGAGCAAAACCATCACATGTCGAGAGCCCTTGGAAGGGCCAAAATGCACTGTCGGGAGGCTAAAATACTTCAAAAACCATGAAAAAACCATTTTTGTAGGCTTAAGACCCAAGAATGCACAACTGCTGTTAGATCTGGTCGATCAACAGCCTAGATCTAAGCGGCTAAATCACAAACCAATAGTTGCAGGCTGTGGAAATTAGCGTTGGACATCATTGATCAGCGATCACCAATGATCAGATCGGCAGGTTGCATTGGCGGGCAACAAATTGCATATCAACCAGGTAGAGGGGACAGTCTAAGGGCGGACGCAAGACACCGCCGATCAACGATTGTCGATGATTGGATCGACGAGTCACATCGGTGGGGAGCACATGTTATGATATATATATATATATATATATATATATATATATATATATATATATATATATATATATATATATAAAGGCCCGAGCATTGAGGGATCAGCGACTGTGATCAGATCGCATCGCTGTATCGCATCGGCGCTATACCAAGGGTCGGGGCCTTTTGCACATACATAATCGCGACCCGATAACCGGACCCGATGGGGTTATAAACAATATCGTATAAAATTTCAAGTCCACGAAGGGCCATTTTTAATGTTTTTTGTGTATTTTCATTGTATAAATGAAATACAAAGGGAAGTTAGGTTTGCGCCAATGTGATAAAGCCCGGACCTGAAAGGGTGCGGGAAGTGAAATATATATAATTTGAGATCCGAGAAAAGCTAATTTTTCATGTTTTCCAGCATTTTTCATAAATTTCCAAATACAAATGGAAGCGAGGGAACCAGCCAGCTACGATATGCGACAGTGACCCGAAGGGCAGACCTGGTAAAGGAATTAATCATGTTTAAGGATTTCTTAAGTCCGAAAAGGACAGAGGTAGGCAGGATTTTCATAGTATCACTGTGTTTTCTGTTTAAACAGAAAACAATCCAATATTAATAGAAAGGGGAAATTTAGAGGGATATGCGGGCCTGAGGTCCCATTCCACTATATAACAGAGCCCGGGAGACATATTTTGGGAAACAAGAACCTAGAAAGGGAAAGAGAAGGGCCACAACATGCTGCAGCCTGACTCAAATAAGATCAGGGAGCATCAACCCCAGAGACAGTACAAAAGCCATCCTAAAAAAATTATGGGGCACCTCTAGCACGAGAGAGCTCCCAGACATCACAGTAAGCTGCCCAAAATATCTGAATATGGTTAGTCTTCTGTCAGAAGAAGAAACCACCGAGCCATGCTTGCCTTAAGGGAATTAAAGCAGTTACTAATGTAGATCGAATAGATTAAGACTATAAGCCTTCTAAAGAACTCAGGAGCATTGTAAAGGGCCTATAAAAGGTAGAAAACTAAATTTAATAGGGGTTCAACGTTTGGAGATTATTCCTCCTCTGTTCATTCAAGCTTCTCATCTTCATTCTAGAAATATAAGCTTCTTTTGCCATTATATGTTCAATGCCCATGCTCTTTGCTGTTCTATGTTTGCACTCGAACCATTTGTCCAGGTTTTATTTGTGTTTAAGGCCAAATAATTGTCAACTTATCTTTTCTTTGATATATTAGATTTTCAATCTTCTTTGCTGCCTGTAGCTAGCCATTTATATGTGTTATTATATGTGCATCTGCCACTATCGTCAGTAAGCTCATTTGTTGCCTGTAGCTAGCCATTCATATATGTTCATGTCTGAAATCTGCTGGTACTGTTAGTATTCTCCATCTATCCACTAAATCTACAAACTATTTAGCATTAGTGGTCTAAATCCTTGTGTTGTTGAGGGTGTTTATGCATGTCTTGAGTGAGAATAGAGATGAAATGGTTATCTAACTTGATCCAAACCATCATCCATTCCAATAGTTCTGAGAACAATATTGAAGATTATATGTTACCAGGCATCTCTGAGCTACAACCTAGGATAGTTTCCTAGAGTGCTAATAGGATCTTATATTTATGATGATGTTGATCCTTCTATATTGGGTGGTTGTGTCCGTACCTTAGATCCTAGACTTCTAGAGGATCCTTTTCATTCGGATGGCTATGCCCACACCATTGATATTTTCACATGGTCCTTCCTATCTGGATGGTTGCGTCCATGCCGTGGATTCATGTTTTGATATCAGATATGTATATCTAAATCCATCCTTGATTTCGAGGTCTCCTAACAATAATTTTTCTCATCCTTGCAAAATCTCGTAAAGCATCTCATCCATCACTCCGCGTTCTGCCTTCATGCTTTAGGGGGCATCTGTTACATGGTATTTTTTCACCCATCCTACACTTCCCTGTGTTATACCCCAAAGTGCCGAAAACTTGGCAATTATGTAGTGTACCCATCCTAATATGCACTTAAGATACTCCCTCAAGACTTAATGAAACATGCCATGAGCCTTCCTTTAAGAAGTAATCTCAAAACCCTAATTTCAGGGTCAGCACGACTGTGACACTAGCAACTAGTACTGATGGAAGTTTGCATCATACTAGCCTCACGCTTCCAGCACAATTTTTACTTGAATACTCACGCTGATCCATAAAAGGAAAGTTTTCCCAAAGAGGACGAGAAGCTTCGTGATCTAGAGGCTTCTAGAATGACGAGCTGGAGGTTGTTCATTGTGGATGTGGTCGAATTATCCCAATATTTTCCTTTGATCTTATCCCTATGAGCTTCCTCCATTAGATGAGGGCCTTCCACTATCTTTGGAGAGATCCTAACTCCCTCTACTTGCCTATATATTCATCCTCTCCCATTCCCAAATGGTTGGTATCTGATTATTTGCACCCTTATGCTGAGATGTTCCTATGTGTTGGCTTGTTGGGGCCTGATCACGGTTCAAAGTTAATTAGCTAAAAAAATCCCGGTACTACTCGCCCTTTCAGCAACAATCCGCAGACCGCAGACTGAGGTCTCACCCGAAGTAGTATGGGAGGGTGATAGAATGAGGTTTCCACACCCTGGAGATGGTTGATGAGTTCAACTGATCCTTTGTTTGTTCCTTCGCGCACCTTCCATTCCTCGCGACTTGATACGCTGCCTTCACGCAACCCTAACCAGGGGTTGTGTTGTGCTGTGCGCTATTACCCAAGATCTTATTTATCTTCCAGTATTGTTTAAGCACCTTCGATTACTTAAATGTATTAAGTTATACTTAACAATACAAAACATTTGTACAGGTTCGCGCGGTAAATAAATAGTATATTTGCCAACTATATCCAATCATGCATTAAACCAGGAAAAGATACACATAATTATATCAAAACTTCTCTTTATTGATTCTTCAACTGTTACAGACTCGACTTTCCCTGCACACTCAACTACAGGGGTCTACGCACTCAGCTGCGGACTACTAGGCCTCTGCGCACTCAGTTGAAGAGCCTTCTCCTACTCTACGACCCAGAAACACACTTTACACTTCGACTCAATCACTTAGACTTCTCATTCTTAGTAGTTATTCTTTCTCTTACACTTAGATCCTCACTCTATTTACACAATCCCATGGTCCACGGACCATGGGTAGGTCTATCCAGCCGAAATTATATTACAAAACTAGGGCGGACAACCCTATGACTCTATCATACTTTCGCACCCACTATTTGTGGAGCTTTTACAACAAGATTTGGTCAAAACTTGGGCTTCAAGCTTCAAAACATGCCTTGGGGGGATTCCATGCCCAACAAGCCCCCAAAAAAAACATTGTGACTCACCCTCGAGTCACCCTATCATCATGGAAATCTTTGAGCGGAGTCCCTCCAACTGCGGCAAGGTTAGTAGCACACTGGGTTTTTGCTTGTTGGATCTGCTGCATACATTCTTCCGAGACCTTTGTGTCAGAAGTGCTTCTCTGCACCAGTGCCTTCATTCCCTAAATTTGTGCGAGGTTGCCTTCAATTTCTACTGGACTTCGTCGATCCAAGGCTGAACAAGCACCTTCAGGACTGCTTCCTTGTGTCTTGTCGCGTCCACTTGCTCTTTCAGCGCTTTAGCCTGTTGCATCCATGTGAGCCTCTGAGTGAGGACCATCGTCTGCATAGTTCCTCGGATGCTGTCATACTATTTTTGGAGTTCTCGTGCCTCTGTCTCCAAGCACTGGATGTTGGGGTCCTCCTGCAGATTTGTGAGGACCTCAAGTGATTCTTCCAACATACTAGTGCAGTCTTACACTGCACCGCCAATTTCCTCTAGTCCTGCTATGATAGTGATAGCGTGTTGTTCTATGACTTACAAGGGGGTCGACGGTTGTGCCTTCAACCACAGCTTGACAATATGAAGATTTAGCTCCAACTGAACCTTTTTCATTTCTTCCCTTGCCTCACAGACCCCTGCTGCTAACTTGTGGACTGGCAAGCGTCATCTATTACCTGTACCAGTTGTTGGTTCTGTGACACCACTTCTTCGCACTGCAAGCTCAATTGTTCCATATTGATTTTCTTCTCATTGAGGACTTACAGTGCACGGCTCTCCCTAGTGCATAGCTCTGTAGTTTTCCCGGCCTTCAAAACATATAAGGTCTCTCGCGAAAGTGCAGCCATATTGAGACCGAGACTTTTCAATGTGTTAGAAAAATTATATATGACAGAGAAATGCAAGACATATAATATGTGGAAAAACACAAACACATAAAACCAAAGAGACACAAATATACATGGTTCACCTAGTTTGGGCGACATCCACCCCGAACAACCATTCCTTCCTTTCTATTATCCAGCAAAATGGAGAGACACAACCTACAACAGATCTGCTGTAATATCCTCTATTTTCTCTCACAGTTTCACCTCTCTATTTCTCGCTCTAAGAATACACACCTATACCACAACCTCAATAAAATACCCTCATACAAAGAGAGGGGTTTCCTTCTAGGGCAAAAAAACCCTAAACTAAACATAAATTCTACTGTTAGATCATCCGCCTAATGAACGACCTAGATTGACTAGAAATTACTATACTTTTACAAGGAAATTTTACATCTGTTTTTAGCTTGGGGGGTGCTACAATTTTCCTGGGGTATACATCCGGCTAAAACAAAGACCTCTAAATAATCATGCTCCACACCCAACACAAGGCACTAATTTTGTGGGGAAAAATGCCTATGCAGGACGATCCTATCCACCTAAGGTGTGACAGTGCCTTAGCAACAAACGAGTACAGCTATACTGGTTTCTTCCTTTATGAAATGTGAAAGAAGAGAGATCAATAGACTTACCGGTGTCTTCCGTTTGTCCCTCGATCCAATCTCCCTTCTCTCTGGGTGTTCACAGCTACTTGCCTTCTTGCTTATCCAGCTACAACTTCTTGCAAGATCACAAGAGAACAACTACTTGCGACAAGAGAAGAACACTACACAAAGACAGATGTTCACATTCATAACTAGTTTAGGATTAGAAATAAACCAAATACACTAATACATTCATACATCAAAATACATCAGCATGTAGGAGAAACCAAGATAGCTTTATTGATGAATAACAAGGTTCAGGAAGAGATACAACCCAGAGGGCTCTAATCCAGCATCTCCTTCGCAGCAAATGGAATTCCTATCTTCAACCCCTTCAAAGCATTAAGAACCCAATGATTCCAGTCTCAAACCAACAGCAATTCTTTTCATAACAAAATTCCAGCCTCTAGATCTCATGGAGGAGAGATCCATATATAGATGTTTGGAGAGAGGATGAGTCAGCTTGAGATCTGACTAGTGTCCTCTCCCTCTATCAGTTCTTGAGTCCACTTGGAGGTTCTTGCTTCCACTTGGAGATTTGGAACCTCTTACTCATCACCAGTCGAATTCCCTGAGGCAAGTGTCATTTTGGAAGCTTCCTGGGTTTCGACACCTTGAGAAATGAGCCTGCCACTTGTCCAATCTCATTCAGCGCAGGTAGACTTTGTTCCAGTTGACATTCAACGTAGGTAGCCAGTGTTGGCTTTGACATTCAGCACAAACAGCTAGTGTAGCCACTAAAATGATCCTGAATTGACTTGTTTTGAGCAGTTTCTGGTGGAGAACTTCTGTGAATTGCTGTGGTTTTTTAGCCTTGTTCCTCTAAGGGTAGGAACAACATGTTTAGGGACTTTGGATCCCTTAGATTATGGACATTTCATGCTTAATGCTATAAGGCACAAAAATGTCTATAACAGTTGCCCCCTAAAGTATGAGGCTGTTTATCGGGCGAAATGCTTTATCAGGGGGATCCGAAGTTCATCCAATGCTGAGAGGAGACCTGTAATAAGATACAATACAATACATTATTTTTCATACTGCTTTCATGATCTAGCTGAGGCGGGCATTCCCATGCTCAGCTTCATAAATTCATTTTTCTGTACATAGAACAAACAATCGTCTGATGATAGACTGATAATTTTGATGGAATTATCATCCTTTGAGTAGGATGATTATCTGCTGCAATGATGTACATGTCAATTTCTTTATCTTTCCTGAATATATATCGCAGCCTGGATGGATGAAACTAGATCCAGGGTCTTCAAACTCGTTCGATCTTCACTCTAAGTACAAGCCGATCCATGTGAGAAATTTTCTGAAGTCGAACATGGAAAGACATCGCTTGATTACCGGTCAATGATGTAAACCGTTAACAAGCGCGAGAGGAATCACCGATAATGATAATGACCCTCAAGGTACTGCAGTACAATTCACGTGGTGTGAATAAAGGACTTGGTGTCGAACACCACCCAAAATCTTTCGGTCGAAGGTCATTGATGTATACCTGTCGCCGAAAGTGAGAAACTTGCCATTGTGGCATGCAAGCTTCAAAGTACTGAAGGGGTTGTTCCTAGATCAACTTCTTGGATAATGAGATGATGTCGACAAGAAGCGATCTGTCACAGGAGGGCCTTAATGAATCCCACATCAGTGACACTGAACGAAGCTAATGATTTTAATGGAGGTGAAAACGATCTGTGACATATGATTCAGGGTGGCGGTCATGAAAGGATGAAGGATAATGTATGGCAGTGGATGGGACACGGTTGACTTTTTCTGAACGACTTCTCTTGAACATATGGCGACACTGATATGATGGATCGGTAGCATTACCCCAAATATGGATGGTATGGCGAGACCATGGTGATGTGACCGGTGAATGAAACAACCCAACCCGATTGTGGTACGGAGGAAAAGTGTCATGTTCAAGAGCGACTTGCTACCATCAAAGTTCTCTTTAGTTTCTCCCAATTTTTCCCTAGTCATTGCTGACCAGTACCTCTTTATTTTTGTCAAGCTTGAGGAGGATAACATATGCTTGTTCTATAACCTTCCCTTCGGGCAAGCCCATTGCTATGTTTTAATGAGCCTAGCGATAATGAAACTCATTCTCGTCTAAAGACAAGTTTGTCGCTATTTAATGATTTTAACGAGTCTTACGACAAGGATAACTCGGTCCTTTTCATTTTTAGAGAGTCTGAAAAGGTACATAAAGTTAACTCCAAAATTCCTTTTTCGTCATCTAATCCCTTAAGTCCGAAAAAGTATAAAACAATATAGAAGGGATGAGTTTTTCGATAGTTTTAACGAGCCGAATAAAACAAGCGCTCGATCTTTTTGTGCAATAATCCCTCAGGTCCAAAAAGATTAAAATCTAGAGGAGGGATAGCTCTTCGGTCGCTTTAACGAGCTGGAAGGCCAAAACTCGGCAATCTTTTCATATTTTACGAGTCAGTTGAAAAGAGCTTGAAGAAGACTCGTCTTTTGAGGAACGAGTGATAAACAGGGTTAGTAGCTGATTCCAGGTACAGGTTGGAATATTCCAATCACGGCAGCGTCACAAGGATGGCCAAGTGTAATCACTCTTCGCAGTTGTTCCTCAAAATGGGTAAACAATCATATGGAGGTGAACAATTGGCCAAATGAAAAGTGGAGGTGACGGTGCAAACACGACCAAGGCTTTAATGGCTGATGATATTACATTCACAGTGGTTATTTACCGGGATAGTTCATTTTTTAACGAGCTTAAACGTGGGTGGAAACATTTGCTCGATCTTATGTTTATTTTTTAACGAGCATGAACTATGCACTAAAACTGCTCGGATCTTGCGTTTATTTTTTAACGAGCATGAACTTTATGCTAAAACTGCTCGATATAAGTTTGCATGCCCCCAGCATAATAACGCAAATCGAGGTGCATGACCCCCAAGCTTCATTGCATTCAACTTGGTGGTTGGAATGAAGGTTTACCTTTGAGATTTGGAAAGGGGATTGTTTTCATTTTTTAATGAGGTTGACAAATAAAAGAACTATCCTCATGACTCCTTGTTTCATTTTTTTAACGAGGTTGACACGAGATAAGAACTGTCCTCGGAGTCCAAATCCATTAGATGTAGAAGGTTTCATATCCCACTGTGGCCACTTCCGCCAGATTACTTGGAGGCGGTAGGGAAAAAGTACCCATTAAAGCAGGGTCTTTTAGGAGACCTACTCCGATATTTTGGAGCGAATGATTTCTTCCATGGATCATTGGAATGCTTCCCGTAACTCGTGAAGTGTTGGGGAGAAAAGTTTGTTGGTCGACGATTGTAATTCCTCCTTGGAAGGGAAATGCAATCTTCCTGAAGTAGGTCGACACAACTGCGGCCATGGCATAGATCCATGGTCTTCCTAGTAGGATGTTGTAATCAAGATTCCCATCGATGACTTCAACATCTATTTCTACTATTTTCCCTCCTAGTTCAACTTTCAAGTTACTTAGGATACCATATGGGGTATATGTCCTTCCGTCGAATGCTTTTAATGTCGTCGAAGATCGCGACAAGGTTGGAGATCCTAAAGTTTTCCAGCAACTCATTGACATAATGCATGTAGAAGCCCCCTCATCAATAATTGTTCGATGAACAGTTTTGTTGAGGGCTTTCACTTGAATAAGGAAAGCTAGTTGAGCTGGTAACTGAGGGTCATATCCTTTATGATCAAAGGCCACAAGATTGGAATCCATTGGGTCAATCCCACCTATTGCTGATAATAAAGCTTGCTCTTGGGAGAAGCAATTTTGCGGTACCTCAAGTGTCGACATAGCGGACGGCGATTGGGCTAGGTCATCTATCTGTGCTATTTTCGTACAAGGATTAAATGTCAATTTGTGTACTGCTTCCTTTTGTGACTTTATCATTGGCCCAGGAACGATGGGTGGCACAACTTCGGTCAAAGTTGTTGTCGAACTACTAGGTTGTTCATTAGCCTTGTTGTTCAATAGCTTTGGATTCCTGTAATCTTTACTCCTCGTCAAGGCATCATTTTGCTGCTTTGATACAGACAACATAATCCCTTGGGATCGGGAAGCATTTTGATTAGCAACCAGTTCGGTTCCCGGGCTTGGAAACGGATCAGTCAACACAACTGAGGTTTTCGAACTCTTAAAGAATCTTTTAAGCTCAGCTTTGTATGGACAATATGCTGTCCAATGATCCTCATCGCATATATGACACCCCGCAGGGGGTTTCCTTTTTCTCCCTTTCTTTTTCTTCTCGCCCCCTGGTTGCTTCAGTTGTTTGCCCTTGTCGTCTGACACGGCACTTACTTCTGAGGCAAGAAGTTCCTCATTTGCATTTTGACCGGAAATCTTACGGGCCTTTTCAGATATAGCCTTTGTCGATTTCATGTGTGTCGCGCCAATCATGCCATCGCCGGCATGAGAGTCATTGTTTGATTTAGGAGGAGGAGGAATTGAGAATTCCGATCTAGGGGCATCAGGTATTTTGTCGTAGAGCGTGCCTGACTGAGTGTAAACCAAGTCCAGATATTGCGCACGAGCGATGACTTGCTCTTCCGTTACGACTCCCCCCTTTGCCACATCTTCCGTGATGGCAAGAAGTAATGACTTGATAAACCATTTAGCTAATAGTTGATCGGGAACGTACGTTTTTACCATCCTACGACGACGTCGCCACTCATGTATATGATCAGATATGTGAGTGGCCGTTGTCTGTTTGAAGTTGGTTAGGAGTTCCGTTCCCATTTCATACCTTATGGGTAATTGAAAATGGGTTAAGAAAGTCGTGGCTAGGGTACTGAAGTTGTCGAATGAAGCTCTAGGCAATTCGATATACCATTTTGCAGCTGGACCCATTAACGTCCTCTGAAAAAGGTGAAGTCTTATCGAATCATCATTCAGGGTGTTTGATGAACACCACAGATGAAATGTCATCACATGATTCGACGGATCTTCACCTGGATTTCCATTTAATTTAGGAATATCTGACGGAAGTTTATGCGGAATCGCTGGCCACCAAGGGGCATAAGCAATTGGATCATTCGTCAGCCGGTTTAGATCTGGTAATTCTAGAGTTGCTACAAAGGGCAACTGTTGATTCAGGTTAGGCGAAGCATACCCAAGATAAGATGGAATCGCCTGAGCAGTGGGTCTTTGCATACCAGCATAATGTATTTGATGCTGGCAACTTTGATAAGGTTGATGGGCATAACCATTATAATATGGTTGTTGGTAACCGCTTTGTAAATACGATTGCCCATTACTTACAAAGACTTGTTTCTCAGGTCCTCGATATGATTGCTAGAATGGGGGTTGATGAGTTTGAACCAGCTTTGGTTGTTGGACCAGTTGCTGTTGTCCAATACTGGATGATTGACCAAGATGAGGAGTCATAGTAATTGTTTGAGCCTGAGTCGCTCCAGATAAGGAGGTACTAACCGGAGGTTGTGATTGAGTTGTCGAGACAAGAGGCTGTTGTATGGAAACCTGAGAAATTTGGGGTTGACATACAATAGGTAGCGCTTGTACTTGTGACACAATCACCATACCAGGTATAGTGGCAACATTCGACACAGGGTGGACTGGTTGCATTGAATATGCAACCCTTGGTTGCTGAGGCAGTATCGGTACCCATCCGCTGGATGTAATTCCAGTTTGACCTGAACTTTGTTGTAAACTCCCATATGGTTGTTCTCCGGGGGGGAACAATGAAAAGGCATACTGCCCTCCATATGGTGGCAATCCAGTACTTAAAGGGTAGATTGGCCTTTGAAGACACATTAGATCAATTTGTTGAGTTTCAACATAAGAAATACCAGATGATAATCCGGATGAAGAAATAGGAACTAACCATGTCGTCGAAACAGTCTCTGATTGGACTCCAGCTTGTTGTTGACAATTTGCCGGGACAGATGGTATACCAGCGAACATCGTTGGAGTAGCGGTAGGAGGCTCTGCCGCTCCTGTGTCGGATGACACAGTCCTGGATGTCGACGGTTGTTCAGACATATTTAGTCTATCCAAAATATTTTCTAGCGATTCTACAAGAACTTTGTGATGAAGGTAGACTAACTTCGAAGATCAACGAGGGAATGGTGATGATTATTCCGTTTAAAATAAATTTTAACGACGCTTGGACACAACTTGCTTTTTCAATTTTAAAGAGTCGAGAAAAAGCTAAAGATGACTCTAGTCTCCTTCGATGTTTTAACGAGCCCGAAGTGACAAATGCTCGGATGGACTTTTTCCGTTATAGAGTCTGAAAAAGGCCAAAAGGAACTGCTCTGGAGTTCTAGGTAGAGGGTGTGCCAAACTTTTCGCAAAACCGAAGAATACTTTTTAAGGTACGGGCGGTCGATCTTCCTGAATGCTGTGTTCAGTGCATTGCGATCAGTAGGGCGGCCGACACGGCTTCCTAAGGATAAAGGTTTTATGCCTATAGGGGTCTCCCAATATATACGCGACGGTACGTGGGAGCACAATCCATACTGGCGCTATCGTCCCTCAGGAGGAATCACCCACCATCAACGAGATCGACAGTCACTAGGCTTTACGACGCCGGAACACGTCTCTAGCCTAGACCTCTATGTTGTGCGTTATGTTACAAAGTGTTGTTAAGTTCATTCAATTTATTTTAGGTTGATCTTTTTAGAAGTTTGCCTTTCAAGGTTCACCACGAGATGTATGATACAATTCCTAAATGTAGTCTAAAGATGATAAGCAAGATTTATATCTTTTCAACTTTGAAAATCCTAGCTACTAAGGGAAAAGAAAGACACCATCTTTTCTCAAAGAGCAATCAGCACACTCTAATGCACTTTTCCTAAATCAAACATGCAAACTATCAAGATGCAAATGCACAATGCAGGTGTTTGTTTTCCGCTTTCTTAGTATTGATGCCTACAAAAGGAAGCTTTTTGTACAACTTTGAATTTGCTTTTAAATGACAAATACAAACAAGTTTACTTTTCCGAAATCAGAGAGGGTAGAAGAGATTACAACACTTAACGATTTCCGAAATGAACACTTGTTTCGACACTTAAAAGAGACAAACTCAAACCAATAAGCAAAAGAAAATGTATAATCTACTGCAAACAGCCAATGAACTCTCTCCTAAGATCACAATCAACCGATCTGAATCAAGGGCTACAGGATGATTATTTCACTCATGCAAAGGAAAACTGCAAATGATGCCACAAACACATAAAAACACTCACAGTCTTTTTGTACAAAAGGAGGCGGAATTTAAGCAGAGAAAAGGAGTTATCAGATTGGTACCTATGCTGGTTACAGGCTGCAAAAATCAGAGATCAAAAAAAGGCAAAACAGAGCAGAGAACCCCAGCTGCACAAGGACAAACTGGTTCAGCGCAACCTCAACACAGGAGTTTTGACATTCAGTGCAGGTAGCCTTCACGGGATCTGCGTTCAAATGCAGAATCCCTTCACTGGGTCTGCGCTGAAGGAGAAACTCTTGTTTCCCTCAGGTTCTGGGTCACATATTACTCTTTAATTCACTGTTTTAGGCCAAATAAAAGCAACAAGCAAGGTGTAATCAAAGGGATGTTTTGAGAGGCTACTAAGATCTATCACAAGGATCATCAAATCATTTGTGAATCCATTGTTCAGATCATAGACAAGTCCAGCAATTGGATCAAAGCATCAACTTTCTACTTTGCATCCGGGAAAGATGCAGTTCGACTGTTGCTGTCAAGTCTATGATGCAAACAAATGATAGAAACACAAATAAAATGACTAAACAAATCTCCCCAGTGGAGTCGCCAATTTGTTGTGGGGAAAAATGCCTATGCAGGATGATCCTATCCACCTAAGGTGTGACAGTTCCTTAGCAACAAATGAGTACAGCTATACTGGTTTCTTCCTTTATGAAATGTGAAAGAAGAGAGATCAATAGACTTACCAGTGTCTTCCGTTTGTCCCTCGATCCAATCTCCCTTCTCTTTGGGTGTTCACAGCTACTTGCCTTCTTGCTTATCCAGCTACAACTTCCTGCAAGATCACAAGAGAATAACTACTTGCGACAAGAGAAGAACACTACACAAAGACAGATGTTCACATTCATAACTAGTTTAGGATTAGAAATAAACCAAATACACTAATACATTCATACATCAAAATACATCAGCATATAGGAGAAACCAAGATAGCTTTATTGATGAATAACAAGGTTCAGGAAGAGATACAACCCAGAGGGCTCCAATCCAGCATCTCCTTCGCAGCAAATGGAATTCCTATCTTCAGCCCCTTCAAAGCATTAAGCACCCAATGATTCCAGTCTCAAACCAATAGCAATTCTTTGCAATAACAAAATTCCAGCCTCTAGATCTCATGGAGGAGAGATCCATATATAGATGTTTGGAAAGAGGATGAGTCAGCTTGAGATCTGACTAGTGTCCTCTCCCTCTATCAGTTCTTGAGTCCACTTGGAGGTTCTTGCTTCCACTTGGAGATTTGGAACCTCTTACTCATCACCAGTCGAATTCCCTGAGGCAAGTGTCATTTTGGAAGATTCCTGGGTTTTGACACCTTGAGAAATGAGCCTGCCACTTGTCCATTCTCGTTCAGTGCAGGTAGCCTTTGTTCCAGTTGACATTCAACGCAGGTAGCCAGTGTTTGCTTTGACATTCAGCGCAAACAGCTAGTGTAGCCACTAAAATGATCCTGAATTGACTTGTTTTGAGCAGTTTCTGGTGGAGAACTTCTGTGAATTGCTGTGGTTTTTTAGCCTTGTTCCTCTAGGGGTAGGAACAACATGTTTAGGGACTTTGGATCCCTTAGATTATGGACATTTCATGCTTAATGCTGTAAGGCACAAAAATGTCTATAACAACTAACCATAGGCCTGTCGGCCTCATTTGATGTCACTAGTGCCCCTTCTGGCAACACTATGGTATTCGTCATCTGCGTGCACAACATCTTCTCTACTGTTGTTGAGCCAACTATGAGGCTGGTTGAAAGGGTACTAGCTTGAGGGGGGTGTGCCTGTAATTCCTGTAACTTTGCTCTGAGGGCCCCCAACACAATCTAGTTCTCCTGCATGAAATCTTCGAGAGCCTCATTAGTGACATCGCGCGCCGTCTCGCTGACGTTGTGCAGATCACCCTCAGTTAGGGTGATCGGGTCAATAGACAACTTTGATGCCTTGACCTTGTTACCTGACCCTACCTGCTTTGTTGGGTGCTGGCACTTCAACTGTGTTGACGCGGTTTATGGGTCCATGCCTCCCTCTTCTGTTTCTGCTTCTTTTGCTTCCTGTCCCTTCCAAGGCATCATTTGGCCCTCTCCTACCTTTGCGGCTTCCTCCTGTGATGTTGCTGTTAATACAGCCTTTTCCTGCTCAGTTTAGTTTTGTGCAACATCCAGTGCCACCCACACTTCTGTTGCCGCTGCTTCCTTCCTTCGCTTTTCGACCAACTTGGTGATGCACAACTTGGCCTCGTCTTTCTTTCTTTATGTTGCCAACTTCTCGATCTCTGCAACATCTAGGGAATGCCACTCCGACGTCCATGCCTCTAGTACGTTAAAAATGACTTCGTTTGTAGCTACGAAGGGTAGCTTTATCCTTTAATTGGTTGGATCCTTGCGCACTCTGATATAAATGTTATGCATGTCCGTTTTGAATTCTGCAAAACTCCACAGACTGTTGTAAACAGTGGGTGACAACCGTGGCTTATGGTTGATCCCCATTCTGAGGTTCATGTCCATGAACACCCAAAATATTTTTCTGTCACGAATCCTCTTAGCATCGTTTGTGGCCCAGAGCGAAGCGTACTTCGCGGCCTCTGGCAGGTCCCCGTCAATTATGGGGAATTGACTATCCTCGGGTAATTCTCCTGCCATGAGCACTATGGAAAGTAGAAGCCATGCATAGTGGAACGTTTTTCCCTGTTCCTGAGCTTTGTTGCAATTTTATAAAAACTCCTTGCAGGGTAACTCACACTAGTTAAACTGGACCCCCTCCGTGCACTGCTGAGCCAGTGCTACCACCGGCACGATGACTTTGTCCGCGCGGCACTTGCGCATAACCTTTCCTACTAGGATTTGGCTCACCATGCGTACTAATTTCTCCTTCATGCTGGAGATGGTGTAACCCCTCTTCTCCTTTTCCACCTTGTACATTTTCTTCATGGCCTCTACGATGGCCAAGTCACTGCCCTTCCCTTCCGAGATGTCCACGGGGTCCTCCCCTTTACATGGAAGCTGGGAGATGTGGTGAATCAAGTCTACCGTGATGGGGATGGGCTCCTCCAATCACAAACAGCCATCATGCACCAGAAAGAGCAGTTGCCTAACGATGAAAATGGTTATTGGGGCATAGTGGAAATGCGGCACCCAGAGTAGATTCAGTAGCCCTGCCTTTTCCACTCCGTGCAACCACTTCTGCGGCTCTAGTTCTATAACCTCCACAACGGTGTTCTGATTAGGCTTCATAAGTTCCTTGGTCTCAAGGTGAGGGAAATTCTCATGGTCAACAAGGTCCCAATCTTTGATTTCAGGCTCGGCACGTGTCCTAGGTGTGTTCCCTCAAGCATAATGTTGCCGAGGAGGAGTGGGGTTTGGGGCAAGCTCTTGGTCTCGTCCAGGTCCTTGGGCACTTTAGCCTTCCCTTTTCGTGGTGGGCCATAGGTGGGAAACTTTGTCTCGGGGGGCATAGGCTAAGTTTCCTCCTCCATTCCTTCATCCTCGTCTTCTGCGATGATTAGGTCCTCCAGGTCTTCTTATTCTTCATTGCTCTATATGTGGATGACTTTCCCCTTCTCCTTCATTGACAACTTGGTGTGCAGCGAGTTCTGCGGGGACACACATACATGAACCATTGTTTGTTTGTCCTTTTTTGCTCTTTGTGTGCACAGTGATTCTGGGATTTCTGCCACAATCCCTGTGTCTTCTGGAGCATCCCCCACAGTCAGGGCCTATGCGGCCTCCCCGACGGTCATTTCAGTTATCTCCATAACATCCTCAGCTGATGCCATCATATCTATCAACAAATCTCACACTCGCGAACTTAGGGGCTCAATCAACGCTTGGCACACAACAATCAGGGCTCTGCTCGATAGCTTAATTCATAAATGACCAAGTGTTGTTTGCTGGGTAGCCCTTTGTATTTTATAGTGCTTTTTGAATTCGAATTCGACCATTCCCCCCAAATCCAGTTCATTAATGATCCCTTGGTGGCAGACTTTCCCAAATGTTATACGTAAATTTCTTCTTAAATTCCTGTCGCCCACTCCATTTGGCCTCAAATCGAGCATCCCATCATGAATAATGACTTCAATGGTCACTTTCTAGCCAACCCACGCGACAACACTGCCCACCAAGTGCGGTCATAGACCTTGCGACTCGTTTCTTTTGTAGGTAGCTCCAACATCATGTAGCTCCCAGACATAATTGTTTATAGTCCCGTGCTCCCTTTCAACTGCCTGGGGCGTTAAGACTATTCTTCCCTTGACTAGTCAGGTGGTCACACCACCCGTGGAGAGTTTCACCCTGTCATCCATCATGTTTCCTAGAGAATACCCACCTTTTATTATTACGGTCAGCATCACGCATGTTACCATCTAAAACGCGCTACCCTGCTTAGCAATGGGTGGTCCAAGCCAAGGCAACAGACTGACAAATTCATGGAAATAGGCCTTAAACCTCTCATCACGATCGTATGCATCCTGCCTTATCACCCTGATTTTTTTCGAGAAAATATTCCTTTATCTCGTCCTCTAGCTTCTTGACTTCTGCAACCACCAAAGTGCTTTTCTTCTTTAATCATATCTTTTCTTCTTCAAGTTCTTGGAGACTGAGATTTCCCTATTGGATTTTTGCTTCCACAGTTCAACGAACCGTCATATCTATCAGTGCTATCATGCGTGGTCTAAGTTCTCCAAGTATTATAGGGCTTACTGTGGTTGCTTCATACTCTAGCCTTGGTGGTGCCTGCGCGGTTAGGTTTTTGCATGTGGTCCTATAAGCCCAGAGAATCGCTGGTACGGGCAAGTCTCAGTCAATCTGCTTCACATTGTGGACCTTATTTAGTGCTTCGTGTACTTTGTTAAAAGCTTCTGTGTGGATATTCCTCTGCGCACTTGGCCTTTCCATACTTCGTGGCCCCAGTCGGAGGGGTTGTTCGTGCCATTGCCTTACCCACACCTACTTTTCGATCATGTCTCGTACCACGATAATAGTGTGCATTCTGGCAAGTTTTGCACCATATGCTTGTATGCACCTAGAAAGGTGGGCGTTTGGGCCATTTTTTCCATCATACTTGTCTTTTAACTACATCTAAGGCTTCCCAAATTATAGGCGCATCATCCTTAGGTAGTCGCGCCAGTCCTCAAAACTCTTATGGTGTGTACCCCACCACCTTGCAGGCGTAGCGTGCAGTACCCATTTCAGAGCATTGAAACACTGTCATTCTGGCACTTCTCTTTTAAATTTGTTTAAGAAACCATCCACCTCGCTCAACCCATCATACGTAGGCAGATCCCTTATCTCTGTTGTTACACATCACAATGATCTCATCATCATGTTACAATTGAGTGTGGTTACCTCGTGTAATTGGTTCTCCCATCTTTCTATCTCTTCATCAAAATTTGATGTACAGGAGCTTTTGCATTCCCATGAGATTTGGCCATCCACGGTTAGATTTACCCAATCTTGCTCCCACGTAGTTATCTTGTAGATGTAGTCCAGATCGTCGTCACTGTTGTAGTCGTGCACTGGCTCTATGTAGCATGATCCTTCTACAAGGTTCAACGGTACCACTACGCGTTGTGACTTTTTCTCAAAAATCATATTACGCTTCTTTAGATTTATCACTCCATTCATGTTAGTGACCCAATCTATTCCTAATAGTGCGGAGTAGGGATTGTTGTCATCAATAATCTCTATCACTTTGAAATCTGCTAGTGTGCTTGCTCCTTCAATATCTACTGTGATTCCCTGCAATCTCCCCATAGGTAGGATCTTCTGCTGGTTCGCCATTCATAATTAGATAAGGGACCATTGCAACGCAAGCCTACCCATGTGCTCCCATGTCTTCTTTGGCAGGATGTTCGCATTTGATCCTAGATCTAGAATTACTTGGTCCATCTCGTATTCCCCGATCTGTGCGGTCAATCTCATCTCCCTTCCTATTCATGTCGTGTGCTTCTCGAGCTTCTGGACTATGCGCGGTTCTCGTAGCGTAGTCCCAGTGCATCTAATTATGAGTTCTTGCAGCTCCTTTGTAGCCTTACTATCACGTAACAACATCATGCATGTCTCCAAGAACGTAGTGAGCACTGATGGGTCCATCTCTGGCTGTAGTCTATCTTTACTTCCTGAAGTGGAGGCATCAGAGAAGCTCCTCTTAGCTTCCATGAAGGTTAGCGCGCTCCAAATCAAATTCTGGTTCCTTTGTTGGAGCCTTGCAAACCCAGGTACTTTCTTCAGGTTGCTTGCCTTTGTCATCCCCTATCGTAATACCACTCCAGATCATGATATCTACATTAGGGTATTCCTCGTGTGGCTTAGACCTCATCATTTGCAGGTTCCGAGTCGAGGGAGGTTGGAGTGTTCCTTTATCGTGCAACCTCGCTATCAGTGTTGGATAGTCCTCTGTCTCATGATAAAACAATGTACAATTCAAGCATGATGGCCACGTCAGATTTGTACAATCGAGAGCATAATGTCCTGGCCCTCCATAATTGTAACATATCAATTGTCCGCGACCTCTTCCGCACCCCTGAAATCTGGTTCACGCCATCCCTGTGTTCTATTCAAGGGGTTGTGTTTCAGCCTGAACTCTGTAGGTAGGATTCTGATCCATCATCATCTCATAACTTCTACAGGTGCACTCATCATGGCCTACTGATCTACAGAAATTACAAAACAACTACTGTGAATTCTATGTATACTTCTGTAATAGATGGTAGTTATCTGTAGCATGCTTTCCTCCTATCTAAAAAATTGCACACCATAATATAGGCATCGCGCTTGATCCTACTTGTGCCTGTGGTCTCAATGGCATTGGTACTCCTCCCACGAGGTAATTCGCGAACACTGGTCAGTGGTCCTTGTCATGCCCCTGGCCTTTTCACTTTACGCACCATGCCTTGTTGCGCACTTCTGGACGGGCCATCCTATCTTGTTTCAAAATTTACATCTCAAGACATAAGCTTTTCAGCTACGCATGAATTTGCTGAACTCGAGGTTAGGATCTTGTATCGGAGTCTTGTGCAAACTCATTGCAACCTCCAAAGCTTCAGCCTAAGTGGTTAGTCTTTGTTGCGCCAGTGCGTTCCATAGATGCGATGTTAACGATGCTACAAACCATTCGCCATGTTGCTTATCAGTTAATGTCATGTTTGCTTTGGGAATTGTGCACTTCAGTCTTTGATCCAACTCCCATGGGGTTTCACCTGGTAGCATTGTGATTTCCTTGAATCCAATAATTGATTGTGCCTCCGATTTTTCCTGCTAAATTCATTGTTTAGTGCAACTTGAATATCCGCTATCCCCGAATTCAGATTATCATTGGAATGCTTAATGTACCAGGTCAGCAAGCAATATTGTAGAGCGTTATCCAACATTTCCTTCTTTATATTGTCGTCTGCGACACCCTGTGCTTCCCATAAACCTTTTATCATGAACCAAAACTAGTCTGGATCTTCATTCCCTACTCCCTTGAACACTGGTAGATTTATTGCGCTGGCCATACTGCTTCGTTGTGGTGTCGGAGGTGGTATGAGCAAAGTCAGGGGTGAAGATGGTGAAACTGGTGGTGGTGTGGGTGGGGGTGGTATGCGTGGAATCCTCTGCCTTATCAGATTGATCTCACTTCTTGGTGAAACCTTCATGAGCTCTTCTTCGCCTCCTCGCGGAGGTGAAATTAAGGGGCTAGTCTCTGGTTCTGTGCTACCTTTGTTAATGTAGATTCTCCCACTTCGCATAGCCCTAAACATCTATTTATTCGCATAACCCGCTTTTTAGATAGTAGCATTTTAATCCAAGTGTTCAAATATTTAGTGTACTTACCTCGCAGTCCCTTGAGGAAGCATCGTTCTGCCTCATTGTAACTGACTAAAGTATCTACCGCAAATTCGATAATGAACCCTCCTATCGTTCAATCGAGCCAGTGGTCAACAACACGCACGATATTATCTTCCGATGCTTCCCATCTGCGCACCAATTCTGGATTCCACACAATAGGTTTTTCAATTTTACACCTTCCTTGGCTATCTACTAGCTTCGCGATCCCCTCGTACAACTTAGTAGGGAAGGATGCAAAGAAAATTTCATGGATATCTGTATACAAGTATTAATCTAACCAGTCCTACTTTAATAGTCATGGATTCCTGTTTTCCTGTGCCGTGAAATCGTGAATCTTTATGTCCAAACAATCTTCAATTCCTTTCTTTGACGAATTCCAGTGATAAGACATCAGACATCTCTATGCAGATCTCGGTCCCCACAACGGAACCATTTGTTGGCTTGTTGGGGCCTGACCCAGGTTCAGAGTTAATTAGCCAAAAAAATCCTGGTACTACTGACCCTTTCGGCAACAGTCCACGGAGCGTGGACTGAGGTCTCACCTGAAGTAGTATGGGAGGGTGCTAGAACCAGGTTTCCACACCCTAGAGATGTCTGATGATTTCGACTGGTCCTTTGTTTGTTCCTTCACGCAGGTGGTTTTGCACACCTTCCATTCCTCGCCACATGATACCCTGCCTTCACGCAGCCCTAACCATGGGTTGCGCCATGCTCTGCGCTATTACCAAATATCTTATATATCTTCCAATTTTGTTTAAGCACCTTCACCTACTTAAATGTCTTAAGTTATACTTAAAAATACAAAACATTCGTGTAGGTTCGCGCAATAAATAAATCGTATATTTGCAAATTATATCCAATAATGCATTAAACCAAGAAAAGATACACAAAATTATATCAAAACTTCTCTTTATTCATTCTTCAATGGTTACAGAGTCGACCTGCCTTGCACACTCAACTGCAGTGGTCCGCGCACTTAGCTACAGACTACTAGGCCTCTGCGCACTCAGCTGCAGAACCTTCTCCTACTCTACGACCCAAAAACACACTATACAATTTGACTCAATCACTTAGACTTCTCATTCTTAGTAGTTATTCCTTCTCTTACACTTAGAGCCTCGCTCTATTTATAAACTCCCATGGTCTGTATACCATGGGTAGGTCTATCTAGCCGACATCACATTACAAAACTAGGGCAAAAAGCCCTATGACTCTATCATACTTTTGTGCCCTATGCCCTTTATTCGCAGAGCTTTTACAACAAGATTTGGTCAAAACTTGAGCTTTGAGCCTCAAAACATGCCTTGGGGGGATTCCATGCCCAACACTATGTGCTACTCATTTGGCTTAGAAAAGGAGTGCTTCGAGATCTTGAGCTTGGACTTGGACATTCACTCAAAAAGGGCTTATTAACATCAAGGCTTTGGTTATATGCTTCCTCTTTCATCTCTTAATATATACAATTACTAGTTCACTTTCCATAAATGCTTGTGGCAATGCATCATTTATCTTAATGATCCTTGATCTATTAAGCGGATCACATTCAATTATGCTTGTTCCACTTGTATTCTTTGTCATGTCTTTAATCTCTTGTGCAAGTATTCAAACACTGTGAGTAGTAGGGATGAGCCTGAGGAGCAAGAGATCAAGATCTTCACCAAAGGAGTGTGTTATAACATCAGAATGAGGTAGGTCACCTTCCTCTTCTCTCATTTTGATTGTAATCTAGGAATGTGTCTCGTAGCTTGTCACTTTGGTTGCTAGTCCCACTCATTGGGCTAGAGGGGTCATCTTTGCCTGCAAAGAGGATTTACCTAGACAACAATACCCTATAGGTGCATACCCCTGAATCTATTAACTTAACTGATAGTTTTTCTATACCTTCATGATTGTAATAATGCTACATTATTTAAGATCATTTATTTTGGATATTCAATAGGGGTGCACTGGTACCGAGTAACCACCAGGTATGAAATTATCATCTCCTTTTCCTTTATGGGTTTTATTATAGTGTACCTAGACTAGTTTTCTTGTGAATGAAATACTAATATTGTCTGCTATATTTGTCTCCCATGTATGAGGGTTTCATTTTCAGTATTTTGGTTACAGTGGCTTCCATGAAATCGACTAAGTCACAAATTTATAACCCCCCGCTCATTGCCTCCTCCAGGTTGGTGATACTCATTTTCTCGAGCTTTGTAAAATACGATGACTCCCTTAAAATGTGTATGTTGCCATTATTATTGGAAGGTTTAAAGGGTATTTTTCTCTAAGGATGAAGTAGCCTAATCTTTCGATTGTGAGGAAAATACTGTCTTATTTGGTTTTCCATCCCCTTTTGTGAAGGGCTTACGATTTCATCATTATATGTATTTCCTTCTATTTATGAGACCATTTTGAATATTACCTAGGTTTTGACACCAGGTGTCTCCTTGTAATTACAGTGAGGTCCTTATATCAAATAAGGTTGTTGCCATTTTCCTCAGGGTGTGAACTCTGGAATATGTATCTTAATATTTTTATCAATATTTAATTCAATATGATAGCCCCGCTTAGGGCGCATATAATGTTTTTCAAATATATATGTCCTTTATGAAGTGAACTATGTGTAGTCATTTCACGAAAATATATAAAGCAAGGTAATAGTTAATATCTCAATTTTTTTAGTAAAGCAATGGCATAGTTAATATCTTAGTATCCATTAATATTATTGTTCGTTTCTATTCAAGTTTCTGATGTGTTTTACCTTGTAACTTAATCATGTAAAACTATGGAATTAGGAGATTTGAATAATTAGAACTTGTCTCATATTCGTTTAGGTATTTTCATTACTTGTTACTTCTGATATCATTGGTATTACCTTCTAATAGAATTATTGTATTTCGTTACTCCTAGAATTTTATTTTTTTTATATAGTTTTCCTCTTAATATGGTTATATGAGCCTACCTTGGCTTCAAACACGGTAATTCCATAAAATCTTTGGCTTTTGTTTCCCCTGAGATAGGATGATTTGTATACTTAAGACATTGTATGTATATTTAACAAATTAATTAACCATGGTTAGGGTGTCCCTGACCCCCAGGAAGAATATGTGTTTGTCCCTCCTATGGAGTTGCAGTAACTTTTCAACTTCGACATTCTTCTTTCGATGTCTAGTGAACTACTATCTTCATGACTTCCATTACATCCCAGATTAAACACATGATAACCAAAATAGTTTTTTGTTTTTGTTTTTGATGCAAGGTACAATTCTACACGCATCCAACTCTTACATCTAGGCAATATTCCATGTTCCAAAAAGCCTTTAATCTACTTATCCTACCTTCTATACTATCATTGACCATTAATGCTAATAAGCGCACTTCCAAATAATAAATTGGTATCTCACCCCCTGTATTCATGTCTATTAATGCAGGGTTACCCCCGCCATACCCACATTATGCATAAATATGCATAAATACATCTGTACAGGTATTTGACTCTAAAAGGAGTCAAATATTCAACCATATATGGTTAAGGCCCTTTTAGCCACAATTCCTTTTATATCAAAACCAATCACCCCGCTTAAACCTCCTATCGGGAATTAAATTAATCCTCAAGCCTTCATTTATCCATTTATTAAAGTCTTCTGTTATATCATTCTTATCGTGACTCTATCACCCCATAGAAACCTTCGTTAACCTTTATGAACCCTTAAACCACACATATATAAGCTTTCCCTTTCAAAACCTTGGTTTATATATGTTATATCACAAGAAATTTTATACCGACACTATTTTCCATCTAAACCCTTTTATAAAGGAATTATGTGCATAACACACCTTTTTCCGCCATTCGTATGACTTCTACAAACTTCCTGAGGATTGCCTTTATCGCAATTGGCTATTGGCTCCTCTGTGGGTCATACATACATGCCTCATCACCCTTCTGATTCCGATATGCGACCATCAGAATTGTTAATATATGTTTTAGCCTTAAAAAGGCTCGGCACAACACTTCCATGAATACAAAGGAAATACATTGAAATCTCACTCCGAAACATATAAGCAGATCTCAAATACTTTCCAACCACATCTATAAATCCATTGAGTCTGCACCTTTAGTCACTCCATAGCGCTTCTTCTCCGAACTCCGATAATTCTGATCTCTGATCGCCGAAGCCTCCGATCAAATCTTGACCGTCTGTTGTATCCTCCGATCCAACGGTTGACATTACTCCCGACCGTTAAACTTGCCACCTATTCTCCACCGTTGATCTACACCCAACAGATCTGACGGTTGTCATTGATATCGGGTAGATAACAAGCATGAGGTTTAACCACCCGATAAAGTGGTTTCCTCTCACCTCCACTGCCACGCGTCATTTGATGAGTGGAATCACCGCTCTTCCTTCAATACGGCTTACGGTTTTGAAGCCGCCCAAAATCCACTTTCACTATTACAAAACCACATTTCTTCATTAAAGTTCACCGATGCGATCATTCAACTCTACCTCGTGTGATATGATCTATATCGTTGATCATCCAAATCCAACGGTTGCTGAGCATTGACACTTTACTCCTTCTCTCCTCCTTTTTACTTAGTTTTATTCTACGTCTTCAATTATTCTATGGTTTTGCTCTTCTTCAAAGGTTTTGGCCTTTCTACTGTTTTACTGCACGATTACTCTTAAGCTTGCCTTTAATCCCTCTAATGGATTCAACGACCCATTATGGTCCTCTGAATCGTTCTCTCCTCTACGTATTTCTTCAAACTTTGTCTTCTTCTTCCACTGCTCAGCTACCTCTACGCTTTACTCTTCTACAAAATCTTACTTTGTTGTTTCATCCTAGAGCTTCCTTCTATTTCCTCAATTGGATTTAAGGATACATTCACTATTCCTCTAAATCATTCTGTTCCTCTGTGTCCTTCAGAATTCTGTCTACAAACTGTTACAGAGCCTACAAATTCACAAGTAGTTCAGTCATGAAATAATCTTCAACACACAGACACAGTCAGGAATAAACATCTATATATATATATATATATATATATATAATATATAGTCAATTACATATCTGAGACTTTGTGTCTCACACAAGCCTGTTCTTCAATATTGTGGCCTCCTTTGAGCTCTGCCCATAGGATTACATTTATGCCAGTGAGTTCTGTTGAACTCATCCTGGTTTGACTCCTAAATCTATTGAACTGACTCCTAAATCCTTTGTCCACTTCTACTTCAATTAATTCCTAAAAGCTCTCCTTAGTTCCTCGAATCATGGAATTGTTCCAAGAGTTCTATTTGACTTTTGTCTCTTGTCATTTATTCACCACTCAGGTTCTCCTTTAATTCGAGAGTATTTACCACTTCTTCTCATTATCTAATTAATTCCTATTCTATGCTCAAAATCCTAATATTACATTAATTTATCACTTAGGAATCCAACTTCCTAAGAATACATGACCCCCTATGTCTACTTAATTTCAATGACTTTCTCTTGGGTGAATGCTCTTATTACTTATACTCATCCTAAGTCTTCTAAACGACATGTCAACTCCTTTTATTTTAAGTGAGTTTACAAAAACTCATTTCGTCACCAATACATGTATACCTATTTATATACTCATTCCCAGTAGAAAATATTCATGATCTCCTGATCATGTGCCTTCTGATCTTTGTCTTCCTGGATCCCACACTTTGTTTTGTAACTGCCCAAATGTCTTATTCCTTTGTTGTTGCTGCACTTCTGTTGTCTTCTGTTCCATCTTCTTCTCTTTGTCAATCAAGTTCATGCTCTTATTGATCATTCTTCTTGTTGCTATCATTTTCCTCCATTTGGACTGCTTCATCATCAGCTGCCACATCTCTTCAATCTCTGTCTCTAGTACATCCTTGGACTGGTCCATGTTCTACTTCATATTTCTGCCTCCTTTTTGTTTCAAGTTGTTGTTGTTGTCCACTAATTCTTTAAATTTCTGCTAGTTACTTTCTCTTTGTAGCTGCTGGTTTACTTTTTCTTCTTCTTTTTCTCTTGTTCCAACTTTTGTTTTTCTTGCTGCAACTTTTTTTATACTTGCTGCCTCCCTATCATCCTTACCCTCTTTCATGATTACCTCTTTCTATATTGAATCATGACTGTCTAGCACTCCCTCCAACAATTTAACATCTTTGTTCCATGGATTGAATTCTTCCATAGATTCTTCTTCTTTCATCTTTATTTGGCTATTCAACTGTGCCAAATTTCCTTCAACGTCTACAGCAAAACCTGCACTCATAAAACACTTGTTAAAATTAAAAACATAAGGCTTCTATGCCTTATCTTCCTTTGGCAACAATTCAGTTTGCTGCTCTGTTTCTTTCTCCTCTGTCAGCACATCAGTATACTGATTTGAATTCTCAAAAGAATTCATGAGACTGTCAACTAGTCTCTTCCCTACATCATCTTCTCTAATGATGTCTCCTGCTCTTGTTCACCGCAGTGAACTCCTTCCTTTGTAATCACATTGTTATACTTTGAATTTCTCAGCAAATATTCCAGCAATGCAATTTCTTTGTGACACTTCATAAGTATTTCATCATCACTTATGTTTCCTGCATTTATACACAAATTATTAGTTTGGAAATCATAAGGTTCAACATTATCAACTGTTGCTTCACATATCAACTCTTCAGACTAAACTTCATCTCCTTCTTTCACAAGAAATTGTTCCTGTGTTGTTACATCTTCACACATCCATGCATTGTTAATTTCTCTTTGTTGCAATAAATCATTGCTTTTCTCAATTAAGAGACATTCTCCATCCTCCTTTACTTTAGAGTTTTTATCTTCTAAAAGGTACTTCTCCATACTTCTAACAACTTCAAAAGATATTTTATCCTTTGCATAACAATCCTTTGTCAGTGTTCCTTCTCCCAAGGATAAATCCTTTGCATCAGTTTCTTCTTCCTTAACATCTTTTAGTAGATGTCCCCTTTTTCTGACTGTCCAAATTGCTTCCATGGCTATTTCCACTGTGCCTATCATCATGGTGAATTGATGATCCTTTACTATGTTTTCAGCTAACATAGTCTCTTGTTCAATTTTTCCTTCAGTCTCTTGTTGTTTACCTTCTCCAAGAGCTATCCTTGTCTCACCATTTGCATTAACATTCTCCTGTATTTGTTCTGCATCCACAGCATGACTATCAGTCTTAAGAACATAAGAATCTATGGTCCTACTTGATATTTCAGCCACCCTATTTCCTTGTTGTTCTAAATCCTTCATATGATTCAAAAATTCTTCGATGGTCTCCTCTTCAATCTCCTCAAGCCCTTCACCTGGTTGCTTGATATCTTTCCCCAACTGCATATGAGACCTATCTATCTCATCTTCTTCCAGAACAGAATTTAGATTTTGCTCGTCTTCTTTCTACTTTATGAAAATTTCAAAAAATTGTCTTTCTTTACATGTTTCACCTGTAAACATGCACAAATTTTCAAATTTAAAACCATGTGACCCTTTGGCCTCACTTGAAGTTTCAGTCTTCAAGTCTTCATCTTCACTTTCTCCCAGAATTTCTCTTTGTTCTAGTTCAAAAATGGACTCTTCCATTTCCATTTCCAACTCAGCTTCCTTGAGTTTTTCCCTCAACCACTTTACTTGCTTTTGTTGTAGCCTTCTCTGCATCTCATGCCACTTCACTGGCTTCTTCCTTAATACCCAAACCTGTCTTTGGCTTTCCTCAAGTATTCTTCTAAATGCATCGAGTTGTTCTTTCAACTCTGCAATCTCCTTGTCAATTTGCTCTTAACTCATCCTCTTTCCATCTACTTTGGCATTCTTCTCCTCATATCCTCTGCTATGGCTTCTCTCTGAACCTCTACTATGACTATCAGTAGTCATCTTCTTCTCCTCTTTCTTCATGAGCTCCTTACTCATTTTCAACAAGCCTCTGCAATAGCTAGTCCTCCTGGCTACAATCTTACCTCACTAAGCTCTCCTCACCTAGTCTTTTGGTAAGCACGGGTCCTCTGTCTGGAACCTCCTCTTGAGCAACACCTTTGCTCCTTCTAGGCTTCTCCAATCTCTCACTCTCTCTTGAGAACACTTCAGTTGTCCTCTCTGTCTAATCCCTTGTTGGATTCTTTAGGTTCACTGCCACTTCTCCATCAGAGTATTTTCCTTACTCTGTCTTCAAGAACACATCTGGTTCTCCTCTCACAGCTTCTCTTGTTTTCACCTATGAATTAGTGTAGAAACACACATTCTCAATTTAAAATAAAACATGTTACCTCACTTTCAAGATCTCAAGCATGATCTTGTTTCACCATTCCACCTGTACTTTGAATGGATTTTCTCTATCTCTTGCATCTGCAAGTTCTGCTACACATCACCTCTTTGTGCCTTCCTTCTGTCAGATTAAAATCTAATCCTTCCTCTTGCCTACATAAACACCTTAACACATAACTCTGCTTTTAATTCTTTCACATAGAATTTCTCTGTTCTGTTTAACCCCAATGATTTTAATTATAATTCTGCTCTGATACCACTATAATGCATGGTTACCCCCGCACATATCCACAGTATGCATAAATACATCTGTCCCAGGTATTTGACTCTCAAAGGAGTCAAATATTCAACCGTACATGGTTAAGGCCCTTTTAGCCATAGTTATTTTTATATTAGAACCAATCACCCCGCTTAAACCTCCTATCAGGAGTTCTATTAATCCTCAAGCTTCATTTATCCATTTATTAAAGTCTTCCATTATATCCTTCTTATCGAGACTCTATCACCCCGTAGAAACCTTCGTTAACCTTTATAAACCCTTAAACCACACATTATAACCTTTCCCTTTCAAAACCTTGGTTCATATATGTTATATCGCATGAAATTCTCTATCGACACTATTTTCCTTCTAAACCCTTTTATAAAGGAATTATGTGCATAACACACATTTTTCCACCTTTCGTACGACTTCTGCACACTTCCCGAGGATTTCCTTTATCACAATTGGCTATCAACTCCTCCATGGGTCATACATACATGCCTCATCACCCTTCCGATTCCGATATGAGACCATCAAAGTCGTTAATATATGTTTTAGTCTTAAAAAGGCTTGGCACAAGAATTCCACGAATACAAAGGAAATACATTGAGATCCCGCTCCGAAACATATAAGCGGATCTCAAATACTTTCCAACTACATCTATAACTTCATTGGGTCCGTACCTTTAGTCGCTCCACAACACTTCTTCTCGGAACTCCGATAATTCTGATCTCTGATCACCGAAGCCTCTGATCAAATCTTGATCGTCCATTGTATCCTCCGATACAACAGTTGACATTACTCCCGACCATTAAACTTGTGTGCCTATTCTACACCATTGATCTGCACCCAATAGACCTGACGGCTGTCGTTGGTATCAGGTAGATAACAAGCATGAGGTTTAACCACCCGATAGAATGTTTTCCTCTCACCTCCGCTACCATGCGTCATTTGATGAGTGGAATCGGCTCTCATCCTTTAATACTGCTTACGGTTTTGGAGCCGCCCGAAATCCACTTTCACTGTTACAAAACTGCCTTCCTTCATTAAAGTTCGCCGATGCGATCTTTCAACTCTACCTCATGTGACATGATCTGGACCGTTGATCTTCCAAATCCAACGGCTGCTGAGCATTGACACTTTACTCCTTCCCTCCTCCCTTTTACTTAGTTTTTACGCTAAGTCTTCAGTTCTTCTGTGGTTTTGCTCTTCTTCAAAGGTTTTGACCTTTCTACTGTTTTACTGCATGATTCCTCTTAAGCTTGGCTTTAATCCCTCTAATGGATTCAACGACCCATTATGTTCCTCCAAATCTTTCTCTCCTCTACGTTTTTATTCAAACTCTATCTTCTGCTTCCCCTGCTCAGCTACCTCTGAGCTTTACTTTTCTGTGAAATATTAATTTTTTGTTTCATCCCAGAGCTTCCCTCTGTTTCCTCTATTGGATTTAAGGATCCATTCATGATTCCTTTGAATCATTATGTTCCTCTGCGTGCTTCAGAAGTCTGTCTACAACCTGTTACAGAGCCTACGAATTCACAAGTAGTTCATTCATGAAATACTCTTCAACACACTGACACAATCATGAATAAACATCTATATATATAAATATAAACAGTCAATTACATATCTGAGACTCTGTGTCTTGCACAAGCCTATTCTTCAATATCGTGGCTTCCTTTTAGCTCTGTCCATAGGCTTACATTTATGCCAGTGAGTTATGTTGAACTCATCCTAGTTTGACTCCTAAATCTATTGAACTGACTCCTAAATCCTCTGTCCACTTCTACTTCAATTAATTCCTAAAATCTCTCCTTAGTTCCTTGAATCATGGAACTATTCTAAGAGTCATATTTTACTTCTGACTCTTGTCATTTATTCACCACTCAGGTTCTCCTTTAATTCGAGAGTATTTACCACTTCTTCTCATTATCTAATTAATTCCTATTCTATGCTCAAAAGCCTAATATTACATTAATTTATCACTTAGGAATCCAACTTCCTAAGAATACATGACCCCCTATGTCTGCTTAATTACAATGATTTTCTCTTGGGTGAATGCTCTTATTACTTATACTCATCCTAAGTCTTCTAAACGACATGTCAACTCCTTTTATTTTAAGTGAGTTTAAACAAAAACTCATTTCGTTACCAATACATGTATACCTATTTATATACTCATTCCCAGTACTGAAAAACCATAATAAAAAAATGATAACCATTTATAAATATATATATATATTGAATCATCGTAATCACAAATATCATTTATCCATTTGCAATACTGCAAAATCATAAGAAAAATTATCATATATACATCTACAATAATGAGAAATTATAACAGAAAACTATTGTATATTCATCTCCAGTACTGAGAAATTGTAACAGAAAATTATCGTATATTCATCTATAGTACTGAGAAATTATAACAATAATTACCATATATTCATCTACATTACTGAGAAATTGTAACAAAATTTCTAACTGAATTGTGACCAGGATAACACTTGGGAATGAACATTTTTCCTCCCAACCTTGAATTGTAGCCTCTAGTTCCCCCCGAGATGAGATGTACTTTCCAGGAAAAATAAGAGTTAACAACCCCTATTGATCCCTTCAATAGGTATTTTATACCTTTTCTTCCATAATCGGGTTTTCCTTCAGTGATGTCCCACTTTCATGGTTCTCAACTCCACTGGCCTAGGATTTTCCTTTAAAGCCCGCTTTTCTCTCTCGTGGCTCTTTATTCTAATCCATGCTTAAGATATTTCCCTAGGTAAGAAATTTAATGGATTTTGTCCCGTATCCATTAAATCTTATCTAGAAGTATTTATCATGGAAGAGTTATCTCAATCTCATCCACTCATGAGATTTTTGTTTTTCTTTCTTTGGCAAGAATCTCTTACTCAAGTGTCTCATTCCCAAATACTTCCAACCCTTTTTTATTTATAATAAAATTATTTATTACATAAGCATTTTAATGTACTTCATGTCTTTTTATCCATCCATTCTAACATAACTCAGTATGAACAAAGAAAACAAGCATTACATAAATGGAGGGGTATTACAATTAGATTTCTTGTGATGAACTATTCGAGTGGAATATCCATGGCATTTTACAATTCATATTGGTATCACATAAATTTTTATTCGAGTGTCTGTTGGAAATTATAGGATGTAGGAATTGGTTTTACAAAAAAATTCATATAATCCTAGCCATGACAAATGAGTTTATTATAAAAGACCTTATGATATAATATTAAACATATTTTGCAAGGATGGAAGAGCAAGTACTTGAAATTTCTCATGCTTTGGTCCTCCTCATGGTGGGTCTAGTAATCAATCTTTGACGATTTATAGATGATGGAGGATCTAACTCAAAGATCAGATTAGAAGGAAAATTAAGAGATCATGAAGAGCTAAAAACAAGTTAAGGAACGAGGATATGAAAGTGAATCCAAGTTTCAATACCATTACTAGTTAATCCCTTGACAAGCCCTATATTGGGTTATTACATTAATATTGTTATATTGTTATTTAGGCCAAAGCCTCTCATTATGCCCTTTCATTATAATAGTACAACTTCTCTCCCTATATATAAAACAAGGAGACCTATTCTTAGTATCATCAAATATTATCTTATACATTGTATTCATTATAAAAGGAGGTCTGTCATCAAAGTGGGTTGTAATTATTGGCTTCTGATCATTTTTAAGGTGTGTGGTTCATAACTTTTTGTATCAGAGCATACAAACCTAGGGCTTTGCTACTTCAAATGAATCATCTTAGCATTTTCACTACAATTGTTTTGGAGAGAAACTTTATACCCTAAAGTTATTCAAAAGATGAGGAAAGATATTGTGGTACATCTAATTAAAAAGTTAGATTGCTTCACTATACTTTCAAGCATACACCCTATGGAAGATAGGGTTTGTAAATGGTCCCAAATCATTTTCAAATGAGTAATATCTTGGTATTTTTGTTATAACCCTTCCTTTATAAAACTTCATAATAAGCAATATTTAAGAGAATTATGAGAGGTAGTGTGTATGGCTTCTAAAAAATTGGATTTTGGTTCACAATAAATTTGGAGATATACACTCTAGAAGTTAGGCTTTCTACACAATCCTGAAATCAATTTCAAACAAGTGATATTGGAATTTTTGTTGTAACTGTCTTGTAGGGAAGTTTCAAACTGTGAAATTTTCAGGAACCTAAGGAGACATACCAAATACAATAGTTAAAAATTTTGTAATAATATGTAAAATAGTTGACTTGAACATTTTGGGAAGGATACTATAAATTTCACTTGGCACATTAATGTTTTTTTTAAACATATGTAATTATGGAGAAGAGATATCAATGTATTGTAGGCTAAAATTTCATATTTAGAAGGGATGAAATTTTAGAAATATATTTCGACAAAAATCAACCATCTAGATAATTTGTGAAATATGGTTTTGAAAGGTATGTAACATACAATTGGCATAACTTTTGAGTAGAAGATATTTTTTTGGTGATTAAAAAGTTTTGATAAAGAGGAGAATTGATATTTACTTGCATATCTCCTAAGGGTTATTCAAAATATACTTCATCACTTAAATATCTATAAATCTCATCCATTACTCATGAAGAAGTAGAATATGTGCACTACTAAGTATCCTAGTTGAAATTTCAGTTCTCACAAATGCAAGAGTCAAAGAAAAATGTGCAAAAAGAGATGGAGGATAACATGGGAGAAAAAAAAATGCAAGGAATAAATATAAAAATACGTCGAGAAATAAATACAAACATTCAAAAAAAGAAAAAAAAATTCTCTTAGAGAGGGTTTCTAAAGGAGATATTGAGATCCAAGGAAATCATGAAATAAGGAGAATAATTGCATTGGAACTCAATCACATATCATGAGTATTTATCACAATTAAAGACCCCAAATATTGAATCACAAAACCGTAATCATGATTTCTCACATGGAGATCCACATCATCATGTCTTCAAGTTAACATCAAGGAACCTTTTCATTGTGAAGGTCGATATGAGAAAGTGTGATGGTAATGCTCTTATTACACTTGTATTCTATATGGAGAAATACTTTGATATACACCAAGTGAAAACTTGGTTATATCACAAAATAGGATGAACAAAAATCATATCAACACCATAGTCAAATGGCATTTGAAGTGGAGGATTGGGTATTTTGAAGACTATAACCATATAAATTGACGTCCCTCAAGCAACAAAAGAAGGAAAATAAATTAGCACTCAGGTTTTATGTTCCCTATAATGTGTTACCTCTGTCTTCACTTATACACCTAGTCTTCTATGTTTCTTTATTTAAGAAGCTAATTAGTAACAAGATCCCAATCCAAAATATTTAACAAAATATTAATGAATTTGGAAACATAGAACTAGAACTAGAAATAGTCCAAGAGAAAAGGATTAAGCCTCTAATAAATCAAGCAATTATTGAGTACCTCATTATATGGAAGCAACTACTAGTGGAAGAGGTGACATGGGAAGATGAGTTGTTATTGCAGAAACGCTCATAATTAGTCAATTATTGAGGACAACACTTTTTTTAAGGAGAGGGGTATTTTAAGGCCTAAATAAGCCCCATGTTAACCCTAAAACACCTTATAAATCCTTTGATATTTATTTATTACATATATATTGTTATAATATTATGTAGGTAAAAATATTTCATTATACACTTACAATATAATTTTACCCTTTGGCTTCTATATATATTGCAAGAAGACATATTCTTAGTATCATAAAATATTGTCTTATACATTGTAATGGTTGTAAAAGGATGTTTCCCCCTTGAAATGGACTTTAATTATTGGTTTCTTATCATTTTTAGGGCACATGGTTCATAATGTTACCCCTCCATAGTCCTTACTTAAATTGGAGGAAAAATAAGATATCAAGCTATATGAAGGTAAAATTGATGTAGCATTGTTGCATCATTGGTTGAAATACTTATAGGTATAATTTATTATTCACCATATATAAGAAGAGTAGAATATTTAATTTTCTTCACAAAAAATAAATGTACATGAATTAATTGAGTTGGAAACTCACATGGAGACAATTAGGTTGAATGGTGATCTACCAATAACTAAGTCGGAGGATTTTAAAACTTAATTAAGTCATATTTATATCATATTTGGTATGAAGAGGACCAATGAATCCATTGGAATTACCTCAAGGAAGGTAAGATCAGAGTTTGCAAAAGTACACAATTGAATTTAGGAAGAAAGTTATCATGCTAAGTATATATCCCAATAACCTAGATGTACTCCTCAAGTATTTGGAATACTTACATAGTCCTTTTTGGAGGAAAATATTCAAGCATAAGATGGTTTATGCAGCTTGCATGAAAATAACAAATCTAGAAACTATAGGCCATAGAAAAGTACAGTCAAGTGGTTCCAAATAGAGTGAGATCCTATATGCTACAAAGGAGAGAAAGAAGAAGTAAAAAGGGAAAGAAAATAATAGAATAGTGACTAACCATCAGTGTAATGATTCAAGTAACCATGAAAACTGCTATAATATCAATGGTATCAGTAAGTAAGAGTGTTGAAAACTAAATCTACAACTAAGCCCGAAGAGTGTTGAAAACTAAATCTACAACTAAGCCCTAAGAACTATAAGATTGATGCTGAGAAGAAGAACCTTCTAGCCATAGATCAGGTAAAGAGTAGCTCAAATGTGGATGAGAAGATTTCTTGAAATTTAGTACAAAAGGAGGTTAATCTGAGTATCTTTCATCACCAAGAATATTGTTGGGTACAATTTCAATATTTTTGACCACCTTGTTACAACCCTTTCTATCCTCAATTTTGAGCTAAAATTCCTCCCTTTTACCAATTTCCATGAGAATAATGGTGTAAAATAGTTATAATAAAGGTAATCATCCTTCATAAGAAAAATATTCTCGTTTAAATTTCTGAATATTAATTAGAAGTTTTTATTAGGTTACTAATTTGTGAAACAACAATCTACAAGAACTTTTGCAATACATGATATCAACAAAAGCATTATTCATGTAATTTGTCCAAGATTTATAGGGTTTTATGTCATCCAATATAATTTTGACACTTGTAATATGTTCAAAATATTCATCTAATTGATAATTAACTATCTAGATTCCTCATAGCTGGTTGTAACCCTCAATTCAATGAATCGTCAACACGACCTGTCTGCTCAACAATTCCTACAATTAGTTCAAGAAATCACTAGAATTTTCTCCATCAGTTGGAATTTGATAAATTGGACCTAGAAAACCTTATCTAAGTCACATAAGGTTATGAATAACTATATCAGATAGATACTTTTCCTTTGTAGATATTTACTTTTTCTTGAAACACTTAATTGACCCCATGTTTGGAAAAATTCAATTCCAGTTTCATAATTTTTGTATAAAAATAGGTGAATGAGGGAGAAACAAATTTATTCATGTATTTTTACTCATTTTCTCTAAACAATATTACTATTTTGTACTATGTTTGTAAACTACATTAATACAAGAGGACTTTTCTTATATGGTGTACGATTTTGTCTAGTTTCTAACTGTCTTTCGTGACTTCATATCCTAGGAAGCCCCCTTGGTATGCATTATACTGGTTTTTCTAATGTGCTTTTATCAATTTAATGGTGTTTTGAGTTTATTCTGCTAAATCATTTATGTCATATATGTGCAGAATGTACATACTCTATTTCCCTATAACTATACAAATTCCTACAATTTCCTATAGTGGTCCTATAATTTCCAATAGAATTCCTATAATGTCTTGTAGCTTTTTGAATTTCCCATAATTAATACTTTGTTTTCCATGTAAAGATATAGTTTTGATGACAGAATGTGGGTAAAGGAAATGATTTAGCATAAATTTATTATTATCGTGCTTCAAAGTTATTCGTTAGAGTTAGTTAGAGTTAATAATGCATAAAGTAATGATTAGAGTTATTATTGAAAGGGTTTGAGTTTTGAATTTACAAGTAATTATTCGTTGGATCAAGGTGAATTTGTTTATCAACCTCAAAAAACAAGTTTTTCTTAAAGCTTCTTTTCCATTTCATTTTATATGCCACATTGACTAAACAAGTACATTTTCATAAAGAACATCTAGTGAGATTGTGTAATGTGTCTCTCTGAATCTGCAATTTTACCACAACTAGGTCAAAAATTAGGCTTAAAGTCATTGAAATTAGTTTTCATCTTGAATCAATTTTGAGATTTACCTATAATTGGTTTGTGTTTTATTTTTTCATAGGAAAACACCTAAGTAGCCAATTTTCACATATAGTGCTTCTCCTCGTAGTTTACCTACCTAGGTTTGACAAATAACTATTAAAGAATTTATGACATTTGGTGTCATTGTTGGAAATTTCTTGCCATGCAATTCTCAAGAATTTCCAGTTACCAATCCATTATAAAATTAGAACAAAACTACTTACCACTTGCACCAGAACACCTCTACCCTCATCTTCGATCATATCCATGAATGGATATGACAAGAGAGGTTAGTAAAGGCAACCATTTTGGACTATCTATTAGTCGATTGGTTTTGCAAATCCCTTCTACCTACCATCACAAAGGACGTTTCCATGTCTGGAGTTGTCACAAAATACCAGGTCATTCGACGTGCGCAAAATATTGAACTTACCTATTCACAATGAGGAACCTTTTACGACTTGATCTTTAATGCTCCTCGAACTTCAAATACACCCACTTCTTAGAAACCTAGTTCACATGTCAACAGTCTCATTGGTGATACCACTAGAACTATTGTAAAATAGTTGAGTAGACAAGATGATCTGTTATTCATTATTGTTTCCCCTACCTCAACTACAATGATTCATCCCACTACCCATTCGGCCACTGCGATTAAAATTGAGATCTGCACAACCAACTAGTGGTAAGAAAAAGAATAATAAGAAAAATTCTACTCCTTCTAAGGAGCAACAACCTGTTGAGAATGTCCAAACTTAGAAATCCCTTTCCGCTACCAAATTTGACAGAGGTAAAGAGAAATCAATTAAACTTCCTTACAAGATCTACACTGAGGACCATTTAACCTACAAATTTCCTCGTTTATAGGAATGTACTAATATCCTTGCAAACAAGTATTATAGGAATCCTGTTGTTCTTAATAACCCTTTCCCTACTCAACAACAGAAACAAAAACACCTTTCCCCAAATCCACCCCCATACCTGCAAGGGGGAAACGGTGGTTCTCATCCCTCTCCTTCTAGAGAAGGATCGTAAACTATCTATGCTTTTAAGGTAGATGGTTTACAAACTCAAGCCAATAATTATGGGAAACCTATCCTAGAAACTTTGGACACCTCGTCAAGCTCCACCTTGCCTCCAGCTAATGATTTACATATTAAGAGGCACATTGTAGACCCTGTGATTCACGCCCCCAAAGGAAAAATTTGTTGTACTACACACAATCTGTTTGGTCGTGCTACAGAAGGCTACAGTATTGTAGAAGATCTCATGTAGGCACCTTGTTCCATGTCTACTCTCGAAGTATTACAAATTTTTCATCTGCAACATAAATATTTACTTTCAATGATAGGTGGAGTTGACTCGCACGATTCCAACCTAGTTTTCTTTGGCACAAAGAAATATACACTTCACCTTTCCCATCAACTTACATTCCAAGTGCAATTTCATGCAAAGGGAAAAGGCATCCACTTCATCGTCATTAACAAAGGTGCATCCACTTGTGTGATGGCTACTTCTTGTTGGTTCTCCTTAGATTTTCCCACTTTATCCCCACTATAAAATTCCTTGAAATCTTCTGACATCTACACCTTCACTCGTAAAATGTATCTTGGTAGCTTCCTTGTCACTCTTGAGGGAGAATTATTTCTATTGATATTAAAATTTAAGATCACTTACATGTTTACAATATGCTTCTTGGAAGTAGTTGGAATAATAAATGTGAGCTATTTTCTTGTCTTTCTTCAGAGTTGTTGCCTCCCTTCATCAAGGGGAGATTGTGACTTGGGATTAGTTATCCTTCTGCACCCCCAAGTTTCAATTTTTACCTAAAGTTATGTATGAAGTTATATATATATATATATATATATATATATATATATATATATATAGTATGTTGTGGTTTTCTTTGCTAAAACTATATTAGTGGAAAAATCAGTTTTTTCAACATTAAAAAATTTACAAGTTGGGTGTAAATCAAAATTACAGAAGATTTTTAGTGACGATTATATTCTATTTTAGCTACTATAAAATGAAAACTAAGAAACCAAATAGAAATATAAACAAACGGTAAGTGGGCTAAATCTATCATCTAGTTTTGGGAATGTTGATTTTTTCACTGCAATGGGCTCCTTACTACTCGTTGGTGAGCATCTTGGGTTTGGGGGAAGTCCCAAGTGATCCTCAATATGTTGTAGGCCTATATTCAAGCAATGCATTGATAACTAGAGTTCATATAACATAAGGAGGATATCCTCCTTAGCTTCATTCCTATCTAGGAGGACTCTCTGCAGCAACATCTTTAAGTGCTGGTAAATATCTATTTTGCACATATATTGACCGAAATGACCAAGAGTATGTCCCACATCAGGAACCCAATGAAAAATTCCTTATGCAACTTATATATCTATAACATAGCATCTTTTATCTTCTACAATTCTATCTTGCACCTATTAAGGAATATGACAAAAAAAGAGTGAAGTCGGGGACTCCACTCTTTGTGGTGCCCTTGAGCTAACGTGGTCTTCGTAGTAATCCATGTAACCACAAATTTGGGTCTCTTGCCTTGGTATAACTATAGGAAAATAGAAAAATAAAAGGTGTCTAGATAGTAGAGAAAGGGAGGGACAAAGGGAAGTGATGGGAGATTTTGAATGAAGAGAATTGATAGGAGTGGACTTAGGGAAAGGAGTAAAAGGAATATCCCACATGGAATATTCTTAGAAATATGAGATACATGAACTGATCCAGCTGTTTTGGATCTATAAAGTGGCATTTTACTCTACCTTGGAATCTATTGGTTGATATTGCACACCAATTGTTAAGTGATTCATTCTTATCATGTGTAAGTGATGAGAAAAATGTTATTGCACATATTGATTCAATGCATTTTATTATAGAAAAATGTGTTTCTTCAGCAAATGTATCGAACGGGAATACTAAAAGTATAGAAGATTCATGGACAACTTATGATCTGGGAAATCTAGTGAAAAGATAATATCATGGGAAAATTTGTGAAAGAAATGATGATAGGGTGAATTCATGAAGACAGGTTACACTTTTGGGCCAAATGTGGCAATGAAATTTCAAGTTTTTCCCCTGTCTTTGAACTGAATCCCTCAAAATTCATATAAGTACTATAAATTTTGATTCAAAGTAAAAAATAACAAATTGTGGAGAATTATGTTTTTGTCCTACTGATATTTTTTTCAAAAATATTTAGTGTCAAATAGTATGTCAGTTTTCCATTACATGAAATGTTTGTCCTTGCAAATTTTCACGCATCTTAAGAGGTTGTGTTTGTTCACATAGCATAACTTAGTATAAAATGTGTAATGTTTAGAAAATATATATATGAGCATGATTTGCATGGAGAGAGCTAAGTTTTTCATATTAAAAAAATTATTTTTCTTCTACAAAATTATATTTTTTTATTATTTTTTAAAGTTGGTGAAGTAATATTTCAATTGCATTTTGCAAACATGTGTCCACATAAGTTTTTTTTTCAACTATTTAAATAAATTGAAAAACCGAGAGTACCATTTTGAAAAGGACTCGTAAAGGAAGATAGTAGTATTTTTTGAAAATTTTCATTGCATATATTTTATGATATTGATTTTTTATTCAACATCCTTTAAAATTTTCAAAATATTTCAAGCATTATGTTTAAAATAAATTAGATGAAATATATCATATGAATAAAAAATGACAATCTCATATGCCATTGGATAAAGGTTTCCTTCATGAATCAAACATGATCAACTTTGCCACCTAAGGACAAATTTTGTGCTAAGTCCACTATGGTACAAAAAGGTGTTGTAGGAAACTTTACAGAAGGGGTCTTGAAATTGTTGATTTTAGGACTTCAAAGGCTCGATCAAGCATTTAAATTTCAGATTCAAATACGTCAATCGTGGGTCTTGTGAACCCTCAATCGAGCCATATACGTGTTTAACAAGGGCTCGATCAAGCGCTATGGCTTGATCAAGCTACATTGCTTGATCGAGCCTCTATAAAAAAAATGAATGATTTGAAATTAAGCTTTTACCACATTTTAAAATATGAAATCTAATATTAATATAAAAAAAATAATATCAATATATTTTAATGTTAATATTAAATTTATTAATTTTGGATTAATATATTATTATTCACTCTAATATAACATAAAATTTGTTATATTATAATATATACTAGCACCACCACATTAATAAATGTGGTTGATATACAGCATAGGCATCAACAAAAGAGTCATTAACATGAAAAGAAACATACAAGCTGAATCAATATGTTAATTTTATTTAACCTAATTTTTTTTTATAATTCTCACATAATAAAATATATAATATTTTTAAAATCTTGAAATAATCATGACCTAAAGCTACCTTTAAAAAAATAAAACCTAAACAGTTCAAATGGAAGACATGAAGTGCTCTATGTCTCTTTGATGGAGGTAGCTAGAACATTAATATTTTGGAAAATATTAGATAATATTTCCATGGAAAATTATCATTTTCCCTCCAGGTGAATGTACAACACACATTTGAAATCTTGCATTTTAAATATGTATTATAAAAAAAATGTTGTATGACATCAAATTAATTTTTTTATTTAAACATAATATTTTAATTGTCAAAAGTATTTTAAAAATTTTGAAATATAGAGAAGAGAGAGTGGGATAGAAGGGTAAGAGAGAGAGGGGGGCACAAATATAGAGATGTGGAGGGGAGGAGAAAGTCTCCAAGAAAGAGAGGGAGCTTGAGAGATGGATTTGGAGGAAAATATATGGAAGGAAGAAGTTCAAAACATATATACAGAGAGAAAGGTCGAGAGAGAGAGAGAGAGGGAGTGACAAGGGAGAGATGGAGAGAGAGTGTGTATGTTTGGGTGTGATATAGACAAACAAAGAAGGATATATGGAGAGAAGTTGGAGAGAGAATGAAAGAGGGGGGGAGATAGATAACATAATTGCAAGACAAAGCTAGAGAGAGAGAGAGTGAGTGAGTGATGAAGGGGAGAGATAGAGGGAGGTGGGAGAGAAAGGAAGAGAGAGAGGACTTGAGAGGGAGGGAGGGAGAGATATGGAGTTGGAGGGGGGAGAGAGGGAGGTATGAAGAAAGACACATAGAGAAAGAAATTTGGATAAAGAGAGAGATGGAGTGGTAAGGGAGGTGGAGAGAGAGATAAGGAGTGACAAGAGAGATGGAGAGAGGAGAGTAGGATGGAAGAGAGATAGAAGGGGAGATAGAGGGAGAGAAGGGGAAGAGAAGAGAGAGGGAGAGGGAGGGATATATAGATATATATGGAGAAATAATGTGTATGTTTGGTGACATAGAGAGATGAAGAAGGTGAGACAGAGGGAGATAGAGATATAGATGCAAGGGTGAAAGAGGGAAGAAGAGAGAGATAGAGGGAGGGAGGGAGAGATAGATAGATATGAAGAGAGATAATTTGTTTGTTTGGGGGCTAAGATAGAGTGACAAAGAAGGAGAGATGGAATTAGATATCGATATAGATGGAGGGCGGAGAGAAAGGGAAGAAAATTTCTTGCACTAGATGCATTAATTTCAGTGTATATATGTTGATTTCTAATCCTATTTGATTTCTTGCATTATATCCATTTATTTCTGTGTGGATGTTGATTTATAATTCTATTTCATTGCTTGCATTAGATGCATTAATTTCATTAAACATGTTAATTTTTAATATTGTTTGATTGAGATTGCATTAGATGCATTGATTTCAGTGTAGATGTTGATTTCTAATCCTACTTGATTGCTAGCACTAGATACATTGATTCCAGTGTAGACGTTGATTTCTAATCATATTTGATTTCTTGCAACATTAGATGCATTTATTTCAATGTAGATGTTGAATTCTAATCCTATTTGATTATTTGCATTAGATGCGTTTACTTTAGTGTAGATGTTGATTTCTCGTCCTATTTGATTACTTGCATTAGATGCATTGATTTCAGTGAAGATGTTGACTTATGATTTGATGTAACTAGATATATGATGTGCATTAATTTCAAGGTAATTAGTTTAACATTGTGCATTGATTTTAGTGTAAGCACAAAAAAATATTCACAATGTGCATTATGACAAAGATTTTTTAGATAACCTCAAACAAAATAAAATTGAATAAAACTTGTATTTGTAACTTTTACATCTCCACAACTTTTAAAATTGATTATATAACTTATTTCAATCATATTTGATTTTTTAAAAATGGAATAAAACTTATTTCTGTCATAAGGAATTGATTGAAATACTTGGATAACTACTTGTAAAGATAGGATAGTTAATAACATTATATAAAGTTAGATAAATGTTGTCATACATGGTTTTTTACCTATATATGAAATATCAATATGATCGACTTATATCATGTTATGGCTAAGCTCTTGTAGATAATATCAAAATAAACAATGTTGAATAAAACCTATTTTTTGTTTACATGACATCTTTTAAATTTGAATAAAACGTATTTCAATCATATTTGTGTTTTTTAATTGAACCTTTAGATAAGAAATTGATTGAAACACTTAAAAAAGTTGTACAGGAAATGATATATGGGTGGGTCACAAAAAATTTCATATATATATATATATATATATATATATATATATATATATATATATATATATATATATATATATATATATATTATATATAATATTGTAATAAAATACATGTTGATTGAACTAAAAGACACATTCTACAAGCCAATATGAACCATTATTGGAATTCTTTCAATGTTCAATATTAAATTGATACATGATATATTTTAGTTTATTTTAAGTATCAAAGTGACTTGTCTTGTAACTTAAGATTGTACTTATTTTCTTAGTTTATGAAACTCAAAATCAAAATTGAACATATATTTTACTAATAAAAGTTATAGTATATAGAAAAAATTTAAATTAGCGAAATAATTTTAAAAAATCCATAAAATTAAAAATTAATGAGAATCCATAAATAAGATTAATAAAAATCCATAAACTAAAATAGTGAATACATGTATCAATAAACTATCCATATGAAAATATATACAAATTACAAATAGCACTTGAACATCCATAAACTGAAATAATAAACATCCATAAACTAAAATAATGTCCATGATTTATATCCATAAATAGTCCATGTATGAAAATATATAAATTTTGTATCACATGTGAATGTTCCCTACGAAATGAGCTTGAAAATATATAAACTATGACACTCTAAGTACCACCAGAAATCCTATGTGATTTATGTTGCGCAAAGTAAGTGTCCATAAGTTGGTACTGCAATATAACACATTCAAATTGAAACTAATTAGACCATTATTTGTAAAAAATAAAAAATATGGAAATAAATGATTTTGAACCACATTTTCAATTACATATACATGAATATACTAACCTCAGTCGAGTCCAAATCCAAGTCAGATAGGGTGGGGTTGTAATCATGAATCTCGGTTTGGTGCTCCCCTCCCTATGGATCAATGATTGGGGCCTACATTGATGGATTCACATCATCAGTGCCCCTAAACCTAACATCCCACTCATGTCTCCCCATAACAATGACATGAAGAACACTCTGCATATGGGCCTATGTACACAATGGCATGAAGAAATTCTAATTAGTCTATAAATTAATTAGCATATATGTGTAACTTAAAAAAAGAAAATGTCGAAAAATTAGGAATGAAAAAAGTTTACGTCAACTGTTGGTCCATGTGGTTGTACATAGCGACTCTCCTCCACATTAGTGAACATATAGGGTGGAGGTGGAGGTGGAGGATAATCCATGGAAACCTGCTCTAATTGATGATGGTCTGGTTGATCAACTACCCCCTCTGATGACCTCATAAGAATATCCATGGAACTGGGATGTGTCTACATGTTATCATGAACTTATTAATATAAATGAAATCTAATACCACTAGTAGAAAATGATGAAATCAGTGACTAGGTAACTAAAAAATTTAGTCATTGTAATTATTTCAAGTGAATTACTACTAAATTTGAGCAATTTTAAGTCATTGAACTAAAAATGATTAAATTAAACAACTAATTTAGTCTAGGGATAAAAAATACGACTAGATAATAAGTGACCAAACTAAAAGTGACTAACTTAAATGACTGATTTACTCCAGGACTAAAATATACTACTGGATAATAAGTGATAAAATTAATAATGATTAACTTAAATGACTACTATAAAGCAAGAATTAAAATATGACCAAATAAAAAGTACAAGAAGTATAATATGAATTACACATTTATGTTAGTAATTTTTAATTATGTCACTACGGAAATGGAAAATTGCAATTTTGATAGTGAAGTGTTACATTTCACTACATGCATGGGGTCTCTGAATTCATCTAAAGTGTTAAAAGTATGAATACCCTTTCGTCTCTAAATTTTATCACTGCAAATGGATTCAGATACCCCCTTCTTTGAATCCATCCGCAATGTTAAATTTAGACACAAAGGGATCTTTGAGTCCATCTGTGGTGTTAAAATTTAGAGACCCATTTAAGAGTGTCACTAAATCCATCTTCAATGTTAAGTACATAAAAATGACTCAAAATGACTAAAATTTTATAGTCATAACAACATTTGACATAAAAATGACTTAAAATGCACACACATTATCTTGAATCGCTTCTAACAAAAACTATTATCCATTGCATTGTGAATAAAAAGTGATATGAGTTTACTTGTGCTATGAAATGTTTGATTTAAATCATTTACTTATAATAGTTCACAAATCTTAATGAAGAGAATTTTTCATAAATCCTTTGGAGTTTAGATGTTGTGCATTACCTACATTTTGAACATATTCTAGAATACTGTCCTGGTTGAAATCTCCCTGAAATATAACATATGATAACAAAATAAATACTAATTATAAAGAAACAAAATTGCATAAGCGTTTTCTTTCTTCTATGATATTGTTTCCTATGCTGCCACCTTACAACGTTTACTTTGAAACATGTGGTGCAATTGCTAGTTTTATATGTTTGATGAATATAGTGTTTAGAGTTTATATAGACTAATTTGTTGTTGCCTTCTTGGGTGATATTCTTATACACTCCAAGACAAAAGAGGAGCATGAGTGCCATTTTAGGATGGTGCTATAGGTGTTACAAGAGTAATAATTGTATGCCAAGTTGAGAAAGTGCACTTTCTATCAAAGGAAAATACACTATTTAATTCACAATGTCTTAGAGGAGGGCATGGAAATGCACCTAGGGAAGATGAAATCCATCAAATATTGGCCATCACCAAAAGAATATTTCAATGGTGAGACTGTTTATGGGTTTACCTAGTTACCACATGATATTTATTAAAGGTTTCTATAAGATTGTACATTCAATTATTTCATTGCAACAAAAATGAGTATAGAGTGAATGGACTACAAATTGTGAAGATAATTTTCAATGGATGAAATATTTATTAACCAATGCACATATTCTAAAGAATGCAAATCCCAATGATGATATTTTGGTGTTCATAAATGCATGTAAAGAATGACTTGGTGGACCCCTTATGCAAGATAGTCATGTCATATGAATTGAAGAAAATCAAAGAACATGAAAGAATTATGCTACCCATGAGTTGGAGCTTACAATTATTATCCAAACATTGAAAATGTGAAGACATTATCTTATGCGATGAAATTTTGAGTTGAAAATAGAGCATAGCAGTTTGAAATACTCACATAGACAAATTAGATGGTTGGAATGCTTTAATGAATATGACTTTGACATCAACAACATTAAGGGAAAAGAGAATAAAGAGGTTAGTGCACTTAGAATTAAGAGGGTGCATGTAATGTATGCTATAGCTATTAGCATATATAACATAGACTTAAAAAGAATAATTTTGGAAGATTAGGATCAAACTAACACTATTTACAAATTAAAGAAGGCTTACAACAAGGTGATTCACACCAAGAATTTATCGACTACATGCTAGAAGAGGATGGAAACCTCTTGTAAAGGAACATAAGTTTATGTTCCCAATTCTAAAGAATTGATAAATTTAGTGATAAGAGAAATGTGTGATGCACCATATGTTGGACACTAGGGTACGAGAAAACTATTGGATGCTAGGTTGATTACATAGCCAAACACATGTAATGTTAGAAGGTAAAGGATGAACATAGACATCCGACATGATTTCTATATCCATTATCCACTAGCAGCTAGATTTCCTAAATCCCAAAACTAAGAGCTCCTTATCAATCTATGTTAGATCCCTATATGGGATCGAGATTGTATAAGGGACTATGATACATAGAAATAAATATCATCCTTATATTGTGAAATATGATTGTAGGAATTGTTGTAAGGTCACATCACTCTTAATTTAGTAGGTATTGGTCTCTTAGTGTTGGCTATAGACATCCATAGGAGCATGCTCACCTTTGTGGAATCATAGCCCTATATTAATGGTGGCCTATTATAGAGAGAATTAGTCCAAAAATAACTATGGTTGGATGGAGTATTTGACATTTGTAGCTAGCTTTGTAAAACATTTATAAGGATAAATATTCCAATCACTCTGTTATTTAATATGTAAATGTTATGCTTGAATGTTATGTTCAATTTATGTTGTGTATGTTTAAATGTTGTTTTGCATGATTCGTTCATCTACATTCTTGAATTTTAAAATCATGGACAATCACATGAGCCTATATGTCGGACAACATCATTCATTTCTTTCAAAATGGTATTAAGGTTGAATTTATGGTAACATGCCTTAGACTAAGTGTCTAGGTATGTCACTCATCGTCTTATTGGTATGTTGTCAAAACCTAGCAAATTTTCATGTAGAAGAATAAGTTATGAGGTTTAATGATATTTATCTCAAACATCCACAAAGAAATGCAAAAAAAAATACATATAGAATAGAGAAAGTAAACCATAAATGAATCCAAAAGAAAAATTATTGGTTCTTATTCATTTGGAAATGGAATTTTTATAGTTTACAAATAAATCACCAATTGAAGAGTCAATCCTTAAATTTGGCATGCATACAAATCAAAGTCTAGAAGAAACAACAAAATATGCAACTAACTAACAAACTAGCATTTAAGATCTAGAAAGAGATCCTTCATGGGAGGTGAGCTACTAGTGATGATTCTCCTTGATGATCATGGCCTAATGTTTCACATTAGGTCCTCCTAGCTTAGATGGATATTTTCCCCACTTTCTTCTCAATTTATTGATGGTGCTATGTATGTTAAATTGCTACTAGATAGGTTATCACTAAACTTGCAAGCACTAATAAAAATGATATGATGAGCAAGGTTACAATGATGTGCACGACCATTTGAATACAACCCTACTCAATGTGCAGATGAAAAAACATATGCTATGAGAAAAAGTGAAAAATATGTTGGTGTATGATACCAAACACTAATAACATCATAATGTGTCCATCGGAAAACTCTAATATATAAAATGAAACAAAGATCTTATCCAAGATGTAAAAATTCATTGTCTCAAGTATCTCACTCTTACATCTCAAATATTTAAGCTCTTAGAAAATTTTGATCTCCAAAACGGTTAACATGCATACTTTTGTGACATTTTACAATGAAGAAAAGTTTTTATTTTCCACACCATTTAAAAAAAACAAATGTCAAAAATCTAATGTCAAAAATATTCAACTAAATTTAAAACATATTGCTCAAAACTGAGCACTTTCAAATATATCCATCCATTCCATAATTTAACACATATTGCTCAAAATTGGGCGTGTGGCTATATATATTTTACCTTAATCTAATTCCCACCAAAAAGATAAAGGTAGTTCAGCAAGGCAATATGAATCTCCAATATTTGTTGGGAATACATAGAATACATGAATCTCCAAATAGGTACTGGTCACTGGATCGATCTTTAGGATATCTAGTTCAATTCCCGCTCTTCAAATCCATTGAAATTTGATGCCTTAGCTGCAGATGTGTTCTATTTTTTCCAGTGATTCACCTCGAGTTAGGGTTTTAGGGTTGAATTTTTACGTTCATCGATTTGTTCTGCCCCCATTTTCATGAATAAATCAAATCATGGGTGAGTTCATCACAACTTAATGGTGACTCTAAACATGCAATGATCCCTCTAACAGCACTTGCCCTCGGTTAGAATGATTCGCCCATTTTGTAAGCGGGATGTTACGATGTACATATTCATGGAGTCGTCTACCGAGGCGGAGGAATTGCCCAGATGACGAAAAGTGGCCGAAATCTGGGCAAAAAAATAAAAATAAAAATCTTGTAGATGCAATGTTTGAATCATGTTTTTTATGGTGGAAATGGATTCAACACCATCAAAAATGTCAAAGACACTTGAAATTATGAATTTTGACAGCTTTTTCTTGAATTTACAAAAATCCCTCCAAGATTTTTTCAAAATATGGTAAGAATTTCCATAAATTTTAGGGAAAAAAGCATAATTTTTAAACTACTGCTATATTATTCATTACTGGGAGGAAGACTGAATATTGCAGTACTTCAGTTTCCTTAGAGGCCACCTTCAGTTTGTTCTCTATCTGGAGGCCATTGGTGTTCTGCACCTTAGTGCCTCGACCGATACAAAGATTAGGGTTTGGAAAATGGAAGAGGGCAGAACCAAAATATGTTGCGTTGCAGTGATGGAGGGGCACAGTGGTCCCGTCAAATGCATCAATGTCACTGCCTTGGATCTCCATGACGGTTCATTTATCAGTTACAGTGGAAGTCTATATAGAATGGTGAAGGTGTGGATGGGTCATATAAAAACCACCATGATATATATTAAGGGAACTTTATCAATACCCTGCCCAGAATTTAATATATCACAATAAAGCTAGTCTGGACTCATTTTTCTTTGTAGCAAAAACCCCAAGCATTCAGACCACCAATAGCAACAGAGTAACCACATGAAGTTTTAGCTACAACATTGCCAAGGAAGGTTGCAATCTCCTTCTATTGCACCAGATGTCCTTCAATAGTACCAAATCCTATGCCCTCGAATTGTGAAGTTGCGTTTATGAAGGAATAGTAATCCTAGAAACTTGACACATGAGCCACTAAGGTATTCCTCTTGGAGAATATTTCTTTGAAATTGTCCACTGTGAAATCTCCAATATAGTTTGGTTGTAGCAATAAACTCCCTTGCATTCCCATCCCTTGTTGCATATCTTCATTTTCTTCTTCGACGCCAGTGAAACATTCAAACACAGTGTCAATACCAACAAAAGGACCAAGCAAATCCTTCCCATTGCCATGACAATGAGATCTCTGCCAGATCTAAGAAGATTTTGAAGCTTAAGGCCAATATTCAGGGTCCTAGAATTGAGTATATATCTTTGAAAATATCATAAATTAATTCGTAATGTTGACTTCTGTCAGGTTTTCCTTTGGTTCCCCTTAAACACATTATGAATGCACTCTCCTGTCAAGTCAAATCTATGATGTAAAATCAGGCTTGGCCACCATTTAAGGTCTATTAGAGAAAATGGTATGGTTGACTAAATGATTTTTGATATTTTTTTGTGGTTAGATTCTCAAATTTCGTAAACAATCCTGAAATTATCAAGCAGGTAAACATATTGGAGTTTGGGATTTCATAGTTGGAGGAAGCGAAGAACTTCTATCTTGGTTTGTATTCATAGGTAATTCTCTTTCTGTATGCATAATGATCAATTGGAATTTTTTTCTTATATTAAGAAATAATAAGTTTATTTTTCCAGGATGATGCCAATGAAATTTCCAGCTTTCCGTTAGAGATATTTGTTCAATGCACATTGCATTTAGAATCAATTGCACAATATAATATTTCAATTTATATGTTTAGACTACTCTGTTTATCTAAAAAAAAGAATAGAAATTAGCATGCCATAGTCAGATTACATTTGACATATTTGTTGATTAGATTGCAATATATTGTGGTTTGATATAAACAGTAGCAGTTGCAGAGAATCGTTTAAGGTACAATCTTATAAATATGAATTTTCTATACTGAACATGAACCCCTGTTCTACTAGAAAAAATTCAAACATAGCTATATTATTTATTAGGAAAACTTATGAGTCAATGATTATTGTTAGTCAAACTAGGTGGTGTTTCTTGATTGGCATTGGCATCGTTGTACCTCTCCTCCTCCTCTCAGAGCTTCTGCATTGTGTGGTCTAGTGTCGTGCGTCTGTATGTTTGGAGCTCCATGTGTTGTGTGTGTATGAGTGTGGTCTAGTCTCTGTTGTTATGTATGTTTCTATCATCTGTTTGGTGAATCTATCTATGTGGTGTGGTTATATAAACAATTTATGCAATGTTTTTCCAACCTTGAAGAAAAAAATATGACCTTAGAGATGTTCTCACCTTGTCAAAATTCCAGTTGTTTCTCTATCAGAAGATTCATAATTTTCAGTCTTCTCTACTTTCCAGCAGTGACCATCTATTTTTTCAATATCTGTTAAAACATTTACTGAACAAAATGCACCAAGTTCCTTTTCCTCTTCTAATTGTTTATGATCGTCATTTGTCAAGTTTGCAACACTACTGTCTATTGATACGCCTTTATTTGAATCTTGTGCAATAAGTGTCTCTAGCATTATTACTCACTTGGATGTGATCTTGGGAGATTCTGTGTGTTCTATGAAACCATTATCCATCCCTCCTAACTAATTTACAGCTTGCTCCTCCCAAGGATCAAAACTAGAACCAACATCTTGTGTCACAGAAGACCTTTTCAACTGCCCACTCCTAGGATAAGGTTTCTGAGTTTCCCCACCCCTGGTTGTAGTCATGGCTAGCTTGGACCTCAGCTTTTTCTTTATTCCTTTTTACAACCAATAAATATGTTAACATCGAGCTTTCATGCATTCCACTATTTTATTATTCAGGGTTACAACATCCTAATACCTTTGGTTTGATTTCCACCCATTATTAGACCTTGGTTGTCAACTTGGCACTAGGATGGAAACTCCACAGAAGCTAAATGAGCACCCTGATTTGGGGGTTGAGTCACACCAAAGAAACATATATCTTCTTCTTCTACGGACATCATTCTTGGACATAACTTATCACAAGGAAGCACCAAATCCTAAATAATAGAGTAAAGCATTTCATATACCAAGACATGGTGAAAGAATAAAATTACCTGGGCAAGTTTTGCCTAGTGGATCATAATGCATCCATCTAATGAACCTAAACATTACAATACCCACTCCCAAATTTAGTATTCCTTATGTCTCCATGCAATATAATACTACTTTTCAACCACGTATAAATGCCTTTTGAAGAGTGAAAGCTGGAGGTAGAGGCACGTTTGTGTACTCAGAGAGGCAAAGCCAGACAGACTATCAATTATTGAATCAAGACAACTTTTCCAAGGGATTACATAGTTAAATGAGGCATCAAATATCTTCCTAGGGATCACAGTTAACTGAGGCATCCGACTGACTCGATCACAGATAAATGAGGCATTTTGGTAAATTTATTTTTAAACTCTTTGTATTGATAACTCTGATTATGGGTTGTGGGTTGAAAATAAAATTAAAATTATGTGAATGAGAGAGGAATTGTGACTTTGAATAAAATAGGCTTCTTGACAATAAAATATTTACATGGATTCCCATTTATTATCAATTTCTTCCTCTGTAGTTTTAGAACCTTTCATTCCATTCCATCCAATTCCTTATTGGCACACATTAACTACTTTTTCAAATTCTCGATTTTCAAATAATTGCTCACCATTAGTAGAATTCTCATGGAAGAGGAATAGAATTACTCTCTAAAAATAACATTCTTTCCATGGGATGAAAGGAGTCTGACTTTGCATTGTACTCTTGAATCCTCTATTTTCTCCAAAACATTCTTGAAAATATGCAATGTTTTTTGCAACTTCATCTACTGATGCTACTCTAAAAAAATGCACACTTGTCTAATTTGAGTTATCTCATTCTTTGATGTTCAACCCTCAATCAAGCATAACACCTACAATTTAAGAATATATTTTTTCATCATGTCCCAACAAACTGATCTTCCCTCCATGCAACTTCAAGATTTTGTCCCCTTTAACGTTGGCATGGTTTTCACCATCCATTTGTGACATTGGGTCTATCCTAGATTTCCACTCTTTTGTACTATGAATTTTCCTTAAAGGATAATGTACCTCTAGGGATCCCTTTTCAACTATTTATGTTTCTCTATGTTTCATAAAACTTTTCCTTTTCATGACCAAAATTATTTCTTAATAGCTCTTTACTTTAACCAATGGAATTGGAAATAAAATTTAAAACTAAACCTTGCTCCTCAAAAGAATTGTGGTCAATTTTTTTGGGACAACATATTATCCTTATAAATGCAACAAGCAATAGGACATACCTTGTGCCGACCACTGAAGTTGTCTGCATACATTACAGATATCATCATGGGAAATATTAAAAAAAACTCTGGATTTTCAATCCTTCCCTCTTTCAAAGGGTAGTTTGTGTTTCTTTCTTGTTATTCTTTCTCCTCATGGATATCAAGGATATCAACCACCATTTATCATCCATAATCTTGTACAACCACTGTTCCTTTGTATCTAGTTTTACTTATCAATTACAAAGCATATTTCTTTCCAAAACATTGAAAAATAGAGTAGGCTTTATAATTTCACTAACTAAAAGAAAATTTTACATAAATGGAAAAACAAAGCATATTCATCAACATGGAGGTATATAGCTCTCACCTTGACCTACGCATTACAATTCCATTCAATAGAGTGCTTCTTTTTATCACCCAAAACCACCACAAAGTGGTTTTGTATTTTACAAATGCAATAAACCAATCATTGTGGTTAGTTATATGCTTAGTAGCTCCATAATTCAAGAATCACTTTGTCAAAATATCTCTTGCTTAAGATGCAATGAAATCATAAATTATTCTTCATGTTTTGTGACATTGATCTACTTCTTTCTCAATTTCCAATTGTTATACTACTCACCTTGAAGCAAGAGTCTTGTAGTTGTTGCTAGTAGTTCCTTCTTTCTTCTACTTTCCTTTGTCCTTAATATTTGCTTCAAAGGTATTTTGCGGTGCTTCGTTACACTTTTGAATACAACCTACCCATCACATGCCAATAAACATCTACACACCAATCATACTTCTACGAAAATAAACTTTGGATCTGCTGGGGAATTCTAAATTGCATGAGCACATAACCATGCCCAAATCTGAGTTATCTACCTCGTTAAATTGCCTGAATACCTACATCCATATGAATCAGTTAAGCCCATAAGTGGCCTACATGCCTATATCTTGCCTATGAGGCATTTCGATCTTTTAAAGTGCCCAGTTCGATGATTTGTAGTGATTATCTACTCTCGCTGGTGTCAATAACCTTATAGTGATCCATGAATAGGTTTGAGAGTTCTGATCCTTTTGATTACATACTCATGAAACTAACTAGTTTATTCAATACGAATTTAACCTATAGCTAAATTAATTAATACATGGCATTCCATACTAACATAATGATACTACAACACTTTTACATAACAGTATGATTGAATTAAGCAAGCTAGATAACAACATGGCTATGACTTCTCCTAATGGAATTTGAACTAATAACTTACTAATGTAGACCAAATTACAATTCATTTCATATATAGTGAATTTATTGATTCTTCGTGACTACAGTGTAAATCATGGACAACGGTGTAGCATAAGAAAGATGAATAGAACTACTTTAAAACCCAAGGGCTCCCTGCTACACAAGGACATGGAGTAATTTGAGACTTGTAGCACCGAAAATTGAACTTTTGACCAACATAACTTAAAGATAAGTAACATAATAAAGAAAAAACAAGTCATGATTAAATAGTGACTTTATACCTTTGATGGTTCCTTGTCTTGAATGCACAATAGAATTGGGTTTTTTTTAACTTGTAGAATTACGGTTTATGGTTGATAGTTAAAGCCATCAGTTACTCTACTAGATGGCGGTCAATCTCTAGCACCATGCACCCATGCTTAATTCAACATTTAACTATTTCTTAAGTTATTGGATTTGTAACTACTCCATGCTCCTAAGCACTGCGAAAGCATTCATAAACCTGTAATGATTTCCAAATAAAATGGAAATTTGTCTGGTAATTAAGTGTAACTTCTTACTACCAATCTACAGGAAATGGGGATTAATCCTTTAGGATTTCCCTCAAGTCTACCTAACATCATTTCCATGGTGTAGATAGTAACTTGAGGAGTCTTAATACTCCCAACTCTTTTAGTACCAGAGTAAATTAAGGCAGTCAAGGGACAATATCCCATGAACCCACTGCCATGTAAATATACATGAATGTATTTGTAAATTTCAGCAAAATTGTCTTTACAATTTGGGGGCTATGGTCGTTACCCTAGTGTTGAGTGGAAGTGTTGGGCTTGGAAGTTTCTCAGGCACGATTTGACTACATTTATAAAAGAGTATCAACAACCAAGTAAACAACCATATAAATTATCATACTTCATACATTCCACATCATCATATCAATTCAAAACCCATACTCTGAAATTCACTGTACAAAGAAAGCATGAGAGGTGCGTATTTCAATTAAGACCAGGCAACTGAGCTCGGGACTTCGACTTTCTTCTTAATCATAGACAAGCTGCAACCAGGTCTCTCTTGTAGTCCCCAAGCTAGATTCCAAGATTTCAGTGAGAGACTTGCTCAAGGATTTAACTGATATTTCTAGCTAGAACAAAGACTCAAGAAGCCCAATCACCTCCACCCACCAGCTAAATCACAACACCCAAATCTGCACAGGGACTTTCTTAAATTTATCACTTCCACCATAGCTACCAATGAAGTCCAGTCTTACTCAACTCTTCAGAAATGTTTCTTGACACTAGTCACATCAGCAGTGCACATAAATAACTACATAGGTCCTGGTGGAGCTCTGCCATAGTCGAGTTCATGCTTGGCCAGCCAAATTCCCCCAATAATTTCCTAACTCTCGAGCTCACCCACATCATTGGGAGTTGAACCGTTGGCCAAATTCCACTTAGAACAAACTACTGAAGATTCTTTCATAAGCCTATTAGTCCTAGACCGACATACATGTCTTCTCAACGATATTAAGATGTCTTCCCAACAGCTATACGATGATTTTCTTTTTCAACATTGAGATTTGTGTTGTGTCTACTCTAAGGTCCCAACAAATTAATGCACGTAGTTCAGTATTCCTCCTACCTGTGTATCTCCTGGCCTACATATACTTCCTGCAAAAATTCGATTCTCTTATACCTACGTAGGACTCCCTACAACAATTTGATTTCAGGTAAGTGTGTTTTCCCCGGTTTTGTTGTCTCTAGGTTTTGTGCTTTCTTCCTCTCCCCAAGTTAGTGCTCTCTCCCCAAATCCTCTCGATCAATCCAGGTTGCTCCATCTGTCTCTCTGTTTTCAGATTTTTTTTTGTTGGTTAGCCTTGTCATCCTTAGTTTATTTGTGTCTTGCTACCAAAATATTACAAGCCAATCACCATGGTGCCACTTAATCCTTTGGCCCTTGCAACTTGTCAATCTCCATTGTGATAATTAAAAAAATATATATATCCCAAACAGTAATCTTTCTTAGCATTGGAATCTGTGTCTTTTATTTAATTTATTCACCATGCTTATAATATTTATAAGGATAATGGGGCTATTACATGTAGTGTTTGTATTTTCTATCAATAAAAGGAAATTAGGGAAGCCCTTGAAATCGAAAAAAGGCCTAATAATCTCAATAGGGATGACGGATGGAAGATTAGTAGTTGTTGGATCCCATTCCTAGCCTCTTCATCCCGTTCATCGCTTTTCCTTTCCTTGGCCTTTTGGTTTCTTTAGCTTTCCTTTGTCCTTTGTTATCTTATATCTTCCTTGGATCATGTTTTAATTGTATTTATTTACTCTTTAATAAAATATTTTTATAATTAGAAATAAATGAATTTTTTACCCTAGACCATTATATTATTAGTATTATCTTATTAATATATTTTTAACATTAAGTCACTTTTCTTTTTAGAAATGAATTTACGCTAATAATAAAAGTTATAACAATATCCCTATTATCATTAACAATTATGAATAATAAAAATAGTAACAATAGTTAATAATAATAATATTATTCTTTTAATAGAATTATTCACATTATAAATTAGTAATATTGGATTACTTACCCTAGGCTAGTATTATTAGTAATATTAATTTGGAGTTAATAATAATAATATTACTACTATTTTTGACCCTAGACTATTATTAATAATAGTAATAATATTTATTTAGTTAAGAATGATAATATTAACATTTATATAAAACAATGGTCTCTTTAAATATTGGTTGGATTTAACCTAAGATTAAAAATAAATTTAATATTAGTACATTATTCTTAATAGAATTATTCCCTAATATTGATACTAATTATAAGAATAATAATATTAATTTAAATTAATAATATTAATAATAATATATATTTTTCCTTCATGGACTTATAGAGCCCTTAATATGGAAAGTAGACTTGTTCTGGTCAAAGCGGTACTACAAACAATGCCTCTATACCTTTTCTTTGCTCTCGTAGCACTGAAATGGGTGCTCAAAAAGATTAAGAATCTACAATGCAACTTTCTATGGGGATCCTCAGGGCACAATCGCAAATGGGGACTAGTGAAATGGTTGAAAGTCTGCACATCAAAAAAGCAGGGAGGCCTTGGATTGTGGGATCCTCAGCATAGTAATGCAATGATGGGGACAAGACTATGGTGGCAATAGGTATCTTCCCCACACACACCATGGGCCAAATTATGGGCTGCAAAATATGCAAATAATCGACCACAGGAAGAGCTTATCAGACTCGCAAATAATGATGCAGGCTCTCTAATTTGGAATGCAGCAAAATAACACATGGCAATGATACAACAACATAGTTTTTGGGAGATAAGAGATGGTAACACTGCGCGATTTTGGGTGGACTCTTAGCAACAACGACCCAAACTACTAGAAGCCATCCCTCCGCAAAATCATGAGGAACATGTTATTCATCAAAATGAAAAAGTTTCTTAGCATTGGACTCAACATATCAATCATGGATATAGACAATGGAAAAAGGCCGCACAGATCATTCATCAAGAAAAGGAGGACTACTACAAAGCAATGCACACAGAGCTAAACAATACGAAAATTAGATATTCAAGAGAAAAAGACATTTTAAGATGGGGATACACCACGAGGCGAATATTCACTACAAAGGAGGCATATGGATTGACGATTCAAGCCTAAGCACCAATGGACCCAGTTTGGGAACATATATGGACCTCAGAAACATGGCCCAAAGTATCTACTTTCATATGGCTGTTTTGCCACAAAATAATTCTCACATGGGACAATCTCATCAAAAGAGGATTCCAAGGACCCTCATATTGCCCTAATTGCAAGAAATAAAGAGAAACCATTTAGCACCTCATGGATTCTTATAACTTAGCAAACAAATTATGGGAAAAAGTCGGCTTCAAATGTCAAAGAGCCTGTAGAATCTCAGGAAACATCATAAGTACCATCCATAACTAGGTCTCCGCTCCCTATAACAGCAATATACTCAATTCTCTGTGGCAGACCCTTCCGGGTCTGCTTCTTTGGACAATCTGGAAGGAAAGAAATTAGCGAATCTTTAAGAACCAATACACTTCCCTGCACACTATTTGGAACAATTTCTGCCAAAACATTCAAGAAACCTTTGTTGGCATTATGATACAAGTGTTGTCCTTGATGGCAACTCACTCAGAGACAAGTACAAGTGATGGAAACTTGATCAGAGGACAGATCTCAGTACAGCAGGACAAGAAAGAGATATACGCAGGTTCATTAAGGAAAATCAGCGTGTACACGCAGGTTGGATTCACTAAAAGCGCATACATGTGGAAAACTTACCTTTGGTTCGTGGCGGTTAGTCCTTGGAAGTTGTGCCTATGGTTTTGGACCATGGTGTCTCGACAGACGTGTCGATCCCTAGTTTTGAAGTTGATGGTATTGTGTTACTATGGTTTTGGACCGTGGTATTGTGAAGGGCCTAAGCCTATATAAGGAGAAGATCATTAGGCCAGATGGGTGAGAGTGAGTGTGAGTGAGTGATGAAAATCTGAGGAAGTGTGAGATCCAAATGCTGGTTATGGGTTGGTGATATGAACCAAGGGTTCACTCATGTGGAGGATGATGGAACGAGATCTCAAGGCTTGGAATGATTATCTTCATATGGTTTGACTGTGGATAGACTAGATCTACTGACGCATGTTTATTATTATGATTTGGGTATGTTTTGATGTCTGATATAGCTGCGGAGTTTTAAGCTTGAATTTGCAGATCTGTACGCAGGTTGGTTTTGGTAAAAGAGTGTAAGCAGGCAGGTTGGGTTCATCCAAGTAGCGTATACAATGTGAAGTATGATATTTGAAGATGGAGTTGGATCTGGTTGTTGTTATGATGTTGTTGATAGGGTTTCAGTGATTCAGTATTGGGTGTTTCAGTGATTGATGATGCAGGTTGTACTACAATGGTGATTGTCTTATGGATCCAGTATGAAAATGTATGAAACGTGGTCTCAGGAAGATCGTAGGCCGGCACCTACGTACTAGTAAACATATCAGCCAGTACAAGAGCCAGGGGGTTGTAGCTCCCTTCCAGGAGCAGCTGGAAAACGAGTGAAGGTTGTAGCCTTCTGTAGGGTTGGCACCTACGTACTAGTAAATGGATCGACTAGTACAAGAGCTATGAGGGCTGTAGCCCTCTGCAGGTTGTAGCCTGCGTGCTAGTAAAGGACTGCACCAGTACATTGTAAAAGAAGTTTCTTATTAAAGAAGAAAGAGACGAATTGCAGCAGGTGGTTTTCACCCACATTGGGTTTCCACCTTATATCATGGTGTTCATGTGTGTGGCTTTTGTGTGATGATCTATTCTGTTATACTGCACCTGTTTACTGTTAATATGGTTAATAATGTTCCGATGCATTTACTGAAGATAAGCTAACTGAATCATAATATTTCTGGATATACGCTAGTTGCTTTAGACACAGTAGCGTGTACACGCGGGTTCACTTAACTGAAGTAGCGTATATGTTTCTGAGTATGAAATTTGTAAAGGTTTTACTGATCTGATAATACTGATTCACCCCCCCCCCCTCTCAGTATTATTTCCAACAATTGGTATCAGAGCAGGTCCTTCAGAGAAGCTTGATCGCTTGAAGGAGATTCGTAGAACAATGGGGAAGAAAGCACGTCAGAAGAAGAAGACATCTCAAAGGAACAATGAAAACCTGCTGTTGAGTGGAAGCAAGAATTCAAATCCTGAATCACCTCAGAATGAAGATGGACAAACAAATGAAGCATCAGATCAAACCATAGATCAGCAAGATCTACCTAGCAAAAGGGAGAATGCCCTCAAAGAAGAAATCATCAGATTAGAAGATCAGTTGGAATGTGCCTCCAGAATTCGACAAATGCTGCTAGCGCTGAATAAAGAGCAAGAAAACGAGATCCTCAAACTAAGGCATCAGCTGGATGAAGGAAGGAAAGCTGAAGAGACCTTGAAGAAGCAATGTCTGGAAAAATAAGAACAACATCAAGTTGAGGTAAATATCTTGAAAAGTAAATTAGAAGAAAAAGATAAGCTATTACGATTTCAAGATAGTACTAAGATCTTGGATGATATTCTTAGTAGTCAAAGGTCCCATGCTATCAAAACTGGTCTTGGTTTTCATGAGTCTATTGAAGGAGAATCTGGTTCACAAAGTAAGACAAGAATCTCTAATGCAAAATCTGAAAGGCTCTACAAGGAGATGAAAGGACAACACCATCAACAATCAAGGAAAGAGACTCCTCAAAGAAAATATTTTACTCCTCCCATGAATAATGTTGAATGCCATGTATGTCATAATCTTGGACATGTTGCAGCCATATGTAGAAGAAGAAGGTTTCAAGACCATCATGCAGAAAGATCATCACATTCAAGGTACTTTAATGGATATTGCTTTGCTTGCAATATGTTTGGACACAAAGCTGTTGATTGCTATAGGAGGAATATGAAACATGTAAGATGCTACGCATGTAACAAGTTTGGACATAGAGCAAAAGATTGCAGGAACAAAGCTCATGATAAAAAGAAATCATCAACATGCTTGAAGATATGGAAGAAGAAGGAAGTTCAGTTAGAAAGATGTGGCACAACACAGGGTACTCAGCACAGCACAGACATAACAAACTCAGGGGGAGCTGAAAGTGTAAAACCTCAGTGTTCTAATTCTCATACACAAGTTTCATGAAGGAAAGCCGCGTATATACGCGAGTTTCACACTGCAAAGTCGCGTATATGTCAGTTTGTGAACAATCAGTGGGGACAGACTCAGAAAAGGGGTCTGATATGATCCAGTCCAGCATATGCTCTATTGGTTAACAGTTACAGTCTGCTGAGGATGTCTAGAAATGTCTTGATGCTTGTAAGATGTTAGAAGTCTTTTTTCCTAACTTGATGATGATGATATCTTGATGCTTATTACCAATGAATGCATGATCAGATCTAACTGAAAACAGATGGCACAAGCTCAAGGGGAGCATATACTTCAAATAATGCATTGTTGGCATTATGGTTAGAAGTTGTTGATAAAGTCTATGAAGCTAAATGATATATCTTGCTGTTTGATCAAAGGAATGGTATTGCAGGCTGATGCTTATGGTGGATTTCATAAGTCTTGGTCTAGATATTTCATCACTATGTCATGTATCTCTTTTGTGATATCTCTTTTATGATGTCAAGGTCATGTAACGGCCTATGTTGGTTTCCCAGCTATGCCTGGAATGAATGATGTAATGTTCATGTCTTATCATGAGTAAACTCTTAATGTATCTCCACATGGTTAGGTGGATGAGTCAATATTGGTATATCCCCACTAGGTTGGGTGATGAATGTATGTATTGAGTCTTTTGGTGATAGGAAGGTCTTCTATGATGTATAAGTCTTTGTTCTTCTTGAAGAACATCTTTTGCAGATCTTGCCTACAATCAAGGGGAGCATGAACAGCACAATTCAGCAAGAGCAGGATGGATAGATTGGTACACTTTGGCATACACAAAGGGGGAGCACATTTGGAGATTTCAGCAGGTACTCAGGGGGAGTATGGACAGCAGAAGGTATACCAAAGAAGAGAATATCTTGGTCCGCCCTTTGCCCTTGATGTCAAAGGGGGAGAGTGACTTGGTGTGGTGGTTGCCATCAAGTCCAAAGGGGGAGATTGTTGGCATTATGATACAAGTGTTGTCCTTGATGGCACCTCACTCAGAGACAGGTACAAGTGATGGCAACTTGATCAGAGGACAGATCTCAGTACAGCAGGACAAGAAAGAGATATACGCAGGTTCATTAAGGAAAATCAGCGTGTACACGCAGGTTGGATTCACTAAAAGCGCGTACATGTGGAAAACTTACCTTTGGTCCATGGCGGTTAGTCCTTGGAAGTTGTGCCTATGGTTTTGGACCATGGTGTCTCGATAGACATGTCAATCCCTAGTTTTAAAGTTGATGGTATTGTGTTACTATGGTTTTGGACCGTGGTATTGTGAAGGTCCTAAGCCTATATAAGGAGAAGATCATTAGGCCAGATGGGTGAGAGTGAGTGTGAGTGAGTGATGAAAATCTGAGGAAGTGTGAGATCCAAATGCTGGTTATGGGTTGGTGATCTGAACCAAGGTTCCACTCATGTGGAGGATGATGGAACGAGATCTCAAGGCTTGGAATGATTATCTTCATATGGTTTGACTGTGGATAGACTAGATCTACTGACGCATGTTTATTATTATGATCTGGGTATGTTTTGATGTCTGATATAGCTGCGGAGTTTTAAGCTTGAATTTGCAGATCTGTACGCAGGTTGGTTTTGGTAAAAGAGCATATACACGCAGGTTGGGTTCATCCAAGTGGCGTATACAATGTGAAGTATGATATTTGAAGATCGATTTGGATCTGGTTGTTGTTATGATGTTGTTGACAGGGTTTCAGTGATTCAGTATTGGGTGTTTCAGTGATTGATGATGCAGGTTGTACTACAATGGTGATTGTCTTATGGATCCAGTATGAAAATGTATGAAACGTGGTCCTAGGAAGATCGTAGGCCGGCACCTATGTACTGGTAAACATATCAGCCAGTACAAGAGCCAGGGGGTTGTAGCTCCCTTCCAGGAGCAGCTGGAAAACGAGTGAAGGTTTTAGCCTTCTGTAGGGTTGGCACCTACGTACTAGTAAATGGATCGGCTAGTACAAGAGCTATGAGGGTTGTAGCCCTCTGCAGGTTGTAGCCTGCGTGCTAGTAAAGGACTGCACCAGTACATTGTAAAAGAAGTTTCTTATTAAAGAAGAAAGAGACGAATTGCAGCAGGTGGTTTTCACCCACATTGGGTTTCCACCTTATATCATGGTGTTCATGTGTGTGGCTTTTGTGTGATGATCTGTTCTGTTATACTGCACCTGGTTACTGTTAATATGGTTAATAATGTTCTGATGCATTTACTGAAGATAAGCTAACTGAATCATAATATTTCTGGATATACGCTAGTTGCTTTAGACACAGTAGCGTGTACACGCGGGTTCACTTAACTGGAGTAGCGTATATGTTTCTGAGTATGAAATTTATAAAGGTTTTACTGATCTGATAATACTGATTCACCCCCCCTCTCAGTATTATTTCCAACAATTGGTATCAGAGCAGGTCCTTCAGAGAAGCTTGATCGCTTGAAGGAGATTCGTAGAACAATGGGGAAGAAAGCACGTCAGAAGAAGAAGACATCTCAAAGGAACAATGACAAACTGCCGTTGAGTGGAAGCAAGAATTCAGATCCTGAATCACCTCAGAATGAAGATGGACAAACAAATGAAGCATCAGATCAAACCATAGATCAGCAAGATCTACCTAGCAAAAGGGAGAATGCCCTCAAAGAAGAAATCATCAGATTAGAAGATTAGTTGGAATGTGCCTCCAGAATTCGACAAATGTTGCTAGCGCTGAATAAAGAGCAAGAAAACGAGATCCTCAAACTAAGGCATCAGCTGGATGAAGGAAGGAAAGCTGAAGAGACCTTGAAGAAGCAATGTCTGGAAAAAGAAGAACAACATCAAGTTGAGGTAAATATCTTGAAAAGTAAATTAGAAGAAAAAGATAAACTATTACGATTTCAAGATAGTACTAAGATCTTGGACGATATTCTTAGTAGTCAAAGGTCCCCTGCTATCAAAACTGGTCTTGGTTTTCATGAGTCTATTGAAGGAGAATCTGGTTCACAAAGTAAGACAAGAATCTCTAATGCAAAATCTGAAAGGCTCTACAAGGAGATGAAAGGACAACCCCATCAACAATCAAGGAAAGAGACTCCTCAAAGAAAATCTTTTACTCCTCCCATGAATAATGTTGAATGCCATGTATGTCATAATCTTGGACATGTTGCAGCCATATGTAGAAGAAGAAGGTTTCAAGACCATCATGCAGAAAGATCATCACATTCAAGGTACTTTAATGGATATTGATTTGCTTGCAATATGTTTGGCCACAAAGCTGCTGATTGCTATAGGAGGAATATGAAACATGTAAGATGCTATGCATGTAACAAGTTTGGACATAGAGCAAAAGATTGCAGGAACAAATCTCATGATAAAAAGAAATCATCAACATGCTTGAAGATATGGAAGAAGAAGGAAGTTCAATCGAAAGAAGTGGCACAACACAGGGTACTCAGCACAACACAGACATAACAGACTCAGGGGGAGCTGAAAGTGTAAAACTTCAGTGTTCTAATTCTCATACGCAAGTTTCATGAAGGAAAGCCGCATATATACGCGAGTTTCACATTGCAAAGTCGTGTATATGTCAGTTTGTGAACAAGCAATGGGGACAGACTCAGAAAAGGGGTCTGATATGATCCAGTCCAGTATATGCTCTATTGGTTAACAGTTACAGTCTGTTGAGGATGTCTGGAAATGTCTTGATACTTGTAAGATGTTGGAAGTTTTTTTTCCTAACTTGATGATGATGATATCTTGATGCTTATTACCGATGAATGCATGATCAGATCTAACTGAAAACAAATGGCACAGGCTCAGGGGGAGCATATACTTCAAATAATGCATTGTTGGCATTATGGTTAGAAGTTGTTGATAAAGTCTATGAAGCTAAATGATACATCTTGATGTTTGATCAAAGGAATGGTATTGCAGGCTGATGCTTATGGTACAGATCATGATGCTGCTGGTGGCTTTCATAAGTCTTGGTCTAGATATTTCATCACTATGTCATGTATCTCTTTTGTGATATCTCTTTTATGATGTCAAGGTCATGTAACGGCCTATGTTGGTTTCCCCACTATGCCTGGGATGAATGATGTAATGTTCATGTCTTATCATGAGTAAACTCTTAATGTATCTCCACATGGTTAGGTGGATGAGTCAATATTGGTATATCCCCACTAGGTTGGGTGATGAATGTATGTATTGAGTCTTTTGGTGATAGGAAGGTCTTCTATGATGTATAAGTCTTTGTTCTTCTTGAAGAACATCTTTTGCAGATCTTGCCTACAGTCAAGGGGAGCATGAACAGCACAATTCAGCAAGAGCAGGATGGATAGATTGGTACACTTTGGCATACACAAAGGGGGAGCACATTTGGAGATTTCAGCAGGTACTCAGGGGGAGTATGGACAACAGAAGGTATACCAAAGAAGAGAATATCTTGGTCCGCCCTTTGCCCTTGATGTCAAAGGGGGAGAGTGACTTGGTGTGGTGGTTGCCATCAAGTCCAAAGGGGGAGATTGTTGGCATTATGATACAAGTGTTGTCCTTGATGGCAACTCACTCAGAGACAGGTACAAGTGATGGCAACTTGATCAGAGGACAGATCTCAGTACAGCAGGACAAGAAAGAGATATACGCAGGTTCATTAAGGAAAATCAACGTGTACACGCAGGTTGGATTCACTAAAAGCGCGTACATGTGGAAAACTTACCTTTGGTCCATGGCGGTTAGTCCTTGGAAGTTGTGCCTATGGTTTTGGACCATTGTGTCTCGACAGACGTGTCGATCCCTAGTTTTGAAGTTGATGGTATTGTGTTACTATGGTTTTGGACCGTGGTATTGTGAAGGGCCTAAGCCTATATAAGGAGAAGATCATTAGGCCAGATGGGTGAGAGTGAGTGTGAGTGAGTGATGAAAATCTGAGGAAGTGTGAGATCCAAATGCTGGTTATGGGTTGGTGATCTGAACCAAGGTTTCACTCATGTGGAGGATGATGGAACGAGATCTCAAGGCTTGGAATGATTATATTCATATGGTTTGACTTTGGATAGACTATATCTACTGACGCATGTTTATTATTATGATCTGGGTATGTTTTGATCTCTGATATAGCTGCGGAGTTTTAAGCTTGAATTTGCAGATCTGTGCGCAGGTTGGTTTTGGTAAAAGAGCGTATACACGCAGGTTGGGTTCATCCAAGTGGCGTATACAATGTGAAGTATGATATTTGAAGATGGATTTGGATCTGGTTGTTGTTATGATGTTGTTGACAGGGTTTCAGTGATTCAGTATTAGGTGTTTCAGTGATTGATGATGCAGGTTGTACTACAATGGTGATTGTCTTATGGATCCAGTATGAAAATGTATGAAACGTGGTCCCGAGAAGATCGTAGGCTGGCACCTACGTACTGGTAAACATATCAGCCAGCACAAGAGCCAAGGGGTTGTAGCTCCCTTCCAGGAGCAGCTGGAAAACGAGTGAAGGTTGTAGCCTTCTGTAGGGTTGGCACCTACGTACTAGTAAATGGGTCGGCTAGTACAAGAGCTATGAGGGTTGTAGCCCTCTGCAGGTTGTAGCATGCGTGCTAGTAAAGGACTGCACCAGTACATTGTAAAAGAAGTTTCTTAGTAAAGAAGAAAGAGACGAATTGCAGCAGGTGGTTTTCACCCACATTGGGTTTCCACCTTATATCATGGTGTTCATGTGTGTGGCTTTTGTGTGATGATCTGTTCTGTTATACTACACCTGTTTACTGTTAATATGGTTAATAATGTTCTGATGCATTTACTGAAGATAAGCTAACTGAATCATAATATTTCTGGATATACGCTAGTTGCTTTAGACACAGTAGCGTGTACACGCGGGTTCACTTAACTGAAGTAGCGTATATGTTTCTGAGTATGAAATTTGTAAAGGTTTTACTGATCTGATAATACTGATTCACCCCCCCCTCTCAGTATTATTTCCAACAATTGGTATCAGAGCAGGTCCTTCAGAGAAGCTTGATCGCTTGAAGGAGATTCGTAGAACAATGGGGAAGAAAGCACGTCAGAAGAAGAAGACAGCTCAAAGGAACAATGACAACCTGCCGTTGAGTGGAAGCAAGAATTCAGATCCTGAATCACCTCAGAATGAAGATGGACAAACAAATGAAGCATCAGATCAAACCATAGTTCAGCAAGATCTACCTAGCAAAAGGGAGAATGCCCTCAAAGAAGAAATCATCAGATTAGAAGATCAGTTGGAATGTGCCTCCAGAATTCGACAAATGCTGCTAGCGCTGAATAAAGAGCAAGAAAACAAGATCCTCATACTAAGGCATCAGCTGGATGAAGGAAGGAAAGCTGAAGAGACCTTGAAGAAGCAATGTCTGGAAAAAGAAGAACAACATCAAGTTGAGGTAAATATCTTGAAAAGTAAATTAGAAGAAAAAGATAAACTATTACGATTTCAAGATAGTACTAAGATCTTGGACGATGTTCTTAGTAGTCAAAGGTCCCCTGCTATCAAAACTGGTCTTGTTTTTCATGAGTCTATTGAAGGAGAATCTGGTTCACAAAGTAAGACAAGAATCTCTAATGCAAAATCTAAAAGGCTCTACAAGGAGATGAAAGGACAACCCCATCAACAATCAAGGAAAGAGACTCCTCAAAGAAAATCTTTTACTCCTCCCATGAATAATGTTGAATGCCATGTATGTCATAATCTTGGACATGTTGCAGCCATATGTAGAAGAAGAAGGTTTCAAGACCATCATGCAGAAAGATCATCACATTCAAGGTACTTTAATGGATATTGCTTTTCTTGCAATATGTTTGGCCACAAAGCTGCCGATTGCTATAGGAGGAATATGAAACATGTAAGATGCTATGCATGTAACAAGTTTGGACATAGAGCAAAAGATTGTAGGAACAAAGCTCATGATAAAAAGAAATCATCAACATGCTTGAAGATATGGAAGAAGAAGGAAGTTCAGTCAGAAAGATGTGGCACAGCACAGGGTACTCAGCACAGCATAGACATAACAGACTCAGGGGGAGCTGAAAGTGTAAAATTTCAGTGTTCTAATTCTCATACACAAGTTTCATGAAGGAAAGCCATGTATATACGCGAGTTTCACACTGCAAAGTCGCGTATATGTCAGTTTGTTAACAAGCAGTGGGGACAGACTCAGAAAAGGGGTCTGATATGATCCAGTCCAGTATATGCTCTATTGGTTAACAGTTACAGTCTGCTGAGGATGTCTGGAAATGTCTTGATACTTGTAAGATGTTAGAAGTCTTTTTTCCTAACTTGATGATGATGATATCTTGATGCTTATTACCGATGAATGCATGATCAGATCTAACTGAAAACAGATGGCACTGGCTCAGGGGGAGCATATACTTCAAATAATGCATTGTTGGCATTATGGTTAGAAGTTGTTGATAAAGTCTATGAAGCTAAATGATACATCTTGCTGTTTTATCAAAGGAATGGTATTGCAGGCTGATGCTTATGGTACAGATCATGATGCTGTTGGTGGCTTTCATAAGTCTTAGTCTAGATATTTCATCACTATGTCATGTATCTCTTTTGTGATATCTCTTTTATGATGTCAAGGTCATGTAATGGCCTATGTTGGTTTCCCCACTATGCCTGGGATGAATGATGTAATGTTCATGTCTTATCATGATTAAACTCTTAATGTATCTCCACATGGTTAGGTGGATGAGTCAATATTGGTATATCCCCACTAGGTTGGGTGATGAATGTATGTATTGAGTCTTTTGGTGATAGGAAGGTCTTCTATGATGTATAAGTCTTTGTTCTTCTTGAAGAACATATTTTGCAGATCTTGCCTACAGTCAAGGGGAGCATGAACAGCACAATTCAGCAAGAGGAGGATGGATAGATTGGTACACTTTGGCATACACAAAGGGGGAGCACATTTGGAGATTTCAGCAGGTACTCAGGGGGAGTATGGACAGCAGAAGGTATACCAAAGAAGAGAATATCTTGGTCCGCCCTTTGCCCTTGATGTCAAAGGGGGAGAGTGACTTGGTGTGGTGGTTGCCATCAAGTCCAAAGGGGGAGATTGTTGGCATTATGATACAAGTGTTGCCCTTGATTGCAACTCACGCAGAGATAGGTACAAGTGATGGAAACTTGATCAGAGGACAGATCTCAGTACAGCAAGACAAGAAAGAGATATACGCAGGTTCATTAAGGAAAATCAGCCTGTACACGCAGGATGGATTCACTAAAAGCGCGTACATGTGGAAAACTTACCTTTGGTCTGTGGTAGTTAGTCCTTGGAAGTTGTGCCTATGGTTTTGGACCATGGTGTCTCGACAGACGTGTCGATCCCTAGTTTTGAAGTTGATGGTATTGTGTTACTATGGTTTTGGACTGTGGTATTGTGAAGGGCCTAAGCCTATATAAGGAGAAGATCATTAGGCCAGATGGGTGAGAGTGAGTGTGAGTGAGTGATGAAAATCTGAGGAAGTGTGAGATCCAAATGCTGGTTATGGGTTGGTGATCTGAACCAAGGTTTCACTCATGTGGAGGATGATGGAATGAGATCTCAAGGCTTGGAATGATTATCTTCATATGGTTTGACTGTGGATAGACTAGATCTACTGACGCATGTTTATTATTATGATCTGGGTATGTTTTGATGTCTGATATAGTTGCGGAGTTTTAAGCTTGAATTTGCAGATCTGTACGCAGGTTGGTTTTGGTAAAAGAGCATATACACGCAGGTTGGGTTCATCCAAGTGGTGTATACAATGTGAAGTATGATATTTGAAGATGGAGTTGGATCTGGTTGTTGTTATGATGTTGTTGACAGGGTTTCAGTGATTTAGTATTGGGTGTTTCAATGATTGATGATGCAGGTTGTACTACAATGGTGATTGTCTTATGGATCCAGTATGAAAATGTATGAAACATGGTCCCGGGAAGATCGTAGGCCGGCACCTACGTACTGGTAAACATATCAGCCAGTACAAGAGCCAGGGGGTTGTAGCTCCCTTCCAAGAGCAGCTGGAAAACGAGTGAAGTTTGTAGCCTTCTGTAGGGTTGGCACCTACGTACTAGTAAATGGATCGGCTAGTACAAGATCTATGAGCATTGTAACCCTCTGCAGGTTGTAGCCTGCGTGCTGGTTGAGGACTGCACCAGTACATTGTAAAAGAAGTTTCTTATTAAAGAAGAAAGAGACGAATTGCAGCAGGTGGTTTTCACCCACATTGGGTTTCCACCTTATATCATGGTGTTCATGTGTGTGGATTTTGTGTGATGATCTGTTCTGTTATACTGCACCTGTTTACTGTTAATATGGTTAATAATGTTCTGATGCATTTACTGAAGATAAGCTAACTGAATCATAAGATTTCTGGATATACGCTAGTTGCTTTAGAAACAGTAGCGTGTACACGGGGGTTCACTTAACTGAAGTAGCGTATATGTTTCTGAGTATGAAATTTGTAAAGGTTTTACTGATCTGATAATACTGATTCACCCCCCCCCTCTCAATATTATTTCCAACAATTGGTATCAGAGCAGGTCCTTCAGAGAAGCTTGATCGCCTGAAGGAGATTCGTAGAACAATGGGGAAGAAAGCACGTCAGAAGAAGAAGACAGCTCAAAGGAACAATGACAACCTGCTGTTGAGTGGAAGCAAGAATTGAGATCCTGAATCACCTCAGAATGAAGATGGACAAACAAATGAAGCATCAGATCAAACCATAGATCAGCAAGATCTACCTAGCAAAAGGGAGAATGCCCTCAAAGAAGAAATCATCAGATTAGAAGATCAGTTGGAATGTGCCTCCAGAATTCGACAAATGCTGCTAGCGCTGAATAAAGAGCAAGAAAACGAGATCCTCAAACTAAGGCATCAGCTGGATGAAGGAAGGAAAGCTGAAGAGACCTTGAAGAAGCAATGTCTGGAAAAAGAAGAACAACATCAAGTTGAGGTAAATATCTTGAAAAGTAAATTAGAAGAAAAAGATAAACTATTACGATTTCAAGATAGTACTAAGATCTTGGACGATGTTCTTAGTAGTCAAAGGTCCCCTGCTATCAAAACTGGTCTTGTTTTTCATGAGTCTATTGAAGGAGAATCTGGTTCACAAAGTAATACAAGAATCTCTAATGCAAAATCTAAAAGGCTCTACAAGGAGATGAAAGGACAACCCCATCAACAATCAAGGAAAGAGACTCCTCAAAGAAAATCTTTTACTCCTCCCATGAATAATGTTGAATGCCATGTATGTCATAATCTTGGACATGTTGCAGCCATATGTAGAAGAAGAAGGTTTCAAGACCATCATGCAGAAAGATCATCACATTCAAGGTACTTTAATGGATATTGCTTTTCTTGCAATATGTTTGGCCACAAAGCTGCTGATTGCTATAGGAGGAATATGAAACATGTAAGATGCTATGCATGTAACAAGTTTGGACATAGAGCAAAAGATTGTAGGAACAAAGCTCATGATAAAAATAAATCATCAACATGCTTGAAGATATGGAAGAAGAAGGAAGTTCAGTCAGAAAAATGTGGCACAGCACAGGGTACTCAGCACAGCATAGACATAACAGACTCAGGGGGAGCTGAAAGTGTAAAATTTTAGTGTTCTAATTCTCAAACACAAGTTTCATGAAGGAAAGCCATGTATATACGCGAGTTTCACACTGCAAAGTCGCGTATATGTCAGTTTGTGAACAAGCAGTGGGGACAGACTCAGAAAAGGGGTCTGATATGATCCAGTCCAGTATATGCTCTATTGGTTAACAGTTACAGTCTGCTGAGGATGTCTGGAAATGTCTTGATACTTGTAAGATGTTAGAAGTCTTTTTTCCTAACTTGATGATGATGATATCTTGATGCTTATTACCGATGAATGCATGATCAGATCTAACTGAAAACAGATGGCACTGGCTCAGGGGGAGCATATACTTCAAATAATGCATTGTTGGCATTATGGTTAGAAGTTGTTGATAAAGTCTATGAAGCTAAATGATACATCTTGCTATTTTATCAAAGGAATGGTATTGCAGGCTGATGCTTATGGTACAGATCATGATGCTGTTGGTGGCTTTCATAAGTCTTAGTCTAGATATTTCATCACTATGTCATGTATCTCTTTTGTGATATCTCTTTTATGATGTCAAGGTCATGTAATGGCCTATGTTGGTTTCCCCACTATGCCTGGGATGAATGATGTAATGTTCATGTCTTATCATGAGTAAACTCTTAATGTATCTCCACATGGTTAGGTGGATGAGTCAATATTGGTATATCCCCACTAGGTTGGGTGATGAATGTATGTATTGAGTCTTTTGGTGATAGGAAGGTCTTCTATGATGTATAAGTCTTTGTTCTTCTTGAAGAACATCTTTTGCAGATCTTGCCTACAGTCAAGGGGAGCATGAACAACACAATTCAGCAAGAGGAGGATGGATAGATTGGTACACTTTGGCATACACAAAGGGGGAGCACATTTGGAGATTTCAGCAGGTACTCAGGGGGAGTATGGACAGCAGAAGGTATACCAAAGAAGAGAATATCTTGGTCCGCCCTTTGCCCTTGATGTCAAAGGGGGAGAGTGACTTGGTGTGGTGGTTGCCATCAAGTCCAAAGGGGGAGATTGTTGGCATTATGATACAAGTGTTGCCCTTGATTGCAACTCACACAGAGATAGGTACAAGTGATGGCAACTTGATCAGAGAACAGATCTCAGTACAGCAAGAAAAGAAAGAGATATACACAGGTTCATTAAGGAAAATCAGCCTGTACACGCAGGATGGATTCACTAAAAGCGCGTACATGTGGAAAACCTACCTTTGGTCCATGGCGGTTAGTCCTTGGAAGTTGTGCCTATGGTTTTGGACCATGGTGTCTCGACAGACGTGTCGATCCCTAGTTTTGAAGTTGATGGTATTGTGTTACTATGGTTTTGGACCGTGGTATTGTGAAGGGCCTAAGCTTATATAAGGAGAAGATCATTAGGCCAGATGGGTGAGAGTGAGTGTGAGTGAGTGATGAAAATCTGAGGAAGTGTGAGATCCAAATGCTGGTTATGGGTTGGTGATCTGAACCAAGGTTTCACTCATGTGGAGGATGATGGAATGAGATCTCAAGGCTTGGAATGATTATCTTCATATGGTTTGACTGTGGATAGACTAGATCTACTGACGCATGTTTATTATTATGATCTGGGTATGTTTTGATGTCTGATATAGTTGCGGAGTTTTAAGCTTGAATTTGCAGATCTGTACGCAGGTTGGTTTTGGTAAAAGAGCGTATACACGCAGGTTGGGTTCATCCAAGTGGTGTATACAATGTGAAGTATGATATTTGAAGATGGAGTTGGATCTGGTTGTTGTTATGATGTTGTTGACAGGGTTTCAGTGATTCCGTATTGGGTGTTTCAATGATTGATGATGCAGGTTGTACTACAATGGTGATTGTCTTATGGATCCAGTATGAAAATGTATGAAACGTGGTCCCGGGAAGATCGTAGGTCGGCACCTACGTACTGGTAAACATATCAGCCAGTACAAGAGCCAGGGGTTGTAGCTCCCTTCCAAGAGCAGCTGGAAAACGAGTGAAGTTTGTAGCCTTCTGTAGGGTTGGCACCTACGTACTAGTAAATGGATCGGCTAGTACAAGAGCTATGAGCATTGTAACCCTCTGCAGGTTGTAGCCTGCGTGCTGGTTGAGGACTGCACCAGTACATTGTAAAAGAAGTTTCTTATTAAAGAAGAAAGAGACGAATTGCAGCAGGTGGTTTTCACCCACATTGGGTTTCCACCTTATATCATGGTGTTCATGTGTGTGGATTTTGTGTGATGATCTGTTCTGTTATACTGCACCTGTTTACTGTTAATATTGTTAATAATGTTCTGATGCATTTACTGAAGATAAGCTAACTGAATCATAAGATTTCTGGATATACGCTAGTTTCTTTAGACACAGTAGCGTGTACACGCGGGTTCACTTAACTAAAGTAGCGTATATGTTTCTGAGTATGAAATTTGTAAAGGTTTTACTGATCTGATAATACTGATTCACCCCCCCCTGTCAGTATTATTTCCAACAACCTTGACTCTCCAAAAATGGTAGGCATATGATTTCCCCACTGAGGCACATGAATGAAATATTTGGGAGAATTGAATATCTGGATTTCATAGGTTCAGGATGATCACAACATCTCTACCACCATTTCTAGGCCTCCCACTCAGTGGGTACCCCCTCCAATAGGGATGATCAAATTAAACTTTGATGGGGCCTCAAAAGGAAATCCGGGCAAGGCAAGTTATGGAGGCATCTCTAGGAATCATGAAGGCACCCCTCTTTTATTGTATTTTGGATCAATTGGCTGGGATACGAATAACTCAGAGAACTGGAAGGACTTTGGCAGGGACTATGTTTGGCTCATCAACACAATTTTCAACTTGTCATAATCGAAGGGGATTCCCAAGTCCTCATCAATATGGCTACCCAAATTCAACTAGGAACCCCGGCTACTAAAGTGGTGACTAGTTGGAGACTGGCAACTCGTTTAGAACTCATAGAGCAGTGGTTAAAAAAAAGAAGAGCTATCACCTTCAATCATATCAAAAGAGAAGGCAACAAGATAGCTGATATACTGGCAAATATAGGGGTAGATCACGATCAAGTACTTAGATCAAGATCATTCAACATCCTTAATGATAGCACTTAATTATAGGAATGCACTGACCTGGTGCACAAAGAAGCAAAAATCTTGGATGCGTTGTACCCAAAGGTTGACAAGATGGCAAAGGAACAAGCTGGCAAGTGGCATTGCCACATGGCCGCCCTTAAGCTCGCACACACAGTAGTTAATCTGTCTTACAGTAAGCATAAATGCCATTCAATGCGGCACTCAAACCAATTCACCAGCGCCATCCCACCTCAGCTCTGCATCATGGAGGCCTCAAGTAATAATCGGCCCACCTCCTCTGCTTCTGCTCCTCTGCCTCTGAATTGCAATTTCCCTTTGGATGTTGTGAAGCCTAGCATAGGCACTGCAATAGGTAGGCATTGCAATCTCCTTTGCTGCATAGACTTTGGGATGGGCATCCATCACTCTCATAGACTAATTTGTAATTTGACTCTCACCTATAAGCCTTCTGAGCCTTCTACCTCCAATTTCTGCACAGAGCCGACTTCATACAGGCAGGCCCTTCCTCCCCATGTCATTATGCTGAGACTGCGCCAACGAATGTAGAGTAGAAGAGGAAGAAGCAAAGGAAGTCTACAACATTCCTCACCTTCCACGGTCTCTGAATCCTCTTCCCCCTCATCAAATCACATCTCAACCGGTTATCCTGATATGCACAGTGGCAGAGGCTGCAGTCGCGTTGTTCATCCTCCGCCCCTACAAACATGTCCTTCTGCAGCTACTTCCCCTTCCAGCTCTCAGCCAACTAATCATTCAGCCCAATTCACCTACCACTGCACTCTGAATCGACCTATTATCAGGGCAACCATCACAGTTATGTTTCAGGAGGAGCCCTCCAGCGATGGAGGTCGTCCCACTCAAGCAATGGAGAAAAGTGATACAGCTCAAGGCGAGGTAGATACAGCTCAAGGCGAGCCTTCTACCACAGATCAAAATCAAGCAAGTCAAGCGAAGGAAGACACGGGTAAGATGCAGGAAGATGAGGATGACTTCGACGCTTACAGATGTCTCATCATTGAAGAACAACCGACAGTGACAAATGACAACTAGCACAACATGCGTCTTCAGGTTCTAGGTTCCAGGCAATCAAGTCTATGGGTTTCCTTTTTAATTTTTAAGCAGAATAGTTAATTTTGAAACTGATTTCAAGAAAACATCATTATATGCTTATATGTTGGTTTCCCCTGCGAGGGCAACAAACTTATTTTGGGTTGGACTAGTTTCCCATATTTGGTTAGTCCTCATTTTGTTTTTGTTGCAATATTCCATGAACTTTGGCTAGGAACTAAAGAGGCCAGAGCCTCCTTGTATTATTTTGTTACAGTAATAGATTTTAGACTCATTTAGAAAGAAAAAAATATATAGATTTTTTTAATGATTTATTTAAAATATTTTTTAACAGCCTTGGCCCCTCCCACCTGGGCCCTGGTCAAATCTAGCCATTAGAAGTACTTTTTATCCATTGCCAAGTCAAATATAGCTATTGGAAGGACCTACATTCCCTATTTAACTTATTGCTCAGACTTGATCTTCAACTTGTCCTGACGATGAACCACACTGGTTGGTTCAAAACGCGTCGACGAATGATTTTCTATGTGCTTTTGCCGAAATCATTATCACAAACATATTATGGATCATAGAAGTCTCAACTCTATAAAAGGAAATTATATTTGCATGTAACATAGTTGTATGGTTATATTATGAAGATTTGCAATGTTAGGTGAAAATGAGTTTTTTTGGATAACTGTTTTTGTTGGTGGATTATAATGTTTAAACGGATAATAAGAGTTTCAACATGACACTATGTGTATTTGTGAAAATTTGAAATGTTAAAATATGGTGTGTTTAGGTGAATATGTATTGTATTATGTAATTTATTAGGAAAAGTATTGAAATTGCTATTAGGGTGCACCTTGTCCTACAAATAAGGGGATCTTATAAATCAAAGCCTAGTATCTCACAAGGTCATGACCCTAAAGTTAAATTAATTTTAATTTTAATACACTAATACAAAACATGCATTATTTGTTGGATACTAAACTTTATGTTTATTTCTATCAAGAAATCTTTCGAGAAATCCAGTTCCTAGCCAATATAAGATAGGGGAGAATTATCACCCTTGAAATGAAACTTGACAAGATCATTATGTATCTATTTCAATGAGTCAAAAACGCCAAATTGGAGACGGTTAGGGAGACTTACCCCTATCGAGGATTAGGAGAGGGATTGTCACATTGGGTAAAAAGTCTCGACCCATGGTTTCATGGAAATGACAACACTACCCTAAAACATGGGCATATTATGGGTGAGACCCCGATATTTATGAGAATCATACTCGACAACAAAACCTCTTTAACATAGGGATAGCTACATATTTCTTCTTAGATTACCAACACCTAGGTTGTAGAGATCCATTGATTTTGATTTGTAAATTTTTCCCAAAGTCTGTTGAATCTATATTTTAACCCATGCCAATGATATATTTGGCCTAGATGTTGGCATTCTCATCTATCATAATGGTTAGTGCAAGGGCCTCTTGGGTCAAAAATCTTCCCTAGAAGAGAATGAAAAATGGTAACCCACACCCAAACCTAACATGAATCCCTCTTTAAAGAATCTATTAAACCTATCAATCACTAGATTTAGTCTTGGTCGACAAATTATTGCATTGCATGGGGCCAAGAAGGCGGTGGTCACAGTTCAAGAGGAGGAGATTCTTATTCCTTTCATACTAGATTTGGAGAGGCAATGACAATGTCATTGTCCTCTAGGGTCATAATGATTTTATAAAAAATTAAAGGTAGATTAAGAAAATTCACAAAAGAGGAGAAAAATGTCATCAAGAGACAATGATGAGGGAGATAGAGGTGTCCATTGGAGAGAAACTAGGGTAATAAATAAACCAAGTGGTCATTGGAAAGTAGCAAGTGTTTTTACTCTAGCTACAACATATGCCATAAAGTTTGTTAAAATTCAACCTTAAAGTTTGAATTTTGACAAACCTAAAAGAATTTCTCAAGTTCCATCAAATTCGCCACAGCTCAAGTCAAAGGTTGAACTTTAAGTCGAACTCAAACCTAAAAGCAATTTTGATCTTTATTATTTTTTTTTCTAAATTATAAAAATAAATTACATGCTAACCATAATTATTATAATTATATATTGAAAAATATATATAAACAAATCTTATAACAAACCTCAATCAAACTTTATAAAAAATTTCAAATTCAAATCAAACATAATAAGATATATATATATATATATATATATATATATATATATATATATATATATATATATATATATATATATATATATATTCAAATCATATTTATCAAAATCTTTGAGCCTAGAGGCTCATTCTACAGCCCAGTATGATGTGTATATCAAAATTGAATTGAAATTTTTCCCATGTCAGCCAAAATAAAAAATAAAAAGATAGATAACTATATAAAATATTTAAATAAAGTTGGTTCATAAAAAAAATTACCCTTGAAGAAATTGAATCCCTCTCAGTTCATGTTCGATCCATATTTAATATGAATCTATGTTGGTTATAAAACAATTGTCCAATATTAATTTAATATTATAATGCAACCAATAATAAAACCTTAATAAAAAAATTATGAAGATTAAAAGAGTAATACAACCCGTAATGAAGACTACGTTTTATTAATGAAAACCTAGATCAGTTTAGTAATCCTATTATTTCATAAGCGTATATTAATGGAATCCCTGTTCAGTTTCAATAATGTCGGCTAATAGTGGAAAGATACAACTTTGAGAAAATAGAGGGCATACTTTTAAATGGATTTCAGTAATAGTGAATTTAATATAATTAAAATAATCACAAAAAAAATATATTGGTTACAGCTGGAGCATCCAAAACATGTATCGATTCCCATACATAACTCTGTGATTTGAAAAACTGTGATATTTTCCCCAGTGGGCACAAAGAAAAGCTTTAAGATTCTGCCAGCGCAAATCTTTCATTATCGCCCTTCGCCCTTTTTGAGTGCTTCATTACACTTATGAATCTGTTACAACCTTGACCAAACTGAGAAGGAATTTTTCACATCGTGCTCTTGTTGGAGCATATAGTACATCATGAACCTTTGTATGAAGTATTTTTGTATAGTACATCATGTTGGAACCTTTGTATGAAGTATTTTCACCTGTGAACACACCCATATTTTAGAGGATTTGGGACATTTATATCTAGGAGGAAATCATTTGAGAAATTGTGACAGCTAGAGTTGAGAACGTGAATGGCCTAGTAGTCAATGGCATGAAGAATAAAGATGAGAAAGGACTAGGAATGGTAAGAAAGATGATAAATGTCTCATTCTGAGAGGGAGGACCTGAGGAATGTGACTGGTTGCAAATGTCACAGGAAGGGATGCTATGCAAGCCAATGTTTAAAACTTTAGAGAATGGTGAATTATGATGACACTCATTGATTTTGAGAGTGCTTGTAACATGATTGATGCAAAGATGGTAGCTTATAGCACCTAAAAGTAGTCCAGTTATAGAATTTCCAAGCATCAGTGGCCAATGCTAGTATGATGGAGTGAAAAATGATGGTCAAAGGGATGAAATTGCAATTGGACAACTATGAGGGTTGATGTTATTGTTGGAGCTCAATGGTTGAAGACCTTGGGCAAATTCCACATGACTATGGAGGAACTTTACCTAAAATTTGAGGAAGGAAAACAATTGATTAGTGTTAGAGGACTAGAACTGAGTGCAAACAACTTTATTACACCAAACAAAATGTCCAAATAGCTTGCTAAGAATGAGCTAAGTTTCACTTTCCTGTTTAATTCCACAAAGGGTTTGCATAGTAGGGTAAGGACCCAGAAAATAACAATACTAAAGGAGCAATGGTTGATTGATGAATTTGCAAGTATCGTCCAAGACCTATGCCATTTACTACCATTGGATAGAGGAAATATCTACCAACAGAAGAGGTAACATAGTGAGGCCTAGATATCCTACAATACCCAACATTACAACTAATTTGGGAGCAAAGAATTTCAAGGAGGGGGGCTATTACAATACTTGATACTCAACCTCAAAAGTAATTATCATGGAGCCATTTTAAGCATGGCCATATTCTAAGTGGTTCAGATGACACACAAATCTGTTCATGGGACATTAATGCACCTGCCAAAAACAAAGTGTTAGAGGCCCAACAAATTTATAAAGTGAGTTATTTTGACAGATGTTATTCAAATTAACTTTTTTTATGACTGGAAATAAATAGACCCATCATAATTCCCTCTTATTATCATTAGGTTGGAATCTACATATAGTTCATGAGTTGGATGAATTTTCCATATAATAGGATTGGTTCATATTTTGTTGTTTTTCGGTTGTAGCTTAGCAAAGGTTTCTATATGAAATTGAACACACAGGTTTTTAGGCTTCAAAAGTTATTTGCTTTCAGTTTGTTAATGTTTCATGCTATTCAATTTGTGTCAAAAGTGATTTTCATCCTAAAGTTCATTAGTTTTACATTATGGTAGCATGAAATAAAAAAAGGGTAAATACATTATTAGAACTGAGATCACAACCCCATAAATGTGACCGTTAAAAGATGCCAAGATTATTCTTAATTTTTACTATGAATTTTTTTTTGTAGAAATTTGATGGGATTTGTTGGTGAGTTTCTGTTTATGTGTATTTTTTACTTTACAATGTCAATTTTGTTATCTTTGTTGAAAATGTTTGATGACCTCATGTTAATGTAGGTCCATGAGGGTGTCGCGGAAGATGTTGCATGGAATTTAAGGCATGAGTACCTTTTTGATCTGTTGGAGACGATCACCATTTGTTGATATGGGACTTTTGTACATCTGCAACTAATAAACCACTGTATTCAGTAGTAGCTCATCAATGTGAGGTAAGTCAACTTAGTGTATACCTAATTATGAAATTTTGGTATTAGATGTAGTTTCAATATGTCATTTTCCATGTTTTCTCCATCTAAATGCTTCTTCCTATGTTACAAATTTAACCTTTCATTTAATAAAAAAGGATATACATACTCCAACATGTTTGATTTCTATTACAAATTGGTTTCCTAGCTTTTTGTTTGGAAAAATGCCAACTACAATGATTTTCTTCTTTAATATAATGTGTGTAGAAGTTTCTTAGAATATAGAATTCATATTATTTTTATGATGCATTTCTTAATATATCTTATTTTTTTTTACTCTTGGTCCCCTCACTCATCCTCAGTTGTAAGCTCTAACAGGGCTTGTTGTCATTTCTTCTCTTGCTCAATACTAATATTTTTAGAGCTTTTCAATTTATAACATCTTTATTTGTAATGATATCTTAGCTTATACTCTCTTTTGCTAGATAGTTAATGTCCAATTCCTAAATGCCTTGGCACTCACATTTTGTACTAACAATAGATGTACTATATTTTCTCCTTTGACATACTTTTGTGTTCATTTGGTGGACACAAATAAAATGATCTTATCTTATACTTGGAACACAACCTGTATGTGTATTGTTTTATGTTTTCTTGTTGTTGGGTTAGCCCTAGTATATTTTTTGTCTCTATAATAAAATCTTCATAGAGTGAATGTCTCTTTGTTTCTTATCAAGCCTAGGGACATTCTGAGACCCTGCCTGTGTGTTCTCTGATTGAATCTTTAGAATAAATGGGTTAGATGCAAATGTTTAATACAACCAATAATTTATTTATGGATAGTGCCACTCAATCACATAAGTTTGAGAGTGTGTGCCCTCATTTACCATTATCAATAGATGCATGTGTCTCTAGATTTACCAATACCTCGTAGTTTAATTTGTAACAACCTCGAAATAAAAACATGTAATTAATTAGATTAATCATGCGATTTATAATCAACATGAAATTTATCAACTAATTAACATCAAATTTCAGAAATATGAGTAGAGACAACTTACCTGTGGTGATGATGTTTCTCACTTGTGATTTCAAGGTTGAACGCTAGTTGAATTTTGCTAACTGCAACAAAGTCTTGGGGACGACTCTCCAACCAACCGTAGACTCAATTGCACAAAATATTGCTACAACGGGCCACCCCTGAGCCCTCAATCAACGTACTACTACCAGGGAATCCTTTGTCTCACAACACTATTCTCCTAAGAGAATGGATGATGGAATGCCTCTCATCTTCCTCACCATCTATTAAATAGAGCAAACATGGAAAGGGGAACCACATGCACATACTCCATGTGTCAACATGCAACTTTACTACTTTCTTGTTTTATTTCTTTTGTTTTTACTTTTTGATAGCTTTACTGATTTTTACTGCTTTCTTGTTTTATTTCTTTTGTTTTTACTTTTTGATAGCTTAACTGATTTTTATTGTTTTCTTGTTTTATTTCTTTTTTTTTTACTTTTTGATAGCTTTACTGATTTTTACTATTTTTCTGTTTATTTATATTTATATTTATTTAGAGCTTTAGTATTTAGTTGTGTTCCCATAGATTGTAATAAGCTTCTCCAATATATGGAAGTAAAACATGCATCTCTGTCAGATATTATCTTTCAGGGGACTCCATGAAGGCAAATTATTTCTTTTAGGAAAATTTGAGCGATATTTGATGCTTCAAAGGTGGTCTTAACTGGAATGAAGTGAGAACTCTTAGTTAATTTATCAACAACAACCATAATGTAGTCATGTCTTTGGAATGTCATAGGTAAGCCACCAACAAAATCTAGCGAAACAACTTCCCACTTAGTTTCTGGTATATCATGGGGTTGTAAAAGACCTGCCGGGTGACGATGTTCAACTTTAACCTGTTGACATTCTAAACATCGGGCCATAAACTTTATTATATCCTTTTTCATTGCTGTCCAGAAAAATAGTTGTTTTAAATCCGTGTACATTTTCTAGACTCCTAGATGTGCAACATATCACCCAAAGACAGATGGGAAAATAGAAAGAGTAAACCAAGTATTAGAGGACATGCTAAGAATGTATGTCATGGATCAACAAAACTAATGGGAGAAATACCTTCCCTTAGTGGAATTTGCATACAACAATAGTTATCACAGTTCAATTCAGGCATCTCCCTTCGAAATCTTGTATGGAAGACCATGTCGTACTCCATTAAGTTGGGATCAATTAGAGGATTGAGTCATGTTGGGACGTGAAATGCTCCAAGAAATGGAAGAACAAATGGCCACAATTAAACAGAGACTAAAAGAAGCCAGGGATCACCAGAAAAGTTATGTTGATGCAAAGAGAGTTGATAGAAACTTTGAGGAAGGAAGCCAAGTTTTTATTAGAATCAAACCCTTTAAAAGTCCCTTTAGGATTGGTAAGGGAACAATGTTACCCCCTAGATTTGTTGGGCCATTCACGATCCTAGAGAGGATTGGACCAGTTGCTTATAAGATCAAGCTACCATTGCATCTAAGAAAGATGCATAATGTGTTTCATGTTTCCATGCTTAGAAAATATGTACCCGACCCATACCATGTCTTGAAATTTGAAAAATTACAGGTTTCTGAGGAGGGAGACCTTTAGGTCGAACCATTCTATGTACTGGACCGCTGGGTTCGTCGACTTAGGAACCATGAGTTTAAGCAAGTCAAGGTCCAGTGAGACCAATATATCCCAGGGTCAGCTACCTGGGAAGATGCAAATGTTATCTTTAATGACTTTCATTATTTACTTGATTAAAATGTGTGGTTAACTAATTAGGAGTGCTTACTTAGCTAAGACATATACTTTTATGGAGCATCTAAATCATGTTTTATTGTTTAAACTTTATGATACATCTAAATCCTACACTATGATTTCAGTTTTGTTTAATTAACTGTTATGATGTTGAGTATAATGTTACATGAGGTTTCATGATATAATGGTAGGAGGATAATGATGCACATGTGATTCATATAGTGATGATGTATCCTTATGATGATGATGATATGCATAGGCATTATGATGTTATGTCAAGGTATATTGACATATTCATTTACTATGTGATAATAGGTATTTAATGTTGAATACTCATGATGGATATGATATGCATAATGTGGCATAGGAATTATGATGCTATAATATGAGGCTTATTGACATGTGTTTCATTTATTATGTGAAGTCATGATATGTCTTTGATGGAAATATGTTGATGTTATAACTTATGATGGTATTTCATGAGGTGAAGCATGTGATAGTTGCATACAAATTTATGACATGCATGAGCATGCAGTTTGTTATTATTCATAATGTTGCGATAAAAAATGATGAACATTCTCATAATGACATGCAAGACTTGGCATGTGGATTATTTTCTATGATACTATGATGGTATAGCTAATGCATTGGTTGCATGTTGAGGTTTGATGATTGATAGGACTCCACAAATGGGCTGAGAGGGCTGGTTTAATTGATGATATCGTGCGAGCCCATACGCAAAAGGAAGAATAAGTAACACCATATGGGCTGGTGACAAACTCAATCAACACTACATATGCTAGTGGTTCCTTTGTCTTGTATAGCTCTTGATGGATAGCTCTTGAGGGCTATGGGACCATCTTTAGGAGGCCAAGTGCCTGATATTGAAGGCTAGGTGCCTAGTATTGTATTGGGATGCCAAAGTTTGGTAGGGGTGTAAGGACTTTTATTCCTGGGGTTGTGCACCTTAGTGAGTTGTGGAGGGAGTGGGCCAACCTTGCGAGATGCCCGCAAACATTGAGCATTGCACTGGATGCCTGCCTTGGGGCAGATGAGGTCTGAGTCAGGCGCGAGCCTTGGGGCCAGCCTGGGACTAGGGCTAGCCTGGGACTAGGGAAAAAAGGATAGAGATTCCTTGGGATTTCCCAGGTGTTGTGAAACTTTCGATGCCTATTGGTTATACTAGTTCAACAGAGGGTGTCAGCAAACATGAAGTAATAAATAACAAAATAAAATGCTAAAGAATTCAACTTAACTTTGGGACGAAGTTCCTTAAAGCGGGGAAGTATGTAATGTCCCTTAATAATAAACAATAAATAATAAAAATAATAAATAATAAATAATAATAATAATAAATAATATAATATTATTTATTTATTTATTATTTATTATTTATTATTTATTATTTTTATTATTATTATTATTATTATTTATTATTTATTATTAAGGGACATCACATTATTTTTCTAAATTATACATGAATTTCACTAATAATGACATGTATTTATATATTTATTTCAACACCAAATTGACATCAAGGTAAGAGCACAAATATCCCATTATGTATGAGCTAAAGATGATTCAAATAATCTCACCTTTAGCCTAAGCATGTGGCAGAGTAATTTTTGAGGTGTGAAGTTTTATTAGAGACATTGTTTGTTTGTTTGTTTTGGTTAGAAAATGGTATGCGCTTGGTTTTATGTGACTTTCAATTTATCATTTGTAGCATGTTGAGAAATGGGAAAGAATAATCCGTGAAATTTATCTTGTAGGAATTGATGTTGAATGAAAGTATATAAAGTTTAACCAAGCTACAGTCTCCTTTGGTAAAGGAAGAGGAACATATTAAAAATTTTCCTAAGAGTGCGCCATATATGAGTTTGAACACAAGTAATATATGGATTTTTCTTTTGCAGATATGTTCTTTTTTCTACCCAAGATATCATAGCAAGAAAAATATTGATATTGTAGGAATTGTTTGAGGACCTCATTGAGGTCAATTTTTCTGATGTCCTACTTTATTAATACCTTCTCATGACTAGATGACTCTAAATATGAATTAATATGTCCTTGAAACAAATTAGATTCAAAGTTTATAGATATAAAAGATAAAAACAAATGTCAATGTCTATGTTTGATTGTTACTTTACTATGGTGTGGGTAGGTTAGAGGAAATGGGATTGGAAAAAGGTTGGGGAGACCATGTATAAAATGTCTTCGATATGATTCATTTGTTGTTGGAGATCCTTCAGGCATACGATCCATCAACTTTGGAAATGTTTCTAGTAGGGATTCCTATTGTTTTTAATGTTGTGATTCTTTCAATTCATGGTTATTTTGGGAAAACAAATGTTATATGAATTCCAGACACCAATGGAAAGGTAATTTTCTTTTTTTTAATAATTGCAATGTCCATTCCATGATATCCTCTCTTTATTGTTGATTGTATTTTGAATGTATTTTTTTTTTTTTAACTATGAAATCGAAAATATTTGGTATCATGTTCATTTAAACAACATCCAAATCTTGAAGATGAAATTAGTATTACACGATATTGATTGAAATCTTTTTAGTTGTTTTGTGTTAAAATATTTTCATGACTATTAGAAACATTTAATTTCATGTTGTTATTTGAGCACATGATGCATTAGAGAATGAATTGCTATTGGTAATAAAATGACAAGGATTAAGCATCACACCTCATATTATTTGTTTTCATGAGTTATCTACAACCTAAGATTTTTAGCATGTAACTTAGTTGGCATGATTGTGCCTAAAATTATCCTAAAAGTTCAATACTAAGTTACTTAGGCATTATTTTATATGGTAACGTTTTATTTTCTTTGTTTATATAGGTCATTTGGCCACATAGTGGCCACTATCACCCAACTAAAGAAAACTTGTTCGACTTTCTTGCTTTTCTCAGGAAATATGGCATTGACATTGTTGATGTTAGGTATATGTCATATAAATCCATTATAGTTTACTTTAGTTTATATTCCAGTGTTCATCGTTTTTTATGTCTTATACACTACATTGTTACTTCTTTCGTTTTCAGAAGAGGAACTCAATATTGATGGTAAAAAAAAAATGAATAAAGAGGAGAACAATAACATTAGAGATACAAATGTAGAATAAGGGAGAAGAGAACCTATCTAGGGATCCTTTAAAGCCAATATCCCCCATGAGACACACACATAGAGATTGATGGTCAAGTCTTCAAAGTTGGTGAATTCACCTGTAATGCTTTGACAACACAATTATAATGTTTTGAAGTGATGAAACAATATTTCATGTGTAAATTGTAGTCCAACCAATATTAAGTTGGAAACTCATATTGTAATACTTGACATTTCATATAATATAATTTATGTGGTTGAAATTATTTATAGTTGTATTTGATATTATTTAATATTGTAATTAACATATGCAACTTTGCGTTTTCATATTAGGTGAACATTGTATGACATTTTTTTAATTTAGTCACAAAATCATACTAATTAATTTATGTTGATTAATAATGAACACATAAAATCAATCTAAAACTACTAAATTAGCAGTTTGTATTGATTAACGATGAACACAAATAAAATGAATATACAACTAAATTAGTCGTTTATAATGATTATTAATGAAAGTAAATGACATGAATATAAACTACTAAATTAGTCGTTTATATAATGAATATGAAACTACCAAAAAAAGATATATGACTACTATAAATGATAAATTTGTGATTACAAATAACGACTAAATTTTGCATATATACGAGTATTAGTAGCTAATTTATAATATCTTATAACATGACTGAAATTCAATCATATTTATTTGGTCATTAATTAGTTTCAAATCATGACTAAAATTTGCATATATATGACTATTAGTAGCTAATTTACAGTATCTTATAACACGACCGAAATTTAGTCATATTTATTTGGTCATTAATTAGTTTCAAATGATGACTAAAATTTGCATATATATGACTATTAGTAGCTAATTTACAGTATCTTGTAACACGACTGAAATTTAGTCATATTTTTTTGGTCATTAATTAGTTTCAAGTTATGACTAAAATTTGCATATATATGACTATTAGTAGCTAATTTACAGTATCTTGTAACACGACTGAAATTTAGTCATATTTTTTTGGTCATTAATTAGTTTCAAGTTATGACTAAAATTTGCATATATATGACTATTAGTAGCTAATTTACAGTATCTTACAGCGTGACTAACATTTTGAGTCATATTTCTTTGGTCATTAATTGGTTTTCTGGGATGATCATATAGTAGTATATTTTTTTATGTATTTGGTCAGCAATTGTGCCAATTAATGACTAAATCAATGACTAAATTAGTGACCAGATTTATGACTAAATATACTACTAGATGATAAAATTGAGACAACTAATTAATGACTAAGCTAAAAATGACTAAAAGTTGGTCGCGTTATAAGATACTGTAAATTAGCCACTATTGGTCACCGACTGAAAAATGGTCATTTATATGCAAATTTTAGTCATTGTTTTAGTAATTAATTAGTCATTTTGTACTAGTGTATGGACTAGAAATTAATATAAATAATTATCCCTAATTTTACAATAAGATTCAAAAGTTTATATATATATGTACCCGGTTTGTGTCACGCAGTCCATGTACCCTCCAAGCTGAATGAATGGCATCATGTACATACATATGTTATGTCAAAAGTTGGTCAAATGGTAAACTCATGATAAATGCATCATCATATAAGGGAACTGGCAGGTCATGAAGAAATGGTGGTGGTCTCCTAATCACTCCATCTAATGCAACACACACACTAGCCAATGACATGTGCATCATTTCTTCAATAGTCTCCCTGGTCTCACCACTGAGCTGCGACAACTCCTCTAGCTCTGTAGGTAATATCAAGCTTTGAGAAGGTAGTGGAAAGAATCTAGGAGGTGGTGGTACATGCCTAAGGTCCCTAAGAGCCCTGTCATGCTTGTACGTCCCAATTCAGGACCATAATAATGAGATCTGATATCAGTGTAATCCGGCCTCATATGTAACACAAACTCTGCATATAAATGCTTGGAAAAATAACTCGAGACCTGGTCATGGTGGGTGAAATTTCTCCAAGTTCCAATGAATCTATCATACACAAAAGGGGTTACATCAACATTCTTAAAATATTTTAGTGGAATCGTACCTCTATGTCTAGTAGGGTGATTTGAAGGGATGTCAAACAACTCCCCACGAACATCATTGTTTTTGATGGCCACTTTCACCACCTCCTAAGTATTTGGGCCTCTAACCTCATGCCTCCTAATCCTCTATATAGATTGTAGGAGGTGACTTTGTGGTCCCGACCTTCGGTGTGTATTGATCAAACTATTGATGTTATCCAACGTCAAAGAAAATGTATGATGAGTCAATGAATTTGTAGGGATGTTATGTATCTCTGCTATGATCCATGTATTATGGATCATAACATCCTCCAATGTGATATGACTTGTAGCATCATCCCACAGGGGGATAAATGTTTCACTCTAATCCTCAGCTTCGACCTGTCGAGTGCTTGCAAATCATAAACATAATTTAGCATATATAATTAACAAACTAGAAGCTTAATAACATATACAATATAGCTATATTTAATAATTATATAGTTACATAGTTATGAAATACTTATAGTTATGTTACATGTTATGTTATATATGTTTGTGTTATGTTAAAAAACTTTATGTTATGAACTAAATAGTTATAGAACAATGCTATGTTATAAACTATATATATATATGTGTGTGTGTGTGATATTATAACTAAGTTATAGTTTAGTTAAATATATATCATTATATAGATATATAGTTATGTTATGAACTATAGTTATGGTTATGGTTAATCTAGTGAAAATAGAAGATGATGGGAAAATTTGTGAAAGAAATGATAATTTGAAGCAAGAAGTTTTGAGGAGGGATTATATAATTAACTCTCAAGTGAATGTAACGAAATATGGTTACTTTCATTGTAAAGGATCTAAAACGATTCCTAGGAAAGATTCATTAGAATATTTTCTAGTGAATATTCCTTGAATTGCATATTTTCCTAGTTGCTATATCCGACCTATCATGGAAGGCAAAAACCGGATAGAGGTTAGCCCTCTGCCCTTCATACTAAATGAGAAGGAAGTGAAGGAAGAAGTCAAAAGCTGGATTGGTATTAAAACCATGGTTGCAGCACAAGAACCTGTGTTCTTGTCCCCAAAGAAGACGTTGCAACCGACATATGAGGGTTATTTTAATGAGGTACTCATAGCAAGAGCCCAACTCTTTTCCATAGCAGACAAAGGGGACATACCCTCATCTACAAATACTGTAAATTAGCTCCAACCACATTTTGAATATTGTTGCAGGGGCTTATGCTTATGCTTAGGATGCTAGCTAATAAATAATTATATGTAAGTGAATTCTTGTTAGCATCAAGTTGTACAAACAAGGTGGTATCTATTTCTTTATAATATTAACCTGAATTTTTTTTTTCTATACTATTGAAAAAAAATTCTATATCCATGATTGAGGCCTCTAACTATTGAGAAAATCTTGCAGGTGGTCAATTAGGAAGATTTTGTAAAGGAATACACCTTCAATACCTCCAGTTCTCTGGGTGCCATTAAGTAGTTTGAAACCTATAATTAAAATATATAAGGTTGAAGCATCCCCCTTCACTATATAAAGTTGATGCCCTTAACAAGACAAACTATTATGTCAAAAGGAGAAATCAATCCTAGTAGCCTAAATGTGTGTCTCACATTTAGAATTCTGGTTATTTTCAACCCAAATTACTGAAATACCACAGTAAGTGGCTTTGTTGTCACCTAAAGACACGGATGGAGACTTTGGAATCTTTGTTTAGAAGATTTATATTTCATCTTTGTAATGACTAGACATGTTTTAAAAAAACAAATATATCAAGTGTTTGTCTTTTGATTTATGTTACATTTAGACATTTGGTTATATCTTTTTTCAACTTCTATAGGTTATTATTTGGTTTGTTCTTCACCATAAAATGGTTTATTATATGTTAATCTTTGAATAAAAATCTAATCAAAGGTATATATGAATTTGTAAATGAATATGAAACGTTTCAGAATTATTATGTAACACACCAAAACAAGAAAGGACATGTATGGAAACATAATTGTTTGAATGCTTTTTCATGTTTCTAAGGAAATGCATCAGCTAGATTTGATTGAATGTTTTTAATAACATGTAAATACATATTTTTTTCATCAAAAGGATTTATGACCAATCATTCAATGTATAAGGCCTAACCGTTCACCAAGTGAAGACTCTCTTGTAATCAGTGTTACAAGATTCATTGAGTCTTTAGAGTATTCAATAAATTTTACTTGCCTATATTCTTATTGAGAAAATTTTACATGGGTACCAAATGCTTGATCCATCTTGGTCAAGGTCATTAGAGAATATGGTATAGTATGGACCTAAGAATTGCGTAATGTTTTTAATAATGAATATAACGGAACAACATTTCTATTATATAAGATATAGCCGAACACTAGTTTCAGGCTTGGTCACGACTTCGTTATCATTATACTTAGGTGGATAACGGTAGACCTCAATCATGCTTGGCAGTGGGAGCATTCACGTAACAAGTTTGAATGAATGGGAAATGTAAATCTTTTCCCATTAGATATACCCGATTTATATAATATTGATTGATTGGCTTCGCTCAAATATTTCCTTCAACATAGCCCTGCAATGATTACATCTTGCTACCATTTTTTGTCAGTCGGCTTAATGTGCATACCTAAGCAAGAATTCATTCTTATATGAGTTTAATGTGTAGAATTTTGCAAGAATTCAGTCCTATATTTGTAAGTAAGTAGCTCATTTTTTCCATTCATTGTATGGGTATTGATATTGTCTAACTACTATATGTTTTGGAATTACATTCTTTCCTCCCCGCAATGGTCACATCTTGCTACCATTTTCTGTTAGTCAGTTTAGTGTGCAATCCTAAAAAATAATTCATTGTTATATCACTTTAATGTGCAGACTTAAGCAAGAATTCAATGTTATATTGGTAAGTAGGTAGCTAACTTTTTACGTTCATTGTATTGGAATTGGTGTTGTCTGACTATTATATGTTTTGGAATTACATTCTTTCATTGCAAGTGTCTTGGGTTGTGGACACCAAAGCATCTTTAATTCTTTTCATGGACCCAAATTATCCAATTCCAGGTTACTATGCCTAATCATACTGCTAATGCAATTAAAATCCGTATGTGCCATAACAAAGGGTAAGCAAGGAAAAGAAATTCCACACAGTCTGATTTATATTTTTGCTGACAGTCTAGAATTCCCCAAGGCTTTTTAAGATAGAACTCAGTTTTAGCATGTGCTCCATTGGTTTGTACATATAATTTAGAGTGGAACATTATAACATGAGTTTTTAATTGTGTATGTTTCTGCACTTCATATTGCATATGCAATTCAAGGGTTGGTGAAGGAACATACTTCCATCTAATTATTTGAATTCTAGTATCTAATAGATCTTGATGACATTGTTTTTCTGCATATAGTTGTATCTACTAAGAAACATTCAAAGCATGACATGGTCACTAGTTACTGTGAAATGGGGAATATATCAATTAAGTAAACTAATATGCAACTTTTCAAAATTCTTCATGTAACACAACAAAACAAGAAAGGACATGTATCAAAATAAAATTGTTTGAATGATTTTCATGCTTCTAAGGAAATGCTGAAGCCAGGTTTGATTGAATGTTTTTAATAACATGTAAATACATACTTGTTTAATCACAAGGATTCTTGACCAGTCATTCAATGTATAAGGCCTGGCCCTTTACCAGATGAAGACTCTCTTGTAATCATTGTTACAAGAGAGACTAAGTGATCAGAGTACTTAGCAAAGTTTACTTGCCTAGATTCTTAGTGAGCGAAGTTTATGTGGATACCAAATACTTGATCAATCTTGGCCAAGGTCATTAGAGAATATGGTATGGTATGGCCCTAAGAAGTACGTAATGTGGTTAACGGTGAATAGATGGGAACAACATTTCTATTATGTAATATATATCCTAACACTAGCTTCAGGTTTTGTCATGACTTCGTTATCATTATACTTGGCTAGATAACGGTAGACCCCAATCATGCTTGGAAGTGGGAGGATTCACTTAACGGGTTTCAATAAATGGGGAAATGAAAAAAATTTCCCATTCTATACACCCAATCTATAGAATATTGATTGATTGGATTATCTCAAATCTTTCCTTCAGCATAGCCCTGCAATGATCACATATTGCTACCATTTTCTCTCAGTCAGTTTAATGTTCAGTCCTCAGCAAGAATTCATTGATATATTAGTTTAATGTGCAAACTTGAGAAAGAATTCAGTGTTATATTGGTAAGTAAGTAGCTAATTTTTTCCATTCATTGTATGGGTATTGATGTTATCTAACTACTATATGTTTTGGAATTACATTCTTTCCTCCCCACAATGATCACATCTTGCTACCATTTCTTCTAGTCAATTTAATGTGAAGACCTGAGCAAGAATTCATTGGTATTTCAGTTTAATGTGTAGAATTGAGCAATAATCCATTGCTATATTGGTAAGTAAGTAACTAATTTTTTCCATTCATTGTATTGGTATTGATGTTGTCTAATTATTGTATGTTTTCGAATTGCATTCTTTCATTGCAAGTGTCTTGGGTTGTGGACACCAAGACACCTTTAATTCTTGTTTCTTACCAAGTTTATTCCCAAGAGAGTATATGCATTTGAATGATTTGAAATTTAATAGGGCACGTAGGACAATCCCAATTTGTAAGAGGCTAAATTATCTTGTGAACTGGGTAGGGCCAAACATGTCACCTAACAGGTGCATAAATTTTATGAATTTACTACAAATGTCAATCTTTCTTGGATTGAGATCCAAGATGCTGACAACTATACATATTTATCTATATTACAAATCCAAGAGGTTGACTTAATGAGGATGAGGTTCAAAATTCATATATCGCAATCTAATATTTCAAGAAACATACTGGGATTCTTTTCATTTTATATGTGGCGTGTTTATTATTTTGTCCACAAAGAATTCCCTTCATGATCAAAGTTAACTTACAGATGCTTCACTTTGTATATATGTTCACTAAATAAGTTGAATTAAATGTTTCTTAGTTTTTAATTCACGTTAGTACACTAACTTACCAAGTCCTTTGAGTGGGTTTGATTGAGTAAAGAAACTGCAACAAGATTTAAGTAGTGTGTAGAGTTACCTTGAAAGGTGAAAAAAATGTTAAAACAGGCATGTATGTAATAATAACTCAGAGTAAAACCTTGTTGTTTTTTTATGCCTATGTTGTCTAATAAAATCAGTTGATAGGATTAGATGGATGTGTTTCCATCCTATAGCACTAATGGTCACTATTGCTCACTTGGCAGAGGAGAAACTAGCTCAAATAAATAGCACAAAATAACAAAAAATCTAGAAAAAATCACCATTATACACAAACTATCCCCATAAACATGTTGAACAGAGACAAGGACCTTTAGAAAATTCTATGACAAACCAATTTCATGCTTGATGCAAAATTAAATTTGATTATTCTCATTCTCCTTTGTTATTTCTATTTTCCTAGAGCCTTTCAAGGAAATGGAAAATCCCAAACAATGCCAACACCAAGAGATTAAAAGTTGATGGGTTTACAACTAATTATTATTGGAATTGTGGAAATACAAATTAAAGTGAATATGGAAACCATTGAACACAAAATTAATCCACTTAACCAACCAATTGGTTTCAGTTGTAGTCCTCCACTCCGTCTCTGCATACCATGAAACTAAATCTACACCCGACCAATGCATCACTATTGAACCAAAATTGAATATCAAACGACAATAATTTACAAATTGTCAATCTAAATTTATTTTACTTCACTTTAATTGAAAGAGATATTATAAAAACTAAACTATCAACTTATTGTAAAGTTAAATTAATATATTACATGTTGTTAGAGGCAGTAATTTATGTAAATCACACAACATATCACATTTTTTCTCGTTTATGTTATTCTTCCCTATGCTACTACCTTATCGTGTTTCATTTGCAACATGTGGTGAAATTGCTAGTTATGTTACTTACTATGCCATGCTATTCTCTATGTGTGTGTGTTAAGTTAAATAATTTTATGTTATGTTAAATGTTAAATAACAAGTTATTTTATGTTAAATAGTTATAGATTTATGTTATGTTATCAACAACGAGAGAGAAGCATCAATCAGGCCACCGGTTTTTGATGGGACAAACTTCAATTATTGGAACGTAAGAGTTACTGCCTATCTTCAATCTCTTGGTACAGAAGTTTGGGACATCGTAGAGACAGGCTATGCTTTTCCTTCAGCTACTCCTACAGATGCAGGCGAGAAAAAGAAGTATGAAACAAATGCGAAAGCAGTCAGTACTCTATTAGGATGTATATCTCAATCAGAATTCATGAAGGTAATGCACTATAAATCCGCAAAAGAAATATGGGACAAAATTGTCACGAGCTATGAAGGAGATGAACAGGTAAAACGTGCTAAACTTCAAACTCTCAGAATTCAGTATGAGACTCTCAAAATGTATAATGATGAAAGTGTGGCTAACTATTTTCTTCAGGTAAATGAGGTTGTTAACTGTATGAAAAATTTGGGTGAAGAAATAAAAGAGGCTGTTGTGGTTGAAAAGGTTCTAAGATCATTGTCCCCCAAGTTTGAATCTAAAGTATCTGCAATAGAAGAAAAGGAAAATCTACGAATTCTTACTATGTCTCAGCTACATGGAATTCTAACTGCTTATGAAATGAGAAAGGGAGGTCCATCAGACAGAAGAGAAGCTGCTTTCAAGGCATCAGGCAAAGGAGATTATTATGAAGCGAGCCACGTCCCAGAAGAAGAGGAAGAAGAATCAAATTTTGTCAAAAATCTTCAAAGGGGTTCTGGAAGGTTCAGAGGTAAGTTACCTTTTAAATGCTTTGCCTGTGGAAGAGTAGGTCATTATGCTGCAAAATGTCCTTATAAGGATAAAGGAAAGGAACCTGCTAGATGGAACAAGAAACATAATGCAAATAAGAAAAGCTACTACACTCATGAAGATAGTGATGGTCTATCAAACAGTGATGAAGATGAACAAGGTAATGAATATAAGTTGTTAATGGCATTTGAAGATGATGATTATATGGATGTTATAGATGTGGATAACCTTTATGATGAAATTACTAGACTCAAGAGATGTATAGAAGAAAAGAACATGATCATTGATACTCTACAATTTCAAATTGATGAAAAGGAAAAACATCTTGAAAAATTAGAAGGTGAAATTGTTGGTCTTAGAAAAGAGATTGAGAAAACAAAAGCTATTAATCTCAAGTTTGTCAAAGGATCTGAAACTTTGGATGAGATTATCAATGTGCAGCGGTCTCCTCTAAACAAGACAGGTCTGGGCTATAATGGAGAAACCTCTCAACCATCCACCTCAAAAAGTTATCTTGATGCAGCAAGAAGAAATGAGCAAAAGCAAAATGAAGATCATCAGGTAAAGCAGGGACAAATTACAAACAGAAACTATCAGGGGCAATCCATCTTAAGGGTGAACAAAAGCTACAACCAGCCACAGGTAAAATCTTCTCAATTTGGTTCAAGAATAGATGACAATAGAAATTACAATCAATTGGCTGGTAGATTCGATAACCGCAGAAGTTTCTTCAATGGACAATGCTTTTCTTGCCATAACTTTGGTCACAAAGCAGCTCAATGTGTTGCATATAAAACGATCATGACTAGAGAAGCTCAAAAGCAAAGAAGTATGACAGGGATTACAAAGAGGACCTATAACAACTTTTCGGTTCTTGAAAATGAAGTTGAATGTTCTATTTGCAATAACTTTGGTCATGAAGACTCTGAATGCAGGAGCAGGTTTCAGCAGAAAAAGGAACAAGCCTCAAGCACCAAAACATGGAGAATAAAGGAACCTCAAACAGAAAGATGTGGGATAGCATTTTATGCAGAGGGACAGGAAAATCTATGGTACATTGACAGTGGATGTTCGAAGCATATGACAGGTGATAAAGAAAAACTCGAGTCTTATTCTGCTCTAGAAAAGGGAAAGAAAGTCTCTTTTGGAAATGATACTCCTGCAACTATAAAAGGAAAGGGCATTGCTCAGTTAAAAGAAAAGGTCAAGGCTGGAAATGTTTTGTATGTTGATGGATTGAAGCATAATCTTCTAAGTGTCAGCCAGATGTGTGATCAAAGAACCGAGGTTATATTCAGATCAAATGGATGTCTTGTTCGTGATCTTGATACAGGTAAAATAGTGATCAAAGGCAAAAGAACTCCAAATAATCTGTACATATTTGAAGAAGGACAAAAACAATGCTATCTGAGCAAGGATGATGAGCACTGGTTATGGCATCGGAGGTTGGGGCATCTAAGCTTTTCACAAATAAGGAAAGCATGCAAATATCAGGCAGTTCGTGATCTTCCAGATATCAAAATTCCTAACAACACCATATGCAAATCATGTCAGTTTGGAAAACAAACCAGAACTAACTTTCCAGAGAAAGAAGGATCAGCTAGCATGCCTCTTGAGCTAGTACATACAGATACATGCGGTCCTTTCAGGAAAAGAACACCTCGAGGAGAAGAATACTTGATATTATTCATTGACGATTTCTCCAGGTTTTTCTGGTTAGGACTTATGAAGCACAAAGATGAAGCATTCGAAAAATTCAAATCCTTGAAAGCCTTGGTTGAAAATCAATCAGGTCACAAAATTAAGTGCCTCAGATCTGATAGAGGTGGGGAATTTACTTCAAATGAATTTTTCGATTTCTGTGAAGAACATGGGATAAGAAGAGAATTCTCTACAGCAAGAACTCCTCAGCAAAATGGAGTTGTGGAAAGGATGAACAGAACAATCCAACAAATGGCTCGTGCTATGCTTGATGAGTCAGGAACTCCCGCAACCTTCTGGGGTGAAGCTGCACATGCTGCGGTTGTTATTCTCAACAAAACAAATGTCCGGGTGAACAGCACTCAAACTCCTCATGAGCTCTGGAGTGGTAGGACTCCTTCGGTAAAGCACTTCAAAATCTTTGGGAGCAAATGCTATATCAAGAATACGGATGAGCAGCTTGGCAAACTTGAACCTAGAGCAGATGAAGGCATTCTTCTTGGTTACTCTCCACATAGCAAAGCATACAAATGCTACAATAAAAGACTTGGCAGAATTGTTGATAGCATTGATGTAGTGGTTGATGAAAAGGGATACATTCCTAGGCAAGTACATCATGAAGACATCGAAGAAGATGAAGGCTACCCCCAATGACAGAATGATGAAGAAGAAGAACCTCAAGAAGAACCTCAAGAAGAAGGACCAGAGGAGCAAACAAGAATAGAAGAAAAGACTCCATCCAGATATGTTCAGAAGAATCATCCAGAATCTCAGATTATGGGGCAGAAAGAAGCAGGTGTACAAACAAGAAGAACAGTTGCAGAAGCTTCAAGCTATTTGGCGTTACTCTCCTCTACTTAACCACAAAGTGTGAAAGAGGCATGCAAAGATGAATGTTGGGTGAAAGCAATGGATGAAGAACTTGAGCAAATCGAAAAGAACAACACTTGGGAGCTAGTTCCTAGACCAAAGGATAAGAATGTTATCGGAACAAAATGGGTCTTCAAAAACAAATTGAATGAAAATGGAGAAGTAATTAGAAACAAGGCCAGACTTGTTTGTAAAGGGTATGCGCAGCAAGAAGGAATAGACTTTGAAGAAACCTTTGCTCCTGTTGCAATACTTGAGGCCATCCGAATGTTCCTTGCTCTCTCAAGTTTTCAAAACTTCAAAGTATTTCAAATGGACGTGAAATCAGCCTTTCTGAATGGAGAGTTGGAAGAAGAAGTGTACATTGAACAGCCAGATGGGTTCATTCTTGGAAATGATCCAAATCTTGTATGCAGATTGAAAAAGGCTCTCTATGGTCTCAAACAAGCTCCAAGGGCTTGGTACTACCGTTTGGACAAATATCTTCATCAACAAGGTTTTTCAAAAGGATCAGTAGATAGCAATCTTTATATAAAAGTTGAAAATGACAAATTGTTAATACTTGTTGTGTATGTAGATGACATTATTTTTGGGAGCAATGAAGAAGCGATGAGTCAAAGCTTTGCCTCGGTCATGCAGAAAGAATTTGAAATGTCTTTGCTAGGAGAACTGGCATATTTCCTTGGTTTGCAAATCCAACAAAAAAAGGAGGAATCTTTTTATCTCAAACCAAGTATCTCAAACAGATTTTGAAGAAATATGGTATGGAAGATGCAAAACCAGTATGTACACCCATGGTCACAGGATGTAGCCTCAGTGCAAATGATGAATCTGCAGTAGTACATCAACCAACCTACAGATCAATGATTGGAAGTTTAATTTATTTGACAGGTACCCGACCGGACATCATGCATGCAGTTGGAATAGTTGGAATATTTCAGGCAAATCCGAAGGAGACTCATCTTCAGGCAGTGAAGAGAATTTTCAAATATCTTCAAGGGACTCAAAATTATGGCTTATGGTATCCTAGAGATACAGATCTTACACTTCATGCTTATACAGATGCAGATTGGGCCGGAAGCGTGGATGACAGGAAAAGCACAAGTGGTGGTGCATTCTTTATGGGTTCCAGACTGGTATCTTGGTTCAGCAAGAAACAGAGTTCAATTGCCTTGTCTACAGCTGAAGCAGAATATGTTGTTGCTGCATCTTGTTGCACTCAACTCCTTTGGATGATGCAGAATTTGTAGGATTTTCAAATCACTTGTACACCACCTATCCCCATCTTATGTGATAACACAAGTGCAATCAGCATCTCAAAGAATCTGGTTATGCATTCAAAAACCAAGCACATACCAATCAAGTATCATTTTCTCCGGGAACAAGTGCTTGAACAGAAGGTCAAGTTGGAGTATGTTCCTTCTAAGGAACAAGTTGCTGATATTCTCACCAAACCATTGCCCAGGGACACTTTTGAATACCTCAGGAAAAAGCTGGGGGTTGTTGATGCATCATCTTATTGTTGAAACTCTTCTGATTGATGGTTGTACGCATGGTATATGCGTACATATGCTGGGTGGCTGATTGGTTGAAGATTGATGGCACAGGTTCAGGGGGAGCATATAATGCATTGTTGGCATTATGGAGGATGGTCAGAAGGAGATCTTGGAAATAGCTGCAATATGTCTCTATCTCTTTCATGGTGGATTATGGTTCTTGGTTGCAGATCTGGTTCATTTTCAGGAGGAGCATGATCTTAGGGGGAGCATACCCCTTTGCCCTTGATGTCAAAGGGGGAGAATGAAGCTGAAGTTTGTGAGGTTGCCATCAAGTCCAAAGGGGGAGATTGTTGGCATTATGTTTCTGGTATGGCTATATGTTACAGATGTTGTACTTGATGGCAACTCCCGTGGCAAGGCTCTCATTTTGTTGAAAATTAAGAAGGACGCAGGAAAGCAGTTCAGAAGGTGCGTACCCGCAGGTACACCATGCAGGGACTGCGTCCAGATACGCAGGCCAGCCGTTCAGGAGGTGCGTCCCCCCAGTGCACACATTTCAAGGCAGAGAAAAGCACACCTGGGGTTTCTTATGTTTTACTCTTGGTATTTAGCCAACAGTTTTGGGTTATGATGGTGTCGGCTCGTGGTATTGTTCCATGATTTTAGGAGGAGCTTGCCTATATAAAGCAAAGGAGATCATTTGGCTTGAGCATGTTTTGGGTTGAATATCTTATGAGGGCTAGATCTGGTCTAGATCTAAACAAGGCAAATCTACTGATGGACCAAGATCTCTTCGGCGCATGTTCAGATCTGTAGATCTGACTGTCTGGGTTACTTCTGAAGTCTTGAAATCATCTATGCCCGGAGGTACGCAGGTGCAGTAAGGGTTCAGGTACGTCGGTACGCAGGCGCAGAAGGGTTCAGGTGCGCCGGGACGCAGGCGCAGAAGGTTTCAGGTGCGTCCGGGACGCAGTGTAGTAATAGGAGATCTGCGTGGGGACGCAGAGCGACTAAGGTTCAGGTGCGTCCCTGGAGCAAAAGGACGCGGCGCGATAGCATTTCTGGGTGCGTCCCTGCAGCAAAGTACGCGGCGCGATAGTGTTTCTGGGTGCGTCCCTGCAGCAACAGGACGCAGTGCAGTTCAAGGAACAGTGCGTGGGCACGCAGTGCAGCAGAAGGATACCTGCGGGTGTACGCAGGAAAGCAGAAGGTGAATTGCGTCGCGACGCAGGCCACAGAAGGGAAAACTGCGTCTCTGTCTTAAGATGTTCTGTTGATTGAATTTCTCTGTTGATAAGGTGTTCTGGGTTAGTTCTGTTATTGCTGATCTGATAACTGTAGTGGACTGTAACTGTTATATTCTTGATGATCATTTGATGCTTTATGAAAAGAAGTAGGGGGTTGTAGCTCCCTTCCAGGAGAGACTGGAAAACGAGAGAAAGTTGTAGCTCTCTGCAGGTTGCAGCCTGCGTACTGGTAAAGGACTGCACCAGTACAAAACCATTGTAAAAGGAGTTTCTAATTTGAAAGAAGATAGAGACATATTGCAGCAGGTGGTTTTCACCGACATTGGGTTTCCACCTTACATCTTGTGTTATTTGGTGTGACTATCAGTTTTCTTTTGTTCATGCTCATTATTTTATGGTACTGACATGCAAAAATAATTCAAAGAACAAATAAAGAAGATTTATCAAAAGAATTATATAACACTGATTCACCCCCCCCTCTCAGTATTATTTCCAACAATCAACAATATATATAGAACTATAATATATCTAGCTATATGATATGTTTTAACTTTATAATCTAGTTAAATATATATAGTTATTTTTTAAATAATTATATAGTCACATAGTTGTGAAACACTTGTAGTTATGTTACATGCTATGCTATATATGTGTGTGTTATGTTAAAAAACTTTTTGTTATGAACTAAATAGTTATAGAACCATGTTATGTAATAATATATATATATATAGATATATATATATATATATATATATATATATATATATATATATATATATATATATATATATGATGTTATAACTAAGTTATATTTTAGTTAGATATATAAAATTATATAGATATATAGTTATGTTATGAACTATAGTTATGCTTATGGTTAATCTAGTGAAAATAGAAGATGATGGGTAAGTTTGTGAAAGGAATGATGATATGAAGGAATAAGTTTTGAGGAGGGATGACATAATTAACTCTTAAGTGAATGTAATGGAATATGGTTACTTTCATTGTAGAGGATCTAAAACGATTCCTAGGCAAGATTCATTAGAATATTTGCTAGTGAATATTCCTAGAATTGCATCTTTTGCTAGGTTTCTTGTTGACTCTTTTGGTGAATTCAACACAGGTGTTGAGCCACCCAAAATAATTAGATGGAACCCTTTTTAGTGAAGTGGGATTTCTTATGAAGACAAATATAGATATGAATTGTAGGGACCATGTGTTTATACTTCTTATAGGCTGTAACTAAAAGATTGGTTTAGACAACTACAATGTCCTAAAGCATCTTGTGTTGAGTAACATTAGCATTATGTTGATATTTTTATCTTGGAAGGTGTTAAGCATGTCCTATTTTTTGGGATTATGGTACTTGTATTTCAAACTACATGAAATTAAGAAATGGTGTCATAAATTTTGAATTAATGTAAACGTACATCTCAATCTATGAGTATGTTCTTGAATCAATAAATTTCTTGAACTTGCAATTCCAAGGGATGGAAAACTATTGAAACTAGTGGCCTTTTCAAAGAATTTTGTTTTTCTTGTCTATGAATCAGGTTATATGTTATGAATTTTGCAATGAATTATGAAAACATGAGTGCATGCTTTAATATTTGATATATTTCTACTTTTGAGGTATTGACATGGGTTTATGTTTTATTTTCGATTCATAAATATATGGTAAGTAACCCAAATAAAATTTGAATATATTTGATATAATATTGATCTATTGGATATTGTAGAGAAATTCATAACCAACTAATGTCTTTTTGAAATTTTATATGATTACTCTTATTTTGTGATCTAATGTGTAATTATCTTGGAAGGAAATTACATAATTATCTTGAGGAACAATCCAAGAAATACTAACCAATTAATTTATTTCCTTTATAATTTGTAGAGACATAATGTATTTAATATCATTAAATAGTTCATTTCATATAAACAATCTGCAAGGCAATGCAATAAACTAATTTCATGGCATTTAAACTTCCTACCAAGCTCCTTGAATAATTGATGTAATAAAATGAATGTAGGACACTTCAATCACCTGCAAAGGTCCCTAAATATTCTAGAAAATTTAGAAGCACCATATTTAAAATAATATGTGTCTCTCGATTAAGTAATATGTATTTAATTGTTGGTTGTAAGAGCTTATACGGAATGTCATATTTATCAATTTTCCTTTTGTGTATATTCATTCATTTATGTTTCAACATTAACTTTTTGTAAATCTGTAGGTTTGGGTATAAGGTTGATTACCTGAACTTGCACCATGGCTTCATTGTTGTAAGCCTCCATCACTTCAAAATTCATTTTTCCATTTCATCTTTGTTAGGACCCAATTCATGTTATCAATATTTATATTACAAATAATTTTCTATGGAACTATATAAGTCCATTTAGTTTCAGTTAGTTTTTTACTCTTGAAACTCTATGAGCTTGATTTTTAGTAACATTCACCCTTTATCTGTAGTACCCCCTTGTGGGATTGCTATGTCCTTTTTGCTTATCAATGTGTATAGAAAGTCTTCATTGTGTTATCTTTGCTCCCAAATTTTCTCCATTCTTGTAGCCATTAGGCTAACTTATGTTTTATGATGGAATGTATTTATCTGTGAGCAAGGTAGAACACATCATTTTGGGTATCCTTTGTACTAGTAATTGTAAGTGCTTGAAAATTTAATAAATGTGAAATATTGAAGTTGTGAGTTAATGATTTTGGAAGTATCTTCGAATGAATTCCCAAGGCTTATCACCATTAGATTACCTATATGTGTAGATAGTTTTGTTTAGAATAAATCTACAACTAATAATCATAGAAATCTCTTAAGAATTTCAAGAGAGATATTATGTGGTTGAAGTAACTCCTGTAGTGAAACTAACAAATATATTTTTTGATTTCTCACCCTGAACTTGTGTTGGTCTAGATCCATTTCTCACTTTTCCAAATATCAATTCATTTACTAAGAGAAGTCTCCTTATGAAATTGTACTTCTTGAATCCTATAGACAAACATTGATGAGAATGACAATGGATTGATAGTTACCTTACAATGTGAAGAATGATTTCCATTTCTTCTTGTGGATATGGGTAATCACTATGCCCATTCCATAAGGAACATTCCCTCAATAACAATAGAGTTATTATGTGTAGGGTCATTGGATGTAAAATGGTAACTGTTGCACCACATCTTAGAGAGGGAGTTTGGATTGAGATCTTATTTTCACGACAAGTTTTATGGACTCATTATGAGACTTGTCAGTAGGAAAGTAAATAATTTTTTAAAAGGAAAGATTCCAAACATCCAATCAAGCAAACTGACATTTTCTGGATTCACATGTTTGGGATAATGCACATTTTCTTTTGGGTTTTGTAGGAAATTTGGTCATTCTTGATTTTGGAGAGGGTTTATTTTAGCTTTCATAGTGCATAACATTTGAATTTCCGGTATAGGATGAGGATTCACATCATATATTCACTATTCTACCCCCATAGACATATGGTATATTGGTAAGAATTTTAAAAACAGAGTACTTATATGTCTCAATTTGAGTCATAGGTCGACTAGAGTGTCTGATATGGAAATGGTTCTCAATTTTGTAGCTGAAATGTCCAGAATGTCTAATATGGAAAGGGTTCTCGATTTTGCAGCTAAAACGTCTGAAATGCAAGCTATGTTTATTGGAGATTCTAAATTACAACATATTTTCAATATTTTCAAGTTAACATTTGACAAAAAAAAAACTTTTTAACTTTATTCATATGTCTTCCTTTTATGATGAAAAATATAATTTTTCTTTATTAATTTAGTCTTCGGATGCAACATTTTTGTAGGGACTCCTAATGAAGAACTTTGGCCAAGAGTGACTAAATTCAAGGACTGGCATATCCATCTCAATAGAAACCCCAAGATATAAGCTTTGTTGTTCCAGACTTGCAACCAAGTGATGTAGACTTCTTATTTGTAAGAGTCCTTAATCTGTATTATCACCCTCATATCTCATATGTCTTCCTTTCTTTCATTTTTTTGAGAAATGGTGCACTAAAGAGAGTTGAATTCATGTATTTGCATAAAATGTTGGGTTATGATCCATCCAAAAGAATATTAGCTAAAAAGGCATTGCAACATCCATACTCTGATGATCTAAATAAATCTCAAATCTGAGATCTATTTTAAGGATTTAAGCAATTCTGGATAGTATATATTACTTTATGTATGGATTGGTGGTGTTTGTGGCAATGTTGGTATCAATTGTTGCAATTATCTCTTGGAAAGGCTCTTGCCTGGATGCCAAAGGTATCAAACAACCTCTCCCAACCTGATAGCCCTCTTAAGGTTCTGGATGCAACTTTTAGTTGTAGTACTGAAGATTCTCAAAACATCTACTAAATATAGCTAGTAGTCCCCGTTCTTCCCATTCTATACCCAGGAAAATGAGGATTACCTAGTGATTCATTGCATGCTGAAACACAAAACCATTTATCTTATCATAAGCATGAAATATTTAATGACCTATCTTGGTGCAGTTCTGTGAATAAAATGGTTTCATATATCAAAATTTTTATGTTTTGGATCAATGATAATGACAACCTTTCTATCTTGATCTGTGAGTTGCAAAGGGACACTTAGTAAATCACAATTTGTGATGTTGACATTGCAAACTACTATATTGACATTGCTATGTAGTGATGGTTCTTGAGAAGAATAATAGTCTACACAAAGGTTTTGATAGATGTGGGTAGTAGGTTTGAAAACATGTTGATGCAGATTATCTTTTCCACTATGGTTGGGAATTGGTTTTCTTGGGTCCCCTTTGATTGTCAAAAACTTTCATTCTATGCTTAATTTATTCACAAAACTTGCTAGAAATGGACTAGACACTTGGTTGTTATATGGTTTATTAGTGTAATTTAACCAAGGACCAATATTTTTTATGTTCCTCCATATTTTCTTCAGAATGAAACAATCATTCACATAGAAAGGTTGTGACAATGTAATTCAATATAAAAATTTATGTTAGTTCCCCCTAGGTCCTAAAATTATAAACGTAATTGTCAAAACTCTACAATTTGATTACAATAGAGCAACATTTTTTTTCTTTCTTATCCAAGTATGTGTAACAACAACACTCCTATCTTCCTACATATTCTTATTTTTCTATGAAGATATGGTGGATGGGGTCTTAGTCATAAACTCTCAGAACCATTCCTCATTTAAGAGTTAAATGATATATTTATCATTGTAATCTTATTCCATGAGTTTGTTGTAACATATACAATAGTAGGTTTATCAATGATAATGTTATCACTATTTTGAAATAAATGTTTAAAACTTCAGCCTATGTTTAGTTTGACACATCAAAATGTTTAATATCCATTTTGGTGTACCCATTAATGTTATATTTAACTTGGATTTGGTATAGCATCGATAATATGGCTATGATGTATATTTACGAGGTTATGTTAGGGTACGCCTCTCCATGGTTTGGTAATACCTATATAGGTTTTAATGATGCTACCAACTTACCACATAGCCTATATTAAATGTCCACATATTCATATTTAACCATTCTTGATATGTAATTATACAAACTCCAATCATTTTTAATGCTACCTGTCCCTCTCCACCATGGGAATTGAAAGGTTTAATCCACTTATCCCATGTTTACCTCCTTCACATAGAGTGCATGTGACCACTTGGGAAATGTTTTAATGGATGGGATGAGAGAATATCCATCAAGGGTTGAGATCTCAATGCATAAGCCTAATCTTCCTATTTTGTAGAAATTTGGTCATTATGTTGCTTCCTCTACCGCCTTCTACGCCTGGTGTCTTTGCAGCATTATTATGTAGTCATTCTTTAGCGTATGGCTTCCTAGTGGCATAAAAATATCATGGAGGCAAGCTTAACTTCACTCCCCTTACACTCGTCATTTCCCCACATTCTATAGATAATTTATTTATTTATTTGCTTGGTTAATTGCACTTCCATTTTTATGGCGTTCCTGTGGAGAATTTGCATAGCTCTATTTTCCATTCAACTCTCTTTTGTCTCCAGGTAAGCGTTTCCATTTTTATCTTACTGGTTTTCCTCTCATCGATTCTTCCTATTATGGTAAGAGGGAAGTTCTCCCGATAAATTTGATGGACTCCATAATTTTTTTCCTTTCTCGTGCAGGGGTTTTGGAGGAAGAGGCAAGGTAACTTCTTCAAGTTTACTTTGGGTTTACCTTACGACGCGATGTCTCTCTGGATTTCTTAGCTTAAGGTTCTGTAATGATACCTTTCCTAGTTTTCCTCTTTATCCTCATCATTTTTTTTCTTATTATTATATTTCTCAGTTTGTTATTTTCTTTGATCATTCACCCCTCACTAGCTCTTAAAAAAAATTGATTCATATGTTTATATTCAGATGGGCACTGACACCTTGTTCTTTCTTCAGGTCTAAGCAGGTAAGGGTTGAGTTTTTCTTGAATTAATTTCATTATGTTAAGGGAGACTTTGAACTACAATATACTCATACCCTGTCTCCCCCATATTGTAGGTAATGAATACTCTTTACAATCATGCTCATGTGGGTAGCAAGGCCGCCCAGTTGTCTCTGATATTCCGCCATTCTGATTTTCCAAGTTGGTTAAGTCTACCTTCTTGGGGTTCTATTTTGTACAGGGTTCTGTTATTATTTATTGACAACTAGTGAATTTCCCATAACGCATGCTTTATGTCCATTCTGGGTATTAAATGCTTTGAGGTTGAGGGAATTTTTTCTTTGGATTTTCCTCATTTACTCTGTAACTACCAGTCTTGGTGCAATTTTATTTTTCTACTAAGTTTCTAAACTCTTATGTTTGTAGACCCTAATTACTAAAGGCGCAGACCCTAGTTACTGAATTGTGAGGCATAAGTGCTCGTATGATGAAAGGACTTATGGGTATTCTGGCAATCAAATGATTCATTCCATCAGTGCTACTCAATGCAAATTTTCTCCTTAATGAGTTGTTATTTTAGCATGTTCCATGCGATTTGGTTTTCTTACATTTTAAACTAAATGAAATCTATGAAAGAGGGAAGTACCTATATTTATATAAATGTTTATCCCATTTATTTTCAGATTCCATATTGGTGTACGTATTGTTTCACTATCAGTGTCATAATACATCTTTCCAGTTATTCTTTTTGCTAATACGTCTCGATATTCTTCTACTAGTCAATGGATTTTCTATAGAGGTAGAAGAAATAATCGTTCCTATTGATACTCTTATATACTACTTATCTACTAGTCTCTTTTCAGAAAATCTCAATTCGTTAATTTATTTTCAAATGAGTAATACTAACTGTATATAGAATTAAAGACCTCAGCTAGTAATATTACCTATTAGGTGAATAACAAATGAGTACATGTTTGACCGATTTCCTATTGTATTCTTCTAATTTTTCACTTTACCACTAGGCTTAAATCTTGGTAATTATATCACGCCATGATTATAATTTTTTTTTGCCTGTATCCTAAAATCATTATTCCAAGAAGTTTATATCTCAGTTTCGATAGTGAATTCGCATTTGTCCTTCTCGGATTAGCAATTATTTCCTATCATATATCCCTTTTGTTACACTCTTCTAACGGTTATCGATTATACCTGTAAATATCTCATATGCATAGTTCCCTGACCCTTTTCATACTTATGATTATCTATTGTAAGAAAATATGAGCCTTGTAGGTGTTGGATTCTACCCTTAACACGCCCGTTTACAGTCTTAACATAACTATTTCAACTTTGACTCCCCCTCAATATTTTAGCTTATCATCCATAGTCAACTAATTGTAAAATCCACACTCTCTCTTAACACTCAATAAAATTTCTAATAATATCTTGTATGCATCTTGGCAATAAAATCAGATTTCATGCCAACTAACTTATAAAGATAAATTATGTGCATTGTAACAATAGAATCAATTTTCAAGCCAGCTAAATTTATTATCACAGTGTACATGCCTCCTAGCTGTAGAATCAGTCGTAACAATAGAATCAACTTTCAAGCCAACTAAATTTATAATCACATAGTACATGCATCGTAACTGTAGAATCAATCTATAAACAACTAAATTTATAATCACGGAGTACATGCATCTTAACTGTAGAATCGATTTTTAAAGAAACTATGTCAAAATTCTGAAAACAACATCTACATATAATTGTTCGCATTAAAAAAATAACATAAAATAATAGATAATCTAACCAGTCTCACTATTAGGGGAACACTTGAGAATTTTACACCTTTACCACCCAACCTTGAACTAATATCGTCTAGTTCACCCCCAAGTTGAGATGTATTTACCAGGGTATCAACAACCGCTATTGATCCCTTCAATAGGTATTTTATACATTTTCTTTCATGATTTATTTTTCCTTCAACGACGTCCCACTTTTATGGTTCTCAAAGTCCACTTGCCTAGGATTTTCTTTTAAAGCCCTCTTTTCTCTCCTGCGATGCTTTATTCTTACTCATCCTTAGCAACTTTCTACAGCTAAAGGATTTAATGGTTTTTTCTCTCTTATTCATTAAATCTTATCTATGAGTCCTTGTCATGGAAGATTTTTATCTCAATCTCATTCTCTAATGATTTTTAATTTTTCCTTCGGAAACAATATCTTACTCAATTTTCTCATTCCAAAGTAATTTCAACATTTTTTGTTTATTAATAAAATTACTTATTACACAAGCATTTTAATGTACTCCATGGATTTTCCACCATCCATTCTAACATAACTCAATCTTCACAAAGGAAAACCATCATTACATAAACAGAGGGGTATTACAGTAATGGATTTCATAAACTTAATCGATTTCATTTTTTCATGAGAAATTTATTGAAATTGTGTTTCTTAAATTCATTCAATTTTTTTGTAAAAAAGAAATAGCACTGATACAAAAAAAAAGTAGAAAAACTCGAATTTTTTGCTGGCAATATTGTGTTGACATGCATAAAATAAAAATACTTATAATTGAACCACAATTAGTGTCTTGAATTCAAAATTGAACGTTTTTATACAGCAAATAAAGAAATGGAACTAAAAATTGTAATGATACTGAAAAAATAAAAGTCCTAATGATACCAAAAAATTAGGGAAGTGGAAAGAAATTTTGACAATATCTTGGTGATGTAGATAAAATAAAAACATTGATTTAGAATTGGTTTTGATCATAAGATTTCAAGTGATTGAACCACAATTGGTGTCTTGAATTCAAAATTTATACATCAACTAAAGAAATGGAACTAAGAATCCTAATGATACTAAAAAAATAAAAACCCTAATGATACCAAAAAATTGAGGGAAGTGACATGGGATAAGATCCAGAAGAGAGGATTCTTCAGACCCTCGAGATGAAGCCTTTGCAAAACGGGGACCGAAACCCAGGAACACATTCTGAATGCCTGCCCTTTCACCCAGCATCAATAGGAGGAGGTCAGAAGTCTCTTACCCCAGTGACATATAAAAGACTATCTTTCAATGGGGTGAGGGACAATATTTGTGCAAGGTGGTAAGGAGAAGTTGGAATTTAATGGTAGGATTCGTGATATGGTTTCTGTGGAAGGAACGAAATCAAAGGACTTTTTTAGATAAGCCCAATAATCCAGAAAGGATATGGAAAGGAATTCAAAAGGCAATTAGAGAAACTATTCTGGCGGAAATCTGGGAAGAGGAAGATTGGAAGGTGAACCCGGAAGAAGGAAGAATATTAACAAAACTAAACATGGAATTTGGCATGGTATATCCTAGAAAGGAAATGCAGTGACGAGCTCAGACTCAGAGTCCATATCAGTTCAGATACCCCGGGAAAAATTTCATTAAGTTGAATTTTGACGGGGCTTCCAAAGGGAACCCAGGACCGGCAGGCTTTGGGGGCATCTTTAGGGATAGTGAGAAACACACAAGATGGGTGTACGCGGAAGGGGGAGGAGAAATGACCAACAATGAAGCAGAACTATGGGCTGTCTATCAAGGTTTAAAGATAGCAGTAAGGAATGGCTACACAAATCTGGAAATAGAAGGTGATTCTGAGATAGTTGTAGAAATGTTACGAAAACTCAACAACGGGAAAGAATGGGAGCAAGTAGCTAGAACCTGGAGGAAGGCTGGGATCGTCCAAGACTTGGTGGAATTATTAAAGAGAATAGACTACAAAATCATCAATCACGTTAGGAGGAAAGGAAAGAAGGCTGCAGACTACCTTGCAAACTGGGGGAGTAAAGAACAGGAGGATAAGATCGACAAAAGTTGGCCAATAATGAGGAATAAACCGGGATGGGATGAACTCACCACTATAATCACTCATGACCATAATGAATCTGCAACTCAATAAAAGAGACACCCAGAGACCCCCGATCGGGGTGATAATGACGGTGATCAGGGTAATTAATACAGATCAGGTAAGAGAGGATGACGAGGCAAAAGACAGTCAAGTAATGATGAAGGAGGACAGAGGGATTATCAGCAAAGGTATCATATCGAGAAGGGATGGTGACGAGGCAATGAAGGAAGAAGCCGGTGGAGGTAATGTGGCAGATCTCAGACGTGGGAACGACCGCACAGAAGAAGGATGAAAGGAGGTGGGTGGTGATGAAATCGGCAGGTGGCAGGTGAAGCGAGCGACGAGAGACAAGGAGAATCGACGAAGGAGACATCATAAAGGAAGGCGAGATAAACAGAGGATAACGTCAAACAATTGTGCCAAGGATTTGCGAAGAGACAGAGCAGTGAAAGCTCTGAGCAGGTTAATAGTAAGGCAGAGAAGGCGGAGAAGACAAGCGGACAACGCTGGAAGGAAGTATCGAATGGCGACAAGGAGGAGAATGAGGAACGACGAGGATGAAGACAACAGAGGACGGAGAAGCCAGGGAAAGAAGGGGAAAGGAATCAAAGATGGAGAAACGACACAGGAGTATCAGACGATCCAAGATGACACGGAAGAAGAAGTAGAAATGTTTGACTCGGACCAAGATAGAGAGGAACAACCGCGCAAGAAGATATGGAAGGATGTGGGGTCAGCAAAGGACAAAATACAGGAGGACAGGGAGCAAGTAGACAAGAGTAACAAATGGCGAGAGGAGAGAGGTGACTTCGGAAGCACCTCAGGTATGAAGATTCGGGGAGGTAGGGGAAATTACAGGAACAGAGGAAGAGTAGGATGGGGACGAGGATAACGAAGCAGAGGAAGAGGAGGATCAAAAGGGAGATGGGTAGAGAATGAACCAGCACCAGCAAGAAAATACAGGAAAACATTAAAGAAGAGGATTCAGTTTGTGGAGGAAGCCTACTGTGAGAACACCAATAAGACATCAGAAGGATAATCCATCATCTGGAGGAAGAAGCGACCCAGGGGCAATCAGGGTCAGAAACGGAAGACTGGGAATACCTCCTCCCAGATCGAGGGAACACGAGAGGCCACATGACTTTTTATAAACAGACCTTGCATGTTTACTGGGTCATGAAAAGGCTGCTGGCAAAGGCGATGGAGCAAGTGGCCATGGAGATGGCAGAACTGTCACATGGAATCCCAAACTTGAAGAAAGAATTGCAAAACATTCAGGTCACTCTGATAATGCAGGATAAAAAAACTAGAGGAGATCCAACAACTGATAAAGGAAACCAACCTGAGTATAAAAAAATAAGAGGAGTAGCAGGAAGTCATGGCGGACTAATACTGGAAGATATGTATATACTGTCTGTAGTTTTTTTTGAAAGCGGTTGAATAGTTTAGTTTCTATTTTCAGTTAAGAATGCAAACAAGAAGCAGTAGTAATCTTTTCAAATGTATAGTTTACATAGCATGGACAAGAAGAATCAATATTTTTTGTTTTTGGATGGCTGTCAAAAACTTAAGGTGGCCAATAGACCCAGTTTCCCCTCAGGGCGGGTTGAGGCCACCATGAAAATGTAATGCTTTCAATTCGAAGTAATGGAAAAAGAATGGTCCCTCCTTAGTTTACAAAAAAAAAAAAAAATTGAGGGAAGTGGAAAGAAATTTTGGCAATATTGTGGTGACGTAGATAAAATAAAAACATTGATTTAGAATTGGTTTTGATCATAAGATTTCATGTGCATTTTCCCAAACTATTAATTGGTTTTTATCAAAATATTTCAGGGGCATTTTCCCAAACTATTAAATCACATTGAAGTTGGTCATGGGGCATTTTTTAGGTTGTTTAATTCAAGTTCGTATTTTGTATTTTATTTCACTTTGAAGTTTAGACAAATTATTCATGATTATAGCTTTTTGGTTTTTTTTTTTTAATTTGCGATTATAATAAATAATTAAAATTTCAAATGAGAAATAAAATTATATTCAAAATTATATTTTAAACAAATAATGTTTTCAAATTACAATTAAAATACATTTAGGAGGAATATCTTAAAAAAAATAAGATATATATATATATATATATATATATATATATATATATATATGAAAATTTTTGCGCGCACTGCCTCTCTGCTGCAAACTAGGTCTGCCGCCTCTGCTCTGTGCGCCCCCTGTGGCTGTTGCGCAAAGAATCTCTTGAGCCCCTCAGCTCTCCAATGGACTTCAGTGGGGGTCCACCTCGCCCCCCTCACCGCCTAGAGGTTCTGGCTTTCAAAACGATGATATCAGCTTGCATTAAGAGAACCCATTCTGCCATGCAACAAAAATTCATGAAGAAAATGGACAACATACCCTCTATTGCACTCCCTAAAGAAGAAACGTGCAAAGCAGCTCATGATCTTGAAGAGAGAGGCCTCATAGGCCAATTCACTAGCCTCTGGCCTTCACCAAAATCTATTGAAGAGTGGGTTCAGAGAATCTGGATCTCATTAACCCAAGAGGCCATAAAAAGCTACTTTGTGGGCAAGGGATACTTCGTTTTCATCTTCGAAAGTACAGAGGACAGAAGCTTAATCTTCAACAGCGGACCATATTTTATGGGTCCACAAGGATTATATCTGAACAAATGGTCGCCCGATTTTGACCCTGTTCAGGATATTCCTTCAGCTATTCCCATCTGGGTGCATTTGCCCCATCTTCCCCTCCACCGGAACCAAAAGTCTCTTCAGCTAATCGGAAACGCTCTAGGAAAATACATAGACTAAGCAATCAAAAAAGATTAGTATTCGTGTGCCCGCATATGTGTCGAAGTGATCTGGAGGAGGTACTACCAGAAGCAATCAAGCTAACAGTCACTGGATGGACGCATTTTCAAGAAATGCATTACGAACAACTCCCTTATAAATGTAGACACTTCCATGGTCATGGCCATTCCATAAAACACTGCAAGAAAAAGGCCGAGGAACAAGAAGAGATGCAGAATGGAAAGCAATGGACCCTAATCCAGAAAGCACCACATAAAAAAAAGGTAGGGGTAAAGTCACTCAAAAGGAGGCCCCCAACAGCTCTGAACTAACCAAAGAAAGGGGTCCAAACCTAAATGAAAATGAAAGCAGTCATGCCCAACCCTTAGAAACAATCCCATAAAACGTAGACCAGGAAGGAACATCCAACTCCAACAAAGAATACAAAGAAGCAAGCCACCTAGATGCTTCCAAAGGCAGCCCCTCCAATCCTTCGTATGCAAAAGTCACAAGGAAAAAGCTAGCAGATAGCTCAGGATCATCAGCGGATGAGATCTACAAGCGTCCATCAAGAAGAGCCGAAAGGAAATCCCGTAAAGAAGCAAGGGAGGAGGAGGCTAAAAGACTTAAAACTCAAGGCAGCCAGCCCATGATAAAGATGCCTATTGGGAGAAATACAAGAACAAGGCCTCCAAAGGGAGGATCCCTCCCCCCATCTGGTAAATAATGTGTCTTGTCTCTTGGAACTGTAGAGGTCTGGGGACCCACATGAAAATAGAAGCAGTCAAGGATCTACTGAAAATCGAACCACCAGATATTCTCATGCTCCAAGAGACAAAAATTGAAGGGCAAGCCCTCCTCGACATCAGTAAGGTGAAGTGGAAGAAAAATGCAGGTAAAGCAGTAAGCTCAAGGGGCTCTTCAGGGGGGCTGGCTACCCTATGGATAGAAGATCTCTTCCACTTGAACAAATCCTTCGAAACTCAATACTAGATATTCATATAATTAAAGCATTGTGCAAGTAAGTCGACCATCTCACTCTTCAATCTTTATGTTCCAGTTCTTTACTTTGAAAAAGGAGAATGTTGGAATTCCCTCCTAGCATTCTTAGAGTAGCATAACCCCAATAACATAATCCTTGCTGGAGATCTGAACATAGTTCTGAAGCACAAAGAAAAGAGAGGGGGCAACAACAGTAGAGACCATTTGTTTCCTTTTGTGGAAGATCTCATCCATCAATGGGATCTCCTTGATTTTAGCCCAATAAGAGGTCTTTATACATGGACAAATAGCAGGACAGGGGAGGAACACATATCTTCTCATCTGGACAGATTCTTAGTTCAAAGCTCGCTGATGATGAAAAACAAGATAATCAATACAAAAATCCTCCCCAAATTAACTTCAGACCCTAAGCTCATTTAGCTGCTCCTGGAGGATGAAGAAGACTTGGGTCCTCTTCCTTTTCGCTTCAGCCCCCTCTGGATTGAAAGGGTTGGTTTCATGGAAACAATGAAAGAAGCTTTGGCCAAACCAATCTCAGGATCACCATGTTATGTTTGGGAGCAAAAGCTCAAAGCACCAAAACAAGCCTTGAAAGAATGGATAAAAAAACCCGCTTCAAATCCAACTAGCCAAAGGAAAGAAATACTGCAGACTTTGGAGGACATACAAGTTGAAATGGAACACAAGGATATCACCTCAAAGATGATAGGAAAAGAGGTAGAAGCTCAGTGCTCTTGCTTCCGCTCCTTTAGAATTGAAGAAGAGTACTGGAGAATCAAATCCCGTACCCTGTGGTTGAAGGTTGAGGATCAAAACACCTATTTATTTCATCGCCAATATAGAGCTAGACTCTCATGTAATCATATTTCAGAAATCACAACTGAAGAAGGGAAGATCTGCAAAGGGTTTGCAAAAATAAAAGAGGCAGCAGAAAGTCACTTCAAAAGCTTTTTACTGCAGGGACACAAGGCAGGGAGGAAGACTCAGCGGAGCTCTTCTCAAACATCCCTTTCCTTGTCATCTCAGAAGACAATCATGATCTCATCAAACCCTTCACGGAGGAAGAAATAAATAATGTTATTTGGTCTATGTAACCTGATAAGGCTCCTGGGCCTGACGGGTTCACCATTCACTTCTACAAGATCTGTTGGGATACCATTAAATATGACCTCTAGAAAATTATAAGAGGGTTCCAGAAGAAAGCTAAGATAGGACGAGGAACCAATTCCACCTACCTCACACTAATTGCAAAAGAGGCCAACCCAGAAACCTTTGCTAGATTCAGACCCATATCGCTATGTAATGCCTCCTACAAAATTTTGGCGAAGCTGCTGGCAAACAGAATTAAACCATTACTCAAAAGGCTCATCTCCTCCTCCCAAGGAGGATTTGTTGAAGGTAGACACATATTGGATAATGCCATCCAAGTGCAGGAGACAATTCACTCAAGTAAACAATGAAAAGAAAAAGGAATGTTGATAAAACTAGACATGGGAAATGCTTTTGATAGGGTTAATCACACCTTCCTCATCAAAGTCTTACGCTCCTTTGGGTTCTCGAATCAGTTTATGAATCTTATAAAAGCCTGTATTAACAATCCATGGATTGCCCCCCTGCTTAATGGGCGCCCTACTGGCTTCTTTCATGCCCAGAGAGGCCTTAGGCAGGGCTGCCCCCTCTCTCCTTTCCTGTACATTATGCTGGTTGAATCTTTGAGCCAAAATCTCACTGCTGAGAGAGACGCTGGGTCACTACCTAGCCTTAGAATTTCACATGGCATAGATCCCTTAAACCATTCCCTGTTTGCGGATGACTCTATTCTTCTCGGAGGAGCCTCTCTCAACATTGCAATGGCATTTAACTCAGTCCTCAAATGCTATTGCAGGGTAATAGGAGCCTTAGTAAGTGAAAGAAAGAGTGAAATTTATGGCTAGAATATGGAACATCAAGAGCTCATGAGCATATCTCGGATCCCGAGCTTTAAAGCCTATGAAAAATGAGACAAGATCAAATACCTGGGTTTGCCCATTACAAATGGAATTAACAAAAGGGATATGTGGAGCGACATTATCAGCAAAATCAAAACAAAGATCTCATCTTGAGGAGGCTACTAGTTAACAAAAGGAGGAAAAGTAATTCTTATTAAAACTCTGTTGTCTACGTTGCCAATTTACCAAGTTGCTTTTCTTCTTTCTCCTAAAAATGTGATGGATCAAATATCTACACTCTTGAGGGATTTTCTATGGAAAGGGGGGAAAGGGAATCAGGAAAAAATTCACCTGATCAACTGGGACATAGTCAAAAGAGACATCACAGAGGGCGGTTTACAGATTCGCGATCTTGCGATGGCTAACCTTGTGCTTGGTGGCAAAATCCTGTGGAAACTGCATTGTGATCCATAACACCCAGTCAATCAATCACTCTTGCACAAGTACGCAGATGGTCCTGCGCTATGGAATCTACAAGCCTGCATCTCTGTTAATTTCTCCCAAACCTGGAATTTATGCCTAAAAAGTCTACACTTCTTCAGAGAGAAGGTGTATCGCGTGCTCGGAAATGGAAAGAAAGCCTCTCTATGGGACGATCGCATTATGGATCATGCTCCGCTATCTGAGTCTGAAGACATCGTAGATATAAAGGAGTGGCTACAACACGCTAGCATCAATAACGTCTATGATCTTTCTAGGTGGGACAACAAAGGCAATTGGTGCTACTGGGACTTCGACAGTGTCCCTGTTAGACTCTTGCAGCAACAAAATTGGCTCATCAAATTGCTTGAAGAGGCAGCACCAGTTCATCGAAGCATGAAGGGCGCATGGGGATGGGGACAGTCACGAAGGTATACCACAGCTGCTGGTTACAACACCCTTCACCCAACAAAAATCAGCAATCATCCACCTAATTTCTGGAAAAAAGTATGGGATCGTGGAGGTCTTCCCAAAGTCAATTTTATTTATTTATTTTATTTATTTATTTATTTATTTATTTATTTTTATTTTTATTTTTATTTTTATTTTTATTTTTATTTTTATTTTTATTTTTATTTTTATTATTATTATTTTTTTTAATTTTTAATTTTTTAATTTTTTTAATTTTAATTTTTTATTTTTATTTTTATTTTAATTTTATTTATTTTTTATTTATTTATTTATATTTTATTTTATTTTATTTTTTATTTTTATTTTATTTTATTTTATTTTATTTATTTTATTTTATTTTATTTTATTTTTCCTGGATTTTGGTGCATAACAGAGTCCTGACAGGAGAGAATCTGACCAAGAGAAGCTACAGAGGACTGCATAGATGTGCCCTTTGCAGAAGCAATACTAAAACAACTAAACACCTCTTTATTGAATGCTATTTTGCTAAAGAAGTATGGGGCTACATTCTCCATGAACTCCAAATTACCCCCCCAGTCCATGATTTTGTAGCAGAGTTATTTGCCTCATGGAGCCACCTATATCCCCACAATATTCCCACTAAATCTCTATGGAATAGAATTTGGATTGCCATCCCCAAATACGTATGTTGGCAAATTTGGTTGACCTGGAATGAACATATTTTCAAAGAAAACTCTTATACTCCCTTGAAAGTAGCAACCAAAGAAAAATCCCTCCTTTTAGAAGCAGTTCAGCAATCTTACTTTAAAGAAGACCTCACTCTCCTTCCTGAAGAAAAGAGATGGTTGGATTCTCTTTCCCCTCTGCCTCGGAAGCTCCCCTTGGTCCCCCTACATTGCAAACACTGAATGGCAAAAAAGAGATTCTGACACCACTTTCCAAGATTGGTGGAGGCAACAACATCTAACCTCGATTTTCTTTGATGGGGCTTCCAAAGGGAACCCCGGTGCTGCTGGAGTAGGGGGTATTATGTACTCTCCAAATGGCTCAAGAAGGGATTGCTTTTGCTGGGGTATTGGGCAAAAAACCAACAATCAAGCAGAGATTCTAGCTCTCCTCAAAGCATGCCAAATTGCAAGGGAAAGAGGCATCAAAGACTTTCAAGCATTTGGAGACTTAGAAATACTAATAGAAAAACTCAACACGGAGGAATTGTTCAATAATGCAAGCCTCAACCCCTCGATCAGGGTGATAAAGAAAGAAAGTACAAGAAGGTGGACAGTGCTTGGGAGAGGCTAGTTAGGATAGCCACCTACTGCCCTCACAGTCAATCAAAAAGACATGGTGGCATCCTACATGCCTGCTAGAGTTTCGACGCAGCATAGTGGAAGGAGTGTGGGGAGAGAGGAGGTTAGAAACAACGGTGGTAGTGGGATGGGACATGGGCCAAATGGGTTGACGTACTTGAGGGTGGTAAGGAGATGAGGAAAACGTAGTATGCAGTGAAGGGAGGAGGAGAACTATGTTGCGCAGGTGTTGGGAGCTTCGACGGGCAAGCGTGAACTCAGGTATGTCTCCTTTGGCTCTCCTCCTACATTTCTCTATGAGAAGCTTAGTATGATGGAAGAGAGGGGACCGATGGGAACTGATGGGGAGGAGTGGTGTACAAGTGGGTTAGCTTTGTACTCTGCCATGCAAAATAAGGTAGAAGAGGGGGGTAAGCAAGGATTTGTAAAAGAAGGGTGGAGGCTGAGCGAGCCAGAGGGGTGCCTGGGGAGAAAGAGAAAGGATTAGAGCACATATATTCTGGGGAATTACAATAGGGGGACAGAGAGTCAACCAAAGAATACTGTGAACCTTGCCCAGGTGATGGATAGTATGACAAAGGGTTTACTCACCTCCCTTTATCCAGGGGGGGGAGAGACCATGGACTCCTTAGAACAACGAATATGGCGAGAGTGGGGTAGGAAGGCTTAGTGATAAGGAAATGCTGACTACGGGGAAGTCTGTATCCCATCGAAAGCTAACTCTTGATGGTGATAACTGTAAACAGGTGACAATAAAGGAGAAAATGGCGCCCCTGGGTAGAGGCAGGGTGCATGGAGGCAAAGGGCGACAGATCCAGTTGATAGAGGTGACCAGCCAACCTCAGAGCTAGCAAGCCAGAGGCAATGAAGGAGATCCATGAGGACAATATTCCAAGAGACCGCTCAAGCCTATAGAGAAGGGACGGACGCGGACATTTGGTAATTAATTCAAGAAATGGAAGACAGTGTAATCGAAGAGGAATCAGAACCTGAGATGGAGGAATGGCGAGATATCATCCCTGACCTTGGTCATACCAGAGGCCAAATGATACACTATAGGCAAGCTGTTCATGTGTACTAGGTGTTAAAGCGGCTACTAGCGAAGGCTCTCAAGCAAGTGGCAAGAGAAGTGGCAGCAATAGCCCAAGGAATGCTAAATATTAAAAAGGAAATGAAAAACTTGCAGATCATCATGATAATGTAAGACAACAAGCTGGATGAGATCCAGGAAAGGCTGATACAGATGACTCCAACACCTAATGATTCGATGGCACACCTGTTAATGCAGATTTGGTCACTGATGACTAGAAGGACTAATCCTTCTCAGTTTCTTCTGATTATTTTGTGGATAGCTCTTCTTTTCAAACGTTTATATGTTAGTTTTTATCATGTTAAGTGTTTTTAGATGTATTGTGCATGTAGCATGGATGGAAAGACTGCTTAAATTTTATTACTAGATCGCTTATAACAAACTCAGGTGGCCAACAAACTTGGTTTCCCATATGGGCAAGTTGAGGCCACCAGAACACTGTATCTGGTTCAACTTGTTTTTATAAATAGAAAAGGAAGGTACCACCCTAGCTTACAAAAAAAATAATGCAAGCCTCAATAAAATTCTCAGCAGATTAAAGAGAACCCTCCTTGTATTCGACACCTACAAATTCTACCATATTCTAAGGAATTCAAACAGTGAAGCACACCTCATGGCAAATAAAGGGTGCGCTCTTCAGAAGGGACAACTCAACATTAATGACGAGATATCATACCAATCTTGCTTCTCTTGACAGAATTGTAGTCCATCCTAGCATAAGAAAGAGGATAAGGAGAATTGTACTCTTGGTTGTTTAATATTTGGCCCAACCATCTACCTTCAAATAAATAAAAAACATACCGGTTTCAGTTTTAAAAAAAAAAAACCATTTTAAACAAATATTATTTTTAAACAAATAACTAAATTTTTAAATAACTACTTCAAATTACATTTAAATAATAAAATAAAATTACCTTTAAATGATATAATTTATTTTATTATTTGATAAAAATTGTATTATCCAATTTTGATAAAAAAAAAATCAGAAAAAAACAAATTTGATTAGTCTCTAACCAATTTATTTATCCATGTCATTGAAATTAATTGAAGTCTTTGCATCTAATGAATTGAAGTCTCACGAACTATGTTGAGATGAACAGATTAATTAATTGGAATCTGTCTTTGCATCTAATGAATTGAAGTCTCACTGACTACATTGAGGAGATGTAACAGATTAATTAATTGGAGTCTCATCCACTTCATTAGTCTTTTATGAAGTTGAGTGATTTGGTTATTCTAGCCAAAGTTTTAATAGAAAACTTAACCAAAAAAATCTAAATCTTCTGAAATTTAACAAAGATCCAAGTGTTCTGAAAGTTTCAATGGCATAGTTTCTTACCTATTTAAAGATTTCCGAATGTGTTTGACACTAAGAGGCATAGTTTCTTACCTCTTTAAATATTTCCGAATGTGTTTGACACTAAGAGGCATAGTTTCTTACCTCTTTAAATATTTCCAAATGTGTTTGATGCTAAAAATCTTAAACATTTACTATTACATCTTGGTTGGTTAATCACTTTGTCCAAGTCATGTTCTTTTAAACGTTTACTATTTCTCATTTTGATAGGTTGTAGTTTATAATAATCTCTTAGAGTGGTTATTAACTTTGTTCAAACTGTTAGAAATAGTAATTATTCTCGCATGTGGAGTTGGCTAAACATAGAGAGTTTGAGTATTGACTAAAGTGAGTTAAGTGATAGATGACATTGAGTGTGTGGTTGTGTGTCAAGATATTTTAGGCGAGTCCCTAGTTGGAAAATATTTAAATACCTTTCATTAGGTTCATTGTAAGAATCATGTTTTGTGTCATCAATAGAAGAGCAACAACTCGTGTTTTGTGTGAATTCATGTTTTGTCTCCTTAGCTTTTCCAACATTATCAAAAAAAGACAATCTAAAGAACCAAACAATTTTGCAAAGTTACAGCTTGTAAAACTGCACTGTGTGATTAATAACTCAAACCAAGAAGTTGGAAGTATTTTTCCGCTGCGCCAAATCATAGTCACAGAGTGTTTTAGCTGATGGGCAAAGTTGTCATCCTCAAACAAGCCACAAAGATTTTGCGTTCAATGTAGTATTGTTGCTGCGGCCATTGAGAAATACATACACTCTGACTATTCAAAGGCGTCGATAGTCAAATAGTGTTGAGCTTATCTCGATTGCATATTGCTCAATGTCGTTGACATGGCTAGTGGGCCCATCCGTCTTTGTTGCCAATTCCGTCAGTTGACAGTTTCGTTAATACTTTCAATATGGAGTTGTCTTTAGTGCAACTTTTTGGAGATTCTGGTGACAGAATCCGGCGGAAAAAATTGATGTTAAATCTTGATTTGTATTATTTAAAATGGTTTTTTAACTGCATATTTGGATTCAGCACCCTAAAAAACCGCTGGGACACTTTGATTATGCAGAAATTAGCTATCAAACTTGCGATTTCAATAAATTGTTGCCGGATTTTGACCAGAAAAACCCACCAGAAAAGCTTCCAAAACGTCTCTTTAAATACAACTCCTTTCAATATTCCGACCACACCACAGCTATCGAGATTTTCGGCACTTCTGAAAGCTAACACCTGGAAGCTAATACAAGTGGTGGATAAGACATGAACACAAATGCATTCAATGCTACCTCCACACCAAAGGATTTCAAAATTCAAATGTTTTCCCGCTTGATTTCAAATTAAAATATTGCTTGCAGAATCCTCCGCACCAAAGGATTTGAAAATTCAAATGTTTTCCCGCTTCATTTCAAATTAAAAAATTGCTGACATAATTTTTGCAACAGGTTGTTGAATAAGGGAAAAGATGGCTCTTTACTTCATTTTGAGCTTCTCACGCACCGGCCTACACACTGTCGACTACAACAACATCAAAAGTAACTCCATAATGGACATAAGAAAGAGGCTCCTCATGGTGAGATCAAAATGGACATAAGTAAGAGGCTCCTCATGGTGAGATCTCTTCTCCATCTAAAGGTTGTGGTTGCGGGTCAAATGTAAGTATTCAAGCTATGTAAGTATTTCAAGATCTCAAGTTGGGGATTGTGGATATGATTTGGGATCAAATGTAAGTATTCAAGCTATGTAAGCATTTTTCAGAACCTCACTAAAATCCCCTCCAGTACCATATTATGATCTCAACCCATTTAAAATTTATATTGGGAATAAAAAAGTAATTTACTTGATTCCATTTCCTTTCAATTGATGTTACTTTGTAGTGGAGGATACACAGCAGTAGCGTTGAAGGTAGAAAGTACAGGATTAATTTGCGATTAACCAAAACAAGCCATTGATATGGTTATTAAAATAAGTTTTGGATGTCGAATGTTGAAGGCAAAAAGTAAAGGATGTTGAATGTTGAACCAAAACAAGCCATTCATACCATATCCTGGAAGAAGATCACTTTAGTGAGAACGATGTAGCCATACAGATTACCATATCCTGGAAGAAGATCACTTTCATGAGGACGATGTAGCCATACAAAACAATTATTCTCTAGGTCAACTAATTCCAACTAAGTACAATTTAAAATATAAATCTTTCATGATGTGTAAGTCTAGTGAAGGCTCTTGTTAGGAAAACATGTACTATGAATGCATTTACATATGATTTTTATCATTTTACCAATTATCAATCAATGAAGTGCTATCGAGTTTCTGAGTTTGAAGTTGTTTGAGATAAATTGCATTGTGTATGACCATATTACACTTAATCCATAAAATTGGCTTTAATTTTACACGTTCGTCTTCCAATAAGTTTACAATTAGATATGTTGACTACTATAATTCTAAAAATAGAAGCTAATTCTCAATACAAGTAAGACATTGTTGAATTCTAGAGCGTAGTACAAATGTATAAACTATTCACAATCTATTGAAAATTATTCGATTCAAATCATATTTTTACATGGAAGGTGTTTCCCAATTCAGTTCTTCAAAGAAAATTTTTGATAATAAAAACATCTACCTTTTTAATTATATTTTTAATTTCTACAAGTCTTTGGACAATATTTTTTGAAATTGTAACATTTTTAATTATATTTTAAATTTCTACAGGTCTTTGGATATAAATTATTTGGCAATATTTTTTTGAAATTGTTGCTTCAAATTTTGTGTTAATTCTTTTCGTCAATAGACTACTTTAATATGCCCGATGTTATAGTGATTTCGATCAAAATTAATCTCACATGAGTAAGAACCTAGCTTCCTTGATTCAAAACTTCAAAGTAATATTTTTGACAAAATAAATATACAATAAAAAAATTATTCATTTACTACCAAAACTAACTTAACTTTTAATAATAGTAGTACACACTTGAATTTAGAGGGTTCCAAAATGCAAAAGTTTTCTCTTTCCTAAAACTTGTAAGACCTTTCTATCCGTAAACAAAAGAATCTTTTTATGATGAAATGGACAAAAACAAGATGAAGATTTCCTATATCAAATAATTTATATATTACTTATTTGGAGTCGTGGTAATTTATATCAGATAGTTTTCCTATATATTAATCACACAAATAATATGTTGTCAAATATATTATTTTGAAATTGTCTTTTGAAATTAAACTGATTTTTTTTAAAGATCCTATGAATAAGAATATGCTGAGTTAAACTATTTTATTTAAGGATCTTATTACACTATACGTAGTCATAAGAATATGCTTAGTTAAATTTCTTTAGTCTCCCAATATGTTTAGTTATAAGATTTACATTATACCTAGTCATAAGAATAACAAGGTTTTTTGGAAAAATAGTTTAACTATTAAAGGAGGGTAAAATATTTATCAATTTTTAATTGTAATATGCCAACTCACTCTATAATACTCATTTTTTTTTTAGTTTGACTTCAAAAAGAAGGCATAAGTTCAAAATAACATTAAAAAAAAAATGTAAATACCTTGTTGTATGGCAAGGTTCGATGTGGCGATGGAATTTAAAGCTCTTGTTTGGTAATTAAAAACTCTTCATTTATTGGTATTTAAAATAGTGAAGTATTTAAATCATGTTTGCCATATTGTTTAAAAAAAATATTGTGAACTATAATTTCTTTAATTGACGAGTTTAAAATTTGTAAAAAAAATTATAATAATTCAAATTAGTATAAAACTTAGATACCAACACACTTTCCTCTTGAAATCTCCAAGACAAATGAGAGGTGGTATACTGCAACTTTTAGATTTTGATTTTAAATTTGAAACTCAAACAAACTGCCCCATCAAATTTAATATTTAAACTACCTTACCAACTCACCATATCACTTACTCAACCATTTGGGAAATGGATGACCAAAATATGGGAGGAAGAGGAGGTTGGAAAAGTGCCAATAATATCAATACCATACATACATACATCTGGATAACATAGTCTTAAGGACTCTTTATCTTGGTGGATAGTTGTCATCATTCTCCCATTGCTCATCAGTTAAATAATGGATACATTGAAAAGATAGATTTTGGAATCAATTCAAGAAAAACTATGACCTTAATAATTCTAGCCAATAGGAATTGTAACCCATAGTAACTCTAACCAATGAGAACTATTATCACAATAACTATAGTTGGCAAGAACTTTGATCAATGAATAAATAAAATGATTATACGTCGTTGGTCATAATAGTTCCCTCATCAAGAAATTCCCTATAACTACGACTAATAAACATTGATTATAGTTCTCGTGAGTCAAGGTTCTTAACTAACAAAGGAATTATTCCCTAGGACTATGACTGAAAAACATAGATCATAGTTTAATTTCATAGTCAAAGCTCCCACATCATAAGTCGTGTTGTCATGATTCTTGTAAAATCAAGTCATAGTTCCTAATTGACAAGGGAATTATGAACAACAAAGGAATGATTCCTAAGGTCATAGTTCATGAGGGTCAAAGTTCTCGAGGTCATAGTTACTATGCGTCATAATTCATAAGGGTTAAAGTTCTCAAGTTCATAGTTCTTATATGTCATAGTTATTATGCTCATACTTCTTGTGGGTCGTGTTTTCTATTGGTTAGAGATCCCAATGATAAGAAAGTTAATAAAATTTCTTCAATGCGAGTCAACGAAGTGCCTATTGGAAAATGAGAGAGGGAGGGAAATATAAATAGAGAGAGATGGAGAGAGAGAGAGAGACTAGAAAATGTGTAAATGGAAATAGAGAAATAGAGTGTTGGGAATAAATTAGTCATAATGGTATAAACAAGAATTACATCCATACGATTCCATTCCATCAAATTCCACAATACGAGGGTTTTCAAATTCCACAAAAGCAATGTTTTCAAATTTCACAAAACTAAGGTCTTAAAATTTCACTTCAATATACATCAACAGACATTGCCAAATTGTGATGCATGGTCAATATGGTGTGTTTACTCACATTTTCTAATTATGCACTCAAATTTTAACTCACTATGTTTGAGTTTCCACATTCCACATTGCTATGGTTTTCAAATTCCACAAAGCAAGGGTTTTCATAGTGCATAGAACTAAGTTTTCCAAATTGCATAATTATATTTCCTAACAATGCACACACACTTTTGAGCCATGCTAAGCAGGCAGCCTCGTTGGGGTCCTAGTTGGTACCTTGGGCCTTATGGAGCCTAAGAGACTAGGAACACATGTGAATTCCTAAGAACAAGCACACATTCTTGTGGGCATGTGTTCCTCATGATAGCCCCATTTCCGCTTCTTGGGTCATCATTCTTGCACAACTTCTCTTAGTTGATTCTCACTAGTTTTTCCAATTATGCATAATCCTTCTCAAGCTCTCATTATAGAATTTCTCACAAAATTCCTTCATACACTTCATGCTAGGTGTTTTCTCATTAGTCTACACAGTTTCTTTCTTTTACCAGATATGAAGTCATTTCCACACATATGTGATTCCAAAACCACTTGCCACATGCTTATTTACAATATAACAATAGAATGCTAAGTTATTTCATCATGACTATTCCCTAATTAAAAAAGCATCCATCGTGTTCTAGTTGATTTCTTACACTTGTTTGAGAAACTTCCACATATTTAACTTTATGTATCTATATATTACTATTTTATGTTTATCTCATCATTATAGATTGGCCATGGTTATGAGCACTACAATAGGTTATCATCATTCATTTCTTAAAAGCCCCATTTATTTATACTTATTTTTCTATCTTCTCATAGATTTGTATTCTTTGAGGGGTAAGTTTCTTCCAATTTTGACTTCATTCATATGTAATTTAGGGAATTGTGATACTATTTTCCATTTATAATTTATCAAATTTCAAATTGAATTATTATGGTGTTCTTCATCTATCTCAATCCTTTCATAGTGAAAGAATTAAATGAATCGACTTGTATAGTCTTGTTTATCACTGGGCCCTAATTTTGGTATGAATTCTTCCAAATCCATTTTGAGGCATTAACCGTTTTTTTCTGGGGTAAAAAAATTCTTGTTTGTGTGAGATCAGCTGGTACTTGAACTTTGTATGAAAAATTTATGCCTCTCACAAGTTTATCTACCATACTGACCACCATGCTACAAGTCTATGTCACGTTAATCCCTGTTACTCATGCATATGGGGCTAGCCATGTGTGTAATTTAAAAAAGACTTGAGAAGGTCCAAAATCGTAACTCTAGTTGAGGGTTGAGGGAGTCAAACCTTTCATATAGTTATCTATTGTGTTATGTTAAATACTAGGACGCTAGGAGGAGTAGGGGTTACATTTCATATTATTATATTCTCCTCATATTTGAGCAAAGCAATTGGGAGTGGGATGTTAGAGAGAAAAAAGGGCTTAAGATTTTGTAACAACTTTATAAGCCATAGGTCTTAGGTATCTCTATAGAGAGTACCTCTTTCTTTGTATCTACACATCTTTCCATACTAGAGAATAGAGATCAAAGCAACCTCACCTTCTAGCTAGGTTTCTCCCATAAGGGTTTCCCACGGGAAAAATTGTGCTTGCTTTGATTAGTGTGTGTATTTCTTTTCACTATATATTGGTTGCATTTCAACAATTTATATTTAAGCATACAAACAATAAATAAAGAATCTGATATATAAAATAATTAATATCCACAGTGAAAATTTCAATATTTATCAGATCTATTATGATGAATTGTTCCAATGGAATATCCACGATAATTTATTGGTCATCTCCACATCTTGCCTGGAATAATAGTGTCATATTTACTGCCACATGTTACGTCGATCAGTTGAACATATTATGTGATTGTATGTTACTTCATCTTTGATGTTCTTTTCTTAATGTCCATGGTTAGGATTTTATCTCCATTCTTCCCATCTTCAAAATGCAACATCCTCAAAGCAAGAAAATCCAATAACCATTAATTAGGAATTATGCTCAACAATCATCTTGAATCCATTTTATATTTGAACCCATCATTCATATCAACTAGAATTGCATTTTCAAACACAGGCATGATCATGAAAAGTAAGAAAATGTTTGGTAAAAATCACATCATTATAGTTTTGTTGATGCGTTTCGAACCATCCAGTGTGGTTCATCGCTAGAACAAGATGAAGAACCAGATCTTGGCATCAAGTTAAATAGGTGGAGAGAAAATGTTTGGCCGTTATAATATAATAGTTAGATATGACTAAATAAATAATATTTTAATATAAGGAAATAATTGTTAGAATATAGTTGTTAATATTGGCCATGATTGCCAAGTTGTTACTCTCATTAATTGTATCATAAGATTCTATTATGAGGACAAGTATAAAAGACAAATAATACATAAAATAATTACCAAAATTTATTTTCCCACACATTACAACTATTTATTGGTCGTATATATATTTCATTGCCCTTGTAGAACTAAATAAAGTTCCAAATTCCTTTATCCTCCCTTAATTAACCATATAAACCTCATTGTGTCTAAAATGTAACAATAAACCTTTATATTCACATAAAGTTACTCATATTCATGAAATCATATAATTTCAATTTACTTTTTTTTTAATGGTTATACATATTTATCAATATTAACCAAATTATCCTCATCATAACTTAGTCCACAATAGTAAAATTAATATTTATACAAAAAAATAAATCACAATAAACATTAATGTAAAAGTGTTTCCCAAAAATTTCATATGAAAACATTAACTTCTTACATATTAACTTGTTGCATGTCTTACTTTTTTTAACTTGTTATAGAATTTTTGAATTCACTTTAATCATTCTTCCGAATTGTGGAATATGCAATTCTCTAACTTTAAAACTTTGTTAAAACCATTACCAAATTATATCTTAACAAATATCACATAATGACATTACCAATTAAATAAAATAAATCTCATTTAAAAATATTATTAGTTAAATGAAAATTAAAATAAAACACAAAAACATTACCAATTATACTTTACCAAATGTATCATGAAAACATATAAATCATAATCATTGGAAAATCTTAAAAGAACATTACCAAGTGAAAATGTATCACAAGAGATCAATAAAAAGGGACGATTCACCTTATAAATAATTTATTTTCCTCTTTTAATTTTGTTTCAATATTTTATTTAATCACTAGGTATCTTATATATAAGAAGTTATACAATATAGATGCAAATGGGTTTCCTAAAATTGCTTCTAGGTTTAGCTGAAACCTCCACCTTCGATTGAAGTGAGGGTGGCATAAGGATGCCCAGTCTTCACTAGACCATTGGGGAATAAAGAGGAGATCATCTTACATAACTAAGATAATATCAAAAATAATATTGCTTCCAAATTTAAAGAGAAATTGTGGGAAAATAAAGAGTTGGAGGGAAAAAAGGAAAGTGCAATATTATAAGGAGGTGATCAACCCCAATCCGGAAAACAATTGCTTCCAAATTTAAAGAAAAGTTGTGGAAAAATAAAGAGTTGGAGGGAAAACCAAAATTATCTCTCTGTCTTAACTAGTGTTAAGAAGAAAATGAACATTTCCATTATTAGAACCAATTCTAATGAGATTCATAATGAAATTAGGCATTGGTGAATTCTCAAAACACCGTGGGATGAAAGAGTTTGTCACTTATGTAGGCACTGGTGAATTTTCAAAACACCTTGGGATGAAAGATTTTGTCACCAATAATAGGAGGGTTGAAGATAAAAAAAAATTTCTCTTAGATTTTCATTCTTATATTCACATGAAAGAGCTTTCCACCAAGCCTAGGAGGGTTGAATCTTGTACTCACATTAAAAAACCTTCTCCTAGACTGTCTATCTTATATTAAAATTCACCTTCTCCTAGATTGTCCATATTATAATCACATTAAAGCACTTTCTCTTAGATTTTCCACCTTATACTCACATTCAATCCCATTCAAACTTATAGGAATTACTAGTCGGGCATTCAACTTGTTCAAAATTTCCGATACAGTCTAACATGTCTTTAAATACTAGAACTCATATGGAGGGGGAATTAAACCCTCTAGCTACCACTAGAGCTATTGTCCTTTAACAACTTTCTTAACATTTTAAGTCATAAAAAAATGGTGATTTGGAAACCTTCTCCCACTTATTTTTTCCCATATAAATAAGATGTTAAAGAATCATATTTAATCTACTACCTTATTAAGGTCTGATAGACTATATAAGCCTTAGTGGGCATTAATCATCATACTCATCATCATTATACATCCAAATTATCATTTCACTCCTCTTAACATTATTATAATAATACCATAAATTTTTAATTTTATTTTTATATATAATAATTCAAACACTATATAATTAATATTTTATTTCTTAAGCTTTTATATTACTTTTAATTTATGTCTAGATTATTACTAAAATAATAGTTATCACTAATTTATAACAAATTTTACTAATTCGTAAATCCTAAACTTTCAAGAAATTAAAAACATATAATTTAATTATTAACCAGAAATAATTACATAATATATAATTTATTTAAACGATTTTTCAATTTTTTTTAAATAAGCCAATATTTATAATGAAAATATTTGAAGTCATTGTCATGAATTTTACATCATCTTAATCACATAATGGAATTCAATATTTTCATACTCGCCAACTTATAACTTCTTTAATCGTAAATCATATATATATATATATATATATATATATATATATATATATATATATATATATATATATATATATATATATAGTATTTGGTTAATTTTCCAACTGGACATTATCATATACACTGAAATTCCCATTTTATAAAAACTTAAACCATGTTTTTACATGGTAATAGGGTTTACACTTTATTAACACTTCAGAAATAACTTTCTCAAACCTAACTTGCTCCATCCTCGATTTATGTGTTAGCATAGGACCCACAAATAGTCCAAATTCCATGTCTTAAACTCTGCATTAAATGGAGTCAGGACAAAGGAGAAATATTAAATGTCACAATCTACTGGGTATAGAATAAGTTATCTGTTGTAAAAGTTTTCCGACAATCAACAATTCTCATAATAACTCCAATATTCATATATTCAAAGAGTGACAAAAATGGTGGGCCCAAGCATCAATGTATGCAGGTTCAGAGAACCCTAAATCGAGATAAGGGTTGCCCTTTTATACAAATACAACCACCTATAATAAAATTGGAATATGATCAACTATTAAAAAATGGCAAAGAAATATATGGTTCCCTTTCGCTTTAACACACTTTAGTGGGATGGATTCTCAACTCTGGACAATTTTCTGTATGTTAAAGGGAACACAGAACAATTTGATTTAAATCAGTTGCATCTTTATGTTTTACAATTATGTATTTGAATTCTTCAGTCTCCTGGAATCCCTAGTTGTCCCAATCTGGGATCACATCCCTTACTACCTCCATCATTGATTTGTTGTGCATAATCCCTCAGAAGCCTTCCATTTTTCTCTTATGGGGAGTCTCGAGAGCACCTAATGCATTGATATTTGATTCCTCCCAATCTTTTGTCTACAGAACCAACTATTCGATCATGGCCCTCTTTAAAAAAATTTCTCCTAAGCCCTTCCCTTCTCCTCACCCCTCTTGCTCCTCCTTTGAACTTTGGTCTTCCTTTCCAGTTGGCTTCTTTGATGGAGCCAGTTCCTTTGGGTCATGTGGTTGTATAATGATCATTTATCTGGAACCTCATCACCTCTTCAGATTCCTTTGGTTTGGTGGAAATGTTTCGAATACTAGGGCGAAGCTTTTGGCCCTATGGGGCACTCTCTATTATGCTTCCTGGATTGGATTGACAAGAATTTCCATATTTGGGGAATCTAAAGTTATTATCGATTAGGCCAACAATTGATGTAAACTCTAGAATCTGAATCTTTGTTCAAAAGTGAATGTTCTACCTCGCTGGGCTTGATCCACTTCCAGGAATTCATCTCAAACTCTCTTCTTCACTTGGGATAGATCACCAACTAACTCTTCTCCTAATCCATTGTTGAGCTAGGCCTCTTACTTTCTTGCCCTTAGAATTTTTTATTATTAGTGCTTTCTCTTGATGTTGCTTTCTACTACGTGTTCACTGCAGTATTATTTCTTTTTTGTCCAGACATTGAATGTGGAGTTGGTTATTTCATTGCATGAATAAATCTGCTGTTATGGATAATATTCATGTCTTTTTTTCTACTTTTTTCTATTGTTGTTATTTTTAGGAGGATGCATATATGTTTCGTAGGTTGCACCAAACGAATTCACAAAATAGCATCTATTATCCAATGGGAAGGATGACTCTTGCAATTTGTTATTCATATTTTAGATGCATAATTAATTAGCTAAAATCTAGAAAAATGCATAATCATTTAAGAAGGACCTAGTCTATTAGGTGATCCCTTGAATTTCTAAACATATAGTGACAGATGGCAAGCCAATGGTCAAATCAAATTTAAGGTTCCTCAGATTTTATGTGGATAAACAAACTTTTGAAAATCTAGGAACCCATTCAAATTTAAGGATAAAATCTTAATAGAAGGAATATCCCTGATAATAATCACTTTTTAATTGAAAAATATACAAAAAGACTAATTTTTCGTCGTGATTTCAAAAAATCTCATCAAATTTAAGTAATCTTCGTAAATTTGAAGAAGGTTTATGTAGTATACCTAAGGTATATTATAAGAAATATTACCATAATGCAGTAAATAAATATCATGTAACAATTGTTCTATAACTAATCAATACTATATATTAATGATTATATTACATAATAACTACCATATGACTATTGTTACATAACACTTATTTATTACATTACAATCATATATTTAATAACATATCTAAAGTATATTACATTTTTTGAAATAATTAAAATGTAACTAATGGTTAAGGACATGTGATTTTTTAGGGAAGTCAAATATTTAAATCTAAAAGGGGGTTCCTATATTCACATTTATTTTATAGTAGAGCCAAAATGATTGAAATATTTTATTTATAATCCAATTTTTTATCTATTTATTATTAATATTCTTTAAATGCCACATATTAATTTTATATTAAGAATTGAAAGAATTGCACAGCTCTCAAATATTCAAATCTAAAAGGGGTTTTGCCATATTCACATTTATTTTATAGTAGAACCAAAATGATTGAAATATTTTATTTATAATCAATTTTTTATTATTGATTATTAATATTTTTAAATGCCACATGTTAATTTTATATTAAGAATTGAAAGAATTGCACACCTCCCTTTTATTGTTTTTATTAGAATTCATGTTAAGAATTTTTTTTTTCCACTTTCAATATATATAATTATTTTCTTTCATATATATAGTAGTATAGATATTTAAATAGTTTATCTAAATCTTGTATTGAAATATTTTTAATAAGTATAAAAATTATATATCTTCCACACTTTTAATAGGAAATATATTTATTTTCTATACTTTTTTTTTAATTGATATAACATTTTGTTATTTCACATTAACATCTAAATATTTTACTTGTAGTTGAGCGTGAGACTAAAATATTTTTACATCTTCTAAGTTGTAATGTAATTTAAAGTAATCAGATAGGTATATTCATTTTTGTTTTTAATTATAGTTGACATTATTTTTTTATTTAGAAAATATTTCATTTTCGTTTTTATTTTATTTTTTTCACTTTTAATTGTTTTTATCATTTTTTTTAAGTTGACCACATTAAAAATATTAATGTGATTGATATAGACGAAGACTTCATAAATATCAAATTTAACTTAAGAAAAAAATTATAAATGAATGCTATAAATAATATTGAGGAACTTACATGGAGAAAATGATTAGAATTGAAATAATCTCAAATCCTTAGGAAATTGGTGGGTGGGGAAACACTTGGCACAAATATAATTTTTTAAATTTATTAAAAGTAAGGGACCATTTTGCTAAATAATTCTTGCTTATATATAAATGAATGTTATAAATAATAATGAGAAACTTATCATGGAATAACTTATTAGAATTGAAATAATCTCAAATCGCTAGGAAATTGGTGGGCCATGAGCTACATGACAAGATTATAATTTTTAAAATTTTTAAAAGTCAATACAACATAATGAACTTTATAATACACTATAACCAATGATAAACATTAAGTCTAAGCATACGCTGAGCATATTCCCTTGAGAATCAATCTAGGCCCTCAAATTTAAGGTTCCTCAGATTTTATGTGGATAAACAAACTTTTGAAAATCTAGGAACCCATTCAAATTTATGGATAAAATCTTAATAGAAGGAATATCCCTGATAGAATATTAATGTGATTTTTTTTTAAGCTGACCACATTAAAAATATTAATGTGATTGATATAGACTAAGACTTCACAAATATCAACTTTAACTTAAGAAAGAAAATTATAAATTAATGTTATAAATAACAATGAGGAACTTACATCGCGGAAATGATTAGAATTGAAATAATCTCAAATCCCTAGGAAATTGGTGGGTGGGGAACCACTTGGCACAAATATAACTTTTTAAATTTATTAAAAGTAAGGGACCATTTTGCTAAATAAATTTTGCTTATATATAAATGAATGTTATAAATAATAATGAGAAACTTATCATGGAATAGCTTATTGGAATTGAAATAATCTCAAATCCCTATGAAATTGGTGGGCCATGAGCTACATGGCAAGATTATAATTTTTAAAATTTTTTAAAAGTCAATACAACATAATGAACTTTATAATACACTATAACCAATGATAAACATTAAGTCTAAGCATAAGCTGAGCATATTCCCTTGAGAATCAATCTAGGCCCTCAATTTTAAGGTTCCTCAGATTTTATGTGGATAAACAAACTTTTGAAAATCTAAGAACCCATTCAAATTTAAGGATAATTTTTTTTTTTTTTTTTTTTTTTTTTTTACAAGAAGGGTTATGAGATTTCATTAACTGAATGGCTAACTGCCACAAAATCGGTTACAAGAGGAACAACTGAATTCAACATGGCTACCCACCCAAAGTGAGAGCACTCCTGTTGCTTTCAGTTTCCTTTTTTTACATTTGGAGTAGTGCGCTTTGGCGGCTAATTTCCTGAGCTGAAAGATGCAAACAAACTACTGTAATAAAAGACAATAAAACATGGTTCTTTATGGTATTGGGTCCCAATAGGTTTCCTTGTCTCTGAGAATTGTGCCGGCATCTAAGTGAACCGCTTTATTTGCCTCTGTATCCGCCTCTTTATTATTGATTCTCAAGACATGAAAGTAGTTCAATTTTAGTGACTTGGTCATGCTTTTGATCCTTGCAATAATCCTTGCGAGATGCAGATCCGTAGGGTTGGAATTGTTCACCACTGTACTTATGATTACATGGGAGTCTCCAAAAATGTTTGCCTCCTCGATTCCTAACTCATGAAGGAGTTTCACACCTTGGAAGAGGGTCATTGCCTCGGCTTGTATACTTGAGGAGTGGCCTAATCCCCAAGAAAATATGAGTAGGGGAGAACCATCTGGGTTGATGATAAAGCCTCCCGTGCCAGCGATTCCAGGATTCCTTTTTGCTGCTCCATCAAAGAAGAGAGAGGGAAGGGGTTGGATGGATAACCAGAGCTAGAAATCCTCTTCGCTTTTCCTGATTTACCATTCTTTGGGGGGGGAGGGGGGCAGCTCTTTTTTGGAAATTTAAAGTTGAGGACGGATCCTAATTCTTTGTCCTGTTGATTTAGATTTATATCATCCCCTTTGCCTGCTCGCCACTCAGCTAGTTGGGTTTTCACTGAGTTGGCTACTAATCTGTAGTTCTGTTCCTTACTTTGGAAAATTCTTCTGTTTCTTTCCAACCACACTTGCCAGCTAATAAATTTGGGTAAAGCACTCCACACTGCTTTGATAGTTTTTTTTTTGGGGGACGTGCCTGGATGTCTGGCCTACCAACCTGCAAACAGTTCCTAGATCGAATTGGGGAAATCGAACTTGAAGCTCCAGGACTCAAGAATATCATGCCAAATGGAGGTTAAAAATTTGCACTTGATAATGAGGTGAAGGGAAATTTCAGAGTTTTCTTTACACATCATGCATCTAGAGGGGCCATGAATGCCTCTTTTCTGGAGTCTGTCTTCTGTGAGGATTTTTTTATGGCAGAGGAGCCAACAGAAGAAATCTATTTTCAGAATAGACGAGATTTTCTATATCCCAACCCAGGGGGCCGGATTGGGGGGCACATGGGGGCGTTCCAGCCACTTGATATACCCTTGGGCCACTGTGTATCCTGTGCACGTTGAGCCCTAGCCTCTCGCGTCCATCCTGCGCGCGTGAGTGGGAGCCAAACCCTCCAAATACGAGTAGAACGAGCTCAACACAGGAGACGGTGCAAGAGGAATGGGGAGCTGCTTCCAACCCGCCCAGACATCATTTTTCCATATAGACACGTCCCACATAGTGTTTATATGATGCTCAGAATTCCAACGCCTCAGATGTGTCGTTTCTCTTAGCTCAACCAAAGGAAGTCTGCCCAGAATGTTGTCCGTCCACAAGTGAATCCGTTTACCATTACCTGGGATCCAATAAGCGTGGTTGCTTATCAGCGGGCCTATTTTGTTAACGAATGAACTGAGAGGATTTCTCTATTCATTTTTTGGTTGATCCAAGCATCTAAGCCTCGTTCCTCTAAAATATTTTTTCCACGGTGCTATATGGACCCAACCTGGCTTGGGAGCTATGATTTTCCATATTATTTTGGTTCCCATAGCTAGATTTTGGGCTCTGAGGTCTTTGAAATTTAGTCCTCCCTCATAAATTGGCTTGGTGACTATTTCCAAATTAACTAAGGCAATCCTCTTCTCATTTTTCTTGCCTCCTTTCCAAAAGAAATGTCTGATTTGTTCCTCCATTTTTTTTATGATACCCACAGGTGCTAGGAGGACTGAGAATTTAAACAATGGCAAACTGCTCAACACTACTTTGATTAGCATTGATTTCCCTGCTAAATTGAGCCCTGCTAAATTGAGCCAAGAAGCTCCCCATGCTTGCATTTTGGATTTAAATTTTTCTAGCTGTGGGTGCCAGTCCTTGCTCAGGGCCCTCCTGTGGAAAATTGGCAGCCCAAGGTACTTAAATGAAAACCAAGAGACAGTGGCTGCGAATCCTAATCATCTAGCAATTGAGTTTGCAGTCGCAACAGGTGTATTCCAAAAGTAAATGTTACATTTTTCCTTTTTTAAAATGCTGCCTGAGACCTTGCTGTATTCATCCAGAACTTCTTTGAATTTTATAGCTGAGCGAAGAGAGGCAGCCCCTAGCAATATTGTATCATCCGCAAAGAGGGCGTGGTTAATATTTTTTTCCCCTCTTGCAATGCACAAGCCAGCGATTTCCTGCTCTTGTTGCTTTTTATCTAAGTTGAAACTGAGAACAGAGGCCTGGAGGACGAATAGAAGGGGTGAGAGAGGACATCCCTACCTCAGTCCTCTAGAGGCTTTGAAGAACTCCGTTGCTCTAACATTTACCAGAGGGGCTATCCACGGTTCTGAAATGCATGCTCTAACCCAATTGATGAATTTTTTCCCGAACCCCAGTCTATGAAGCACATCAAACAAAAATTTATGCCTAACCCGATCAGATGCATTAGCAAGATCTAATTTAATAGCCATACCTTTTTCCTTTCGATGGAGGCTAGAGTGGATTGCCTCTTGAACAAACACGAAGTTATCTACCAGTTGTCTGCCATGAATGAACCCTCCTTGATTGTCAGAGATGATTTTGGGTAGAATTCTTTTCAGCATGTTAGCTATCACTATGGTTATGACTTTGTACCCAATATTGCATAAGGAAATTGGGCGAAATCTGCTGAAAGAGCTTGCACCTTTCTCCTTGGGAATGAGGGCAAGAAAGGCTGAATTTGTACCTCCTCCAATCTTCTGGCAGTCTTGGGATTTTTGAATCATTTTGAGAAACTCCTTCTCCACGATCTGTCAGCAAGTTTGAAGAAATCTAGCCATGAAACTGTCTGGTCCCGGGGCTTTGTCGGGGTCCATTATGAAAAGGGCCTCCTTGACTTCCTTGTGTGTGATTTTGCTCTCAAGGATTTGATTCATTTTGGAGGTGATTAGGTTAGGGACAACGTCCAACAGGTTGTTGTTAAGCTCATCTAAGTGCTCCTCCCTGTACAGCTTCCCAAAGTGCTCTGAGGTTGCCTTTTTAATGCATGTAAAATCCTTCAGGACATTGTCTTCTTCTTTTATTTCAGTGATGGAGTTTCTCCCTTTCTTGGCTTGGGCTTGTTTATGGAAAGAGGAGGAGTTTCTATCACCTGATTTTAGCTAGAGGCTTCTGGACTTGAGCCTCCAATATTCCTCTTCTGCCAAGCAGGCCTTATGGAAGCTTTGTTGAAGCCTGGCCTCCTTTTCCAGCTCTTCTTTTGTAATTTCCGCTGTTTCAAGATGGAGGTGCTGATTCTCAAGCTCGGTTTGGATTTTTTTCCTTTGCGCAGCAGGATTAGGAAGGGTCTTGGCCCAATTTTTTAGCATGGCTTTGACCCTTCTGAGTTTTTCCTCCCACACGAAGAAGGTGGATCCCTTGACTTGGACCTTCCAACAATCTCTAATCATGTCCATATAATCTGCCTCTTTAATCTAAAGCGAACTAAACCTAAAAGGGATGGGCCCCAGGTCTTTGGGGGGTATCAGTTCCAGGCTGACAGGCTTATGATCTGATATACTGCTGTGGAGTATGCGTAATCTAGTCTCTAGTCCAAGGAGCAGGAAGGAACTTTGCACCAGAAATCTGTCCAATCTTGCGGCTATGTGACCCGGGCCAACCCTCTTGTTTGTGCACGTGTACTTTCCCATAGTTGGCTTGATGTCTATCAGGTCTCAGTCTTTTATGAGGTCTTCCACTGTTTCTCTTGTCGAATCTCTGATGATACTACCTCCTCTTTTTTCTGACGTGTGAAGAGTGAGGTTAAGGTCTCCGACTATGATTATATTTTCCAAGTTTTCTAGATTTGCCAAATTTTTGATGGCCTCCCAACATGATTTTTTTCCCCTGCATTGTTAGGAACATATACATTGAACAGACTAATAACTTCTTTAGAATCTAAGTGCTGCAATTTTAACAAGATCCAATGAGTGTTTAGGGACTCAAAGATAAGAAAGAACTTATTTGGACTCCAGAGCATCCCAAGCCCTCCCGTATCTCCACGGGCAGAGGTCGCATGTGCTCCATCTTTCTTCCAGACTTTTTTGCTTGCTTGGAGGAAGGCTGAGTCCTCCAATTTAGTCTCCTGGATGAGCAGGATATTCGGGGCTTCCAGTCTTATTAGACTATTCATTGTTTCTTCCTTAGCTTTGGAGCCCATTCCCCTACAGTTCCGGAGACTATCTTCATCATTTATTTTTGCTATGAGGAGCCCCTTTGGAGCTCTGGGTTTGGATCCTCTTCGTCTCTGGGGTTTTTGCTAGAAATTTCTCTAGCGTTGGCTGGCTACCCTGAAGTTTGTCTTTGTATGTTTCTTTATCCCTTTTTTCCTTTCATGACATGTGTCCTCTTGTAGATCTTCTGGGGGTAACCTGAGAATCCCCTATTTCCCCTTCTTCCTCTGATTCCTCGGACTCTTCAGTTTCCTCCTCGTCTTCTGATCTCTTCTCTTTGGATCCCTCTGGTTTGCTTGTAGATTTAGGAGGTGAGACTACTTTCGGAATCTTTGTCTCTTGAGTGAGCAAGGTTTCTGATCCAAGGATCTCGAATTTATTCCCTTGGCTTTCCCTGGATGGATGCTGGACCGGGCCCATTTGGGGGGCTCTGACATTAACATTTGCATTCTTCTTGGACGTGGGTTTGGGTCTTTTAGCCTGGATCCATCCTTCTTCCTTCCCTTTTTCCTCAACCCCTTTGGACGGGCAGTCTCTGGTGAAATGTCCATAGACTTGGCACTTCCGACATTTAAATGGCAGTTGTTCATAGTCCAATTTTTGGATATGCGTCGAAGGACCAACCCTTATTTTGACGGCTTCTCGTAGTCCAATCTCCAGATCTACCTCCACACAAATTCTGGCGCAATCATATTGTTCTTTGTTATTTGCCCTGTCTATGAATTTCCCAAGTGTGTTTCCGATATGCTTCAGGGATTCCCAGTTCCAACAATGAACTGGCAGATTGGGAAGCCTTACCCACACTGGGACCGCAGATGGCACATCCACCGCCGGATCGAAATCTGGCGTCCATTTGTTTAAGTACAGCCCTTGAGGGCCCATGAAGTAGGCACCATTTCTAAAGATAAGATCCTTGTCTTCCTTTTCTAAGAATTCGAATAAGAAGTATCCCCTACCGAGCAAGTAAGATGTAACCTTGCCTTTGATCAACAGAGCCCAGTTTCTAGAAACCCAGTTCTCTGTTGATTTCGGGGAGGGCCAGAGACCTGTAAACTGGCCCACCAGAGTGCGATCCGCCAGAGATAATGCTACTTGAATCAGGCCTTCAGGAGGAAGAGATATCTCTGGGATGTCTTCTAATCTTTTCACAAACTTAGCAGTTTCCACAGCTTTCTTCTTGGGCAGAGAGGCCAACAAGGATCTGAAGGCCTCAGCAGTAGAAGGCATAATAGGGAAGGAGGGCCCCTGGGGGGGGTCTTGCTCCTCCATGGAGCAGCAGGATGAAACTCTAGCCTACCGTAGCCAGGGGCTATGTCTTTCGGCCAAACCCTAGCCGACCGCAGCTCAAGGAAGGAGCTCTCTGCGAACCCACCCGTAGAGATCGCAGAGACGCTGGTGCGGGCTCATGCGCAGCCTTCTAGATCCGCGGGGTGTGGATCTCGCTTGCAGGGCCGAAGCGCGCAGGGCCGAAGCTCGCAGAGCCCTCTCGAATCAAGGGGTTCAATCGAAATTAAAAGCGACACTAAATTATTATTATTTAAGGATGAGATCTTAATAGAAGGAATATCCCTCATAAAATATCAATGTGATTTTTTTTTAAGCTGAACACATTAAAAATATTAATGTGATTGATATAGACGAAGACTTCATAAATATCAACTTTAACTTAAGAAAAAAAATTATAAATGAATGTTATAAATATTAATGAGGAACTGACATGGAGGAAATGATTAAAATTGAAATAATCTCAAATCCCTAGGAAATTGGTGGGTGGGGAACCACTTGGCACAAATATAATTTTTTAAATTTATTAAATGGGACCATTTTGCTAAGTAAATTTTGCTTTTATATAAATGAATGTTATAAATAATAATGAGAAACTTATCACGGAATAACTTACTAGAATTGAAATAATCTCAAATCCCTAGGAAATTGGTGGGCCATGAGCTACATGACAAGATTATAATTTTTAAAAAATTTAAAAAGTCAATACAAGATAATGAACTTTATAATACATTATAACCAATGATAAACATTAAGTCTAAGCATAAGCTGAGCATATTCCCTTGAGAATCAATCTAGGCCCTATATTTTAAGGTTCCTCAGAGTTTATGTGGATAAACAAAATTTTGTAAATCTAGGAATCCATTCAAAGGATAAAATCTTAATAGAAGGAATATCCCTGATAAAATATTAATTTGATTTTTTTTTAAGCTAACCACATTAAAAATATTAATGTGATTGATATAGACAAAGACTTCATAAATATCAACTTTAACTTGAGAAAAAAAATTATAAATGAATGTTATAAATAATAATGAGGAACTTACATGGAGGAAATCATTAGAATTGAAATAATCTCAAATCCCTAGGAAATTGGTGGGTGGGGAACCACTTGGCACAAATATAATTTTTTTAATTTATTAAAAGTAAGGGACCATTTTGCTAAATAAATTTTGCATATATATAAATGAATGTTATAAATAATAAATGAGAAACTTATCATGGAATATAACTTATTAGAATTGAAATAATCTCAAATCGCTAGGAAATTGGCGGGCCATGAGCTACATGACAAGATTATAATTTTTAAAAAATTTTAAAAGTCAATACAACATAATGAACTTTATAATACACTATAATCAATAATAAACATTAAGTCTAAGCATAAGCTGAGCATATTCCCTTGAGAATCAATCTAGGCCCTCAAATTTAAGGTTCCTCAGAGTTTATGTGGATAAACAAAATTTTGAAAATCTAGGAATTCATTCAAATTTTAGGATACAATCTTAATAGAAGGAATATCCCTGATAATAAACACTTTTTAATTGAAAAATATACAAAAGGACTAATTTTTCCTTGTGATTTCAAAAAATCTCATCAAATTTAAGTAATCTTCTTAAATTTGAAGAAGGTTTATGTAGTATACCTAAGGTATATTATAAGAAATATTATCATAATGCGGTAAATAAATACAATGTAACAATTGTTCTATAACTAATCAATATTACATATTAATGATTATATTACATGATAACTACCATATGACTATTGTTACATAACACTTATTTATTACATTACAATCATAAATTTAATAACATATGTAAAGTATATTACATTTTTTGAAATAATTAAATTGTAACTAATGGTTAAGGACGTGTTTTTTAAGGGAAATCAAATATTCAAATCTAAAAGGGGTTTCCTATATTCACATTTATTTTATAGTAGAGCCAAAATGATTGAAATGTTTTATCTATAATCCATTTTTTATCTATTTATTATAAATATTCTTTAAATGCTACATATTAATTTTATATTAAGAATTGAAAGAATTGCACACCTCTCAAATATTCAAATCTAAAAGGGGTTTTCCTCCTTCGGTTTTTAAAGTTTTGGTAAGGGGTTAAATTTTGTCTTAGCTCCTCCTGTTGATGATATCATTTGTGACATAGAGTTTGGGATCAGAGGTTTACCTGATAAAATCAAGGACACAATCAAGCAGGATTGTGCGGTTGTCTTGAGAAAGGCTAAGCCCCCTAAAAGCAACCTTAGCAAGGAAGAATCAGTTGCCCTCAAATCCTTAAACCAGAACAAAGATATCATTGTTCTAAAGGGAGACAAGGGTGGAGCTGTCATCATTTTTAACAGGGTTGATTACCGCAATAAGATGTTGGAGCATCTTCATAATAGTGGTAGCTATAAAAATCTTCCCAAAAACACCTTTAAAAAGGTTGCTAGGAATGTGGCTCTTGCCATTAAGTACATTAGCTCTATGAGTTCCCTACACCATAAACTCATTGGGAGCAACCCTATAACCCCTAGGATCTATGGTCTCCCCAAAATTCACAAGGAAGGAGCTCCTTTAAGGCCCATTGTCAATACCATTAGAGGTCCTACCTACCTTCTTGCTAAGTTCTTTGCATTAAGGCATAAACCCTTAGTTGTTCGTACGGAGTCCTTCGTAAAAGACTCTGCCTCCTTTACTAATGAACTCAAGGACATTAAGCTTGACCCTGGGGACATTCTTGTCAGTTTTCACGTTGTTTCCCTGTTCACTTGCATCCCCATTAATGAGGCCTTGGAGGTTATCAATCGCCTAACAGATCTTGACACTGCTTGGTTAGTTGAGATCAGCCTCACCTCCACCTTTTTAAGTTTTGAGGGAGAATTCTTTGAGCAAACCTGTGGGGTTGCCAAGGGCTCACCCCTATCCCTTGTCGTTGCTAATATTTTTATGGAAGATTTTGAGTCCAATGCTCTTAACTCATCCCATCTCCTTCCCAAGCTATGGAAAAGGTATGTGGATGACACCAATGTTATCTGGTCTCACAGCCAAGAGGAATTAGATCTCTTCTTCGATCATCTCAACAATCAATCCTCGGCCATAAAGTTCACTAAAGAGCAGGAAGTTGATGGGTGCCTCCCTTTCCTTGATATTCTTATTTCTAAGAATAGTGATGGCTCCCTCTCCCACCAAGTTTTTCGAAAGAAAATGCATACAGAGCAGTATCTTCATGCCAGTTCCCACCATTTCCCTGCTCAGAAGATGGGAGTTCTCAATACCCTTGCTACTAGGGCCCTAAGGATCTCGGATAAGAAGAGTTTTGAGAAAGAAAAATCCCATCTCCTTGATGTCTTTGTCGAGAATGGTTATAGTAGATACATGGGACAGAAGGCTTTCCTAAAAGCTTCCAGGAATTCTCTTGCTAAAAGGGAGCCGAAGGAGCGGATTCCTAGTGTCCATCTTCCATTTGTTCAGGGGACTACTGATAAGATTGCAAGGATTCTCAAGATTCATAGTGTCCCTGTAACCTTTAGGCCCCTTAACACCATTCAGATGTCCCTCAGATCGGCAAAGGACCCTATCGACCCTAAAGATATGAAAGGGGTATATATTATCCCTTGTTCCTGTGGGACCCCCTATATTGGTGAGACGTGTCGCTCCATCAGTCAAAGGATTAGTGAACACGCCACTGACCTTAAGCATAGGAGATCAAAGTCTTCAGCTTTAGCTGAGCATGCGGAGAAAACCAATCATCATGTTTATATTGAGTATGCTAGTGTCATTGCTAGAGTTTCACAGTTCCATCATCGAAAATTCAGGGAAGCTCTAGAGATTGAAAAGAGGCCATGCAATCTCAATAGAGAAGATGGCTGGAAGATCAGTAGATGTTGGGTCCCAGCTCTCTCTTCCTAGTTGCTTTCTTCCGTTTCGCCCCCCCTTGTTTCTTGTCTCATCTTTTTATAAATTAGTTTTTACAATTTTTTTAATTAATTAATTAATTTATTTTTATTTTTATTTTATTTTAATTATATATATATATATATATATATATATATATATATATATATATATATATTCCTTCATGTATTTATTTTATTTATTTATTTATTTATTATTATTATTATTTTATTATTATTATTATTTATTTTTTATTTTATTTTATTATTATTATTATTATTATTTATTTTTATTATTATTTTGAAAATGGTTAATCTTATGTTTTATTCCAATACTTATATGTTAACTCTATAAATAGTTAATGATACTTTTTATTTTTATTTTTATTTTTTAATATTTATTCTCTTTGTATTTATAAGTTAATCCCTCTTTAACTAATTATTAAATTATTAACCAATGAAATAAAATTAATTATATTTTTTTATTAAATTAACAACCAATTAAATTTAATTATTTATATTTTTATTTAGAGGCATAGTCCCTTATTATTTTAGATTTTTATATAAGGTCTCTAGTCCAATTTAGCCGCTGGCCTAGTTTGTCGTTGGAGGATCTATTCAAAGCTATTTAACATGCAAAGTTGGATCTAGCTCTTCAGCTTGTCCTGACGATGAACCACACTAGTTGGTTCGAAACGCGTCGACAAATGATAGATCTTGTGATTTACGCCGAAAAATCTCTCGTAAAATTGAAATATTTTATTTATAATCCATGTTTTTATTTACTATTAATATTTTTAAATGCCACATATTAATTTTATATTAAGAATGGAAATAATTGCACACCTCCCTTTTATTGCTTTTATTAGGAATTCATGTTAAGAATTTTTTTCTTCCACTTTCAATATATATAATTATTTTCTTTCATATGTATAGTAGTATAGATATTTAAATAGTTTATCTAAATCTTGTATTGAAATATTTTTAATAAGTATAAAAATTATACATCTTCCACACTTTTAATTGGAAATATATTTATTTTATATATATATTTTTTTAACTGATATAAAATTTTGTTTTTTCACATTAACATCTAAATATTTTACTTGTAGTTGAGTGTAAGACTAAAATATTTTTACATCTTCTAAGTTGTAATGTAATTTAAAGTAATCAAATAGGTATATTCATTGCTGTTTTTAATTATAGTTGACATTATTTTTTTATTTAGAAAATATTTCATTTTCGTTTTTATTTTATTTTTTTCAGTTTTAATTGTTTTTATCATTTTTTTTGAAGTTGACCACATTAAAAATATTAATGTGATTGATATAGATGAAGACTTCATAAATATCAACTTTAACTTAAGGAAAAAAATTATAAATGAATGCTATAAATAATAATGAGGAACTTACATGGAGGAAATGATTAGAATTGAAATAATCTCAAATCCCTAGGAAATCGGTGGGTGGGGAACCACTTGGCACAAATGTGATTTTTTAAATTTATTAAAAGTAAGGGACCATTTTGCTAAATAAATTTTTCTTATATATAAATGAATGTTATAAATAATAATGAGAAACTTATCATGGAATAACTTATTAGAATTGAATAATCTCAAATCCCTAGGAAATTGGTGGGCCATGAGCTACATGACAAGATTATAATTAAAAAAAAAAAAGTCAATACAACATAATGAACTTTATAATACACTATAACCAATGATAAACATTAAATCTAAGCATACGCTGAGCATATTCCCTTGAGAATCAATCTAGGCCCTCAATTAAAAAAAATCAACAAATCCTCATGCACCTTAAGCTGAAATAAGAAGCCTTCAACAATAATGCTTTTAATTAAAACCAACCACTAATCAAATAAATATATTTATTTTTGTTTTTAATTATGATTGCTACTGTTTTTTATTTATAATATTTTATTTTTATTTTTAAAAAAATTACAAATTTCATTGAATATAAATTTTTTTCAAACACTGACTTAGAGAAAATTGAAAAAAAAACATAATTTTTTTATAAAAAATAATATATATTTTTTAAATAAATAAATTTTAAAAATATAAAACTATTTAAATAAAATTTCTTAAATAATCATAATATTAATAACCATTAAATCTTAACAACAACCACATTATTAATAATACTAATATTTATAATTTAAATCGAAATTCAATATTAAAAGTTATTTAAATTTTAATAATGGAAAACAAATTAATTGACTCTACCCCTCAGTAGCGTGAATGAGTGAACGACTTAATCGTGTGTGATAAATATATATTTTTTAAAGTAATTTCAATGCGTTAACCATTTTCCTGTGCATTTATTCCATTGCAAAGGCTGGCATCTTCCCCGTGCTGTAGTTGCGTAAGTTGAATTTAATTCAATTCCTCGAGCTGTCGGGTAGACCGCGCTGCGACAACGACGGATGTCAGACTTAACCCAAGTTTCTGGTTCCAAAGGTTTTCCGAGATAAATAATTCCTATAATGAATATCAACATCCGCCTCTGTAAACGGAGACGGAAAAATGGGTCCAAATAGCCAGGTAAGAATGTTAAGTGAATCTGCAATGGAGAGATAAGGGCTGCGGTCGAATAGCCATCCGATTGTGTTTGGTGAGTCGCAAACAGCCGTCCCATTATGTTTCGTGAGAAACAATGTTATCGTTAACTGCAGTCGCAATAAATAAAGTGATCGTGTGATCGTGAGCTTTAAGGACGACCTTTTTCGATGGGTATTTACGTAGTTGGTAGTTTTATTTGTTTTATTAAAAACAAATTAAATATGGTTCTTGAAATTTAGAGGAGAGCCCATGGTATTAAAAGAGGTTTTTTTTTTAAGTTTTTTTAAATTTGTTTTTTTAAGAAGTAAGTTGCATGATATTAAAAAAAAAAATGGAAAATAAGCTGGGATTTGCAAAAGTTTGTCTATTTTTTTTTTTGTCAAGCATGATAGTGTTTTGGGTGAAGATTGTGTTTTAGGGGGTGCATATTGAAAATCATATTTTTTTCGGGTCGATATGGAAAACAGCATCATGCAACCAGCAAAGCGCAACTAAATCATATGAAAGAAAGAAAACGAAAAGAAGAGACAAAGATCATTGCCATGGTTAGAGAGGTTCAAGCCGCAGCCGAGTAACTGAGAAGTCTAGGAGAAGACAAAGAAGAAATCAAGGGTGATTGGTGTAGCTTTAATCTACTACCACCTCCTATGTTTACACGTGAATATTTTGATCATTGGGTTATCAAGATGATAACTTTTCTTCAAGCTAGAGAGTTAATTGAATACGAATCTAATAACCCATATGACGAGGTATGTGATGCTTTAGCATTGAATTTTATAAAACACGCATTGGATGAGAAGAGTTTGTGCAAGGTAGCAAAAGCTACAACTTCGAAGGAAGCATGGAAGATCTTGGAAACAGAGTTTGACACAAAGGAGAGTGACATACAGCAGCAGGTTATGTCATAAGCAAAGAAGTCAGCCACAGATATTAGAGTAGATGAGAAAGACTCGGAGAGGAAAACAGAGCTTAGAGAACCCCACTCAAAAGTGGATAATGGTTTTCAAAACCATAAAATTGAAACCCATTATAAAAACATACATATGGATGAAGAAGATGCAACAAAGATTACAGAGAGAGACATTGAAGCCTCTGTGTGTGAAATAGAGAAAGACATATAAATGCTCAAGGAATCCATTGTAATATGGATGATGCAGATGATTGTGAGTCCCATTGTGATGAGACACGTGTGAATGATGACTGCAAAGTGATATGTGAAGGTGAATCCAGACGCAACTCATGGATTTGGCAAAGTTGAAATTGTCAATGAAAGTGACAATCAGCACATGCATGCTCACATATCCCACCATAGTGTGGATGAACATTATATCGATGATATGTGTGGCTTATTTTTTGAAACAATGATTGATTGTGACAATACAGTAAGCGCAATGTTTGATGAAGCATTGAAGGGTGAAGTTGCCATTGTAGCAACAAGATATGAATCGGTTGGAACCTCTCATGAAGCAGTATGTCATATAGCAATAGTGGATGATCAAGAACGAGATAAAGTGATTGAAGAGTTTTTGATGAAAATATCCACTAACAACATAACATTGGAAAACAATCTCCATGCAGTTGAATCGAAGGTAGATGTAGAGAAGGAAGCTTTCACAGAAAGAGTCATATTAAAGATGTTTTTAACATTGTTTTTTAATATGCAGGTGTTTAGAATAGCATGTGCAAAGAAGTTGAAAGCAAGGTTTTTAATAAGTTTCATGCAGATTTAAAGTTCATTGAAGAATGGATTCAAAAACGAAGAGGACAAATTTAAGCGATTCAAACTCATGAATATAAAGCATAAGAAGCAAAGCAAAGAAGACAATTTGAAGACAAAATGTTTTGGTAGCAGTGCATGGTTGAACAAATATTTGAAGAGGAAAGTGTAGTAGACAAGATTACATTGTGTTTCAACGCAAATTCAAGAAAGTTCAAAGAAAAATTGCAACAACAACAAGTAAAGGAACATGGAGTCTAAAACAAGAAAGTGCAAGAGAGAATGAAACAATTTCGATGATATAAAATCTGGAAGCAGAGAAAAAGAAAATGCAAAATTGTAAAATTCTTGAGTCATTGTAAGCCTAGTTGAGACATAGACCAACAGGCATGTTTGAGTCATAATCGAGTCAAGTTAAGTTATGTTGAGTCATACGGTCATAATTAAGGGGGAGTGTTAGAAATAGTAATTACTCCTGTACGTGGAGTTGGCTAAACATAGAGAGATAGTTAACTGAGTGATTGGGTGATTGAGTGTTTGGGTATTGAGTAAAGTCGAGTTAAGTGATATATGACTTTGAGTGTGTGATTGCATGTGGTTGTATGTGAAGATATTTTAGGGGAGTCCCTAATAAAAAAGATTAAATACCCTTCATTGGGTTCATTGTAAGAATCATGTTTTGTGTGATCAATATAAGAGCAGCAACTCATGTTTTCTGTGAATTCATGCTTTGTCTCCTCCCCCTTTCCAACACAATCCATGTTTTTTTAAACATTAGCGATTTCTTACTTAAGTATGTTTTAGTTTATGATAATTTTTTTGGGAAGTTTGGCATTTTTCGAAATTAAGAGCAAGTTTTAGTTTATAGGAATTTTTTTGGAAGTTTAAGATATATATTAAGAGAAAAGAAAAAAATAATAATAATATTGTAAAATAAAAAATTAATAATTATTTATAAAAAATTATAATATATAAATTATATAAATTTAATAATTTAAAATTATTATTTTTTTAATTTGAATAAATTTCACTGAAAAATTTAAAAAAATTTAATTCTGATCATTATTTCGTTTTTTTTACGGCTACAAGTCTATTCTCATAGCCAGGTTTATTTTCGAGGTTGGATGAGATTAATTAACACTTTTTACCATTAATTTATTTTCGAAGAAAATAAAATTATTTCTATTTGAAAAAAAAAAGGCTCAATCTTAATCTTAAAAGTTTGACAATGTTAGTGAAAAACAAACGTTACTAATAACATCCCGCAACAACAATATTAAGATTTTTTTTTTCAATCCAACTATACGTCATATCTGTATTTATCTGTACATCTATAAGCTTCTCCCATATTATACTATTCACTTGTAATGTTTCCTTTATAGCTTTTCCTTCACAACATCTACTTAAAATCAATTCTCTAAATAGCAAAAGGCTTTTTATGCCTTCTATAATCAATCAAACATTCAACTTATCCATGGACCTAATAATCATTGCAATTATTCAAATATATTTTGCGACTAGGCATGCTGATTTGAAGATATACAAATGATAGTGACGAATCTGAAACGAATCAGCCTTATCCACTACCCAAATACAAAGTCAAAGGAAAAATAATGATATACTCTTCAATGTTTGTGCAGCAGTCTTTTGAGATTGAAAGGTGTGATGAAGGATGTATTCCCTTGCCAAATCTGGTGAGAAACCATCTCATAGAATTTCTCAGTGGGATGGGCTCCATCCCAAAATACGTATTTCTCTGGACGTTTGCAAAGAAAAGCTCTGTATTCTCCACGCTTATCCTTCGGAATCTCCAATCCACAAGACACAGCAGTGTTAAATGGCCCCGCTCCACAGCACGCAGACGTCGTGTTTTTAAAACCTGAAATGAAAGCCACGTCCCATATTGCATTTAGTCAATTCGCAAACCAAGCCACCCATATAATGTTTTCGAAATTTATACTGCTTTTTCAAATATCACTGATTTTTACCATAGGATTCACCGTGCTGAATTATATTTAATACGAAATCATAACTGTTAGCTAACAGGATCGTTGCTCCATCTAATTTTTTATTCAGCTGGTTGACGAGCTGTCTGAGACCATTATTATATGCCACAACCAGCTGATTTGCAATTTCCACACATCCACCGTTATATGCCTTCATTCCTGCGAGCCTCGCAGTTGGAATACATCCTAGAGGGCCGATATTTAATACAAGCAAGTTTCTTGCCCCGTTTTTGTAAAGTGCCTGCAACATCCACATATAGAGAATACCCCAACAATTATCAGAATCGAAAAATCAGGTCAGTAATTAACTGGTAAAAATAAAATATGAATGCTTTATACATACCAACAAGTGTTCGTTATATTTACTAAGCAGCAGCTTAACAAAATCCTGGGCACTTGTAGAGTTTTGGAAGGTGGTATTCGCTAAATAGTTGAGGCCAATATCATCGCCACCACTGGTAATGCTATACAAGGACTTGGATAGATATTCTTTTGCATAATAATCTCCTCCAAGTTTTTTCCCTAGACGCGAAGAATAGTTGGCGAATTGGCGTATCTGGAGACTTAAAGGGATGATATTCTGCATGGCGAAAACACCAACCACGTTTAAGTGCTTATTTTCAACATGTAAATTCTTCTGCATCAATTAGATAGAACATGTGTTTATTTTGCGACTCACCAAGTAATTCCCCGTGGAATCCAGTATTCCGCTTCCTCCGGATGCGAAATTAATACCTTGAGAGAAGTTAGACCGTGGGTTCAGATATGGAGGTGGAAAGGGCAACCTTAACTGAGTAGCTGCGGATACAAATATCATACGTATATCATAATCTCATGAAAAAATCAACCATATAATTATCACTAAGTTGGATAAAAAGGTGAAGAAAATACCGATGAAATCGGATACAGTTCGGCCATTAGAGAAACGACCAGTGGGGCGATGGAAGAAGGTCTCTCCGTAAGGCGGAAAATTAGCTTTAGCAGTTGTGTTGGCAATGAAATTGTTGGTACCAGCATCTGCTAGAGAACCCCCAAAAATGAACATGGCAGGGACATTATGTAAATTAATGGCCGTAGCTAAAGGTAACGATAAAAGCAACATAAATAAGAACTGCATTATAAACTTCCCCTTCCCCTTCACGTATATACATGAAAACGAAATACAACGGCACTCTCTGTGTGATTCGCATCCTCATTTATGGAGAAAATTGATACAATTTGGGAATAAAATAAGAATGAGTTCGGCGTAATGTAAAGTAGGTGGGCCAAAGCTAAAGGTTAGTTTATTCAAATATCGAGGAGTTTAGTTCATGTATTTAGTTAGTCATTGTTTTTATATCTAGTTAGAATATGAAGTAGTGTTGTGAATTTCTATATTTCCTTTTAGCATTACTTAAAATCAATCACATCACGTGTAATATAAAAGATGAGATGCGCGGAGAATTTTAAAATATATTACTTGTGAAGTAAGGGAACTTCAAAACTATATTACTTGCGAAGTTCGAGGCGAGGTTGAAGTGGGCGGTTTTTCAGCTTAGTGATACAGTGGGGGAGCTTACTGGACTGATACATATGGAACAAGTAAACCAAAATTCAATACGGTCGAGGTGAAGGTGAAGGTGAAGGTGAAGGTGAAGGTGAAGGTGAAGGTGAAGGTGAAGTTGAAGTTGAAGGTGAAGGTGAAGTTGAAGTTGAAGTTGAAGTGAGTGTTTCATAGCATAATATTGTAGAAACGTTTTAGTAAGGAAGGTATGAAGGTATTTTGTATCTCTAGGTAATGAATGAATTAATAAGTTTTTTTTGGTAAGTCAAAGGTTTTTATTATATTAAAAGAAATTATATTATTAGTGGATAAATAAGTAAAGAAAAATTTAAAACTATATTAATTGTGAAGGTCGAGGTAAAGTTGAATTGAATGTTTCCTCGTATAATATTGTAGAGAAGTTTTAGTGGATTAATGGCAAAAAGGAAAATCCCGAAGGTATGAACATATTTTTGTATCTTTATGTAATTAATAAATTAATAAAAGAAAATTTATAGAGATTATATTACTAATACAATTTTTCATTATTTTGTTAGTTTTAGTTTTATTAGATTTATTGGTTACAAGATAACATCTAAAACAAATAGCAAGTTTTCAGTACAATCTTATTAATCAAAGTCGAAATAGCCAGTGAAAACAAAAAAAAATTAAGACCATAACACAACCCACAACCATCAGGGATCATAAGAATTGATCAGAGTAGGGTTCTTTGGTCCAACACCATGTGATGCAGGAGGTCTAAAGTCATAGTGCACATTCTTTCCATGTCTGCAAGCCTCCCTTCAAAGTGTTCCAGCTTCTCATAAATTCTCCTTTGACTCCTCTGCAAGGTGGCCAAACGATCTTGCATTTGCTATTGATTACAATGGAGATTGTTTAAAAGTTCGATGACCACATTCTTGTCATCATGACAGTCCCTCTTGAGCTGCTCTAAGAGGAGGGTCACATGTCTGAGCTGGTTGTGAAATATGTCTAAAGGAGGGCAAGAGGGTGCGGGGGAGGTGGGTAGTTTCATTGTTCTAGCTGACTGTGTAGCGATGGGGTCCACCGCCTCACCAAGACCACGGTCATCCATGATATGTTATCCATGTTGAACCCTCGGTCCTATACCCCTTCTCTCCCATCCATACTGAAGGTACATAGTCCATTGAGATGGGTCCTAAAGAAACCCGCAATTAAAGTTAAACCTCGTTGACCTACAACAATCTATATAAGTATACCGACAAGTCTCCACACTCAAACCACGATGCAACCAAAAAACCACATACCCACGGTGCTGGGTCTCGTCGTATCCTCTGGTTAAATGGCTCAAACCAAGTAGTAGACAGGCCGACCACTCACCTGACACCACTAGAAGGGAAACAAGAAACTCCCTACCCCTGTGCCAAGCCCTCAACTTCAAATAGAAAGAAATAATCGCATGGCCTCTGAGGTGATCAACAAACATATTTACCTTCTAAACAAAAACCTTTGTAACTACCCTAGTTGCAACAACCATGCGAGGGAATCCCAACAATTCCGCACCAAGGCATCGAGAATCACCCAACAACAAAAGTTGACACTAAGAACAACTAGCAAGGGTGGAGGATGAGCTCAAATTCTTCTATCTAGGCCCTTTAAAACACCACTAGAAACTCTCAATGCGACTGACCAAACCTCTATTATGACACTAATTCTCAACAAAATTCACATAAATAAGCTAGGACTCCCCAAAGAAGGAATAGCCACCTATAAAATTGACAATTGCAAAAGAAAACTACTCATAAAAACCATAAATCCTTACCAATTTCTTGGTCAAAGGTCTACAATCCAATTCCAACTAGCAATCCACCACGCGAAGACCCCACATTGTTGGTAACTCCATAGACTTTAGAGAAATTCGCTAGTTGATACTCCTTATGCTAGGTGATGAGTCCCATCAATAGGTACATTTTGAAGATCATTATGCCATCCTTCAGCCTTAAATCTATCCTTCTCTGACATTAATTCACATTTTTTTGTTATATTATGCTTAGTAAGAGGAGTAAAAGGTGTTTGTCATAGCATGTGGCCCAATGTGGTTTAATTGTAGGAAATGAAGCATTTTTTAGGCTATTACTATGCAGGGGCTTGAGGGAGACAACTAGGAGAGAGTCTAGGGGGTTTTTCCACCTCCTTAACTCTGTAAAATCAGCTTGGGATCACAATATCCTCTCTCACCAATTCGAATTCATTGGCAGTCGAGTCACTCCTAGTTCAAGTGAAGACCAAGAGGGACAAGATCCACCATTTTCGAGATCAAGGAGGGAACCACTCCTACTTTCAAGGGAGTTTCTTGAATTTCCCTTTTGTATAAATAAATGAGAAGAAGATCTCATTAGGATTCAAAGTTTTTGTTAATCTATGGGTAGCAATTGAGCTTAAATATTGACATTGTTACTTTAAACATTTATATGATGTATTAGACCTGCAATTTTTGATAATGAGAAGTTGGATTTTAAGTTGCATCTAAGTTAGTTTTAGAGGGTTGGGACCCTTGGGTTTGGGCCCAACCTATAGGCTTTAGTCCCTCTTTTTTTTTTTTACTTATGTTTCTTCTTGATTTCAAGAATTTCATTGTTTCTTGCATTTCAGTAGAGATTAATCTATAAAATCTCATGGTTGCAACCTCTACATCAACTCTCTTGTGGGAGAATGAGTGGAACGATTCACAACCACTGTCCAAATATTTTTGTTTATCATCTCTTAGAAATAGATTAGTGTTAGTTGTCCTGTTTTACATTTTCTTTCCATAGCTTAGAACTCAATTTAGTGCTTAGAGCAACATTATTCATAAATTAAATGTTATTTAAATTCAACTCATCTTCTCCATCATAAGTTATCTAATTTTGGTAATGATAAATGAATGCATGCATGTGATTGATTGCAGGGCTACGTTGATCTACAGGGAAGGGAACCTTTACCGCTTCCATCTTGAGTTCCTTCATATTCTCTTTCCACTTCCAAATTCTGTCTTAAAACTTTGTTTTATAAGTCACTTTTCCTAGTCCACCGAGAGCACTCATCCTAATGCAAGACAGGCATATGAGAGGTCATGAGTTTGGATAGGGGCTTAAACCAACCTCCATCCATTTTCTTCAACTTCCATCCACCTATCCATACCCTCAAGACATGATTTTCAGCTTCAAAAGCCACTCGAATGCGCTCCTGTAGCATTATAGGCCTCATGTAGCAATCACCTGTAGCAAACATGTAGCATCACTTTCCTTCATCAGTTTTGATCCCCACTGTAACTTTGACTTAATATAGATGAAGCCACTCCAACCCTCTCTTTTTCTTCACTACAAAAACAGAGTAGAGTTAGTTTTTTATCACAAGTATGATGCGAGTAGGTTAATGATTTACAAGCAAGTTTGAACTAGGTAGATGGTACATGAAATTATGATTCGTAGTTTGATGAATTATGCAAGACAAAATAGTTTCCCTTCTGCAAGTAGATTTGGTGGTTTGATGGATTTTGCACGATAGAATAGCTATAGTTTTTGCAAGTAGATTAACGTTTTTCCTTTCATGAATTGGTTAGTTAGCATTTGTTATAGCTCCAAATCTCACTCTTATGGTTTGTGATGCTGCACTTATGGCCTAGGGCAACCCCTCCTTCCAGACCTGGTCCAAAAATTTAAAAAACAGTGTTTTATTCCCTGTACGCGACTTTGCCCTGTGTTAAACGCGTGTACACGTGGGTCTGTCATACCCAACCCGCGTGTATCTATTAAAACACTTAAAAAAATATAATTTCCTCTTTTTCGGGCGGTGATCGCGGGTTTACCTGCTGGATCACCTGTTAGTGCCCGTGGCCCAACTGTTCCCAACCAACTCCTAACTAAAAAACTACTTTGGAGAGGGTATAAAAAGACATCAAAGGGAAGGCCAAGGGGAGAGAGAAAGGAGAGCAAGATTATTATGCTGAGATTTTTCCCTTAGACTAGGTCTGAAGTCCTTGGTGCATCCTGCACTTCCCCCATTTTGCATAGGAAACCCTTGTTTCCATGTGTATTGGTGATCATTCATCCTTGACATCATCATTGAGTAAGACTTGGAAGGAGCTCTTGTTGAAGGCTGGAGGCTGGAACGAATCCGGGAGGAAGCTTGCTTGGAGCCTGCTGAAGGTGTTCAGGTGATATCTTTCCGATATATGTACTTTATTTGCCTTTATATATAAAGAAACACGTCTTTGTTCCCGAATAATCTTTCTTTATGCTTATGAGATTCTTGTGTTGAATTCTTATGAAAGTAGTTACTTAAAGATTTTTATAACTAACTTTATAGCATAAAGATGATTTGTACATAAACTTCTATACATGTACTGTTGTGTTCTTTGATTTGTTTGTCTTGCAGGTCAGAGAAAGAAGAAGGGAACTCCAAGAAGGGTTTGCACCCTAACGGTCTTCTCGAACGTAGGACCTTAGGTATGTACCCTAAACATTAGAATTTGCTTAAAAGTAAAAAAGATGGTTGTGTGTGTGTGTTTCTTTGTATAAGCAATTTTCAGTCTGGTAGAGTCTCAGCCCAAAGGACTCTAGGGGTACTTTCCCTTCAAGCAGAATTGGCGACTCCGCTGGGGACAACACTCTTGTTGTTCCTAGTTTGGGTAGTCCTCAAGCCAATCAAGGCTCAGTCCCTCTGTTTGTTGGTTCTGACTGTCTGATATTTTCTTGAACTCCAAGCTTTTCCAGTTTTTCAGTTTGTGTTTTTTATTTTTCTTGAAACACTTCATATACGCACTTTTTCTGGATTACAGAAGCGTATATACGCAAGTTGCACTAAGTAAACCCGCGTATACGCAGGTTTCCTTAGTTACAGTCGCGTGTACACGCATTCTGCAAATAATTGCAGGCGCGTATATCACATAATTTTCAAGATTTATAATTTTTCTTTTGCTGAATGTCTGTCTGGTGGTTTGGGTCAGTTTAAAACAGTCAATTCCCAGTGACAGTTCTCTGTTTAACAGGGGGCATCTTGTTTCGAACTCTCTCTAGTTATAAGGAGTGCTAGTCTTGTTTTTCGTTGATTGCAAGCGTCATTGATTTTTGACACACAAGGTTTCTGTTTAAGAATCTTGATTGCTCTGTTTCGGCAGAGTGGGAAGATTGTCTTAAAATCTTTGTGTCCATTTTGTTTTCATGACATTTGTGTTTGCTTAACGAAATCATTTTTATGACCATTTGCTCCTTCGTTTCGGGAAAGTTGTTTGTTACCATTTCCTTGAAACTTGTCTTTTGATTTCTTGGACTTTCATTGCTGCTTTTGATTGTCAAAAGCGATTTCGAACACATTTTATTTTTGTTGAGTTTTCATCATTTGAAAGGTGTCAATTCACAAAAGTGTTTGGTGGCTTGTTTATCAATCATTAGTGTCAGTTTTTTTTGAGAGTTTTCCTTTGAAAAAGACTTTTTGGTTTGATTGAAAGAAAATCTTTTGAAAGTTTTTGAGTTTCGCTTTCTTAAACTTGCTTCTCATTTGATTTCCTTTTTTGCGAAGTGAAAGTGCTTTGTTTTTTATCTTAAACTTGTTTTTATTGTTTGGACGAAATGATTAGTAACAAATCATCTTCTATCTAAGCATTTCAGTGGCAAGACAAAATTTGGTAAAGCAACAACTTTCCTTCTTTGTTTGCAGAGTAGTCTTAAAATCTTGCATTCACATATAGTTCTTGCATTAGTATAGCTTTGCATCCTCTTTTAGGCATGCATAGTTTTGTTAGCTTTTGTGAGTGTGGAGTTTGAAAAGAAAGCAAAAAACTTTGTTTAATTTGAAGTACATCTGAACCTCATAGAAATTGCTCTTCATCGAAACGAAAAAGTGCATGTGCATGTAGTTAGGGTAGTTTCTTTTTGCGTCCTAAAAACACCACAAGTTTCACTTTCGTTACCTTTGACTTAAAGAACAGCCTAATAAAATCAAGCGCTTAATTAAAATCCACTAGAACTTTTTGTTTTAGTTATTACACCAACAAGTTTAGGATTTTAGGGCCTTGGATTAGGCGAGTGGAGAGTTAACTCTCCAAGGCCACACAAAACGTCAAACATAAGAGTCTGATTAAAGAGAGTAAATCCAATAGCGTTAGGAAGACCAGGAAAGCTCCGGATCTGGGAGTTAAGCACGAGGGTCTGTGAAGACAGGGAAGAGAGATACCCCCTCTCCTACTTGTCCGAACTTACCTCACGACTGTTCCGCCTGGCTTCTGCGACGAGTTGGTACCCATAGTTGCCTCTCCTAGGGATCTGCATAGGTGGCTGCGGAGGGGAATCCCGTGGCACCTGAGGTCGACGTTGTATCACTCTCGACAGTACTTCTGGAGGGCACCCTTGCGAAGCTTGGGGGCTTGCACCGGCGCAGGCTGTTGTTAGGAGGTCAGCGTAACTTCCTCTGTTACCTTCGCTGATAGGACTGGGCCGTCATTATCCCAGACTATCTTCGGAAGGCCCCTGACTCTACTTTCTTGTATTTTGGTGTCCGGTCCTCACCACCCGGAGCGGAAATACTTGGAAGTTGTTTGACTGGCTGTTTCTTTAGCGACTTTATAGTGAGTGCTCTTTGCTCCTTGTATATAGTTGGCTTTAGGTATTTTTGTCTAGTCACATTTGGACTTTGTGTTCTGAGTGACTGGCTTGCCACTCTACCGATCTTGAAAGGCTTTTGGTCGTTCTTTCAGAAGTTGTGGAGTTGCCTCCTCAAGGGCAAAGGTTTTGATTGCTTATCCATATTCTTTGAAGAGTTACTTCTGTGTTCCCGCAAGGGAAAGGGTCTTTGGATCAGTTAGATATGGCTAATATTCCTGTGGAAACCAACCAAGGTACCCTTCCAAAAGGGGATCCTTGTGCTTTTCCTTTCTTTGGAAACGTTGGTACTCCCTTGTTGGCCACTTTGAATATTCCTGGGTTGAATGTTGGACTACCCGTTTGGCTGTGGTCCACTCCGAATATTCCGAATGCTCTTGAAGCTTCTCAGATGAATGCTTTATTTCAGGGGCATCATATGGGTGCTAATTGTTCATCTTCTTTCAAAGAGAAATCTGGGATTCCTTCTTCTTCTCCTTCTTGTAATAAGAAATCGAAAAAAAGGAGAAAAAGGAAGTCAAAGAAGAAGAATAATTCTCTCCTGTCATCTTCAACCTCTGCGAGTCATGTTGGAGATGAGTCTTCAGCCGCTGCAAGTCATGCTGGGGGCACAAGTCTAGTCACTGCAAGTCATACTAGCACTTCATCTTCAACCTCTGCGAGTCATGTTGGAGATGAGTCTTCAGCCGCTGCAAGTCATGCTGGGGGCACAAGTCTAGTCACTGCAAGTCATACTAGCACTTCATCTTCAACCTCTGCGAGTCATGTTGGAGATGAGTCTTCAGCCGCTGCGAGTCATGCTGGGGGCACGAGTCTAGTCACTGCGAGTCATACTAGCAATGAGTCACCGACCTCTGCAAGTCATGTTCAGGACTCTCCGCAAACCACTGCTAGTCATGTTGGTGGAATGGAGGTTGATAAGAAACCTGGACGTAGAAGTTTTAAACCTAAGTTCCCTTGTAAGATATGCAAGGGAGACCATCTTACTCATTTATGCCCTGGTATTCCAGAGGTTCAAAGGATATGGTCCGAGTCTGAAAGTACTTCTGCTCCTAGATCTGATTTGGTTTCTCATCCATCCCATCAACCATTGGTTGATAATGTGGTAGAGTCAGTGCAATCGCTGGCCGATTACACTCCTCTTTTGGGGGGTGAAGTGCCTAACAAAAGAGTCTGTTTGATCTCTAGTACAGAGTCTTCTAGTATAGGGGGCATTCCGGTTTCTTCGAACGTTCCCCCTCCAAGTTCTAAGAGTGTTTCCTTTGATTGGGATAGTCTTGTTGAGCCTCGTCTTCCTTCCGCTGCACCTTTCCAAATAAAGGTCAGGGTTAATTCCACAAATGTCTATCGATGTATGGTGGATGAAGGATCCTCTACAAGTATTATATCCTCTTTGACTTGGAAAGCTTTGGGTTCCCCAAAGTTGTTGACAGCTCAGAGTCAGTTGTTAGCCTATGATAGAAGGCCTGGTGAATCTATGGGTGTTCTTCCTCAATTGCCTATCACTTTAGGTGGGAAGACTGTCTTAATCGATATGATGGTGGTTGATAGCCCTTTAGACTTTAATATGCTACTTGGGCGTGATTATGTCTATGCTATGAATGCTGTGGTGTCTTCACTCTTTCGAGTAATGTGCTTTCCCCATAACGGGAATATTGTCACTATTGATCAGCTTGCATCTGATAATCACCACCCTAATTCGACTTTATTGCAGAATGCCCCTTGGTTTGTTCCAAGTGTTCAAGTAGACTCTACCCCGCCACGGGTCAATTATGTGGCATTGAGTCCTCAATGTTCAATCGCTTCTAAGAAGGATCCTTTGACTTATTATTTTCCTTCTTGGGACTTGGTCCCGGCAGTTGACCGAGAGATTCTTCCTATAAGGACATGGGACCCTTTAATTCCCTCTTTTGATCCTTGTAGTTCTCATGATTTCTTAGAACTTGTTTTGCCTTCACAGGAGGAACTCTTTGAAGCCATGAGTTATGACTACCAAAGGAGCCCTTGGCCTGAGCCCTGCAAGGGGTTTGTTCAGCAGAACTATTATGTGTAAGCCGCAAGGCTGCGTGGTTCCCTGTACCATATTGTATATATGAGAACTTGGAAGATTTCTCCTCTGGAAGTTTATGGTTGGTCCGTTCTGACAGGTATTGGTTCTCGAACTTGGCATATAGGTTAGGTTTTTCCGCCTGCATTGTGCATTTATCAGTTTCCTTTTCCATTTTGGCCTTAGGATCGACCCCACCAAGTTATGATGCGGAACCTTCTCATTGCTTAGAAGTATCATGACTTGTGTGGTAGAGCCTACCTTATCATGGGTGCCCTAGTTAGTACCTGATTGTCACTTGGCACTCATGCTGATTTTTTGTCACTAGGCTCGGGAGTCCTCTGTAGTCCCGCCATGACTTATGCGTTGAAGACTCATTCCTCTTTGCTTCTACGCTTCGTTCTGGCCTTATACCCTAGAGGCTCCTATGTGTGTTGAGTTGTACTTCTGCATTGCATGTTGACCATTTGCACCTTTTGGCCTATAGCCGACTTCACTTGGACTCGTGTTTAAGCCCACTTTTGACCATGACGTCTGCAAAAATCAACCTTGCATACCCTTGACCTCTGCAGCTTGGCATACCCAGATCCGTGGAAGGGACATACCTCTGAGTGTCACTGACCAGTTTTTCACCTCCCTGCATTGAGCATAGGAACGTTCCGTTCCCAGGAACTAGAGCATCTGTTTCACCGACACTCGTTCTTTCCACTGTACCATAGCATTCTTTTATTCTTTTTCCGGCTTATCAGAAAAAGACAAAAAAATTAAATATTCCAAAAAGAGCGGGAACAGGGACATTACTTCCATTTATTGTTGGCAGCTAGAGTCAGTCATGTCGCCCTTGAACAAAGCACTCAAAACAAAGTCTCCTCCGTATGGGTGGGATTTAGTTTGACTTAGGTAAGCCATAACCTTGTTATCGAGTCAGTTCTCCCCCGATTGGTTATCTCTTCCAATCATATGGAGGGTTCGTTCGTGCCTCCTGCATGACGAACTTATACAGATTCATTATATGCTGCCACATAGTCACATCGAGTCGTGCTTTTGTTCAAGGGAAGTTAGCCTGAGTCGGCCTTTCTGCGGTGTCTCTTGACTCATTTTTCAGTCGGCCATCCCTGGTTGTCAGTGTCATGTCTATCATCACATCAGTTATATTGGTCCTTCACTCGTGCCGGTTTGAGAAGGTCCCCATTGACTTCTTGCTGGCGGGTCTTGTCCTTATCGACGACGACACATTGCTCTGAGGGCAGACCTAGAGACCGCACCCTGGCCCTATTTTCATTATTGATAGGTCACCTTGTGCTCAGCATCGATCAGTATCATGGGTCTTTGACTGAGTGGTTTCCCTTGTGTTCGACATCAGCATACATTATCACACATTGGGATTCGTGCAGTACCTTGGTTTCCATTTGACCCTATTGGTGGATACCTCGCCTCTGTGTCAGCTTTCATTATTGGTTGGTTCAGAGGGTTTCTGCCGTGCGCTAGCCACATCTTGTGTACGCCGGAAACGTACTTCGGTTGGGTTACTACATCTTTTTCGTCTGATTCCTTCCACATTATTGGCCTACGGGTTACACTCGCGCTAGATTGATGGAGGATGCCTTAATGCCTTCCTTCTAGCGGATCTTTCCCTATCGACTCCGACTCATTGCTCTGGGGCAAAGATCTAGAGTCCATTTGGCAGTACCTTGGGGTTTGCAGTCATTAGTGGCAGATTCCTCGCTATCGACAGTGGGAAACCATCATTGTCTCCTGATTGATAGATTCTTACAGGTGTTCGACTTCAGCTCATCTATTCACACTTGTTAGATTGTACTGGGTACCTTGACGCTCATTATCATTATCGGTGGGTAGTCTCGCGTTTGTTAACGGTATACATCAATGACCGGTAATCAAACGATTTCTCACATGGTCGACTTCAGATCATTTATTCCCATGGTGTAGAAATGTACCACGGCGGTCGGTGAAGACCTCAGGTTGTATCAGCATTCATTGGTTCACTTGACAGTTGCTCCTGTTGCTGCTAGTTGATACCATTCCACCTTATATGTTGCAGTCAGTCATGGCGACATTCTATATGCTGGCACCTGAGTTTGCAGTGTAGTGCCATCCTATTCCATCATGTTCAGTTGGTACCTTATGGGATCAGTCTTTGATTTCAGTGATCCGTTGCATCTTTCAGCATCATTGACAGTTTTATATGTGATATTCAGACATGTACTTACTCATTATGATCAGATGATCCATTATGTATTTTTACAGTCATTTATACTTGTATACTTAGTGGATCCGCTTGTACTTGATATGCGGACATGCTTTACTTTTCCTGAGCATGGGTATGCCCGCCTCAGACTGTGTTTCTTTCTAATCTCCTTTCGGTGGCTTGGCAGGCTGAATTCTGGTGAAGTCCTCCTCGGTTTTTCGGCAGAGTTCCTTTCCTTGTACTTACTTAATGTATTTCGGCCATCATGTTCCCCTTCTGACCTCATACATTAGGGGGCATCTGTTATAGCTCCAAATCTCACTCTTATGGTTTGTGATGCTGCACTTATGGCCTAGGGCAACCCCTCCTTCCAGACCTGGTCCAAAAATTTAAAAAACAGTGTTTTATTCCCTGTACGCGACTTTGCCCTGTGTTAAACGCGTGTACACGCGGGTCTGTCATACCCAACCCGCGTGTATCTATTAAAACACTTAAAAAAATATAATTTCCTCTTTTTCGGGCGGTGATCGCGGGTTTACCTGCTGGATCACCTGTTAGTGCCCGTGGCCCAACTGTTCCCAACCAACTCCTAACTAAAAAACTACTTTGGAGAGGGTATAAAAAGACATCAAAGGGAAGGCCAAGGGGAGAGAGAAAGGAGAGCAAGATTATTATGCTGAGATTTTTCCCTTAGACCAGGTCTGAAGTCCTTGGTGCATCCTGCACTTCCCCCATTTTGCATAGGAAACCCTTGTTTCCATGTGTATTGGTGATCATTCATCCTTGACATCATCATTGAGTAAGACTTGGAAGGAGCTCTTGTTGAAGGCTGGAGGCTGGAACGAATCCGGGAGGAAGCTTGCTTGGAGCCTGCTGAAGGTGTTCAGGTGATATCTTTCCGATATATGTACTTTATTTGCCTTTATATATAAAGAAACACGTCTTTGTTCCCGAATAATCTTTCTTTATGCTTATGAGATTCTTGTGTTGAATTCTTATGAAAGTAGTTACTTAAAGATTTTTATAACTAACTTTATAGCATAAAGATGATTTGTACATAAACTTCTATACATGTACTGTTGTGTTCTTTGATTTGTTTGTCTTGCAGGTCAGAGAAAGAAGAAGGGAACTCCAAGAAGGGTTTGCACCCTAACGGTCTTCTCGAACGTAGGACCTTAGGTATGTACCCTAAACATTAGAATTTGCTTAAAAGTAAAAAAGATGGCTGTGTGTGTGTGTTTCTTTGTATAAGCAATTTTCAGTCTGGTAGAGTCTCAGCCCAAAGGACTCTAGGGGTACTTTCCCTTCAAGCAGCATTCACAATTTGAGTCAATGGAATTTCCACTTTCATAGCTAGAAGTAATTTCCAATTGTACCTTTGTCAACAAGGTTTCATTCTAAATCAGTGGGAGGAATCGTCTATAAGGAGTTTTGATCTAATGTCATAATTGCGGGTGGCATGAGTGGAATCCTATCTATTGTGCATATAGCATTGGCACCTTTAAGTTTTTGCGAATCACAGGTTGATAATTTTAGTTGAGGAGCCCTTGGGAGTTGCAACATTCTTGACGCAATACTAGGGCTCGCCACTGTTATAGACATTTTTTTTCCTTACAGAATTGAGCATGAAATGTCCATAATCTAAGGGATCCAAAGTCCCTAAACATGTTGTTCCTACCCCTAGAGGAACAAGGCTAACAAACCACAGCAATTCACAGAAGTTTTCCACCAGAAACTGCTCAAAAACAAGTCAATTCAGGATCAATTCAGTGGCTCCACTAGCTGTTTGCGCTGAATGTCAAAGCCAACACTGGCTACCTGCGCTGAATGTCAAAGGCAACACTGGCTACCTGCGCTGAGTGAGAGTTGACATGTGGCAAGTTCATTCCACGAGGTGTCAAATCCCAGGAAGCTTCCAAAATCTTCCTCAATGACACTTGCCTCAGGGAATTCGACTGGTGATGAGTAAGAGGTTCCAAATCTCCAAGTGGAAGCAAGAACCTCCAAGTGGAATCAAGAACTGACAGAGGGAGAGGACACTAGTTAGATCTCAAGCTGACTCATCCTCTCTCCAAACATCTATATATGGATCTCTCCTCCATGAGATCTAGAGGCTGGAATTTTGTTATTGCAAAGAATTGCTATTGGTTTGAGATTGGAATCATTGGGTGCTTAATGCTTTGAAGGGGGTGAAGATAGGAATTCCATTTGCTGGGAAGGAGATGCTGGATTGGAGCCCTCTGGGTTGTATCTCTTCCTGAACCTTGTTATTCATCAATAAAGCTATCTTGGTTTCTCCTATATACTGATGTATTTTTGATGTATGATTGCATTAGTATGTTTAGTTTATTTCTAATCCTGAACTAGTTATGAATATGAATCCACGTCTTGTGTAGTGTTCTGTTCTTGTGATCTTGCAGAAACCTCTTGAAGCTGGGCGAGCGAGAAGGCAAGTAGCTGGGAACTCTCCAAGAGAAGAGAAGCCGGATCGAGGGACAAACGGAAGACACCGGTTAGTCCATCCATCTCTCTTCATTCTTAATTCATAAAGGAAGAATACTAGAATAGCTGTCTCTGTTTGTTGCTAAGGCACTGTCACACCTTAGGTGGATAGGATCGTCCTACATAGGCATTTTTCCCCACAACAAATTGGTGACTCCACTGGGGAGATTTGTTTAGTCATTTTATTTGTGTTTCTATCATTGTTTGTTTCATAGACTCGACAGCAACAATCGAACTCCATCTGCTATTCCCGGATGCAAAGTAGACAGTTGTTGCTTTGATCCAATCACTGGACTTGTCTATGATCTGAACAATGGACTCACAAATGATTTGATGATCCTTTGTGATAGATCTTAGTACTCCCTCAAAGCATCCCTTTGATTGCACCTTGCTTGTTGCTTTTATTTGGCCTGAAACAGTAGATTAAATAGCAATCTGTGACCCAGAAACCAGTGAGAAACTCTCGTTTCTCCTTCAGCGCGATAGCTGTGAAGAGGTTCTGCATTTCAACGCAGGTCTCGTGAAGGATACATGCGCTGAATGTCAAAACCCCTGTGTTGAGGTTGCGCTGAACCAGTTTGGCCTTGTGCAGCTGGGGTTCTCTGCTCTGTTTTGCCTTGTTTTGATCTCTGATTTTTTGCAGCCTGTAACCAGCATAGGTACCAGTCTGATAACTCCTTTTCTCTGCTTAAATTCCGCCTCCTTTTGTACAAAAAGACTGTGAGTGTTTTTATGTGTTTGTGGCGTCATTTACAGTTTTCCTTTGCAAGAGTGAAATAGTCATCTTGTAACCCTTGATTCAGATCTGTTGATTGTGATCTTAGGAGAGAGTTCATTGGCTGTTTGCAGTTGATTATACATTTACTTTTGCATTTGGTTTGAGTTGGTCTCTTTTAAGTGTCGAAACAAGTATTCATTTTGAAAATCGTTAAGTGTTGTAATCTCTTCTACCCTCTCTGATTTCGAAAAAGTAAACTTGTTTGTACTTGTCATTTAAAAGCAAATTCAAAGTTGTACAAGAAGCTTTCTGTGTAGGCATCAATACTAAGAAAGCGGAAAACAAACACCTGCATTATGGATTTGAATTTTGATAGTTTGCATGTTTGATTTAGGAAAAGTGCATTAGAGTGTGCTGATTGCTCTTTGAGAAAAGATGGTGTCTTTCTTTTCCCTTAGTAGCTAGGATTTTCATAAGTTGAAAAGATATAAAGCTTGCTTATCATCTGTAGACTGCATTTAGGAATTGTATCATACATCTCGTGGTGAACCTCAAAAGGCAAACTTCTAAAAATATCAACTTAAAATAAATTGAATGAACTTAACAACGCTTTGCAACATAACGCACAACATAGAGGTCTAGGCTAGAGACGTGTTCCGGCGTCGTAAAGCCTGGTGACCGTCGATCTCGTTGATGGTGGGTGATTCCTCCTGAGGGACGATAGCGCCAGTACGGATTGTGCTCCGACGTACCATCGTGTATATATTGGGATACCCCTATAGGCATAAAACCTTTATCCTTAGGAAGCCGTGTCGGCCGCCCTACTGATCGCAATGCACTGAACACAACATTCAGGAAGATCGACCGCCCGTACCCTAAAAAGTATTCTGCGGTTTTGCGAAAAGTTTGGCACACCCTCTGCCTAGAACTCTAGAGCAGTTCCTTTTGGCCTTTTTCAGACTCTATAACGAAAAAAGTCCATCCGAGCATTCGTCAGTTCGGGCTCGTTAAAACATTGAAGGAGACTAGAGTCATCTTTAGCTTTTTCTCGACTCTTTAAAATTGAAAAAGCAAGTTGTGTCTAAAGCGTCGTTAAAATTTATTTTAAACGGAACAATCACCCTTTATTCCTGCGTTGATCTTTAGGTTGAAAAAAATGGAGCACACCAACCAAGGAATTCCCCTTGGTGGAAATCCTAGTCCCTTCTCCTCTTGGGGAGATGTTGGTGCGCCCCATATGGCCACATTGTCGCTTCCAGGACTGACAATTGGCCTGCCGGTCTGGCTCTTTTCAACCAATGTCGTTCAGAACACCACTATTCCTGAATAGTCGAGTCAACAGTTAGACCAGACCAAAGTTGCCCACCAGCCTTCTACTTCATCTAATTCTTCCTCTCCTCCTTCCTCTTCGTTTGACGGAACTGGTAAAACAAGAAACCAAGTTCCTAAGGATAAGAAGGAAAAGAAGAAGAAAGAGAAGAAGAAGAAGGAGCCAAAAGTGACTGGGGGCAAACAAGTGTCGTCTGACAAGAATCCACACACAACACTGACTAGGCCTAAATCGCCATGTGTCATATGCAAGGGAGATCACTTCCACACATATTGTCCCTGCATCCCTCGGATACTAAGGGACTGGTCTCCCCATTTGCACAATTCGGTGGCGTCAACCTCTGATAGCCATGTTGACTGCTCACCGTCAAATAGTGAAAGTGAAGTCACAGGACAGAGAGGGAAAGCTAGATTTCCCTGCAAACTGTGTGAAGGCGACCATGCCATCCACCGTTGTCCCTTCTTAGACGAGGCTAAAAGAGTTCTGGAAGATCGCCCGATCTTACGAGCGCAACTTCCTCCTGGATATCAAAAACTCCTGCCAAGTCCTTCACTAGTTGAGAACCCGGCTGGCCCGCCCAGGTGGTCAGCCGAAGCACCTATCATTGAAGATGAACCGTCTGGATCCATGCCTGACGAAAGTCAAAAGGTTGAGGTGGAAGTTGACCTGGTTCTGCCTTCAGAGGCTCTATCTTCGAATGATACCATCACAGAGGAGAATAAAGACGGCACCGTCCAAATTCTTTTCATCAACACAGACTCCGACGAACAAGGGGGCAATTTGCCCATTCCTTTATCGCAGGAAGGAACTTCGTCAGAGTCATACCCGGCCGTCTATTCGGTCCCACCACCAAGCAACCTAGTTGTCTCGTTCGACTGGAACCAACTAGGCAGACCCCGGTTGCCAGCAAGCATACCATTCAGAATTATCGTTCAAATATATAGAATGGTAATGGCTGGCACTATCATTGATGAGGGGGCATCCGTGAGTATCCTTTCCTCTATTGCTTGGAAAGCGCTTGGTTCGCCAGCGCTTTTGCCTGAAATGAGAAATCTATCAGGCTTTGATAAAGGAACCAGTCGACCTTTAGGGATCCTCCCCAATGTGCCTATCACATTTAAAGGGAAGACCATTCAAATGAACGTGATGGTCGTTCAAGGACCCTTGGATTATAACCTACTCCTTGGACGAGACTATATATATTGCATGGGGGCCCTCATCTCCTCACTCTTTAGAGTAATGTGTTTTCCGCATGAAGGAAGAGTGGTCAAGCTCGTAGACCAACTTTCATTCCCCGGATCGCGCATCACAAATAGTCATATACCATCCCTAAATGGTCTCTTCACGCAAGAAGTGTCTCAACCCACAATCCGTCCTCCTGATGAGCCCGAGTAATCCGGGAGGATATGACTAGAACCCAGGGGGCATGCGTCCTGGTCTGCTTCAGCAGGGAAACTTTGGATATAGAGTAGGTTTCCGCGGGAGAATATGACTAGTCTGTACCCCGTCCATCTAGGAAGAGGGTTATTCTAGAATAAGATTCTTTTGTCAAAGTTATGTGAGTTGGCGGGCTACGTCGCTCACCTTTGTCTATTTCGGTAGACATTGCTGAGGAAGTGTTTTGTTTGAAAGATTAACGAGACAATCTTTGGGTAACCTGAAAGAGGTAGGCCTCTCTCGGTGAAACGAATGCTTTGACGGAAATGAAGTAGGGGTAACCTTGAAATCATACTTTATACCTGGGGGCATGCAAACATTTTGGAGTGCAAGCAAAGAGCGGTTATTTATCTGTTTTTTGGGTTAGCCGTTTCCTAACTTGCATAAAGAAAGGATGCGGGGCAAAGCTTTGTGAGATGAAGCTCCATAAAAAATAGAATCTCAATGAGACACTCTTATCATATGATTGGGTATTCGAGCAGTTTTAGCACACAGTTCATGCTCGTTAAAAAATAAATGCAAGATCCGAGCAGTTTTAACGCGGACTTCATGCTCGTTAAAAAATAAACATAAGCAATGAGCAAGTGTTCCCACCAGCGTTTAAGCTCATTTTAAAATAAAAAATGAACCAAATTCCCGGTAAATAACCACTGTGAATGTAATATCATCAGCCATTAAAGCCTTGGTTGTGTTTACACCGTCACCTCCACTTTTCCATTGGCCGATCGTTCACCTCCATATGATTGTTTACCCATTTTTAGGAATAGCTGCGAAAAGTGATTGCACTAGCCATCCTTGTGACACTGCCGTGATTGGAAAATTCCAACCTGTACCTGGAATTAGCTGCTAACCCTGTTTATCACTCATTCCTCAAAAGACGAGTCTTCTTTAAGCTCTTTTCAACTGACTCGTAAAATATGAAAAGATTGCCGAGTCCTTGGCCTTCCAGCTTGTTAAAGGGACAGGAAGTGCTATCCCTCCTCTAGATTTTAATCGTTTTGGACCTGAGGGATTATTGCACAAAAAGATCGAGCGCTTGTTTTATTCGGCTCGTTAAAACTATCGAAAACTCATCCCTTCTGTATTGTTTTATACTTTTTTGGACTAAAGGGATTAGATGACAAAAAAGGAATTTTGGAGTTAACTTTATGTACCTTTTCAGACTCTCTAAAAATGAAAAGGACCGAGTTATCCTTGTCGTTAGACTCGTTAAAATCATTAAATAGCGACAAACTTGTCTTTAGACGAGAACGAGTTTCACTATCGCTAGGCTCGTTAAAACATAGCGATGGGCTTGCCCGAAGGGCAGGTTATAGAACAAGCATATGTTATCCTCCTCAAGCTTGACAAAAATAAAGAGGTACTGGTCAGCAATGACTGGGGAAAAATTGGGAGAAACTCAAGAAAACTTTGATGGTAGCAAGTCGCTCTTGAACATGACACTTTTCCTCCGTACCACAATCGGGTTGGGTTGTTTCATTCACCGGTCACATCCATGGTCTCGCCATACCATCCATATTTGGGGTAATGCTACCAATCCATCGCATCAGTGTTGCCATATGTTCAAGAGAAGTCGTTCAGAAGAGTCAACCGTGTCCCATCCACTGCCATACATTATCCTTCATCCTTTCATGACCGCCACCCTGAATCATATGTCACGGATCGTTTTCACCTCCAACAAAATCATTAGCTCTGTTCCGTGTCATTGATGTGGGATTCATTAAGGCCCTCCTTTGACGGATCGCTTCTTGTCGACATCAGCTCATTATCCAAGAAGTTGATCTAGGAACAACCCCTTCAGTACTTTAAAGCTTGCATGCCTCAATGGCAAGTTTCTCACTTCCGGCGACAGGTATACATCAATGACCTTCGACCGAAAGATTTTGCGTGGTGTTCGACGCCAAGTCCTTTATTCACACCACGTGAATTGTACTGCAGTACCTTGAGGGTCATTATCATTATCGGTGATTCCTCTCGCGCTTGTTAACGGTTTACCTCATTGATCGGTAATCAAGCGATGTCTTTCCATGTTCGACTTTAGAACATTTCTCACATGGATCGACTTGTACTTAGAGTGAAGATCGAACGAGTTTGAAGACCCCAGATCTAGTTTCATCCATCTGGGCTGCGATATATATTGAGGAAAGATAAAGACATTGACATGTAAATCATTGCAGCAGATAATCATCCTACTCAAAGGATGATAATTTCATCAAAATTATCAGTCTACCATCAGACGATTGTCTGTTCTATGTACAGAAAAATGAATTTATAAAGCTGAGCATGGGAATGCCCGCCTCAGCTAGATCATGAAAGCAGTATGAAAAATAATGTATTGTATTGTATCTTATTACAGGTCTCCTCCCAGCATTGGATGAACTTCGGATCCCCCTGATAAAGCATTTCACCCGATAAACGACCTCATACTTTAGGGGGCAACTGTTATAGACATTTTTGTGCCTTACAGCATTGAGCATGAAATGTCCATAATCTAAGGGATCCAAAGTCCCTAAACATGTTGTTCCTACCCCTAGAGGAACAAGGCTAACAAACCACAGCAATTCACAGAAGTTCTCCACCAGAAACTGCTCAAAAACAAGTCAATTCAGGATCAATTCAGTGGCTCCACTAGCTGTTTGCGCTGAATGTCAAAGCCAACACTGGCTACCTGCGCTGAGCGAGAGTTGACATGTGGCAAGTTCATTCCACGAGGTGTCAAATCCCAGGAAGCTTCCAAAATCTTCCTCAATGACACTTGCCTCAGGGAATTCGACTGGTGATGAGTAAGAGGTTCCAAATCTCCAAGTGGAAGCAAGAACCTCCAAGTGGAATCAAGAACTGACAGAGGGAGAGGACACTAGTCAGATCTCAAGCTGACTCATCCTCTCTCCAAACATCTATATATGGATCTCTCCTCCATGAGATCTAGAGGCTGGAATTTTGTTATTGCAAAGAATTGCTGTTGGTTTGAGATTGGAATCATTGGGTGCTTAATGCTTTGAAGGGGGTGAAGATAGGAATTCCATTTGCTGGGAAGGAGATGCTGGATTGGAGCCCTCTGGGTTGTATCTCTTCCTGAACCTTGTTATTCATCAATAAAGCTATCTTGGTTTCTCCTATATACTGATGTATTTTTGATGTATGATTGCATTTGTATGTTTAGTTTATTTCTAATCCTGAACTAGTTATGAATATGAATCCACGTCTTGTGTAGTGTTCTGTTCTTGTGATCTTGCAGAAACCTCTTGAAGCTGGGCGAGCGAGAAGGCAAGTAGCTGGGAACTCTCCAAGAGAAGAGAAGTCAGATCGAGGGACAAATGGAAGACACTGGTTAGTCCATCCATCTCTCTTCATTCTTAATTCATAAAGGAAGAATACTAGAATAGCTGTCTCTGTTTGTTGCTAAGGCACTGTCACACCTTAGGTGGATAGGATCGTCCTGCATAGGCATTTTTCCCCACAACAGCCACATTTTGGCGTCGTTGTCAAGGAGGTGTCTAAGTAGATTTTGTTTCTTCTTAAGCATTGTTTTATGCTTGTTATACAGTTAAAAAAAAAAAACCGTTCCTCGTAGGAGTAGGGATAATCAAGGAAAATTATTACCAAAAACCCCCACACCCTTAAACAATCAACCTTCACTCTTCTTCGATGACTGTGAGATTCTCTCTTTCATTACAGGGGAGTTCGAAGACCCTCTAGGTGAGGAACCATAAATTTTTGAAGAACTTATTGGGAAAGAAGAAGAACCCACTTCACCTACCCAAACTATGGTTGAAAATAGGGACAATGAGGTTTTCCCTATCAGAGAGACAAATGAAGAGGCTATAATGAAGAACATAAGACGTACTGCCCTTCCACACTTCCATGGCTTAACCTCTGAGGATCCTTACACCTTCATGTTTGAATTTTTTGTTGTCTGTAGGACATATTACTATGCCTCCAAAGGGAAGAAGCTGAAGTTATTTCCCTCTACCCTTAAATATACATCCTTGCATTGGTTTATGGGTCTACTTAGGGATAACATCACTACTTGGGCCCAAATGAAACTGACCTTCAATAGAAATTACAGAGACTACTGTAGGTCCAAATAAACCGAGGAGGAAATCTGTAGGATGACTCTTAGACATGATGAATCCCTAGAAGACTATGAGGAGAGATTTCAACTCAGTTATTGGGGGGGACTACGCTCAAACTAGTTCTTCTCTGGGGGATCAGGAAGGATATGTTAGAAACTCGCAGCATGTTGTTTGGAGGAGATATCTATCATTTATCCTATGATGACATTAAAACTGTGTTCAAGAATCACTCTAGGGTTGCGAGGAAGAAGGGTAGGGCTAGTAAAGGCTTGGCCAATTCCTCTCCCTCGACAACATACATTAAGAATGAGATAGGTAACATGTTGGAGTATTTCAAGAGTGAAATGATGCATACCTTTGCACTTCAAATGGATAGCATGCAAATTAAAAGAAAAAAGGAGGAATCAGAAAGGGAAATAGCCATTTTTTGCCCTAGATGCACCAAAATACATCCTAGGGATGAGTGCCCATTGAAGGTCATAGAGGTTTTCAAGGACTAAAAGTTGTGTATCAAGGGGTAGAAGGGGGGTCAGAGCAACTTTTCTTCATCAATAAAAAAAGACCTTAAGGACCTCGGCAATATCAACAAGGCATGCAAGGTGCACACTACTCTTATTATAATCAAAATCAAAATGTAACCTTGTAGCCTTGGTACTCTTCCACTCATCCATCCTCGTCCACACCTCCTTCTTGGCCTTATGCTCCTTTATATCCTCCTCAACCTGTCAACCATCCTTTTTAGTCATATCCACCCGAATCTTTTCAATGAGGTAACCCATCACAAGGGTGGAGACCTCAAGTCAACCAACCTCCCGATTTACTTTCCCCACCGCAACCTCAACCACAACTCACTCATCCTACTCCACCTAAGAAAACTCAAATGCATGCTCAACAAAATATTAACCTAAAAAACAAGAAAGCATGGCAGGTCTATAGTGGAGAGACATCTTATCCTGCTTATGCTGTGGAAATCCAAGAGATCAACCTTCGGTCAGGGAGAGTGCTTCCAGATAACCACCAAACTCTTCTACCGAAATATATTGAAGAAGAGATGGAAGAGAGTGTTCCTCAAGTCAGTCCACCTCCTCTTCCTGAGAGGTTGATCCCCCCTAGCCAGCACACCCCATAAGAGATTGAAATTCTAGGAAAATTAAAGAATTTGTGTGTTAAGATACCCCTTCTCCAGGATATTAAGGATGTCCCCATCTATAATAATCTCATCAAGGATAAATGTTTCATAAAGTCAGAGAGAGGAAAAAGAGACACCCCCACCATAATTTTTTTTGGGAAATTACCTGATTTAATGCTTAGGAGGGTGATCTTCCCAAAATATCTAGACCCTGGAAGCCCAGTAGTAAATGTGCACTTTGATGGCCTTATAGTCCTTAATACCCCGATTGATCTTGGGGCTACAATCAATGTGATGACTAAGGAAACCACGATAAAGCTAAGCATCCAAGGGGCTTTGAGAAATACCACCATAGTGTTGCAACTTCCAAAGAGAGCCACAGTAGCTCCTGAGGGAGTTATTGAAGATGTTATGGTCTTCATTGACTCTTGGGAGTATCCTATTGATTTCCTGGTTCTCCAGTAAAAAACCAAGCTTAATTGTTATCCTATCATCCTGGGAAGGCCATGGTTAGCCATTGATGATGCTTACATTAGTTGTAGGGTTGATAACATGACCATTAAGAATGGACATTTGTCTAAACAGTTGGTATTGTATCCTGTTATACAATCTTATAATGAGCATGACTTACCCTTATGGTTAGAAGGAGAGGAAGAAGATGAATTGTATCACACCACCCCAAACCCAATCTATACTATAGATACTATGACAATAGGGGGGAAATCTGATGAAGATCAACTCATTGACCATATCCTTCAGAATCAATCTCCCACTCCCATACCAATTGATGAGTTGATGAAAGAATCTGGGAATATTCCTTGGAATATCATATTTCCTATTGACTCAAGTCTAGACCATGTCAATATCGTAGAGTTTGGACCATCCATAACCTTAAAGATCAACCCTTCTCTCTCGGCCAAACAAGAAGAACAATTGTGCAAAGTGTTGAGGCAACACTTGTATGATTTTTATTTGGATTATAAGGAAATGTAAGGTGTGCATCCCTCAGTTTGTACTCACCATATTTACATAAAGGAGGGATGAAAGCCTATGGACCAAACTACAAAAAATATTGGATGTATGGTTCATATACCCCATTTTAGATAGTGAGTGGGTGTCACCTCTTATGTTAGTTCATAAGAAGAATGGGAAGTGGAGAATCTATATTGATTACTGGGAACTCGACAAGACTACAAAGAAGGACCATTATCCTTTGACCTTCATTGATCAAGTCCTAGATGGCCTTACAAGGAACAAATTCTTCTCATTCTATATGGATTTAGTGGATACAATCAAATCCATATTAGCCCCGAATACCAAGATAAGATCACATTCACATGTCCTTGGGGTCCTTTGCTTATACAGTTCTTCCATTTGTTTTGTGAAATTCCCTTGTTACTTTCCAGAGGGAAGTTTTGAGTATTTTTGTTGAATTGGTTCATGACTCTATTAAAATATACATGGATGATTTCACTCCTTATGGATGTCACTTCCATGAAGCTCTCTCCAATCGGTGCGAGGTTTTGAAGAAATGCATTGAAATGAATCTGTCTCTAAGCCCTGCAGAATGTGAGTTCTTAATTAACGATGGGTCTGTCCTTGGCCATTCCATATCTAAGGAAGGGATACAAGTGGACCCAAAAAAAAAATTCCATCATCAAAAGGGTCCCTACCCCTCAGAAGCAAAGAGATATCAAGAGATTCTCGGGACTAGCTGGGTATTATAGGAGATTCATCAAAGACTTTAGTAAAGTAGCCTCACCTTTTTTTGGTTTATTGGACAAAGATTCATATTTATGTTGGGACAACAGTTGTCAAGAGGCCCTTAAAGTGTTGAAAGAAAAGTTGACCACTGCACCCAGCCTAAGGGGTCACAACTTGGACATTTCCTTTCGGTATCCATATTGATACAACGGATAGAATTGTGGGGTGAACCTTGGGACAAGTAGAGGATAAGATTTCTTATGTTATTTATTTCATTAGTAAGAATTGGTCTAAAGCTAAGCTAAATTACATTGTCACTGAAAAAGAACTCTTAGTTGTAGTACATTCTTTAAACAAATTTAGGCACTATATCACTAGGTGCCAAGCTTTTGTTCATACTGATCATGCAACCATTAGATATTTGATGAACAAGCCTGATGTTAATCCTAGTATAATTAAATGGTTATTATTGTTACAACAATTTGATTTTAGTATTATTGAGAAACCGAGGAAACAAAATGTGGTTACAAATTTTTTGTCCAGGTTAAATTTTTTTATAAATAATTAAGAGATGGTGTATGATAAACTTCTAGATGAGAACCTCTTTTCCATCTCAGTGATTTCTCCTTGGTTTGCTGAAACATAAAACTACTTGGTTGCTGGAAGGTTTCCTCCGTATCTATCATCCATGGAGAAAAGCGACATTGTAAGGAAAATATCTCCTTTCACTTAGATTGGGGGCCATATTATTTGATTGGGACCAGATCAAATCTTGAGGAGATGTGCGAGAGAATAGGAGGTCTTTGGAATCCTCTCAGAATGTCATGATGGGCCTTGTGGAGGTCATTTTGATGCAAAAAGGACAACATTTATAGTTTTACAGATTGGTTACTAGTAGCCCACTTTACATCAAGATGCAAGGAGATATACCACTAGATGTGATCAGTGCCAAACGATGGGAAAACCCACACCTAGGGATGAAATTCCCCTACAACCTCAAGTATCCTTAGATCCATTTGACAAGTTGGGGATGGATTTCATTGGGCTAATTGATCCACCATCAGGACATAAAAAGTACATCATTATGTGCACTGATTACTATAAAAATTGGGTTGAGACAAAGGCATTCAAAACAAGAATTGAGCAGAAAGTGGTAGAATTTTTAAGAGAAAACATATTCTACAAGTTTGGGTATCCAAGGGAGGTAATCATTGATCCAGGAGCACAATTCACATCCAATTTGATTGAAGATCTCATGAGGCAACACCATATCAAGAAAAAGACATTCACTGCCTATCACCCTCAAGCAAATGGGTAACTAGAGGTCACAAACATAGCAATGGAGAGCATCCTCACTAAGGTTATCGGAAATATTAGGTAGAGAGACTAGTAGAGACCACTTGGGCCTACAATATCACTTGGAAAACCACCAGTGGATTCAATCCATATGACTTGGTTTATGGGAAGAAATCTCTGATTTCTATTGAGTTTTAATATAACACTTTGAAAATGGCAACTCAGTTTGACTTAGATGTCACAATAGCACAACAAGAAAGGCTGCTCCAACTGAATGGCTTAGATGAGTTCAAAATGCAAGCTCTCTTACACATTAAGTCATACAACTGCCAAGGAAGGTCTAGCATGACAAACATATCAAGGAAAATACTTTTCAAGAAGGGGATTGGGCCATGTTATATGATTCTAGATTCAAATATTTTAAAGGAAAACTAATGAAAAGATGGTTGGGTCCATAACTAGTAGAAAAGTGTCATGAAAATGGATCTGTCTAGATCAGAACCATTGATGAAGAAGGCATTCCCTTACTTGTAAATGGTTATATGTTGAAGCTATGTAGAATACCTTTGTCCAAGGAAGAATTTATCAGTTCAGCCAGCAAAGAATTAAATGTGATTTGGAGTTTCATAGCTTCTAGTCCACAAGATTCCTAGAAATTTAAACTATGAAACTTTAGGGTTGAAAACCTCTCTGAGGCAGCCAAGGAGAAAAAATAAAAGGAAAAGAAAAATATAATAAAGATACCTAAGAGAAAACCTCCCTGGAGGCACCTATGGAAAGCATGTAGGTTGAAAACCTTCTTTGAGGTAGTCTGTGTGTCTTAAGAAAAAGAAAAAAGAAAAAAAAGGAGAACAAAGAAGAAGCTTGTATCGTGTCTGCTAACCTTTCTCTTGTTTTTCATAATTGTGCACAGTAGAAGATTTCATGGCTACTGGCCAAGACCTAAAATCTTTCATCCATTACTCCATCCATACACCTCATATCCATCCCTCCATTCATATTACTATCTCTCACCACCATCCTATCATCAAGAAATCTAAATTTCATCTCCTCTCTGTGATGCTAGGGGAAGGACCTGTATTGCTACAAGAAGGTCCTATAATGCTACAAGAGGATCTTGTTGAGCTACAAGAGGGAGATATGAGGAATAGAAAATCCCAAAATACCATTCTAAATCTAAGAAATGATTTATAGGTGCCTCCTATGATTTTTCCATCATCCATCCATCACACATCCACTCCATTTCGCCAAACATTTTCTCAAATTCCCCACTCTATCCTACCTTAAAAATAAACAAAAGCCAATATTCTCTATTCCTATAGTGTCTACACTTCCCCTTCATGACATTAACCCTATCCTCATAGATTTTCATCATCTCCCCTATCTACCTCATGTAAACTAAAGACTTCAAGGTAAGATCAAGAGACTACTACAAGAAGAAACTCCTCCTGTAGGAGCCTGTGAAACCAAATCAGGAATCACTGATATAATTTTTTTCCAGCACCAGAAGGGATGATTAAGCTTTGTTTGTAGCAATGAAGAGACACCTCATTCTCAGGGAGGTTTTCCATCCACCATGAGCAAAAACTTCAACATAAAAAGAGTCACCTGCGCACACACATCAAAAGTAAAAGTCAAGGTATCATCAAGAATGAATACATGCACAAGAAATAAGTAAAAGAGGTCAACTCCCTTGATCATAATGATATATGGTCTAGCTCCAGCATGAAAACATCTACAATAGTTTGATCCATAGGTATGATCAAGTATGGAAACCTAACCTCCTCCCTCAACATAAAAATGACTAAAATGTGTTTTGAGCAAGAAAAGGTGTTTTAATAGGTTGGAGGTGGCCACTGAAATTAGCCACCCTCAACTAGTAAACGAAAGTGTGAGCTAAGTCACCATACAACGTGGAAATATCAACACAAAATGAATTGGTTTCTTTGAAGAGTGAGGTGATAATCATGAGGAGAGAGAAATGATTACAGTTAGGGGGGACAACGGTCCAAAAGAGGAAACTCTTGATAATGTAAAGTCACTAGAGCGCTCCAAGATTTTAACCAAAAGAGGATATTAGGTGTTGGCTCTATTTCATTTTCACCATCACTCATTCCAAAAATAGGTAGAGGAAGGATGAGCTACTGCATCAAGCAACCTAGAGTTCCACTGAGGAGCTTTGAACCCTGTCTGGAAGTGCTACCAGAGAAAGCTACAGGAAGGCTTGCAATTTCTACAGGAGGGTTGAGAGGAGCTACATGAGGACTTGGGAGGATAAAAATGAGTGACACTAGCTTGATACTCTCTCAAAACCTTCATGCACACCCATAATTTCTCTAACAAGAAGTAAGTGACACCCTCCTTTTTTTCTACACCCAATTACATCATAATTCTACTTGAAATTACGAGCCTATAGCAATAAATTGGTTAGTAGGAGGTATTTTTGAAGTTTGTTGTGGTTAAGAGAAGAGAAAATAGTTTGGTTGAAATAAATTGGAGCACCCTTCTTCCTCGCTACTACCAAACACTTTACCACTGTTTCGCCACTGGGACTGTTTAAATTTTTTCTGAATTCCACACCTACATAGCATCAAGGAGTAATATAGAAGAAATGGGGGGAGGATTTAAAATAAGGGAACTCTCAGACACTAGGAGAATTTAGAAACAACCTCCTGTATTTGAAATCTTCAGAAGACAATAGTTGTTGGGTTTCTTTGAGTTGTTAAAGGGGTATGATGATGATCTTTCCCATGAATTTGCCATCGAATTTCACTCTCAAGAGGAAGACAATGCTACAATTGTTGTTAGAGGGTTTTCCATCTCTCTCAGTCCCAAAACCATCAATAGGGTGACCAACTTGCATCTTGGAATTAGGTGGAACAAAGAAGACAAACAAGTAAGTGTCATAGCTAGGAAAAATGTCTTCGTTTCAAAAGAGAAGCCTATAGAAGACAAGAATGGAGTGAGAATAGAAACTCTTCCTTACCCTTAGGATGAGGTAGCTTACTATATCCTTAAATATATATCTTGTGAAGGGAGATTAAGTGTGGTTTATTCCTACCACTTTAGCCTACTCTAAGAGCTATGATTCAAGGCAGAATTACACCTTCCTCAAAGACTTAGTGTGCCTCATTTCCTCCTATTGTCAATCATGGAGATGAGTTAGAAGGCGAGCAAAGGAAAACACCAACATTTATCTCACCATGGCCTCATCAAGCTGATAGTGGTGGATGCTTGAACCACTTGAGAATCCCTCTCATATGGAACAAATTTATGGACATGGATAGGGAGACTTTCATAGAAACAAAAGCCCCCACACTAGGAGAGAATCTAGCCTCTACTATTGCAGTAAGAGAAGGAAAAATGGAGGAAGAGGAAGGAGAAAAGACGAAGGAGGAAGAGGCAGAAAGAATAGAAGAGGAAGAAATAAAAATAAAGGAAAAAAAGGCAGCATAGACAGAGGAAGGATAACCATAGATGAAAGGAGAAGAGGGGTAAAAGAAACGAGAAGAAAGAGTAAGCCCTGAGGATACTTCTCCACCATAAGGACCAAAAGACATTGAACATGAAGTAGCTACAACACTAGCTACATTGGGCATAGTTGTCGAGCCCAAGAGGAAGGAATCCAGACCAAGTCAAATGTATTTGACAACCAGGAAGAGCACTATAATTAGACAATGGAAGCAACAAACTCATACAAAGGTTCCTATAATTATTGATGATTTGTCAAGGAAAAAGGAAGAAATAGGATCGAGTGAAGGAAATATTGAGGAGGTCACTCCTCCTAAAACCAAATCAAAGTCACCTATAACACCTGCAAGTATGCCTACCACTAGGTTTGTCACCTCCAAGAAGCCAAGGATACAATTTGACTTTGAGGAAGAAGAAAAAGAGAAACTACAGGAGGATCAGGGTTTGCTACAAGAGAGACAAGGTTTTGTATAGGAGGGGTAAATTTTGCTACAAGCAGGACAACGGAAGCTACAGGAGCACAAGAAAGAGTTACAAAAGGAAGCCAACACCTCAAAGACTGTTGGAAAAGACCTAAAAGAGCTCCAAAAACATAGCCTACAAGGACTAGGTGTGGTGATTTAGGACGATGAAAGGGATGAAGGCAAAAGAGAAGGGGAGCTTCCTGAAATGAATGGAGAAAGGTGCATGATAAAGAGTAAGTGACTTTTTATTTGTAATATTTCTACACAATAATGATTCACACTGAACTTTTATGTATATTTTTATCTCATATGTACTATATGTGTTGGTTTGATTTCATAAGTGAATTTAGAAATTGAAGTCGTCACCATATTCATTCTTTACAATTGGGAAGAGACACAACCATGGGTCGTGTTAAACAAATACAAGAGGAGGAAATGAGAAAGTGACAAGAAAGAATTCAAACGGCTGAATGGTAGAAGTGCGCCTCATCACAAACATTTAAAAAATATGCCAATGATATGCCCTAACAGTTGGGTTGCTAACCAAGTCAGAGAGAAATACGGTGCATCTGGTTGTCACCCATGTGTTGAAGAGGATGTGCTAAACATAGGGATTGGGTACAACAACTTGATAATAATCTCTTTCTATACATTTTTAACTTCATAATGTAACTTTGAATTGTAAAATCTATATTTTATATTTTAATTATGTTCAAGTTATTAGACACATGAAACTATGATTTTTTCACTTTTTAATAGGTGCATTTGTTCTCATCTATTTGGTCATATGAACATCATTTTCACATGGATTATTTCGATGATGGATACATGACACAAGACTGTGGAGTGGAAGTCAAGTTCAACCAATATAATCATGTTTTTTTTTTCTCGTTAATGCTATGCTATTCTATTATATACAAAACAGGAAAACAATTACAGTCGTTGAGTTATACTGTCCAAGGCCATGGATGGCACTTTGGACTGGAGTTTAACAGCAAGAGCAGCCCACGCAGGGGCACCACAACTGAAACAAATCGCTAGCGCAGGGGCTTCAAAAACCATTCAACAAAACTACTTTCGAACCAAACATAACAGCAAAAACAAAAAGAAGGCCTAAGCAAACATAGCATAACATGGGTGAACCTGAGCAGCGATTCTGAGCAAGAGGACGGCTAATCGTCCAGTTCCTCCTTGATAATTGGATACCAGCCATAGTCCTCAGTGAGAGGGTCCAGTTCTTTCTTGTCTTCCGCTGGAGAAGGCACTGCCTGAGACGGAGGTGGACTGACAGCCTGTTCTGTAGCAGCCTCTGGCGATCCCTCAACGTCCCTCGAGCTTCCTGCCTGGTGCTTCTTCTTGCTGGGGTGACCCTCGCTCTCATCCTTCGGTTCCTCAAGGAAAAGGACCGAGACATGGGCGTTGATGCGGGAATTCTCTTGGGAGCTGCTGAAAGAGAAGACAGCCGTGCCAAACGCTGGTAGAGGTGCCGAGTCCAGTTCTGGGCTACTCAAGTCCAAGAATTAAATCACTTGAATGGGGTGAGCTTCTGCAACTTTGTGGCAGCGGCATCTACAGCAGCGTGATTGGGGTGAAGCCTCGGAGGGGCGTGAAGACCCGCCTCGGCTAGTGCCGCGACGGCTGAGAAGGCGCTGTCGTGGCCTAACCATATTCCCACTGATACCCGGAGGGAAGAACAGAACTGCAAGGGAGGAATTGGGGAGACTGAAGCATCCGCCACTCGCGTTTTCCGCTTGGAAGCCGCAGTCACTTGACAGAGGAAAGGCGTGAGCAACAGCCCCGCGAACCATAAACACAACAGAGGCACTCTTCCTGAACCATGAGCTAGGCTCCAATTTCTGAGCTCGAACCAACATAAAGCGATCCACTCCCTCACCATTTTTAACCTCTTCAGCATTTCCTCGAAATCTACAATCCATAACTGCGCTCTGAGAACGCACTTGAACTCCGGACTGTGCATTGAAATTCCGTCCCAGTACCCACACTTAAAAACATCGGCGGCGGATCGCATTGAATGCCTGTCTCAGGCATGAGGCCACACATGGCCTCCATGTGGCTCCCCTCCTTTGTCCCTGATGTCACCCGCATCCGGGGAGGCAGCATCTTCTTGGACCAGCCTAGCGAAGTCCTGAGCCTGGGCATTATTTGGTATAATGGCCGTGGTTCTAGTAAGGAGAGTGTGTTCATTATCTGCTCCTATGTTTGCTAAGAGGTCTGCAACCTTGTTGCCCTCTCTCTTTGTGTGATTGAAGGTGAGTGCCCTGTTGCTACGGAGAGCTTGTTCAATGGCTTCTAGACGGGTTGCGAGCCTCCAGCTATCCGCGATTTTTTTTGCTTGGGATCCATTTTGCATTCTCTTGGCCATGTTTATGAGAATCTGAGAGTCTCCTTCCACGATCAAGGGTTGGAGATTGAGATTCCAGGCGAGAAGGAGCCCTTGCCATAAGCCTTCAAGTTCAGCCAAGTTGTTGGTGTCCCAACCCAAGTATCCGAAGTATATTTGCAGGGGAGTACCTTCGTGATTCCTCAAAATACCTCCAAAACCTGCCTTGCCAGGGTTACCTTTGGAGGCCCCATCAAAATTGAGCTTGTAAGAATGCTTAGGAGGGGCGATCCAAGTGCCTTTGTTTGTGTTGCTGCTTTTTGAGGTGCTGATCTTGAGTAGAGTCTTAGGTAGGAGCAGTTGCCAGTTGCTTAGAATGCCTTTCTTGACGTCTAGAGATGGGAGATCATCCTGGGTCCAGGAGTGGAGCATCAACGTTTCGTTAAGGTTCCCACGGAGTCTGGTCCAGATGTCTTCGATCATTGAGCGCTGATTTTTTAATATACGTTTATTCCTTTCCTTCCATATACCCCATAGGATAAGACCAGGGAGCAGGTTCCACAGACAGTTGAGTAACTCGCTCTTATAAGGATTCTGCGGCCATTATCTTAGGGAATCGATAATGCCGTTCTATGTTCTACATCCTTTTTGACATCTGAAGCTAGCCTTTTCCCATAGCTGATTTGCTAGGGGGCAGGTGTCCAGGAGGTGTTGGAGCGTTTCCTCATTTTGATTGCAATTGGGACAGATCAATGGTCCATGAAAGTTTCTTCTTCTTAGCCTGTCCCAGGTGAGGATTCTTTTTTGGCTAACCAACCATAGGAAGTAAGAGACTTTGGGCCAGGATCCAAGACCCCATATTTTGCTCCAGATAGGATCCGAAGGGGTGGTGATGTTGCATAAAATCTTGTAGGCCTCTGAAGTAGTAAAGTCACCCTTTGGTCTGTATCCCCATCTTAGGATGTCATTGCCTTCGTTGTGTCTAATGGTTCTTTTTTCGAGCTCCATCTCCAATTCCTCGATGTCCTGTAGATTTGTGATGGTTATTAACTGATTGCCTTGTTTCCATTTCCTGAATCCGTGCTCCGTTTCCTGTACCCAGTAATGATGGATCTTTTCTTGTTGCTGCTCCATCCTAATGAGATCCAGGGGTGATTGAAGAACTTGGGTGAGCTTTGGCAGCTGGTTCCATGCATCAGTCCAAAATCTTGCAGTCTTGCCATTCCTGATCTCCCAAAAACTGTGCTGCTGAATTAACTGGAAGTGTTGTTTGGCTGCGTTCCATATTAGCGAGCCTTTTTCCGCGGGGGTGAATCTAATGAGCTCCTCCTGAGGTCTGTTATTAGCGTATTTAGCTGTCCAGATTCTTGCCCAAGGTTTTCCTGGGTTTGTGATCCAGTGCCACCATATTTTGGCGCTCATGATGGAATTGTTGTGCTCCAGATCTCTCAGACCAATACCTCCTTTGTCTTTGGGCAGACATACTGTGGGCCATTTGACTAAAGCCCATTTACGATTGGTTGCTGAGCCGCCGCATAAAAAACTGCGCTGAAGATTCCTGATTCTTTTTAGAGCCCATTTGGGCGCAGCCAGGATAGAGAAAAGATACAGAGGCATTTCCTGAAGGACAGACTTAATGAGCACTACTCGGCTGGAAAGATTGAGAGATCTGTGTGTCCATAGGTTAAGCCGAGATTCAAGCTTCTCAATGAGGGTTCGCCAGGAGGAGTGCTTTATAGCAGAGGCAGTGAGGGGGGCTCCGAGGTATTTGGAGGGAAGGGAGGCTGTGGGAAAGCCAAGGATTCGGGCTACCGCTGTTTTAACTGGAGGGGGGGTATGAAAGAAGAAGATCTGCGATTTGGTACAGTTGACATCAGTTCTTGAAGCTTCAGCAAAGTCATTGAGCAGGGATTTGAAGCATGCGGCTTCCTGGACCGAAGGATATCCAAATAGCATGGTATCAAAAACAAATTGCTGATGAGAGGTAGCAGGGGTGTTGTGAACTGTAAGGCCTTTGAGACGATGGGATTGAAGGGCATGTTTAATGTGACGGCCAAGCCCTTCTGCCATGAGAACAAAGAGGAAAGGGGACAGGGGTCCCCTTGCCTAATTCCTCTTGATGGTTTGAAGGGGCGGGATGGGATCCCATTCACAAGAATGGAGAATTGAGTGGAATTAATTAAGCTCATGATCCAGCGGATCCACATAGAACAAAAACCAAAAGCCTTTAGCATTTGCTGAATGTAAGTCCAGCTGAGTTTGTCGAAAGCTTTAGAAAGATCCGATTTCAGAAGCATACTTGCCTGTTTTGATTGTTTGAGAGAGTGTATTATCTCGTGCGTGAGGAGGATGCCATCCATGATCTGTCTTCCTTCAACGTAGCCTGACTGTTCCGGTGATATGAGCAGAGGTAACAAAGGCTTTAGCCTATTAGCAATTACTTTGGATATCACTTTGTAAATGACATTACAGAGTGCAATCGGCCTGTATTTGTCTGAAGTGATTGAGTCTTCCTCTTTTGGGATCAGGGAAATGAAGGTGGAGTTGAGAGAGGGAAGAAACCAATGGAGAGCTCTCGATTCTTCAACAATTTGCCAGACTTCCTATTTTATCATCTCCCAGAAAGTTTGGAAGAATGTGGTGGTGAATCCGTCCGGCCCAGGGGCTTTTCCTTCCTTAAGCTGGGACAATGCGTCGTCCACCTCCTGAAGCTGAATTGGGTGAAGGAGAAGCTTATTGTGTTCCTCCGTTATAATCTTTGGCACGTTGTTAGTGATCCTTTCAATTGCCTGTCGCCTCTCTCCCTCCGGCTCTTGAAGGACCTGATTAAAGTGCTGGAGAAATTCCTTCTCGATTTCCTCATGCATTTCTACTTTTTCCCCTCCTTGCTTTTGGATGAATGGAATGCGATTGTGCATTCTTCTTTGGATAGTAGTTCTGTGGAAGAATTTGGTATTGCGTTCGCCCTCCTTCAACCATCTTATTCTGGATTTTTGCTTCCAGTACACTTCTTCTTGCTTCTGCCTTTCCTCAAGCTGTCTATGGATACGTCGTTCTGTTCCAGGGTTACATCCGTGTGTCCCCCTGTGGTTACTCTTTGATGGATATCCAACAGTTCCCGCTTTAGATCTTGTTGCGCTTTGAAGATGTCTCCAAAGGTTTCCTTGTTCCAGCGCTTTAAGTGATTTTTTAGGAACCTAAGCTTCTGTTGGAATTTATACATCTTAGACCCTTCTGGAGGAATAAAGGAGGTCCAAGTAGTTCTGACAAAGTCTTTAAACTCGGGATGCGAGAGCCAAAATCCTTCAAAGCGGAATGGCCTTCTGGTCAAATCGCCTGGTCTTTGCCATTGGAGGGCAATCGGCCAATGGTCCGAACCTGTGTGTGGAAGAATTGCAACTGTGATATCTCCTCCTAGGTGAACCGCGTTATCAGAGATAAGGAAGTGGTCTAGCTTGGAAGCGATTTGATGTTTTCCGGCTCTGCGATTACTCCATGTGAAGGTTCCATTGCAGAAAGGCAGGTCTATGAGGGAGGTGTTTTGAATGAAGTCCTTGAAATGGGTGTTTTCTTGCTCCAATCTGTTTCGCCCCCCAATCTTCTCCTCTAGCTTGGTGATCATGTTAAAGTCCCCTCCGATGATCCAGAGTGGGTGCCTTCTGTTGTTGTTCAAAGCCTCTATGGTGTCTAGAAGCGCAATTTTGCTTCCTGTGTCCTGCGGGAAATATACATTTGATAAATTTCCATGGATGTTCGTGCCCAAAATGTGGAATGCTGCCTGTATGAGATGATGAGAAGCGTGGAAATCTGAGAGATTTAACTCTTGAGTGTTCCATGCAATAGCTAGTCCTCCTGAAGCTCCAGAGGCATCTACTGCTACCGAACGACATCCTGGCCATGCTTTGGATAGAATGCTACCTAATGTAGATCCATTGCATTTGGTTTCCTGGAGAAAGCATAGTTGCGGCTTTTCCATTTTAATCATGTTTTTTAACATTCTTAGTTTCCCTGGGCTATTGAGCCCTCTTAAGTTCCATGATACAAGCTTCATGGTTCAACTATTTGCAAAGGATTTATAGTACTTTGTCAATTTTGCATACCTGCCTGAGTCTACCAGGATTTTCCTAATCTCGATCGTTCTTTGTAGATCTGTCCTTCGTCCTCTCTTTTTGGTTTCTTTTGGGGGGTGGTTTCCATCCCACTGGCTTCCTGGTTGAATACCTAGTTGCTGTTGCTGATACGCTCTTGAGATGACCACTTCCAGCTTGCTGAGTTGGGTTTCGGATATGCTGTCATATGCTTTCTGTTTGCATGCTAGCTCTAGCTCTAGAATATCTAGGCCATGCAGATCTATGCTTTCTGGTTCTTCTTCCATCTGTTGCACTTGACTGCCTTCTTCCACAAAGATATCTGAGTTAGCAGGGGGGTCTAGCTTTCCATCGATTTCCATGTCCTTGTCTTTCTCTGTCTGATCTTTCAGATCTCCTGAGGAAGGGTCCTTGAAGATTAAGGGGGGTTGGCGTGTGGATGGGGAGGCTAATGGGGGGGGGGGGAGGGGAGGAAGAAGAGGGATGGGCGGGCTTAGACTCAGAGCTCGGGGGGATGTCATCAGAGGATTGAGCTAGGATTTCGAAGCTGTTTTTAGAAGCTGGGTTATTGGTGCTAATGTGCTGGGGCTTATTCCCATTGGAGGGTTTCTTGTGCACTCACCTTCGGCTAGGGGCTTTGGTGAAGCCGTCCTGGGATGCGGGATCAGAAGGGTCAGGAGAAGTAGCTTTGGCGTTCAGAGGGCAGTCACGGAAGAGATGCCCAAGAGCATGGCATCTCCTGCAACGGAAAGGCACATGCTCATAGTCCAAGGGTTGGATCCATTCCTCGTCACGATGGGAGAGACTTACCGATTCTGGTAGGGCTTCATTCAAGCGCATGAAGACACAGATGCGAGCATAGGAAATGAATCTACACAGTTTGGTTTCTTCTGCAGTCCTGATGTACTCTCCTAGTCCATTTCCTATATTCTTGAGAATGTCCTCGTCCCAATATTCATCTGGAAGCCCATACATTCTGATCCAGACTGGTGCCTAGGTGAGGTCTTCCTTGTCTGTGTTGAATCTAGGTATCCAGTCTCTCATTTACAGGCCTGCTGAGTTGAAGAAATGGGGCCCTGTTCCCAGTACCCTGAGCTTGTCCTCAATACAGTAGAAGATTGTTGTGAAGAAACCCTTCGGCCCTAGCTGCAGGGTAACACCTCCTTTGGGCTTCCATTTCACCGCGATCCATCCATATAAGGCTCTTTCAGTCGGCCATAGCCCTATAAACTTCCCAATGATGGCGTGATCCCTCATGAACTTGATTCGTGCATCAATCTTGTGTCCAGGTAGCTCTATTCGTGGCCGTTCTTTGGCTATTGGTTTGCATGTTGTTGAGGATACTTTCGGGGTTTCCTCTAGATTTTTCCCTTTGTCTTGAGTGACGCTGGCATGGTCCTTCCGTCCTCCTGTCTTCTTGCTTCCCTGCGGTTGCCTGTTCCCATTGATCAGGATCTCCCTGTCAATTGATCCAAAGAGGAACGCCTGCTCAGGATCGTGCTGCGGTGGGGAGGGCTCTGACGCCCTCCCCTGAGGAGATTCCATTGAGCTGCCCTAGTACTCTATTTTCCCTCTGCTCAACAGTTGATTTGGTCTGGTTCGTGTACAGATCCAGAGTTGCACTGCCTGCGCCGTCGATACCTTCTGCAAAACCCTAGTCGCCGTCCTGCCGCATGAATTACACTTCGTCAAAAATGATTTCCAATATAATCATGTTAGCCACTATGATCAAAACCTAATACAGGGGACGTTAGGTTACGTCAGAAATATGTAAGAGATCATTGAAGTGAACTTCTCTTCATTACAATGTGTATTTTTAGGTGAAAATGGTGGGACACCTTTGATTGAAATAATGTAAAGGAATATCATGAGAGTGGTTTGATATCTATCAACTTTATAAAGACATGGAATGAAGCTAGGGAGACTTATGTTTTCACCAAACACTGCAACTAGTTTGTTTTTACTGAGATGTGTTGGATAGGGATTGGTGGTTTGTATTAAGACAATGCCCTAAATCAAAACATATTTTTGAGAATAACAGTGTTATCATGCCAAACGAGGAAGATAATTAGGGTGATAACAATAGAAAGTGATATGTACTTGTGTCATTTCATCATTTATACTATTGTTGTATATTTTTATTTTCTTTATTTAGATAATTATATTGTTTTTTATTCTACTAATTATTGGCATTTTATATAATTGGTAAGATTCACAAAATTTTTTATATGTTTTATTTTTCTAGTGGAAACATTTTTACACTTAAAAGTAATTATTTCCAATTGTGTAATTTATAATTTAAAAATTTAAATTCTAACATATTTTTTTAATTTATATTTTGTGATAAGTTTAATTTGAATTTTTTGATAATTTGGTTTTCAAACTAGTAGTTTGTTAGTTTACATACTTTTATCATTACTTTTGGAAATATTTAAATTATGCCCACAATGTTGACTAAAACCACAATTAATGAAGTAATGTGAAAATTTGAGAGCAATCAACTTACAAAATAATGACAAGAACAAAAAATATAGGAAGATTTGCATCCATAAACTTTTAGGGACAATAGAATGCTTATGATTAGAGATCATAAATTTTTTATAATAACAATTTTTAGGGTAGAAGATCATATTAAAAAAGAGTAAATAGTACAATGGAAAATAACATTTATTCATATGTAATTGTGTTTTGAAAAGGAATTTAGTTAGGATGAATATGTATGAACTATTTGTAAAATCAAAAAATATTTACAGTAATTTTACAATTATAGTTTCAACATATTAAACATTGTAATTTTTAAAAATATTTTTGCATTTTCTATTTAAAGTAAGTACTTTTTGCATGTAATTTCATATATAAAATTTCGATATAAGTTCAATAATATATAATTTATAACAACTATATATAATTTCCTAAAAATAAACATCTTGATGATAATCATTTAAGAAACATAAACATAATCTAAAATACATGTTCAAATTCACTAACATCATATAACTATATACACCTCTAGCACATATAAACAACATTAGCTAGCACACAAATATAATTATTTAATAAGGCATCATCTTTGTGATCACATCTAACAATATCCCATGCTAATTGTACTATTTTTCATCCATCTTGTTGGACTTTTATATAATTGATAAGATATTAAATTTAAATTCGTCACATATTAAATTCAAAATTAAATTGATTAGAGTTTCTATAAATATTAAATTTAAATTCCTTGAAACTATTATAACTTTAGTGATGAATTAAATTTTATTAAAATATAATTTTTTAAGTTATATTAAATCTCAAATCTAAATTTTTTAAGTTGCTGTAAAAAATTCTGACTTAAGTTTTTTAAATTCAATAATAGATTGAATTTTGTAAATGAACTTAAAAGATTATTTTTTTATATTTTTTAAATAAATATTTTTGACAATAATTTATTGATTGCATTTTCTTTTTTATTAATTTAAAGATCAAAAATTAAAAAAATAATTATAATTAAGATTCAAATATACATACTAATTTAAAATATATATTTAAAATAATTATTATAATTAATAAATATATACTTTTCATGATGCTTCATTCACAATTATTATTAATAAACAAACTTTAAATTATTAAGTTTATGAAATCAAATTAATTATAATGTTATTTTTTTAATTAATTATAATGTTATTTTTATTATAAATATTTTGAAATTCTTATTTAATGAGTACATGTTGCAACATGCGTTTTGAAAATTAATTGCTCTTGTATTATAAGTACACACGTCACAACTTTCTAATTTTTATGCTTGACTATGACTCGAAAGGTAGTTTTGTTTAGAGGTTTGTACAATTTAATTGCGTGTAAAAATAATTTTGTTTTGTAGTGACTATTGTTTAGACATGTTTTTATAAACATTTCTTTTTTGTTTCTATGTTTTCTATAGGGAGGGATGCTACTTGCAGCCCTTGTTTGAATAAGAATTTAGTTTGAATGAATATGTATTAACTATCTATGAAATAGAAAAAATATTTATGGTAATTTTACAATTAGTTTCAACCATATTAAAATTCGTAATTTAGAAAAATATCTTTGCATTTTTTATTTAAAGTAAGTTGTTTTGCATGTAATTTCATATACAAAATTTTGATGTAAGTTCACCAATACATAATCTATAATAGATATCATTTCATAAAAATAAACAAACATAAGCATCATCTAATATACACATTTAAATTTGCTAACATCATCTAATTATATACATTGCTAACACACATAAACGTCAGTATCTAGCACACAAATATAATAATCTAAGAAGGCATCATCATGGTGATCACATCAAACAAAACACAAGAATTATCTAACATCACCACACTAATCCTCAAATATACATCTCATATTGTCAAATAACTACTATAACATACACATCTCTCTGCAAGCACATTAAATGAACATATCTAACATTACCTAACAATATACACACCAACACCAACATATAAATTAAGTACATTAACATGAACAAATATAAATATATATATATATATATATATATATATATATATATATATATATATATATATATATATATATATATATATAACTGCTATAAAATATTTGATACAATAGTAGTAGTGGCGGCCTGGTCTATAGCAGAGGATGATGGATGGTCAACTTCCTAATCAAGAGTTGAAATATGAGGTGGAGGAGGAGCTGATTGGTCTACTCTCTAAGGAGAAACATGAGGTAGTGGGTGACCATGAGATGAATGAGGAGGACTAGGTGGTCGAGTACTACCAAAAGGATCACCGCCCTAATCATCATCATCCGATGGGGTAGTACTCGGTGAAGACTTTGTATTTGTTGCATAGTAGTGACCCCTACTCGATGCCAATATACACATGTTAGCTCCAGCAATATGATGCATAAGAATCATCATATCGAGCAACAAGTCTATCCAAAGCTCTAGGAGCATAGGATCTTCCTTGTGTCTCGAGCTGTCATAGGGAGACTCATGCCTCAACCAAATATCTAGCGATTCGATCACCCAAATCCATCTTCTATTCAATATCAGGCCTATGACACAACCTCATGCCCACGTGTATCTGACCAGGATGTCTAGCCTCACCCTCTGTGGCCTTGGTTATCTCTGCATCTCCATCCGGTGACGGAAGAGGCATGTCCCCAACGAATGTGTCTATGCCTCAAAAATATATAGTACAAAACAATAATTAGACAGTTTCATTGAACAATTTAATAAAACAAGTTAAAGAATGTGATAGAATAATTTTTATTGTAATTAATTAAGACAATAAAATGAAACTAGATTAATTTAAATAAATCACTAATATTACCCCTAGCATTAGTCAGTTGATCCTGTGTGAAGCGGATGTTGGGAGACTATTAGCAATACACCCTCGCATAAAGACGCAATACCAAGACGAACATGTGGTCTTCCTCACTAACTAGTAGCTCTAGTGCCTCAGCAGAAATCTTGGTCGGATACTCTAGTTGGCCCCTCTTGGACATCATCTCGCCCCACATGCACATATGCACCTCAGTCATTGGCTTAGGAGAGTGTCGGTCAAAATTAGCCTCGTCTCTCAAAACCTCTCAAAAAATAAACAAAAAATCTCTAAAGCAAAAGGGAAGTCCGTCCTACCATGTATCATCTCATGACATCCATCTAAAGCTATACCAAACTGTTGCTAAAAATAACAAATCATTTGATACATTGTGGCCTATGGACCAAAGAACCAACATAAAACAAAAGAGGGAAACTAATGCACTGCCCATCACTTGTATGGCGTGCAATGGTACTCACTAATAGTGAGAGGCACCTATCCTCCTTTGCACCAAAAGAAACAATAAGTAGTTGTCCACTAGATACCTAAAAATCTATTAGAGAAACTAGATGATCCCAAACATATCTCTAAGATTAGACAAGTTGACGCTCTTCTGCAATACCATGGGGGACATCAGGTAAACGGGGAAAATCCTCCCCTCTCCTAGATAGGCCAGTGATAAAATAATTTCCTCCTCATTGGGTTGAAACCACTAATTAGGACTAAAATAGAAAACTTATCGGTGGAAATTTCACCGGCAGATCAACTGTGCCAACAACCTAGAGTCCACCTTTAGGGATGTAACCTCTTCATAGAACTTAAGGAGACCTAAATTCATCAAAAGGCCTTGGTTCACTGCCATAATAGGGTGAGGGTACAAATCCCTCTCCCTCTCTCATGCCTCCCACGATCGCCCATATTGTACTGGTAAACTCTCTGCTCTTCCTGTTGTTCCTTCTTTCTCCTCCAATGTCTTTGCATGATTGACATTTGAAATACATCAGCCTTATACATAAAACATTAATTACTTTTATTGAATTAAAAATGTGTTTATAATATATTAATTTCAATTAAAAAAAAATCAACAACAATCTGCCAAAAAACCAAGAAGACACCAGATATGGTGCACCAAAAAAACAAGAAAGCATCGAAAATGGTGTGTACATTGACTTAATGCATCGCCTTTAGTTCGCATACATACATAACATTGATTTATTTTTTCTAGTGTGGTGCATAGACATAAAATTTCACAGAGGTGCATTAATTTTACATCGACATAGCGCACCAGAACGTTCAGGTTTAAATATTGGGTGTTTCATTGGGAAAAAATAAATGCATTGAGAAGTTAATTTTACTAGATGCATCGTCGTAAAAATTATAATTTTTAAAGTGGTGTTCATGGAATTTAACGTTCTGATGGGTTTCAATTTACCCAACACACCAAACCACTAACGATGCATTAATGTTACACAATGACTTGTGGTGCACCTTGTAATTTACAGGGTGCACCATGAATGATGCAAGTCAAATGTTTCAAATGCACTGTGAAGAAAATAAAAATAAAAACAATGAATTTTTTAACTTAATTTTCAATTTTACTCTATTAGAAATTAATTTAGGGAGAAACATAGACATTACGTGGATATTTTCTCATTAGGGAGGCATAGTGTCCAAGTAAATGAAAAAAAAAAAAATTAAGTTGCTTGTTTAGGTTTAAATATTGGGTGGTCTGTTAGGAAGAAATAAACATACCGGGAAGTTAATTTTACCAAACTCACTACCATAAAAATTATAATTTTTAAAGTGGTGCATAGTGAAATTTAACGACAAAATGTGTTTCATTTTACCCAATGCACCGAACCACTAATGGTGCGTTAATGTTACACAATGATTTGTGGTGCACCCTATAAACTCACAAGGTGCACCATGAATGGTGTAAGCCAAACTTTTCGAATGCACTGCAAAGAAAAAAAATTAAAAAACAATCCATTTTTAAACTTAATTTTCAATTCTACTCCACTAAAAAAATAATTTATGGAGAAACATAGATGTCACGTGGATATTTTCTTATTGAGAAGCATGGTTTCCAAGTAAATGAAAAAAGTGAATTTCACCATTATTTCAAAAAATTTCGAAAGGCATGTAATGAGAAACTGAAGGAAGGATGGAAAGAAGGGGAAGTACTGATGGCAAGGAATTTCACAGAGGCAAAAGTGGCACCAATTCTTGGGAGCTCTACAACACTGTAAATGGAAAAAATGAATTGTACGACCAGTAATTTATTTTTATTTAACCTTGTTCTATTGCATTCGAGTAACCACACCAAAGCGTATTGTTGATGCAGTGCACCATGTTTTTTTAAATTTAAAACCTTACCATAGTGCACCATTTTATTTATGCATCAAGGTGTTTCAAAGCAATAATAGCACTGACGCTTTGTGGGAGTGTAACACCGAAATGGTGAAAATGAATTTTACGACCAATACACAATATAAGCACTTGTGCTTCAATTTCACCTAGTGCCTGAGGTCATTCCTAAAATGTCAATGCATCGGGGCTTCATGGGAGTATATCACTGAAATGTTTAAAACAAATTTTACAACCAACATTTTTTTAAACTTAAACTAGCCTGGTGCTATTGAGTAGTGTTAGCACCATGGAATTAACTCTAGGCTGAAAAGAGGATCACAGGGGTAACCACAAACCTCTTGTAAACTAAGGTTCACCCCCCCAAGCCTTAGAGATTGTTTTGTCCTTGTCTCGAGATATCAATCACCTAAGAACTGATAGATTTGGGTTTTAGACTCACTATGAATTATCAGAAATGGATTTTTGGTTTAATTTTTTGAAATTTGGTGTGAAGGATGAGGGCTATTTTGGGTCAAAGTTATAGATCCAAGTGAATAAGGGAAATAACGTATTTTGTGATAGGGGAAGATATGAAAACTTATTGGTGATTTATCAAAAGTTCATTGTAGCTGAAATATAAATGGGTTAGGAGAAAAAATGACAAACTAAGCATCAAATGGTATATGATTCAGATTTTCCATGGAAGAAAAATCACACAACGATCAATTGAAAACTAAACCAAAGAAAGTACACGAATTTTGAAATAAATTTCTTTTAGTTGAGAAAAACGAAATTATACAATATTAAAATATATTTGAAAAACAGATCTGAAAACAAAATATATGTTATTCATGGAGGAAAACAAACGAGTAAAGCATGACATAGGTATCCCTATTCAAACATCATTCACCTTCTTCTATTCATTTTGAAAAATAATGCAATACAAAATATCCTTAGTCTCTTATAGTTCAAACCCAACCAAACCCTTTTGTAATGTCTTTCTCTTCTTAAAAACAATTAGGAAGATTTTCTTGCACAAAAAAGAAAAACTAAATACAATGTATCTCCTATTGGCTAAGAAGATCGAGACAAATTTAATTTGGAAACATCATGTCTTAAATATTAGATAAAAAATTCAATAAAATTGAGATCATAAAATCAGTCTTATCCACCTATCCATACCTATCCCGATCACTAACATAATTATGGTCCAAAAATAACCAAAATACAAAAGCAGGCTTGAGTGACAAGTTGCACAGGAGTTGTGCAGCGACTGTATAGTAGACTTCCAGCTCAACATGGTTATAGGTTTTATTGGATGAAATCGATTCGATGGGTACAATGGAGATAGTGTTGGGTTGGTGTAGGACCCACTTGATGCATCCTTTAATGCGTGCAGACCCCCGAAATGCCTAGTCATGAGTTTCACAACAGAATTCAAATTCTAATTTTGTTTGATATTTCCCACTCCAAAAACATTGTAATATATATAAATCCATCGCATACACCTTATAACTCCCATCATGCATCAAATATTCAAAATTTTTCATAGTTTCATAAAAAAAAATGATCTCTTGTGATTGCAAAATGAGCCCTTGGCTACACATATTTTTGACTTTCAGTAGCATGTAATTTTAAAAATGAATAAACCCACCTCATTCAGGAGACCAAAGCTACCTCCTCCTCTTCTTGGTAGATGATGCTTTGGTTTCTTTGCTGGATATTGTTTTGACTTCTTTAGATAGTTGTGCTATTATGGGTAGATTGCTAGGTAACTATGACTGTTTGATTTTCTTGAGTTGTCTCCTAGCCCTTGCTAGCTTCTATTTCATCAACCTTAATCTCCTCCTCATAATTATATTTCTTGTGTAATATCTCTTTATTTGTCTATGTAAGGGAAGATTTCATTTTAAGTCTATTTTGGCTTTATCAACTGTGTTATGAGCTTCTACAACACGAACGTGAGCTTCTGAGATAGTATCATCGATGGACCTCTTGTAAAATACATTATTTTTTGCTATTTGATCAAATTTCCATTGGGAGACCCCAATCTCATCAAATAGCCTATGATTCTCCTTCCATTCATCAAATTAAAGCTTATGTTTTGATGGTAGGGTTTCTAATTCATATACTCTTTCCCTTTGGTTGTTGACCTTGTCATAAGCTTCCTTAGTTCCACATTGGGTTCTCTTACCTCATCTACATCAATCACATGTTTTTGTTTATCTTCGATTTTAGGTCTAGGAGGCTTCTTGGCAAACTCACTTTTGTTATGCTAGCTTGCTTCTTCTGATGTGTGTCTGAGCTCTCGGTTCTCCTTCTACAAATAGGAAATCTTAAGATGATATTTAGCAAGGTTGTCTTGCAACTTTGTAATTTCAAGGTATTTGTCTTCCATTTGAACATATTGCTCCCCCTTACACCCTATGATGGTATATCCCCTGGGAGATCAATGGTGTTTTGATAGGTTGGCTCCTCACTCAACTTTTTGGTAGAAAATCTAGTCCTCGGTCTATGATGAAATTGTGTTTCTTCATGAGCAACTTGTGTCTTTCTTTCCCCTTACTAGTTGCTCTCCTATCCCTCATTGGTTCCTTCACTGTCTCTTCAACTTTGGGTGCCTCTTCATTTTTTTTCCATAGGATAAATGGCTACATGAGCTAGTGATCCTGAAGTTGATAAGAAACCATCCCAAGACATTTTTTTTCTTTGACTCATGCAAAACTAATAGTTTGTTTAGTGCAAAATGGAACAAGTTAAGAAAGTGTTTTTCTCCCTTAGACTGAACTCTTATTGCCATCTTGCCCAAGCGTTTGAGCAGGTAATAAGGTAAGTTTAGGCTCCTCTTGTCAGTGAAAGGCACAAGCAGCCTAATGGGATACTGGTACACCTTGCTGAAGCAACCGTCACATGTAAAATACCTTTGTATTACCTTCAAAAGTTGGTTGTAGTGGTTTGATAAGTAGTTTCTTGGGAATTTAGTGTCATATTTGTCTTTGTACTAAGGTTTTTCAAACTCTTTAAAATGTGAGGCATCCAATTCCATTCCTTTGAACCAGCTTTCACCCTATAAGGGGATTTCTGTCGCTTGAGAAATAGTTTATTCAGACACAATAAATTATAAATCTCCAATTTTTACCTTGTCACCTTTAACACTTAGTGCAAACATACTAGCAAGCTACAAGTAGTGGCCATGTGTTTGAATTTTCTCACAAAAGGTTATGCATCACGTCTCTTTGAATTCCACTTTGATTGCAGGGTCAACATTCACCATCTCTAAACTTCTGCGATCAACATGAACTACCTCTTCTCCCTTTGCTTTGCTTCTACTCCTTGGGCTTTCGATCTGGTTTTAAAAACTACAACACCCACTTTCAGCTATGTTTTCGTGGAATACACCAAGTCTATGAAAAAAGGTTAACTCATAGTGTAATGAGAAATGAAAAGGATGACAACACGATGAAGTGAGGTGCCAGCATGATGAACAAATCCAACTAATAGGGTTTTAACAAGAGTTAAATGACTTTGGGTCTTAGGAAAATTTGTATTCCTGGACAACCTTTTCACATACCAGATCATGAAAGTGGGCATGTGAAAAGAAAATTATGCCAATTAACATGAAATTTGATTAATGGGCTATGCATAAATACACATTAACACATACAAACTGACACACAAACCCTAAACATTTCAAACATCGTGAACACAGACAATTCAACACATAGGTTGTTGCGCAACGATTATGTAGAAAATGCACACAATCTTTACTAATAAATGTCTAGTTGGTTTTCTAAAGAAAATTGTAGCTGGAGAATATGTTTCCTACCTTAGACAACATGCAAGCTGGATGTTTCCAAGGTATTGCTCCTAAGTGGTTTTGATCCATTGTATTGAGAAAGTGTTATAGATCTAATCCAAAAATATAAGATAATGCAAATATACCCAGAAACAATAAGAGAGAAATAGATAGAAATGATTCACTTTATTGATATCGAACCCTTAAGGTAGGGCAACACCATACATTCACTCCTTATGGAAGGAGAACTCTCCACAAGCCATATGCCTGTTCATACAATAATCCTTGACACAATTCCTTGACATCTCTCTATCCTCTATATAGGCCTCATACATACAATACCATGGGTCATTACCATGGTTCCCTCATACCATCAAACTAATACCATGGGCTCATTACATTATTACTAACTACTTGTGGTCCCTTACATGATATGGGTTAACCACCTTATTTATTACTATGGCCCATCCCATTATTACATTATTACATTGGGTACCTCCCTTTGTACCCAATATTATTCCCCCTAGGTATATAACAGAAAGGCCTAAAACTATAAAAGGAGGAGAAGATCATTAGGCTGAGGTGTGCAAGTGTCGAATATATGATGAAGTGTGAGATCTATTATGCAGATTATTGGCTTATGGTGGTGTGCTCAATCTTAACCAAGGATGAAACTTAGCGTTTGATGAAGGATAAGATCTAATGATGTATTAGGATCTTAAGGCTTGAAGTGAATTATCTTTATGTGGTTTGATCATGTATAACTAGCGCATGTTGTAGTCTGTAAATATGATGATCTGGGTATGGCTGAAGTATGGAATAGTTGTAATGTTTAAATAATCATTTACAGATCTATACACAGGTTCACTTTAGAAAAGGAGCGTATACACGCTGGTTCTGCATATCAAAGCAGTGTATACATCATAAATTTGATTTCCAGATCTGTACGCTGGTTTGCTTTGAGGAAAGCACGTATGCACACTAGTTAGACACATGGAAGTAGCGTATACCTTATAAAATATGTTTTAGTTGCTTTTGTTTGCTATTGCAGTGTTCTGGGTTCTGGCTTGGGTTCTGGTTATTGTATTCTGGTGACAGCATTCTAAATGATCAGATTGATGGGTTTTCAAAGTGATTGATTGATTCAATTATGGTTGGCTCAAAAGGAGATTGGTTGATGCAGATATATTTGATGATTGAATAATGTTGTTGATGGATCCAGTCTGAAAATTTATGAAACGTGGTCCCTGGTAGGAAAGAGAAGGTTGTAGCCTTCTGTAGGTCGACACCTACGTACTAGTAAACATATAAGCTAGTACAAGAGCTAGGGGGTTGTAGCTCCCTTCTAGTAGAGGCAGGAGAACAAGAGAAGGTTGTAGCCTTCTGTAGATAGAAGCCTGCACACTGGTATAAGACTGCACTAGTACAAAAATTGTAAACATAATTTTCTTATTATTAAAAGAAGACAAAGACGACAGCAGCAGGTGGTTTTTACCCACATTGGGTTTCCACCTTATATCTTGGTGTTCTTGTGTGTTGCTTATCTGTGATGCATTATTCTGCTTTTACTACACTGTCTAATGAATTCCTGATATATTGATTAAAGTTCAATACATGATAATTTGGGTAAATCTAAAGATCTCTGCATATACGCTGGTTGCATTAAGTACAGTTGTGTATACATGCTAGTTCACTGAGCTGAAGTAGCATATACAAATCAGTTTTTTAAATTCAATTATTGATCTGATAATACTGATTCACCCCCCTCTCAGTATTATTTCCAACAATTGGTTTCAGAGTAGGTCCTTTTATAAGAAGCTTGATCGCTTGAAGGAAGATCCATCATCATGAGTAATCAAGATAGCGGGGGATTCATCAGACCGCCAATATTTGATGGGAGCAACTTTGTTTATTGGAAGGTAAGAACCGCAACCTATCTTCAATCACTTGGAACATATGTCTGGGAAATTGTGGAAGGAGGATATACATTTCCATCAGCAATTCCTACAGATACGACAGGTAAAACGCAATATGAAACCAATGCCAAAGCTGTCAATACATTATTGGGAATTCTGTCACAATCAAAGTTTTTCGAAGTTATGCAACTCAAATCATCCAAAGAAATATGGTACAAAATTGTTCTAATCTATGAAGGAGACTCTTAGGTAAAATGTGCCAAACTGCAAACTCTCAGAATTCAATATGAAACTCTCAAGATGCATAATGATGAAAGTATAGATAGTTACTTCTTACATATAGATGAGGTTGTTAATTGCATAAAGAATTTGGGTGAAGAGATAAAGGAAGTTACCTTAGTGAAAAAATTTCAACATCCTTATCTGCTAAATTTGAATCAAAAGTATCTTCCATAGAAGAAAAGCAGGATCTACAGACTATTACTATGATGCAGCTTCACGGAATCTTAATTGCCTTTGAGATGAGAAAAGGAGGTCCATTAGATATGAGAGAAGTTGCATTTAAAGCTTCAGCAAAAGGAAAATAAGAACTCAATGAATCAGGACATATTTCAGAAGAAGAAGAGGAAGTAAACTTTGTCAAGAAGCTTCAACGGGGTTCCGGAATATTCAGAGGTAAACTACCTTTCAAATGTTTTGCTTGTGGTAGAATCGATCATTATGCTACCAAATGTCCTCATAAAGATAAAAATGATAAAGGAAAGGAATCTAAAAAATGGAATAGAAAACAAAGTGTAAGTAAAAAGAGCTACTATACTCATGAAGATAGCGGTGGTTTATTAAATAGTGATGAAGATGAAAATAGTAATGACTATAGACTTTTGATGGATTATGAAGTTGATGATTTCTTGGATGCTTTAGATGAAAATGACCTTTATGAAGAAATCTCTAAACTCAAAATCTATTTAGAAGAAAAGAATATTATTATAGATACCTTGACATACCAACTTGCTAAAAGAGAAAAACACAATGAAAAACTAGAATGTGAAATTGTGGGTCTAAGAAAGGATCTTGAGAAAACAGAAGCTCTCAATCTTAGATTTGCTAAAGGATCAGAAACCTTAAATGAAATTATCAAAGTGCAGTGTTCTCCTCTAATAAAGACAGGTCTTGGATATACTGAAGAAACATCTCAATCACAGAAGCCGTCAGCGTCCATTAAAAGATATCTTGATGCAAAAAAGAGTAGTGGACAGTTTGACAATCGTCAACAAAGGCATAAAGAATATCACCAGGTAAATCAGGCTCAATTTACTTCACGGATGAATAGAAGCCACAACCAACCTCAAGTAAATTGTACTCAATTTGCTTCAAAGATGAATATCAATAGAAACTACAATCACCATGTCAGTAGATTCGATAATTGAAGGAACTTCTTTAATGGTCAATGTTTCTCATGTCATAATTTTGGACAAAAAGCTGATCAATGTGTTGCTTACAAAACCATCATGATTAGAGAAGCACGAAATCAAAGGAATGTGGCGGGGATCAAGAAAAGTTCCTATAATAACTTTTCTCTTCTTGAAAATGAAATAGAATGCTCAATCTGTAACAACTTTGGGCATGAAGAATCTGAATGCAAGAGTAAATTTCAACAAATATCTCAAAAGGAACAAACTCCATTAAATCCCAAAATATGGAGAAAGAAAGAACTGAAAACAGAAATATGTGGTATAGCCTTGTATGCAAAAGGACAAAAAAACTAGTGGTACATCGACAGTGGATGCTCAAAACATATGACAGGTGACAAAGAAAAACTACACTCATATAATGCCTTAGAAAAAGAAAAGAGTGTCTCATTTAGAAACGACACTCCTATTGTCATAAAAGGTAAAGGCTTTGTTTTCTTGAAAGAAAAAGTTAAAGCTGGGAATGTTATGTATGTTGATGGCTCGAAGCATAACCTGTTGAGTGTGAGTCAAATGTGTGATCAAGGAAATGAAGTAGTGTTTCAATCAAATGGATCTGTTGTTTGTGAGCTTAATACAGGAGAAACCGTGATCAAAGGTACAAGAATACCAAAAAACCTATACATACTCAAGGGAGGACAACAACAGTGGTATCTAAGCAAAAATGATGAAAACTGGCTATGGCACAAAAGATTGGGACATCTAAGATTTTCTCAAATAAGAAAAGCATGCAGATTCCAGGCTATTCGTGATCTTCCAGATATCAACATTCCTGAAAATACTATATGCAAATCATGTCAATTCGGTAAGCAAACCAGATCTCACTTCATCGAAAATGAAGGGTCAGCTAGTAAGCCTCTTGAACTTGTTCATACTGATTTATGTGAACCATCAAGGAAAAAGTCACCTCATGGAGAAGAATACTTTATATTATTCATTGATGATTTTTCCAGAACGTGTTGGATAGGTCTTCTAAAGCATCAAGATGAAGCATTTGAAAAGTTCAAAGCCTTCAAAGCTTTGGTTGAAAATGAATCAGATCGCAAAATCAAATGCCTTAGATTTGATCGAGGAAGGGAATTTACCTCGGATGAATTATTTTACTTTTGTGAACAACATGGAATAAAAAGGCAGTTCTCCACCGCAAGGACTCCTTAGCAAAATGGAGTGGTAGAAAGGATGAACAAAACTGTTCAACAAATGGCTCGTGCTATGCTAGATGAATCTGGAACTCCTGCAACCTTCTGGGGTGAAGGTGCATTCGCTGCTGTCACTATTCTCAACCAAGCAAATGTTTGGGTAAATAGAACTCAAACTCCACATGGACTTTGGTATGGTAAGACTCCTACTGTAAAATACTTCAAAGTTTTTGGAAGCAAATGTTACATCAAAAGGGCTGATGAAAAACTTGGTAAGTTTGAACCTAGAGTAGATGAAGGTTTTCTTCTTGGCTACTCTTCTTGAAGTAAAGGATATAAATGTTATAATAAAAGACTTCGGAAAATTATTGAAAGTATTGATGTTGTGGTTGATGAAACATGCAAAAATCCAAAACAGATAAAAACCAAAGATTATGACAATGAAGAAGATAAGGATCAATTTCCCTCATCAAATCACACTAATTCTGAAGAAGAAACCAATGAAGCACCAGAAGAGGAGATAATGGTAGAAGAAAAGACTCCGTCCAGGTATGTTCAAAAAAATCATCCAGAAACTCAAATTTTAGGGGAAAAAGGGGTAGGTCTGCAGACAAGAAGAACGATGACAGAAGCCTCAAACTATCTAGCATTACTATCTTCCACCGAACCTAAAAATGTAAATGAATCATGCAAAGATGAATGTTGGGTCAAGGCCATGAATGAAGAACTTGAGAAAATTGAAAAGAATAATGCTTGGGAATTAGTTCCTAGACCTCATGATAAAAATATCATATGAACCAAATGGATATTCAAAAACAAGCTGAACGAAAATGGAGAAGTTATTAGAAACAAATCCAGACTCGTTGACAAAGGATATGCTCAATAAGAAGGTATAGATTTTTAAGAAACTTTTTCACCTGTTTCTAGACTTGGAGCCATAAGAATGTTTCTTGCTCTTTCTAGTTTTCAGAAATTCAAAGTATACCAAATACATGTAAGATCTGCCTTTCTTAATGGAGACTTAGAAGAAGAAGTCTATATTGAACAACCAGAATGATTCATTCTTGGAAATGATGCAAAACTTGTATGTGAAGGAGAATCACATAGCCATATCACGAAGCCATAAAACCATATGTACAACGAATTAACTCACAAACAATAAATTGGTGGAAAAGGCAGAGAGCCATCATGTGGTCTCTCGTGCTCATGTAATTCTCTCTCATATCAAATAATTTAATAATACATTTAAATACATGAGCAAGTGGTCTTAATATAGTGCATCTATCTTAGACTCACTTGGTTGAGACAATTTCTCAACTTACACACTAATTTAGGAGAGCTATTTGGAGAGAATCTCTCATCCAAACTAGAATCCTTAGTTTGAGGAATTTTCATGATTTTATTTATTTAATTTAATAATTGGATTTATTATTGTTTTTTAAGAGAGTGAGGCTAAAATTCCCCCCCTCAATGATAAATCCAAAATGAACAAGGAACCACCTTCCAAGTTCTCAAGTTGATCCTCAAAAAAACATTTGCCTAAAAAACCGCCAAAGCTAGATGCTGAAAAACTCAAATTTGAAGAGAATATGAATTAGCTGCATGTATGATTCATCTCTGAATGTCGCTTGACAAATCCATCATGTGCCAAGCTGCAAAAGGATCCAACTTTCCTTTGCTTGAAAACAGCATCCGGTGTCCACTGACACAATTTGATGAATGCCCATTGGTGTATTTGCTGATGATGATTGCCCACTAGCTGAAGATGTCGAAAAACAACTCAATGTTGCTTTTGCTATGATGAAAGCTGCTCACTGTTGCTTTTTTTGTCGATCTCCCACTGGCGAATTTGCTGATGCTCACTTCTGAAGAAAAATGCCCACTGGCTCATGAAGATGCCCACTGGCTGCTTCGCTGAAGTTGTCGAGACTTTTAGTCTGACAACCACTTGTCAATTTCATTGACATTTCCCCCCCTTTGTCAGCTGAAAGGAGAGACAATCTTCCCCAAAATATATCTGAACTCCCCCCCTTTAGGTGTAGGAGAGTTTCACTTTTGTACTCCCTCGTTCAACTGCATGAAGGTACCATCATCGGTTCATTTTTGGCTGCATTATGTGTGATTGTAGTCGGTTGTAGAACTGAGACAATCTTTTGACTATGGATGACCATTCCCAAGGATCGATCTGCGTTGCTTATGTATGTAAAGGTGTATGAACCATTCCCTTTATGCATATAAAAATAGACCTACCATACAATATTTGTCTTTTCAAAAACTTTTCACCAACGATATAAAAAAGACGCAGAGATGTTAACTGATCCAATGCAGAAACATCAAACAATGCACACCTCACCAAATGGGTTCCACAAATAGTCCTCCAGATCTTCTAGCAACTGCAGCTGCAATCCAGTACCGACTCCACCACCTCACAAATTCACGTACAATGTTGATTCTCCTCACGGTGATTCATTGTTGACTACACTTCCACGTTGATTATTTCTTGAAACTAGACTCCAAGCTGGTCATTTCTTAAACTCGACTCCACCACGTGTAACTATGTTCATAGGCAAACATATTGGATTCTTTGCACTGTTTCCCTTTATTTTTCTGAGTTTGCTTCATCTTATTTTCTACGTGAACAAGTGCTTGAACAAAAGGTCAAACTAGAGTATGTTCCCTCCAAAGAACAGGTTGCTGATATATTTACTAAACCACTGCCCAGAGAGAAATTTGAATATCTCAGACAAAAGCTGGGAGTAGTTGTTCCATCATCCTACTGGTAAATCTTATTTTCTTCAAATAAGGGTTGTTATACGTGAGTTTCAAAAATCATAGTCACGTACATACGTAGGTTTCTGTTATCACAGTTGCATATATGTTGGTTTGAAGGAAAGAAGTGGACCAGAGTCAGGAAAAATGGGTCTGCTATGGTTTCGTCAATTATCTGCTATGTTTGATGATGGTTTCACTCTGCTGATAACATGTGGAAATATATTGGTTTTCAATTTTTTTTGATAACTAGATGTATATTTGATTGATGATGATGCTTTGATATCTCTTACTAACATATGCAATGATCAAATCTGACAGTGAACAGGTGGAACAGGTTCAGGGGGAGAACATGGTTGATGATAGTTTGAGAACTAATGATGGACATATAAAGGTTGTTGGTTTGGATGTTGATTGACAGATGCTGCTAAAGGTGTAGATCATATGATAGTTGTTGATGACTATCATGGTATTGTCTAAGATATTTGTTCTATGTTATATATATCATGTACATCTTTTAATGTAAAGATCATAATTTGTAACCCCACTATTTGGGATGGATGATGTAATGTTTTTGATTTGACATGTATAAACAATTGGTATATCCCCACTTGGTTGGGAGATGGATATATGTATGAGTCGTTGGTGATAGGAAGGTCATTTGTGATGTATGTATAGAGTCATGTTCTTCTTTTAGAACATCTCTTTGTAGACTTTTCTTATGCTCAGGGGGAGCATGGACTCGATCATGGGAGCTCAATCAACACACTTCAGCATATCAGAGAATTCAGCATGCACTCAGGGGGAGCATGACCCTTTTCCCTTGATGTCAAAGGGGGAGAGTGACTTGGTATGGTTGTTGTTGCCATCAAGTCTAAAGGGGGAGATTGTTCGCATTATGATGTATGTGTTGTACTTGATGGCAACCCACTTGTAGGAGAACAACTCACTTCTATATGGTAACTAGATGAATCTACATAATAAATACTAGATGTGACAGAATGCATGATAGTAGTATTTACAGATGTGATGAAATGTATGGCAGCTTCAAGGAATCAGTTCAGAAGGCAACTCACTCAGATGAAAGATCACAATATAGCAACTAAACAACAAAGACTGGTAGATCAGTCTTCAAAGAATGAAGAAAGAGAGGTATACGTAGGTTCACCATTGAACAAGCTGCGTATACATGAAGGTTCACTGTATACAAGTCACGTATACATACACATGCACTTTCACAGAAGGAAAAGTGTGTTTACCTTGGAAAAGTAAATTTTTGGTTTGAAGTATTTGGTCCATGGTATTTTGATCCATGGTATTGGTCCAAGGTATCTGGTTTGAGGTATTGACTCTAGGTATTTGGTCCAAGGTATTGGTCCTAAGTGGTTTCGGTCTATGGTATTGAGAAAGGCCTAAAACTATAAGAGGAGAAGATCATTAGGCTGAGGTGTGAAAGTATCGAATATCTAATGAAGTGTGAGATCTAATATGTAGGTTATTGGCTTATGGTGGTGTGTGCTCGATCTGAACCAAGGATGAACCTTAGCGTTTGATGAAGGATAAGATCTAATGATGTATTAGGATCTTAAGGCTTGAAATGAATTATCTTTATGTGGTTTGTTCATGTATAACTGGCGCATGTTGTAGTCTGTAAATATGATGATCTGGGTATGACTGAAGTCTGGAATAGTTGTAATGTCTAAATCATCATTTACAGATCTATACACAGGTTCACTTTCGAAAATGAGCATACACACGCTGGTTCTGCATATCAAAGCAATGTATACATCATAAATTTGATTTGCAGATCTGTATGCTGGTTTGCTTTGAGGAAAGTGCGTATGCACACAGGTTCAACACATGGAAGTAGCGTATACCTTATAAAATATGTTTTAGTTGATTCTATTTGCTATTGCAGTGTTCTGGGTTCTGGCTTGGGTTCTGGTTACTGTATTCTGGTGACATCATTCTGAATGATCAGATTGATGGGTTGTTAAAGTGATTGACTAATTCGGTTGTGGTTGGTTCGAAAGGAGATTGGTTGATGCAGATATATTTGATGATTGAATGATGTTGTTGATGGATCCAGTCTGAAAATTTATGAAACGTGGTCCCTGGTAGAGAAGAGAAGGTTGTAGCCTTATGTAGGCCAGCACCTACATACTAGTAAACATATCAGCTAGTACAAGAGCTAGGGGCTTGTAGCTCCGTTCCAGTAGAAGTTGGAGAATGAGAGAAGGTTGTAGCCTTCTGCAGGTAGAAGCCTGCGTACTAGTATAAGACTGTACCAGTACAAAAATTGTAAACAGAATTTTCTTATTACTAAAAGAAGATAGAGATGACAACAACAGGTGGTTTTTACCCACATTGGGTTTCCACCTTATATCTTTGTGTTCTTGTGTGTTGTTTATGTGTGATGCAATATTCTTTTTTTACTACATTGTCTAATGAATTCCTGATATACTGATTAAAGTTCAATACATGATAATTTGGGTAAATCTAAACATCTCTGCATATACACTGGTTGCATTAAGTACAGTTGCGTATACACACTAGTTCACTGAGCTAAAGTAGCATATACAAATTTTTGAAAATCAAATTATTGATCTAATAATACTAATTCACCCCCCCTCTCAGTATTATTTCCAATAGACTCTTCAACTACTACATGATTGTTACATTCTACTATTGACACTTGGTCTTTCACTTTTACAACATGTTACATTACAATCTACACATGTACCCATGTGAGCCAAAATATGCTTGAGCAAGCCATGCAAGATATCACTAAGACTCAACAAGTTGTGGGTAGACGAATTCTTCAAGCTATGTGAAGCTCGTCCGATAACATGTGCATCATAGTCTTTAGTGTAGTTGCACCAGCAACATACTGATGCATAGTGTCTGTGTTGATCTCCAAGTCTATGCTGGTGGCTACGTGCATCAACTCATCAAAGTACATGTCGAACTCTAGTTGGACTTGGTCCTTTGACTTTGCCTCAGTGAGTGTACCAATAGATGGGATCACATGTGTGCACATAATGAAATCCATACTCCTGAACACCTGTGCATGTGAAGCCTGCAAGCCAGTGATGAACTGTAGGAGTTCCTCATAGTTCCGGATCTGACTTCATATGTGTTCCTTCCACTCTACCACCTTTGGATTCATCATATTTGGAAAGTGCAATGGGGCTCCTTTGTACCTCATTTTCCATGGTTGCATGCGATCAACAACAGTGTGCATCTTTGACAAGATGTGTGCTCTCCTAGCATAGCGTAGTTGCCAACCATTCAGATGGAAAATTGACTTATGCACGGTGACAAATATGGAATACAACGTCTGCATGACTATATCAAGAGTGGATAGTTATCACTCTCTTCAACTCTGCTCTGGTGGACGTTGTAACATGTTCTCGTCCCTGCTTGGCTGCTTGTAACTCCTTCACCATACGCTCATTCTCTGCTATCCAGAATATAACACTCGAGCTGGTGGCTTTGCCATATTCTTTGGTAGCATCGACTAATGCTACTGGATGCCTGCACACATCATATACAATCACTTGTTCTTCAAATTGTGTCGAAGATATATGGACATTCGAAGTGGGCACTCTATGCGACTGCACAACTCTGTGTTGTGACTCATCGAAGGATATGTTGTACATCTCCGCTTCTGAATTGTCTTCAAGGATCTTTGTTTCTCCTTGATCGCTTAGCACTCGCTTTGCTTTTGGATCTGGTGAAGCTGGTGGGGTTACCTCTTGGACCTGAGGCATGAGGTCAATATCCTGATCTGGCTCTAGCTTAACCATATCCGTGTCCATTTGCTATAGCATATGTTCAACCTTTTGAGCCAAGTCCTACTCCAGCAACTGCTCACCTTGTCTGCTTTGTGCTAGTTGCTTGGATGATTCTATAACCTATATGGACATAGTTTCATCATTCTGTGCATGTTGCACCTCCTACTATACATGTTCCTGTTGTGCTTCCTTCTCTCTTCTTCGCACATCCTGTTATTCTCTGAGTTACTGCTTCAACTCCTATAACTCCTTTTCTGTTTCCTCCATCCTCTATTTCTCTCCTTGCCTTTGCACGATCCTCCTGTCACGCTGTCACCTCTTAGCCTCAATTTCCAAAGCTACTTTCAACACAAGTGGATCTTCTTTGAACTTGTAGCTTTTCTCTACCTCTGTGTTTTTAACAACCTTCCTCTTTCCTTTGTCACGCACAAGTTTTCTACCCTCTGTTGTTGTTGATGACGCTGCTCTCTGAGATGTTGCTTTACTCTAATTTTCTAACCACTCTATAACTAAGTTGATCGGTTCATTAAGCCTAGAGAAGGGATAGGATTATCTCCATGGGTCTTCCTTAGGCCAATGACATGCCCCGTGGATCCAAGGATGTTGTACTCTCACATAGTGTTCCTTCACTAAGCAATGCGAGTCATAGAGGTTAAAAAATCTGGTGTTGAAGGTGAATCTTTTGAATTCCTTTGTCTTGGACTCAACATGCTTGAGATTATGAATCTCACACAACCTGATCCGCAAAGGAAGAGTGGGCCAAGGTGCCTTCTTCTTCATGTGAACTCTCGCTAACAACCATTTCGAGATGGGATATGACACTTCTTGCATGATGAGCTTGTCCATGGAAAACTTCGGTAAAACATGTGGAGCCTTCTCTGTGCTATACATCCGTATGAAGGTGCCAAGGGGTGAGGCATACCAATCTATTATGTTGATCAATGCTTCCATTGCTTCTTGCAACATGCAAAGTGGTACCTGCTCAAATATCATTCTATACACTGGGGTGACGAAGTGGTCTGATAACTGTATGATAAATCTGCAGAAGCTGCATTTAGAGAACAACTTACAATAAGTGTGCACAGAGGTTTCTGAAGGTGTCCATGCCCAACCCAAGCCTGGGAACTGCTGATGAGCATAGACTACATCTAGTATGTAAGCAAAAATGTATATATTTTCTTGCTAACGCTTGGGTAGATGTCAGGCTTCTATTACCTGTTCCTTCAACCTAATATCCAACATGTTGGACCAGTTGCAAGGTATTCCTTCACTCTCCAGTTGATCCAACATGATCAACCAACTTTGCAGGAAGGTCTCTATGCTCTCTTGGCCATATAAGAGGCATGAAAATATGACCAAGAATTGATATTCCTTTTGTAGTATCTTTGTCCGGTAAACCTAGTTGGGTGTTTTCCTGAACTTGGCTGACTCTTTCACCCAGCTCTTCAAGATATCTCTTGGGTTTGCACTTTTGTTGGGTTTGGTGAAGGGTTTCTCCATCGTGATCACCGGTTGTGGCAAGTGATACATCTCCTGGAAGTCCTTCGCCCTGAAGATAGAAAGTTATGTTCCACTAAGACTACTCAACGCCACTATCTCGGGGTCAGTATGAAAGACAATCCAATGGATCATGTCCACGCATGGACATGCGGGATATCTGCATGCAATCCAGTACAAGCCATACTTCTGTATGTTGACGTAGACCATGCGGTCTTCCAGATTTTCCTCAAATGTGCCTAAGAATATATCATTAATGTCTTGCCATTTCATCTTGATATCTTTGTCTATGAATAGCTTGGTGTCTTCACAGATAGGTAGGCTCATAGACACTTGCTCAACTGCATCTCCAGTTGCACTTTCAACAGTGTCCTTTGAACCTTCTCTCTTGGAGGTTATTGTACTTGTACTGCTAAGATACAGAAAAACACCTGTGATACCTGGAGACTGAGAAACACACATGGAAAGCAATATGTCAGTTGAAAACCAAAACCAACTTGAAGACTAACATGCAACATACTCAGGTGACTGACTGGAAAGATTGCACAATTTTCATGGGAGGATGGGAGACTGACTACCAAAATTGTGCAAGGAATTGTCCTAACTATCAGTAGGCTGACTAACTACTGAAACTGCGCAATGGACAATCTATCCTAGCCTGCTGAGGACTAAAACTGCACAATGTGCAATTTCAGTCAATAGTGACTGTAAACTAGCAAACTATTTTTGTGCAATTTTTGGGGCCAGCAAGGAACTGTCTCTCAGAATTGTGCAGAACAAGCCTAGAGGTTAGTTTTGGGCCATCTTTGCACAATTTATGTGAGGAATGTTGAGCCTTCACTCTTGGAAATGTGCATTTCCATCCAGGCAAGACAAGGTCTGGGCCAAGGCAGCCCAAACCCACTAACAGGCGACTGAAAACATGAAAGGCCTGAATGCATGGTGAAGCTTAGTGCAAATAGTGAGTGCGGGATTACAAAAATGGGGAAACAAGCATGTTTGTGAAGTGATTCTCCGCAACTATGATCGTTAGTGCAGAAATAATGTCATGCATGTGACAGAAGTGAGATGCAATGAAAAACTTGACACAATGCTTCTAAAAGCTAACATGCATTAAAACAATAGGAAGCATTCAAGAAAACCAAGAAAACCACACTCACACAAGTTGAAATACAAAAAGCAATAGAAAAGAAGAAAAAGCCATGAAGAGCAGACTTACCCAGAAAAAGATGAGTTGAATGTGTCGAATGCTTCTAGTTGTGATGTGGGATGTTAGGGTTCCAAGATCCATGTGAGGAATGAGCTCTAAAGCGCCAAATAAATAAGTTGATAAGATTGAGGCTTATGACGTGCATGCCATAAATCTAGGAAAAAGCGACACTTGGTGGGAGGTTTCTAAAATGACTTTTTCATGTAACCTCTAGCTACTAAAAATGGATTCCTAAAATCAAGCGATGTTTTTTTCTTTTTTCTTTTTCGGAAAAAGTAGCCCATGTATGCAAATCAAGATTGCTCAGTCCTAGAGGGGAGCGGTCAACCTGGGAGCACATGCAACAACCTACAAGTTTTGGAATGACATTTGCATATTTTTTGGGCTGAGAAAGTTTGGTTGTCCCTCATGCATTGTGCAATTTCTGGACTGAAGCCCTAGTTGTCAGTCAGAATTGCACAATTTTTTAGATGAAGCCCAGTGTTGGGCTACATTGCACATCTTTCAAAGGGAATGATACCTGGATGGATTGCACATTTCTAGAGCCTAGCAGGTAGCCGAAATGGATTGCGTAATTTCTTAGGTGATAACCATAACCAAAAAATGACTAAGTCCCAGAGTGTTAACCTGTGGGTGGGAGACAAACAATTTGACAATCACATGCTAGTAAGCCACTGAAGCTCAACTAAATCATTTGTACTTGGACAATGAAAGACATGTTGCTAAGGATGGTTGGTAGGGAGGCTCCAAAATGAAGCCAAGGAAAAATTTTGGAGGGTGGTTGTAGCCGCTACAACACTTGGCAACACACTGGTAGAAATCTAACTCTCTGAATGGACCTTGTTTCGTGAAAATCAAGTCTAACTCCTCCAAAAGTATTATTTAGTTCTTAGATCATCTTAGTTTCCACACTAGCTTGATTGAAATATGTACCACCTGCCATGCTCTTGGTCGGTCAAAACACATTCCAAGCCAAGTCAAAATAGTTATTTTGATTGCGGATGAGGGGTATATTGGTGCATAAGAAATATGATAGTTAGTGTCTAAGTTTCATCTCTGGTGTTTCTCTGCTACTAGTAGACCTGGACAGTACCCCGGCGGAGTCACGTAGTAACACAAGCATTGTTCCACTACTAGTGAGCCTAATCGGTACCCCAATGGAGTTACTTGCATCACCTCTTTGTGCAGGAAGCCTTTCTCTTCTTTCTCCTTATTCATTTTCAAATTTTTCACTTTTTCATTTTTTCATTTTTCTTTTTTTCAAGAATTGTGCATAAGCACTTATTTATTTCAGAGGCAGAAGAGGGATCCCGACTTATTGAGAGCAGAAGAGGTTGTTCCTTCAGAGAAGTATTTTGTATATACCTCTAACATACTTTTTAATATTTTCCCCCTCACCTTACTCTACTTTACTGAGCTGACAAGGTTTAACCCAAAAACAACCGATTAGAGTAGGTGGTACTAGTTAGTGCACAAGGAATTTGTTTTCATTAAGGTTCACTTTGAACATAACATATTTTCCATTGGTGTATCATTGATTGAAGACAACAAGTTCTACATAAAGAGAGAGGACAACAGATAAGCAAGTACTAACAACTGTACAAGTCCTCTTGTACTTTACCCTCCTTATTTCAAGAGTCGCACAAAGTTTAATGTGAAACTAACCTATGGATGTAAACAAGTGAACAAAAAAAAACAAAACAAAGAGTAGAAGCAAATACGAAAGCAAAGAAAGTAAGCAAAGCAAGCAGGCAAGAAAAAAACAAAAAAGAAATAAAGCAAACATACATGCAAGTAAACAAGACAAAAGAAAACACTATTCCTCCTCCTAAGCTAACAATGCATGGGTCTGATCATGTGAAGTGATATTTTCAATGCAGCCACTGATGAATTGGTTGACCCATGTTGGTGAAGGCATGGTTCGCGAAGAGAACAGTAAGGTGAAACAACAAACATGAAATATATAACAATGAAAACAAGCACACTTTGAGTTTAAATGTGTCCACAGAAAAGAAAAAAGTGAAAGTGCATGACATGCACTTTGTGGACCTACCATGGTGTTGTGCTATACTCTGTGTAGATGTTAATCATATGCATTCTATTGACTGTGACATGCAAGAAAATGTGAGAAACATAGACAACTTGCATCGCACAAGTGTGCTTACTGTGTAAGATTCCTCTAGTGCATGAGTAATTGGATCATGTGGTTCGAGTGGAGGAAGTGAAATCTGTGTTAGATTGATCTTCAATGAATACAAATGAGTGATGAGGAGCCTTGGGTTTTTCAACAATTTCCTGATCAGAAGTGAAACCAACCTCAAGACAGTGAGGGCCTGACATAACCATCAGCTCAAGCTGAAGTGCCTTGACAGGCTGCGGGGTTTCAACTTCATTGACAGATAGATCATCATAAACAGGTGGTTTTGAAAGATCAATACCGGTAGAATCAACATCATAATCGAATATGGGAGTAAATTGATCATGACAACTACGATCAGAAAAATAAATGATTTCATCGACATCCTCATGATGAGATAAATCAAACAGAGGGGTAGATGAGAAGCAAGAATGTTCACCCTCTTCATTTCTGGAAAGGGCAGATGAAAAATCAAGTGGATTTTCAATGAAGAATTTATCCTCTTCATCGTCAAATGATGGAATAACATCGGGTGTTTTCTACAAATGATCAACAATGGATGCATCTGTGGATGGATTTACACAAGGAAAATAAAATACAGTAGAATCACCAAAGATGTCAGGAAAAAGCGGAGGAGGTGTGAATAGAATGAGGTCATCCTTCACCATGGGTTGATGTTCAAATTCGCAATCATACTCATCATAAATGAAACTGCATGTTAGTTGTGCAATATCGACTCCGTCAGTACCTTGATCCTCGTTAACAATAGGTGTAGATTCCAGAACAGAATGACTAAAGATTGTATAGTCTGGAGGATCTAAAGAATGCAAAGACAGAGGTTGAGGTAATAATGGAATGTGATGACCCATGGACTTCCCAACCAAATATGCATGGAAATTGAGAGTAGTGATCATGGCTACATGTGACAGTTGAACAAACGAGTGTGCATGTTCTCCCACATCATTATGTGGTGGTGGAGCTATTTGATGAGGGGACGGCAGATAGTCACTTGTGACAACGACTGTGTCCTCCTGTGATTATGCAGCTCCATCGTCGAAGTATGCTGAGAGGGGTTTGAACTTCAATTTCATTTTGGGATAGAATGATTTGTAAAGGCAATATTCAAATATGTCCCAAATATATTGGAATTTCATCTGGTTTTTTGGAGCTTTAAACTGAAGTGCACAGAAGCACTACCAAAAATCCATAGGCAATTCATGCGGATTCTTACGTTGTTTTAGCAATTTTTTGTCAAGAGGTTTGGGATCAAAATGATGGAAAATAGATTCAATTCGATCACAGAACTATTTAAGTGAATGCACACAATCGTGAGGTAGGTTGCACCACAATCATTCTAGGGATTCATGAAGTGCGTGTGAAAGAAGCAAGCTGACCTCGACTTCATCAAACTCATCTACATCCTACAAGAATGCAAGGAAGTCATGTAAGTTCTCAAGACAAGCCACTTCGCCTTCACCATCATACGTGAATTCTGACAAGAGATCATAAAACTCCCTCATGATGTCAATGGGTTCTGCGTTAGACAGACATCACAAAGGTATAAATTTAATGATATCCATGATAGATGTGTGAAGATTCAAAACAATATGTGAGGGCTCGGCATGTCATTTTTCCCTCCTTATAGTGCCAGAAATGTTGACAGTGTTGGGCCCGCCAACATGTCAAGTGATCTCCTCGGTAAGAAGTCCCAACTAGATCTCAGACCATTTGGTGTAGGAGTCCCAATAGTGGGATAGTAGGGTATTGCCTTGACCGCAGTATGTCCTTGTTGGAAGCAAGGGTTTGACCTTTGCAGAAAGTCAAGGAAGGTGCATGAAAGGCTCTAACACTCGGAACGGGGGATGAGTGCACCCCTTAGAAACTTGTGATAGCATGCAGCCTGAAAGCGAAGACACAAGTAGAAAGACATCACAAGCTAGAAATTAGGATAACCGACGATTCAAAGTGATGGTTATACCAACAATGGATTTTGTTAACATTCATACAAACATATACAAAATATTCCATACATACATGCATAAATAATAGTTACATGTATCATTTGAGTAACCAGGATAGCTGAACTACAATAACAACATATGCATGAAACGCGTTGGCTCTATTATATTAAGAAAGTGAAAGATCAAATCATACATACAATCGTGAACAAGCACTAGTCCTGATAGAGAAACGTTACAGTCACTGCCGCCTGCTCCTCCAAAGAGATATACTAGCTCTGCACTCTGGAGAAGCCAAGGATCGTTACAATAAACTCCAAGCTTTCTCTGAGATACACCTATAAGAAGCTTGGCTCCCAAAAGCCTCTAAAATGAGTTATGAGATTCTATAAATAGAAAATGGTGTGACATTCCCCTTTGTGACTCTTCACCTACCCTCATGACTCTTACATTCTACTCTCGACACTTGGCCTTTCACTTTTATAGCATGTTACATTACAATCTGCACATGTAACCATGCGATACAAAATAGGCTTGAGAAATCCATGCAAGATATCACTAAGACTCAAAAAGTTGTGTGAAGATGAACTCTTCGACATCCTTGCGATGACTGAGGGTGGCGAAATGATGTCAAGCTTGGTAGTCCATTATGGTGTCCACGTGCTCTATGGTGACATCCTTTTGAAATCAAACTCTTGCCTATGTTGCATCTGGGTACACTTATTTGGTACCTTTGTCCCACTCATTTGATAGCATGCACATCATAGTCTGGAGTGCAGGCTGACTAGCAACATACTGATGCATAATGTCTATGCTGATCTCCAAGTTTGTGTTGGTGGCTACACGCGTCAACTCATCAAACTACATGTCCAGTTCCAGTCAGACTTGGTTCTTTGATTTCGCCTGGGTGAGTGTGCCAATGGATGGGATTGCATGTGTGTGCATAATGACATCCATGCTCCTGAACACCCGTGCATGTGAAGCCTACAAATTGGTGATGAACTGAGGGAGTTCCTCGTAGTTCTAGATCTTACTTCGGATGTGTGCCTTCAACTCTATCGCCTTTGAACTCATCACTTTGGAAAGTGCAATGGAGCTCCTTTGTACCTCATTGTCCATGTTTGCATGAGATCGACACCAGTGTGCAGATTTGACAAGATGCGTGCTCTCTTGCACAACATTGAGATGGACAACTGGCTTATGCATGGTGACGAATATGGAGTACAACATCTGCATGACTCTCGAGAGAGACGATACTTCATCCAGTATCACTCTCTTCAACTCTGCTCTGGTGGATGCTGTAACCTGTTACCCTCCCTGCTTCACCGCTTGTAGCTCCTTAGCCATATGATTGTTCTTAGCTATCAAGAATCTAACACTTGAGTTAGTGGCTTTGGCATATGATTTGGTAGCATCGTCCAATGTTGCTAGATGCTTCCACACATTGGATACGATCACTCATTCTTCAAACTGTGTAGGAGATATATGGACATCCAGAGTGGGAACTCTTCATGACTACACAACTTTTTGTTGTGACTCATCGAAAGATATGTTGTGCATCTCCACTTCTAGATTGTCTTCAAGGGTCTTTGTGTCTCCTTGATCACTTGGGAATTTCTTTACTTCTGGATCTGGTGAAGCCGTTGGGGTGACCACTTGGTCTTGAGGCATGAGTTCAATATCCTGATCTGACTCTGGCTGAACCATATTCGTGTCCATATGCTCTAGCATATGTTCAATCTCTTGAGCCAAGTCCTACTCCTGCAACTGCTCACCCTGTCTAATTTGTGCTAGCTTATTAAATGAGTCTATAAGCTGTATGGGCATAGTTTCATCAATCTGTGCATGTTGTGCCTCCTACTACTCTTCCTTCTCTCTTTTGTGCATCTCTTATTCTTCCCTGAGTTGCTGCTTCAGCTCCTACAACTCCTTTTCTATTTCCTCCATCCTTTTTTTCTCTCCTTTCCTTTGTGCGATCCTCCTATTGCATTGTCATATCTTAGCCTCAATTTCCAAAGCTAATTTCAACACAAGTGGATCTAATTTGAACTTGCAGCTTTGCTCTACCTCTGCGCTGTCAACAACCTTCCTCTTTCCTTTGTCATGTGCAGGTCTGTTACCCTCTGTTGTTGTTGATGATGATTCTCTCTAAGATGCTACTTCCCTTTGCTTTGCTATACACTCTACAACTATGCTAACTGGTTCATTAAGCCTAGAGAAGTGATAGCAACATCTCCATGGTTCTTCCTCAAGCTAATGACATGCCCTGTGGATCCAAGGATGTTGCACTCTCGCACAATGGTCCCTCACTAAGCATTGTGGGTCATACAGGTTAAAAACTTTAGTGCCGAAGGTGAATCTATTCAATTCCTCTATCTCAACCTCAGCATGCTTGAGATTTTGAATCTCATACAACCCGATTTGCAAAGGAAGAGCAGGCCAAGGTGCATTTTTCTTCCTGTGTAGTCTTGGTGACAACCCTGTCGAGATATGATACGACACTTCTTACATGACGAGCTTGTCCATGGAAAATTTCAGTAAAACATGTGGAGCCTTCTCCGTGTTTTACATCAGTATGAAAGTGCCAAGGGGTGAGGCATACCAATCTGCTATGTTGTTCAATGCCTCCATTGCTACCTGTGACATGAAAGGTGGATCCTGCTCAAATATCATTCTTTACATCGGGGTGACAAAGTGGTTCGATAACTATATGATAACTCCATAGAAGTTCCATTTAGAGAACAACTTGCAATAAGTGTGCACAAAGGTTTCTGAATGTGTCCATGCCCAACCCAAGCCTAGGAACTACTAATGAGCATAGACTACATCTAGTATGTAAGCAGACATGTATATCTTCACTTGCTGACCCTTGGGCAAATGTCCGACTTCTGTTACCTATTCCTTCAACATGAGAGCCAACATGTCCAATTAGTAGAAAGGTCTTCCTTCACTCACTAGTTGATCCAACATGAACACCCAACCTTGCAGGAAGTTCTCTATGCCCTCTTGGTTGTATAAGCGACATGTAAAGATGACCAAGAACTGATATGCCTTCTGTAGTATCTTCATCTTGTGAACCTGGCTAAGCATTGTCTTGAACTTGGTTGACTCTTCTACCCAACTCTTCAAGATATCTCTTGATTTTTCACTATTGTTGGGTCTACTAAAGGGTTTCTCCATCGTGATTAGCGGCTATGGAAAGTGATACATCTCCTAAAATTCCTTCAACCTGAAGATTGAAATTTTTGTTCCACTAACATTGCTCAACGGCGTTGTCTCGGGATTAGTATGCGAGACAATCTAGTGGATCATGTCCGCACATAGAAACGCGGGATACCTACATGCAGTATGGTATAAGCTAGACTTGTATATGTTGAGATGGACCCTGTTGTCTTCCAGCTTTTCCTCAATATGCCTAAGAATGTATCATTTATGTCCTACCATTTCATCTTGATATCTTTTTCTATGAACAACTTAGTGTCTTCATAGATAGGAAAGCTCATAGACACTTGCTCAACTGCATCTCTAGTTGCACTTTCAACGATGTCCCTTGACCCTACTCTTTTGGAGGCCATTGTATTTGTACTACTAAGAGATGGAAGAACACCTGCGATACCTGGAGAGAGAGAAATAGAAATGGAAATAAATCTGTCAGTTGAAAGCCAAAATCAATTTCAAGACTGACATGCAACATACCTGGGTGACTAACTTGAAAGATTGCACAATTTTCACCGGGAGGCTGGGAGACTGACTGCGAAAACTACGCAAGCCATAGTCCGAACTGTCAGGAGGTTGAATGACTACTGAAATTTTGAAATGCATAGTACAGCCTGGCTTGCTGAGGACTGAAATTTCGCAATGCACAGTTTCAGTCAGCCGTGACTGCAAACCAGCAAACTGCATTTGTGTAATTTCAGGGACCAGCAAGGCACTGCCTCTCATAATTGTGCAGAGCAAACCTCAAGGCTAGTTGTTAATCTATTACGCAGTAATTTGTCACTGTCTCCTTGTCAGTCTCCCTACTATGTCATGAATTCAAATCAATCATGCTCATGCTCTCTAATCTGGCCAAATGACCCACTTTGCCAAAGTTTTTGCTATCAGCGTGACTTTTGGCCAAATAACCGCGCTGATGGGTGCTCCATAACAGACCGAATGCGTTGTCAGCACGGAAGCACACGTGTTTTCCGTGCTGATCAAATTTCATGAGCCAGCGCATTTGTTATTCATATCTGATCGCGCTGACATGACCTTCTTTGTTATTCAGCTGTGATGTCATCGCTCTAGTGCAGTTATGGACCCGCGCTGATCCAGTTTGGGCGAGTTTGTTCTAACAGCCGGCCTTCCAGATGACTCTAGACCTGGTTGTTGGCCTTGTAAATGTCACCCTCCCTTCTATGGCATGTCTATTCGTCATTTGAGCCACCTTCCTTGGAGATAAGCTCATCCTCCCACCATTCATGGAGACTCCTTCTTCTATTTAAACCTCTACCATTGCCATGAGCAGCTTGTTTTGGGGATAGTTGGATAGTTTGGATAGTGTGGAATTCATAGTGCTTAGACTGCTGCTGCTAGTAGGTAGTTGGTGTGACAAGTGTGGTTTTGCTAGAGGAAGCTTAAGGAAGGTTGTGAGTATTGCTTGTGTGAGAGAGAGCTTTGTTTTGGAGAATCTACCTCCAAGGGTGAATGCTTAAGAGACTTGTTGGCTGGACCCTCTAGAGAAGGACTCAGCGTCAGAACTTTGGTTGTACCTTTCTCTGTTCTTGATTAATAATAGATGACTACTGTTATGGTTCCATTCTCATTTGTCTTTGTAATGGTTAATGTGAATTACATCCTTTCTGACTGATGTATAATTGCTTTTATTAGATTTCACGCTTGTGTTTGTCTTTCTCTTCGTGTGTGCAGGTATCTATTCACGGAGATCGTGGAGGATCCTGACTGGCCAGAGCGAAGGAGCAAGAGCGGCATCTCTTTATCAAACAATAGCGTTGGAATCCAAGTAGGTGTCCATTGCCTCTCTTTTATTTGCAATTAGGAACTTGCACAGTAGCATTGATTGATTGTTGCTAGACCCGTTTTGGGCTAGTAGGGATCGCCTCTATCCGTAGAGGGGATTTACCTCTCCAACACTAGTGCTGGGATAGATTTGCACAATTTTTGGGAGGAAGGTGGTGCCTTCACTCTCAGAAATGCACATTGCCATCCGGGCAAGGCAAGGTCCAGGCCAAGGTAGCCCAGACCCGCCGATGGGCAACTGAAAACATGAAAGGTCTGAATGCATGGAGAATCTAAGTGCAAAAAACAATGAGTGATCATGCATGCAAATAGTGAGTGTGGGATTCAAAAAATAGGAAAATAAGCACGTGTGTGAAGCAAGTTGTCACAATATCAATCGTCAGTGAAAAAACAGTCTCATGCATGCGACAACAGTGAGACGCACTAAAAAAATTGAAATAATGCTTCTACAAGCTAACATGCATTAAAATGATAGCAAGCATTCAACAAAAGCAAGAAAATTTCACTCACACAAGCTGAAATACAAAAACCAATAGAAAAGCAGCAAAAGACATGAAGAGTAGACTTACCCGGAAAAGGCTAAGTTGAATGTGCTGAATGCTCCTAAGTGCAATGTGGGATGTCAAATCTCCAAGATTGATGTGAGGAATGATCTCTGAAGCATCAAATAAATAAGTTGATAAGATCGAGGCTTATGACGCATGTTAGCCCTGCTATGCAGTGCTGACTTTCTAAGGTCAGAAGAAAGCATGGTCCGTTTGGTTGTGTCCAAATGGGGGGGGCTCACATTTGGTCATTTTTCCCTTTCTTCCTTCACCCCATTCCCCTCTAAACCTTTCCCATTCCATAAACAAACCATAAAACCCTATGCATATGCCCTCATGCGCTCATAAAACCCTCATCGCTTTCCCGCCATTGATCATTCCCCGATAATCTAACGACCCACATCGCACCCAATAAAGTGACCTGCTCAACCATTGTTCACCATTAGATCATCTCTGCCAAGATATGACGGTCTTTGCATTCATCTCGCTGGCAACTTGACTGAGTGATAGCATGCGATGAGAGTGGTTTCTCTCTCTCATCCGCTGCTACGTGTCAATCATTGAATGGAATTGCTCGGGCCCGGGCATTTACCACTTAGCGCCCAAAAGCGGTGTGATGAAAACCGTTACCGCCCGACCAAACTGCCCTCGCCCGTGCAACTCTGTTTCTCGATGACCATCCGATCTGTCCGCTGAAGATCCAACGGCCCCAACTCACCCTGCTCTCACCTTGGCTGATAGCCTCCATTGAGCCATCTACACCATTCATTTCCCCGATCCAATGGTCATTCTCCTCTCTCACCCAAATCTCCCACCTACCCATGCATTCCATGTCCTATGACCATTCCGTTGCTCAAAGAAGGAGATGACCAGCTTTGCTAGCATCAATCACAGTCAAACCCCCAACAACCATATTTAATAGAAAGCATGGCCAAAGGAGAAAAGGACATAGCATGACTCTGTAACTAAATTTATCAGTCATGGACTCCACCAATATGAGCACTGCAACTGCCTAAAGGACAACACAACACCTGAACTGTCACGCCCCCAATTCTTTTTTCGTTAATTAGCTGGGGTGCGGCACCACCTAAGTAATTAACATGTTCCATTGTTATCTTACTTTACAAACTACACCTTAACATTCATATTCATTCATGAATAACATAATATTAATGTGCATAATCCATTAACATTATAAACATCATCATAACATCATAAACAGTAGCATGAACACATTCATATGCAAGTAAATCTTTTATTATATATGAGAGAATTTTTACAAGTGACCGGGAGTTATACTCAACGGGCATTATACCAAGTCAGGCGCCCACCCGTGCACACCCGCATGGTGGTTGTACACTCCAATCTTTTAACACATACAACACACGAGTTTTGTTGCCAAGACGGGTGGGTGCACCCGTGCACGACCCTCACCCAAGTCACAACCAAAATTTGTTCAACCTTCAGCGGGTGGGTGCCCACACACGCCCACCACCCATGCCTTCAACCGAACACCAACTCATGCCAAGTTTGCGGTAACCTTCACCCGGCGGGCAGGTACATAGACTTGCGCCTCGCTACGGTTTTGTCACCCTTCACTTGCACCTATAGCTCGCATCCATGTTGAATGATCATTAAACTTGTGATGTCCAAATGCCATGCCATCATCGCACATATATATGGTTTGTGAATGGTGGTCGTGCCACCCGACGACCAAGCTCCAACTGCCACATCCTCCAAACAATACTACGCCTTTGTGTAGGTCGTTCCACCCATGGCGCGTGATGGCACCACAAATCGTTCCTTTGTTTGTCTTTCACTTGGTCAACTTCGTGGTATGAGCTCCCCAACTTGCCTGTATAAACGTACAACAGCCAACTCGCCCGCATACATAACATACACCTCGCCCTCGGTTGCCTAGGTCGCGTGTTTTTGCTACTTTGCACGGTGGGAGGGCGTGCCCAGGGGACTCGCCAGCCACAAGGCGTTACATTCTCCCCCACCCGAAATCATTATCGCCCTCGACAATCCTAACTTCCTCAGTAGCTTCCTATCATACTTCTCAATCTTCTTCTTCCATCTCCAAAGTGAGTCCTTCGTTTCCCAGCTTTCCTCCTTCGGTGCATTCTTCCATCTGACAAGAAATTCTCGTTTCATGTGGCAACCAATCCCTATAGTTTTGAAGCTCAAAATCTTCTCCAACTCCAAATCTGGCTTGTCAAAAATCCCGGCTGGTCCTCTCGGCGGTTCAGCTCTCTCTAGATGTTCAGTATCAAGTCTGCATCTCTTCAACTGACTCATGTGAAAAATCGGATGCTTCATGTGCATATGGTGTGGAAGCTCCAACTCATAACCAACTTCCCCCACTCTCTTCTTCACTCGGAATGGCCCCTCATACTTCCATGTCAGTTTTCTCGCAGTGCCCTTAGGTGGCTGAAACTGCTCCTCAGTTATCCTGAGAAACACCATATCACCCACACTGAAGTGTACATCCTGTCTTCCCTTATCAGCCCATTTCTTCATTCTCCTTGCAGCTTCATGCAAGTGCAACCGTGCCAGCTCCAAGGTATCATCCCAAGCCTTCATGAATTTCTTTGCATGAGGACTTCTCAAAAAACCTCTTGTCACTACGGTATGCGGTGTGAATGGAATCTATCCATTCACCAACTCAAATGGACTGTACCCCATCGAAAAACTCTTTTGAATGTTGTAGCTGAACTAAGCAACATCCAAGAGTTCAGGCCAATTCTTCTGATCAGCCATCACATTATGTCTCAAGTAATCCTCCAGCAATGCGTTGATCCTCTCGATCTGCCCATCTATCTGTGGATGGTAACACGAACTCATCAACAACTCTATCCTGACTAACTTGAACAATGTAGTCCAAAATCTGCCTATAAAATTCGGATCTCGGTCCGACACAATGCTTAATGGCATCCCCCAATACTTCACTATGTTCTTAAAGAACAACTTCGCAGTCTGCTCGGCTCCACAAGGTATCTTTGTTGGAACAAAGACGACACACTTGGAAAAATGATCAACCATGACAATAATCCCATTATACCCCTAAACCTATGGTAACTAAGTGATGAAGTCCATCGAGACACTCATCCATGGTCTCTCAAGAATCGGTAAAGGCTGCAACAGACCTCCTTGCCTCTGATTATCTGATTTGTTCTGCTGACAAATGATGCATGTATGTACATACTCCTCTACATCCTCCCGCATCTTCTCCCAAAAAAATCCTCTCTCCAACAGTGCCAAGGAACGACGCATCCCTAGGTGGCCAACCCATGGTGAGTCATGGCACTCCTTCAAAAGGTTCCTCCTGAGCACAGATGAATTTGGAACATAGAGCCGATTTCCAAAGAACAAGAATCCATCCCATAGAAATAAATTTCGTGTCTTCCCCTCTTTCACCTGCTTTACTATAATCTATGCCTGAGTATCGGTCTCAACACTTTCCTTGAGCTTATTCTGCATCTCTTCTGAAATCTGAACTCGACTCCTACTCCTAGTTACTCGGTCTTCTCCCTCCAATGCTACAAGTTGTCCCTTCCTGCTAAGGGCATCTACTATCGCATTGTGTCTTCCTGGTCTATACTCGATAGTCATGTCAAACTCTGCCAAGAAATCCTACCAATGAGCTTGCTTCATAGAAAGCTTCAATTGTGATGCAAAATAACTTGCTGCAACATTGTCCATCTTGACAACAAACGACTTCCCAATCAGGTAATGCCTCCATACATGTAAACAGTGAATGATTGCAGTCATCTCCTTCTCATGAACTGGATACCTTCGTTCTCTATCCTGCAACTTTTGACTCTCGTACACCATTGGATGCCCATCCTGCATAAGAATCCCTCCTATGGAAAAATCTGAAGCATCTGTGTCTACCTCAAATGGTCACTCAAAGTCTGACAACTTTAGTATCGACGCTGTAACCATCCTTCTCTTCAAATCATCAAATTCCACCTGACATTTATTCGTAAAACTCCATATCTTGTCTTTCTTCAACAGGTTTGTCAGTGATGATGTTACCTTGAGTACCCCTCTACAAACTTCCGTTGGTAGTTGGTCATGCCCAAAAACACCCTCATCTCATGGACATTCTTCAGTTCAATCCAGTCCTTGATTGCCTTCACTATGCTCGGCTCCATCTGTATGTACCCTTGACCCACTATATGTCCAAGGAACGAAATCTCGGTCTGCGCGAACATACACTTGGAATTCTTCAAGTACAAATGATTTGCCTTCAGTGCCTCGAACACCATCGCCAAGTGCTTCTTATGATCCTCCATGTTGTCACTGTACACCACTATATCATCCAAGTACACTACTACGAATGAATCCAAGTATGGTCGTAGAACATCATTCATCAAAGTGAAAAATGTAGCAGGAGCATTCCACAACCCGAATGGCATAACAAGGAATTCAAAACTACCATACCTTGCTACTATCATGGTCTTCTTCTTGTCTCCTTCAGCTATCTGCACTTGATAATACCCATGCCTCAAGTCTAGCTTGGAAAACACTCGGTCTTTGGCAAGCTTGTGAAAGCAATCAACAGCCAATGGCAAAGGATACCTATTCCTTACCGTCTACTTGTTCAATGCATGGTAATCATAGCACATCCGTAGCTCATTCGAATCCTTCTTCCGCTGGAATAATACTAGAGAACCATAGGGGGACCTTGAAGGTCTGATGAAACCTACATCAGTTAACTCCTTTAACTGTCGTTTCAATTCCTCCAACTCAGGTCCTGACAACCGATAAGGTGCTTTAGCCGGAGGTTGCTTCCCTGGCTCAAGCTCAATGCTATGGTCCACTGCATGCCTTGGTGGAAGTTTATTTGGTAGCTCATCAGGCATCAAATTTGCATATTTGGCTAGTACCTTAGAAATCTCGGCTGGAACAGGCATCCCCACTCCATCACCTTCAACTCCCTTGAACATCACCGCATATGTCTCCATATCTGACTCCTTCATAGCCTTCTCCAAACTTAGTGTAGAAACATGCTACACCTTGACTTCCCACCTTTGCCTATGAGTGGGCAAAGTCCAAGTTTGTGACTGTCCAACCAACATCACCTCATCATAGAAGAGGATAAAAATTTCCTTGTTGCCCTTCAAGAAATCTTGCTCCAATATCATATCAAAGTCTTTCATATCCATCACTGTGAATTCCAATTGACCCTTCCAGTCTTTTATCTGCACAGGCACTTCGGGTGCCAAACCTGCCACTTTAGCTCTAGAGTTCACCGCCTTGACTTCCACATTCGATGGGAAGATCATCAGTGCAACCTCTTTTGCCAACTGTGTCGTCATGAAGTTATGAGTGGTCCCGTGTCCACCAGAGCTTAAATGGTCTTGCCATGAACCATCAAGTCCATGAAACCCAGACTAGTAATCCATGATTTCTCCATAACTTTTCCCTGCATACATGTTTGTTCACTGCATCCGTCAAGCTTCTTCATCCTTGAATTAGCTCTGATACCACCCGTCAAGTTGTGTATCAACTCTTCACTATACACCGACTTCACCCACTGTCAACTTGCTCTGATACCACCTGTCACGCCCCCAATTCTTTTTTCGTTAATTGGCCGGGGTAGAGCACCGCCTAAGTAATTAACATGTTCCATTGTTATCTTACTTTATGAACTACACCTTAACATTCATCTTCATTCATGAATAACATAACATTAATGTGCGGAATCCATTAACATTATAAACATCATCATAACATCACAAACATCAGCACGAACACATTCATATGCAAGTAAATCTTTTATTATATATGAGAGAATTTTTACAAGTGACCGAGAGTTATACTCAATCGGCGTTATACCAAGTTAGGTGCCCACCCGTGCACACCCACACGGTGGTCTCACCCTCCAACCTTTTAACACATACAACACATGAGTTTTGTTGCCAACACGGGCGGGCGCACCCATGCAGGACCCTCACCCAAGTCACAACCAAAACTCATTCAACCTTCGGCGGGTGGAAGCCCACAGACACCCACCACCCATGCCTTCAACCGAACACCAACTCGTGCCAAGTTTTTGGTAACCTTCACCCGGCAGGCAGGCGCACAGACCTACACCTCGCTGCAGTTTTGTCACCCTTCGCTTTCATCTATAGCTCGCATCCGTGTTGAAGGATCACCGAACTTGTGATGTCCAAATTCCATGCCATCGTCGCATATATATATGGTTTGTGAACGGTGGTCGTGCCACTCGGTCGACCCACCGTCCAAGCTCCAACCGCTGTGTTGTCCAAACAATACTATGCCTTTGTGTAGGTCGGCCTACCCATGGCACGGGACCACCCCCCAAATCATTCCTTTGTTTGTCTTTCTCTTGGTTGGATTCACGGTGCGAGCTTCCCAACTCGCGCATATAAACTTACGACAACCAACTTGCCTGCATACATAACATACGCCTCACCCTCGGTTGCCTAGCTTGCGCATTTTCGCTACTTCGCACAGTGGGAGGGCACGCTCGGGCGACTCGCTAGCCATAGGGTGTTACATGAATAGATCGAATTCACCCACTGAATCAAGCAACCTCATCCAGAGACTCCATCAAGCGGTTAAATGCAATTGGTGGTCAATTATGACCCCTCCATACCCGAACAGCTAAGTGCCCTAGTATTGTAAACTTATAAATATACATAAGCAAGATATAATCAAGGTTGGCATTTGATGTAAGGTTTAACTTCTGGAGACTGTAGACATTTTGTCACTTGCAGCGTCTCATCTTCATTTTCAACAAATACAAGCTTCTTTTGTTGTTAACTGCTCACTGTCCATTTTACTCTATTCTAAGCTTGTACCTGATATGCTGCATTCTTGACCTCTTGATGTTTAGCACTAGGTAACTTTCATCTTATCTCTGTGTTAGAATCTCGAATGCATCACTGAATAGGTTGTTCAGGTTTCTTTCTATCCAATGTAGGAGAGCTGTCATCTTGTCTTTGCATTAATAGATTAGATTTACAGGTTTATTTACTAGTTGTAGCTGGCCATCACATCGTCTTGTGTATCTGCTGGTGTCGTTAGTATTCTCCCTATTCATCTAATAGCTAAAACTGTGAGCATTGGTGGTCTAAAGCCTTGTAGTCTGAGGGTGTTCATGCATGTCTGGAGTGAAACAAAATAGAAGTGGTTATCTAGCTTGAACCAAACCATCATTCCTTCCATTAAACCTGAAACAATAGTTGAATTTATATGTTACCAGGCATCTCCGAGGTACAACCTAGGAGAGTTTCTTGGAATCCTAACATAATTGGCGCCATTGTCGAGGACGCGAGATTAAAGCTTAGCTTCCCTGGGAGAACGACACAGATTCAGCATTGATGATAGACAAAGGCTGGACACAATTTTGGTTGTAATCATCTATTTGGCGACTCTATTGGAGGACTAACCTTTTGGTGACTCCACTTCACAGTTCTGGCTCAGTTTGTGAGACACACTCGAAGGAATCCTCAGAAATCACCAGCTGACCAAGTGCCTGACCCTGAGAAGATTGTCAAGCAAAACAAGATATCACGAAAAGGAGCATCAGGATTAGGTAAGCCTAAATAATCTTATGTATCTCTGCAAGAAAGGCTCGTAACTGAGCATGCACATGTTGAAAATATAGAGCCTAGCATTACCAGTGAAGAAATACTCTCAGAGATTCATAAAGCTCCTTGTTAAATAAGTTCCCCTTTGGATCTCAGTCTAAAGAAAACCTCCCCTATAGTCCATCAGTTTCCTTCAACCCTGTCATTCATTTCTCAGCTCCATACCTTCCAAACTGCCAGTACCCTTCCACCTACCCCAGTCATGGCAGGCCCACAAACACCTACCAAAATGGAAAGAATCATAGTTGCTAGGTATGGACCCCTGGTCTTGACTATTCCTTTAAATGCCATGTCAGCAGGAGAATATCAGAAATACATGCCTAAGTTCACTAGTATGGAGGGAGTAACAGCTGAAGAACACCTTGAGTCTTTTTATAGTTATGCTGATAACCTAGATATCAATGAAAATGATGTGTGGATGAGAGTATTTATCCAAAGCCTTGATGGAGAGGCTAGAAAGTGGTTCAAATAGCTGACCCCTAGGTCTATAGCAGATATTGAAGCATTAGATGATGTGTTTTTAAAACATTGGGGAGATAAGAAAGACCTGCTATATTACCGTACTAAGTTTGGCAACCTGAAAAGGGAAAATGGAGAGTCATTGTCTGAATTTAATAAAAGATTCAATCATATGTATAGCAAGATACCAGCTGAAGTGAAGCCTACCCCCACCTCTGCCAAACTCACTTATGCCAATGCCTTTGAATCTGATTTCTACTTGCTATTAAGAGAGAGGAGATGTGCTTCTCTAGCTGAAATGCAAGATGCAGCCTTGGAGGTGGAATCCAATATCATGGCTACAGAGAAACTCAAAGGACATCCTGATAGAAGGAGGCAAAGAGGTGAGTCTTCCTCTTCCTCTTCATCTTCAAAACCCAAAATAGACAAAATGACTAAAATGATAGAGTCACTTGCTGTTGAAATATCCAAACTGAAGGTTGAACGGAGTTCTGGGAAAGCAAGGCTTCCTAATACATTTGCTCCTAGGAATCCAAATCCATTCAAAAGAGCAAATGAACAATTGCAGATCATTCAGAGGGGCAAAGAGGCTAGTGAAGAACAAAGGGTTAAGACTCCTTTCTAGAACATAGTCATGGAGGAAGAGCAATTTGATGAAGAGGATGAGATTCACTGTATGGAAGACAAAGGGAGTGCTTCCTTTTTGACATTAGCTGCCTACAAGGAGTCATTACTCAGAGACCAGACCAGTCAAGAGTGGGACAGAGAAGCTATTCTATAGACTGAATATCAGCAAAGGTATAACTTGAGGTCAAGAACGAGTAATGTCAAGGAAAATCCTGCTCAAAGTTCTGTTGTCCCCACAAAGCAGGAGACTAGCAAACAAAAGCGACTGACAACTGATCCCATCATCCTCAAACCACCAGCTTAAGAGGTAATAGGCCCTAATAAGTCCCCTGCCCCTTTTAGTTTTGAATCAGAAGTTCAAAAGTTAAAAATATCTGTACCTCTGATAGAACTTGTGAAGAGCGAGGTCTTTAAGAAGCCCATCCTTGATGCCCTTGAGCTGAAAGCCACACAAGCATCCAATGACTATGTGAATTTACAAGATGATAAACCTGCAGTTGTGCTTAGCCCAATGACTGAACCTGTTGATGACAATTCGCCATCATTTTATGTCTCCTTGACCATTCATGACAAAACCCTCCACAACTGTCTGCTGGACACAGGTGCCAGCCATAATATGTTGCCCAAAGATGTCATGGAAGATTTAGGCCTTGATATTACCCGACCTTATCATGACTTGTTCTCCTTTGATTTGAGGAAGGTGAAATGTCTACGGTTAATCAAAGACTTGGCCATCACCCTAACTCAGCGGCCTATGAAAAGCATGATGATGGATATTGTGGTAGCAAATGTCCCCCCTAAGTTTGGTATGCTACTTTCCAGAGGGTGGATTAAGAGGTTGGGTGGGACATTGCAAAATGACTTGTCTTATGCCATTGTCCCAGTTTTTGGAGGAGAAAGCAGAAGACTATACAGGGAAGCCCAGCTGGCCTATATCATCAGTGATGAGAAGAACCCCACTAATCATCCCATTTACGCTGTGGACACTGATTTTGGAGCATGTATTCTCCAAATTGAAGAATCCCATAGGGCCTTGGTGCAGCTCAAGAAACCAGTATGCCAGGCCATGGAAGAAGAAGGGACACAAGCTTGGGATATATTTTTTGATGGAGCCTGTTCAAAGGAAACTGTAGGAGTAGGAGTGGTGCTGGTGTCTCCAAAACAAGAAAGCACACATCTGTATTTTAAGCTGATTTTTCAGGTCACCAACAATATAGCACAGTATGAGGCTTTGATATTGGGCTTAAACGTTGTCAAAGACATGGGAATTAGAGACATCAAGGTGTTTGGAGATGCGGATCTCATCATTCAACAGGTGAAAAAAATGTTAAAAGCAAGGCACCCAAGGCTGAAAGCGTACAAAGATGAGGTATGGAGACTCAAAGATGATTTTAATAGCTTTTGTATCTCATATATTCCTAGAGTAAAAAATCAGCTTGCTGATTCCCTTGCTGTGTCTGCTAGCATGTTCATCCCTCCCATGCCCCCTAAATTGTCTTATCAAGTCCAGATAAAATATAGACCATCCTTGCCTGATAATGTCCAGCACTGGAAAGTTTTTGAGGATGATGATGAAGTAAATAGGTTTCTGCAAGTCATTGATGAATTCTCTGAAATGCAAATTGATCAAGAGAATGAAACCTTGGAGGAATGTCCCCAGCCCCAACTAAGGAAAAAAATTGGCCAAGATAGCATTGTTCAGTTGCCTAGCAATCATATACCTAAAGGGAAAGTGCCTCTAGAGAAGCTGTTTGACCATAATGATGTGCCTCACAAGGCTTCCCAAAAAGAAAATCAGTTTGCAGTCCATAGTCATAACATAGGGAGTCTAGATCAACCAAAGTATATAAATTTGTCCACCCATTTGTCTGCTACCCAAAGTTATGAGTATTGTACCTTAATGATGCAATTTTCTGATGTCTTTGCCTGGGAATACAATGAACTTAAAACTTATGAAAAAAATGTCATCCAGCATAAGATCCCATTGGAGAAAGACACCATTCTGTTTAAGAAGAAACTGAGACCCATAAATCCTTTGCTCCTCCCTCTGATTGAAAAAGAAATCAAGAAGTTGCTGGCTACCAAAATCATAGTTCCTCTGAGGTATTCGAAGTGGGTAGCCAACTTGGTAGTGGTGAGGAAGAAAAGTGGAGAAACCAGGGTGTGTGTTGATTTCAGGAACCTGAACAAATGTTCCAAAAAAGACAACTACCCCCTACTGAAGATGGAGCATTTGCTACAAAAGGTCTCGAGAGCCAAAGTTATGTCTTTCCTGGATGGATTTTTAGGGTATAACCAAGTTGTTGTTCATCCAAATGACCAAGAAAAGATTGCTTTCACCACTCCATGGAGCACTTTTATGTACTCCAAGATGCCTTTTGGATTGATGAATGTTGGGGAAACCTTTCAGAGAGCCATGGATATAGCATTTGTAGGAGAGAAGGATAAGTTTGTCCTTGTCTACATGGATGATATAACAGTATAATCTAGCAACCATCAAGCGAATTTGCAGCATTTGAAGAAAGTTTTTATGAAGTGCAGAAGGTTTGGGATATCAGTGAATCCTAAGAAGTCATTGTTTGCTTTAGAGGAAGGCAAGCTTCTAGGACACATTGTTTCTCTTGCAGGTGTCATGATTGACCTAGAGAGAGTGAAAGTGATACAGACCTTGTCTGTCCCAAGATCAAAAAAGGACATCCAATCCTTTCTGGGCAAAATAAATTTTGTAAGGAGGTTCATTCCTAATATTGCAGAATTGGTAAAGCACATCACCTCTATTCTAAAAAAGGGATCAGAGATCAAATGGACTGATGCAACAAGAAGATATTTTGAAGCCATCAAAAGGGCTATTATGGAAGCTCCCACTTTGATCAACCCAGACTATAGCAAGGAGTTCCATATCTTCTCCTTTGCTTCCTGTGACACCCTTGCAACAGTCTTTTTGTAGAAATATGATGAGGGTTCAGAGCATCCAGTGGCATTCTTCAGCAAAAAATTAAGGGACTTTGAACTAAGGTATGATATCATCGAAAAACAGGCTTATGCTCTTATCAAATCTTTAAAAGCTTTCTGAATCTACATCCTTCACTCCAAGGTAATTGCATATGTGCCCTCTGCTTCAGTAAAGGATGTCCTAACACAACTAGATGTTGATGGAAGAAGGGCTAAATGGATTGCAAAACTTATTGAATTCAACATAGAATTGAAGCCCATCAAGCTTGTTAAGGGTTAGGGCCTTGCGAAGTTGATGGCTGAAGAAAATTGTAGGATGCTGGACATAAATTGCATGGATACAAAATCAGATGACAAACAGATAGGGGGAGAAATAGTTGAATGAGGATAGAACTAGTCTTTGGTCGAAAATCTGGCCTCTTGTGAATGGTATGATAAAATAGCTCATTTTCTGTTAAGTTGGAAGTCCCTTTAGGCCTTAGTTCAAGGCAAGCTAGAACTATTAAGCTCAGAGCAGGCAAGTTCTGTATTCATGAAAACTTGCTTTATTGGAGGGACCCATCAGGAATCCTCTTAAGATGTCTGGACAAAGAACAATCTGTAGGGGTCATGCATCAGTTTCATTCCAGCATCTGTGGAGGACATCACTATTGGAATCCACAACCCGCAAGATCCTCAGGGCTGGGTATTATTGGCCCACTTTGTTTTCTGATGTCTTTTCATTTGTAAAATCTTGTGATAGGTGCCAGAGGTTTGAATGAAAACAATAGTTGAAATCCTTACCATTGAAGCCAATACATGCCAGTGGCCCTTTCCAGCAATGGGGCTTGGATTTCATAGGGGAAATTAATCCACATTCTAGTGGCCAGCACAGATGGATCTTAGTAGCCACTGACTACTTCACTAAATGGCTTGAGGCCATCCCTACTAGGAAAGCTGATCACCATGTTGTCATGAAGTTTTTGACATAAAATATTTTCACTAGGTTTGACTGTCCACACAAATTAGTTACAGACAATTCAATAGCTTTCAGGGCAAAAGAGTTGGCGGACATGTGTGACTCAATGGGTATTAAGCTAGTGCATTCCACCTCATATTACCCTCAAGGTAATGGTCTAGAAGAATCATCCAATAAGAGCCTGATAATGATAATAAAAAAACTGTTGGAAGACAACAAAAGGAACTGGGATTCCAAACTGAAGTTTGCATTGTGGGCTGACAGGGTGACCACCAAGAAATCCATAGGGAATTCTCCGTTCAAGCTGGTATATGGCACTGAGGCTATATTCCCAATCCAATTGACCCTCCCTGTGGCCAAGTTCTTGCAAGAAGAGAAGAATGAGGAAAATGACATGGCAAAGAGGCTTAGTGACTTGGCTGAAGTGTATCAAATCAGAGATCAGTTGATTGAAAAGTTTGCAGCACATCAAAAGAGAATCAAGGAAGCTTTTGACAGAAAGGAAAATATGGAAAATTTTCAAATTGGAGACTTGGTTCGTAAATGAGACACACTGAAGGAAAAGAAGGGCAATCATGGGAAGTTCGATGCTCTGTGGACTGGACCTTTTGTCATTACTCAGGTCTAGGGGAACAACACTTTCGCACTGCAAAGTATGGAAGGAGAAACAGTTTTTGATGGCCCAGTCAATGGGAGGTTTTTGAAAGTTTATGTTAATTAAGGTCTTTAGGCCTCAGCATTGTAAATAGGTTCTTTTTACAAGTTTTAGTGTAGGCTTAATTAGACTCCATGCCCAATGAAACACTATGAAATATTGTTGATCTTGTTTTTGTATGAAAGGCAGTGGTCTACGGTTCTTGAAAACTCACAGGGAGGCTTTCATCCCCAGAAGGAGCCAGTGTTAGCCCTGCTATGTAGTGCTGACTTTCTAAGGTTAGAAGGAAGCACGGTCCGTTTGGCTGTGTCCAAAGCAGGGGGGCCTCACATTTGGTCATTTTTCCCTTTCTTCCTTCACCCTTTTCCCCTCTAAACCTTTCCCATTCCCTAAATAAACCATAAAACCCTACCCATATGCCCTCATGCGCTCATAAAACCCTCATCTCTTTCCCGCTGTTGATCATTCCCCGATAATCTAACAGCCCACATCGCACCCGATAAAGTGACCCGCTCGACCATTGTTCACCGTTAGATCATCTCCGCCGAGATCTGATGGTCTTCGCATTCATCGTGCTGGAAACTTGACCAAGCGATAACACTCGATGAGAGTGGTTTCTCTCTCTCATCTGTTGCTATGTGTCGATCATTGAATGGAATTGCTCGGCCCTGGGAATTTACCACTTAGCGCCCGAAAGCAGTGCGATGAAAACCGTTACCACCCGACCAAACCACCCTCGCCCGTTAAATGCCCGTGCAACTCCATTTCCCGATGACCGTCCGATCTGTCCGCTGAAGATCTAATGGTCCCAACTCACCTCGCTCTCACCTCGGTTGATAGCCTCCATTGAACCATCTCCGTTGTTCATTTCCCCGATCCGATGGTCATTCTCCTTGCTCACCCAAATCGTCCACCTACCCATGCATTCCAAGTCCTATGACCATTCCATTGCTCGAAGAAGGAGATGACCAGCTCTGCCAGCATCAGTCACAGTCAGACCCCCAACAACCATATTTAACAGAAATCATGGCCAAAGGAGAAAAGGACATAACACGACTCTGTAACTAAATTTATCAGTCATGGACTCCACCGGTACGAGCACTCCAAATGCCTAAAGGATAGCACAACACTTGAACAGATCGGGTTCACCCACTGAATCAAGCAACCTCGTCCAGAGACTCCATCAGGTGGTTAAATGCATTTGGTGGTCAATTATGACCCCTCCATACCTGAACGACCAAGTGCCCTAGTATGTAAACTTATAAATATCTAGAAGCAAGATGTAATCAAGGTTGGCATTTGATGTAAGGTTTAAATTCTGGAGACTGTAGACATTTTGTCACTTGCACCGTCTCATCTTCATTTTCAGTAAATACGAGTTTCTTTTGTTGTTAACTGCTCACTGTCCATTTTACTCTATTCTAAGCTTGTACCTGATATGATGTGTTCTTGACCTCTTGATGTTTAGCACTAGATAACTATCATCTTATCTCTATGTTAGAATCTCTAATGCATCACTGAATAGGTTGTTCAGGTTTCTTTCTATCTAATGTAAGAGAGTTGTCATCCTGTCTTTGCATTAATAGACTAGATTTACAGGTTTCTTTACTAGTTGCAGCTAGCCATCACATGGTCTTGTGTATCTGCTGGTGTGGTTAGTATTCTCCATATTCACCTAATATCAAAAACTGTGAGCATTAGTGGTCTAAAGCGTTGTAGTCTGAGGGTGTTCATGCATGTCTGGAGTGAAACAAAATAGAAGTGGTTATCTGGCTTGAACCAAACCATCATTCCTTCCATTAAACCTGCAACAATAGTTGAATTTATATGTTACCAGTCATCTCCGAGCTACAACCTAGGAAAGTTTCTTGGAATCCTAACAACGCACATGCTAGAAACCTAGGAAAAAGCGACACTTGGCGGGAGGTTTCTAAAATGGCTTTTGCATGTAACCTTCAGCTACTAAAAATGGATCCAAAATCAAGGAATTATTTTTTCTTTTTTTCTTTTTTTTTTCCAAAAAAGCATCCCATGCATTAAAATCAAGATTGCTCAGTCCTGGAGGGGATCGATGTACCTGGGAGCACATGCAACAGCCTACAATCCTGGGAACGACATTAGTGCAGATTCTAGGATAAGAAAGTCTGGTTGTCCCTCATGTATTGTGCAATTTCTGGACCGAAGCTTTGGGTGTCAGTCAGAATTGCGAAATTTTTGAGATAAAGCCCAATGTTGGGCTGCATTACACAACTTTCAGAGGGAAGGATCCCTGGCTCGATTACACATTTCTAGAGCCCGACAGATAGCCCAGATGGATTACATAATTTCCAGAGGGAAGGTTGGTTCCCCTATAGAATTGCACAATTTCCTAGGTGATCATCACAAACAAAAAATGACTAACAAGTTGGTTCCCCGGAGTGTTAGACTGCAAGTGGGAGACAAAAAAGTTGACAAGCACATGCTAGTAAGACATTGAAACTCAATTGAAGCATTTATACTTGGATAGTGAAAGACATGTTGCTAAGGATGGTTGGTAGGGCGGCTCCAAAATGAAGCTAAGGAAAAAATTTGGAGGGTGATTGTAGTCGCTACAACATGACCATTTCATGGACTTAGGCTCTCTCAAATTTGATTTTATATTTAAGGACCCTCTATGATGTGAAAAACTTACAGTGACCTTAGATAATGATCCTTTAGACTATGAGAGTAGTGATTCATAGGCTAAACTAATGTGAAAATCCCCCAAGATGAATAAAAAAAGGTAAAGACATTTTTCTCCCTAAACCATAAGACCTTAACATTAGCTCCAATGGGGATGGAAACCTCCTAGTGAGGTGCCAAGAATATTGCAGTCTAGTAGCCTAACCATTGGGTAATGGAGTCAAACGAAAAAACACTAAAACTTAATTTAATGACTTCTTTTACCTTTACCTTGCATATGGCAGCAGATCACCAGAACCTTAGGGCCTTCTCCTCGGGCTTCAAGTTCCTAATGATAACCACCCACACTTGCAGTATTGAAAATAAAATGATATGTACAATGGAGTGTTGGATCGGTTTAATTTCAAGTGAGAAAATGTTTCAGAAGCCTATGATTGATAGTCCCTCCTCCAAGTAGTTCATCTATTAGATCTTTGAGAAAGTGGGCATTGTTTCCATGGAAAGAAAAAATTTTGAAGGGCCCCTTCCACAAGTTTTCAAACTTCCCATGCTATCCTTTCTCCTCATTCCTATCATCCCATTTTAACACTAAGTCTCCAATCTGAATATCATCTTCCTTATTCGTCTATTCATAAATATTTTTATTTTGGTCTTGTATCACCTATGTATTGCTGAAAACTTCCTCCCTAGTCTGATGCAATTAGTTCATTTGATTGATTCTCATTTGTACATCATTGGGTTCCACTTTAGCCTCCTATAGAAATTTCATCACCAAAATGCCTAATGAAGAAGTAAACATAGTCTTTGTTCCATAAACTATTTGGCAAGGGGACATGCCTATTGATTTTTTGGTGCTTACCCGATTAGACCACAGTGCATTCACTAGCTTCTTATGCCAATTCCTTTTGTTTTCTTGCAACAACTTTTTTATTATGTTGAACAAACTTTTGTTGGAAGACTCGCCCAAACCATTACCCTGGGGGTACTAGGTTGTTGAGTGCCCAAGGGTAATGTTATACTTGTGGCAGAAATACACCATCTTCTTTGATTTGAAAGTAGAAGTGTTGTCTATCATGATTTTCTGAGGGCAGCCAAATCTAGACAGCATGTTGTTTTCCAAAAATTGAATGATAACTGTATCTATAGCCTACCTAGTTGGGACTGATTCAATCCACTTTGTAATATAATCGGTGTCTATCAAGATCCCCTTATGTTGTCTGGATGAGGTCAGGTGGATTTCACCTATGAAATGAAGTCCCCACTGCTAAAAGGGCGACTCAACTGCAATAGGTTTTATGGGAAGCAGGAGCAGCTTCTTCCTTCCTTCAAAAACCTGATATTCATGACAAATGGAATTTTTTTATATACAACAAGGAACATAGTTAGCTAGTAAAAGTCATCCCTTAAGATCTTGTTAGCATTTTTACTCCAAAACAAGTGTCTGCCACAATCTTCTTTATGAAAGTCCTCTATGGTTTTATGCGCCTCATCTTCAAGAAAACAATTCAACAACATGCCATGAGATCTTTCCAATACAAGAACTGATCTATAACACAAAACCTGACAACTTTCAATATAAGGAATTGATATTTAGTCTTATTCAAACCCAGAGGATATTGCAAATGCTTCAACACATATAAAATGTTTGCATATCAAGGGGAAGAACCAAATATTTCTAATACCTATTGGATTGACCTTGAATCATCCTCTTTCTTTTTTTTTCCAAGGAAAAAAGCTGAGCTTTTCTATTATAAAAATAAAAGAGCTACAAACAGATGAGTTAACATCCAGCAGTTAGAAAACTGCCTGAAATTGAGAGGTAGAAAACCGTCCATCCCCATGCTGTCATCTAAAATGACTGAGATACAAAACAAAAAACACCAAGTTCAAAATGAAACTCGGCCTGAACACAACCGCATCAAAAAATAACAGAGGCTGTCAAGAACCACTGGGCCTCCATTAAGGAAAACGACCCGCGACATAAACAAGAAAACCATAGTATTTATCCGGAGCTTCTCCAATACAGGAGCTGTAATGAAATAGTTTGAATGATCATATAACAAAACCGCCAAAAACAATATAAAGACACAATTGTTTCTGACGCCTTCCCAGCTTGATGCACAAAAACATTAAGTATAAGGGGCCAAATCCGTCTCACGAATCTGGTCCTGAAACTGTTCCTTTATCCTCCACGAACCCACAACCTATTGTAAACCTGTCTTAGAATATTCGTCTGCTTCAACATTCCTGTCCCTGTATATGTGATCAAGAGAGAAAACAGTGAAAGATGATTTTAGATTTTGAATTTCTTCTAGCAGAGGCATCAATAAATAATTACTGCATCTAAATTTCCCATTGACCCAATTTACAACATTTGATGAATCTCCAAAAATCTGAACTGTGAGGACTTGTCTATGAATGAGCCAGCAGAGGAGCAGTTTTAAAGCTGATAATTCGGCAAAGTTGTTAGTGCCCGTCCCGAGCCCCACTGAGGCTTTTAGAGAGTGAGTAGAGCTAAGGTGAATAATAATTCCTGCCCCAGTAATATTGTTTTGAGCTGCCCCGTCGAAAAAGGCCCAGGGGATGCCATCTTTGATCTGAATTTCTGCCCTCTGGTGTGAGGCTGAAGGGGTCTCTGGTTCGGGGATGCTGGATAAGATAGCTGTGCTCTGGATTGCTATTGCTTCCACTGGGGTTTTTTTTTCTTTGAATATGCTGCGGTTTCGGGCTATCCAAATTCCCCAACAGAGGATAGGTGGAAGATTCCTCAGGTTCTTCTCTGGGTGATTGGACCACCAACCTTCCCATGCTGCATTGAGATCAGCCCCTTCCCATCTGGCATTGATATGCAGTAGCCTTTTCGTTTCGTCCCATACTTGATTTGTGAAGGAACATTCCACGAATAAATGATTAATGGATTCTGAAGCTACCTTACATAAAGCACATCGGCTCGGTCCCTCCTTATAACCAGCTAACAGGACATCCCAAGTAGGTATCTTCCTTTTAAGCGCACACCATAGGAAAATTCTGGCTTTTTTGGGGCATTTCAGCTTGAAAAGGGGTTTGGCCCACCAAATGGGGGGATCCCAGCCCTTTCTGTTCATCAGGAAGTTATAGCCAGCCTTTGGGGAGTATAAACCTGTCTCCGCATGTGCCCACACAAGAGAATCAGGGCGGTCCTTTATTTTGACACTTGTTCGCTTAAGCTCATGGATGAAACTCTGCCACTCATTTCTCCATAAGTTGTCAATACCGAGATCCTCTACAGATTTCCATTCCTGACCCCAAATGGACTGTAGCTCCATGTTTGCTATCTGGCTTAAACTGAGGATCCCCCTTGAATCTAGATGTGCAAGGAGACCCGGGGAAAGAGCAAAAAGGTCACTGCATCCTACCCACGGATCCCTGCCTATCCGAATGCTTTCTCCATTCCCCACTTGCCAAGCAAGACCTTGTTCTATAATGAAGAAGGCCTCTGAGGTAGCCTTCCAGACTACCGAGCAGTTTCTTCCTTTTTTGTTTGGGCTCCGAATCCAATCTTCAAGAGGAACTGGGTCAATATACTTCCTTTTTACCACTCTGGTCCACAGGTTTTCTGCTTCTATAATTCTCCATCCTGATTTTGCTGCCAGGGACTGACTAAATTCGACAAGTTGTTTAATGCCCCATCCCCCCCAGTCCTTTGGTCTAGCTATCTTGTCCCAAGCTACCCATGGAAGGACTGTGTCTTCTTTTGCACCCGACCACAGGAATCTGCTACATATTTGCTTAATTTTATGAAGAACACCTTTTGGGATCCAGGTCAGAGCAGCCCAAAAGACCGGGATGGCCTGAAGGACGGAGTTAATCAGTGTTAATCTGCCAGCCCTTGATAACCATTTGAAGCTCCAATGGGATATCCTTTGCTCAATTTTTGCCACCAGCCAGTTCCAATCCTGCTTTCTGTATGAAGAAGGTTTTAGCCAGAACCCCAGGTACTTGAATGGCTGATCCATACTGCATGTTTCAAAGGGAAAATATGAAGTGATCAGGATCTCCTCCTGCCTGGAAAAAGCTTCCATTATAAAATGAGACTTCCTGGGATTTATTTGCAACCCTGTAGCTGTTATCAAACCTGCTCTCTTTGCTTTTGATATCAGCCTGCTGAGGCCTTCAGCAGCCAGAAGAAATAAAAGGGGAGAGAGAGGGCATCCTTGTCTCAGGCCTCGCTGACTTTTGAAAAATTGAGAGGCAGCCCCATTTATCAATACAGCAAAACATACATTTGAAATACACCCCATTATCCAATTTATGAATTCCACCTTGAAGCCGAGGTGTGTCAATAGAAGCCTGAGATATGACCAGCTAATTCTGTCGTATGCTTTGGACAGATCTATTTTCAGCACTGCCCCTTTCTTCTTTGCTTGTCTAATACTGTGTATGGTTTCCTGGGCCACCCCAATGGCCTCATGAATTTGGCGGCCATCCAGAAACCCAAATTGCTCATTTGAAATACAAACAGAAAGTATGGGCTTCAAGCGTACCGCTATGACTTTTGCTATGATCTTGTAAATAGTATTGCATAGAGATATAGGTCTGAAGTCTTCAAAGGATTCCGGGTCCTCCTTTTTCGGGATGAGTGCTATAAAGGTTGCATTGAAGGGCCCATAGATTTCTCCTTTCTTCCTTGACTCCTCCACCACATCTGTCAACTCATCGCCAATCTGCTCAAAGAAATGGATAAACAGTTCTATGGTCCAGCCGTCCGGGCCTGGGCTTTTATCTTTTGGCATTGATTTTATGACATTTTCTACCTCCTCTTTAGTCACTTCTCTGAATAGATTTTCTGCCTCCTCCTCCTCCACAAAACGTGGGAAAGCTTGAGCAGTGCGAATGATTTCAGCTATTGAGATCCCCCCTGGATCGGCAAAGAGAGATTGAAAATGACTCTTCCCCAGGTTAGAGACTGCCTCAAAAGTGGAGTGCTCCCTGCCTTCTGCATCCTTTAGTTTCCAAATTGTATTAGCATTTTTCCTCCCCTTTGCATAATTATGAAAGAATTTTGTGTTCTCATCCCCGGCTTTCAACCAAATTGCCCTACTTTTTAACCTCCATTCCTCTTCTCTGTCAAGAAGGATCTTTGCTCTTCTTTTTTCTAACTCCAAAATTCTTTCCTTCGACTCCTGAGTTATATATGCATCAGCTTCAGGATCTTCTAAAGCGCTTAGGGCTTCATCGATACTGGCCATTTCCTCATATGACTTCCTCCTTCTCTCCGCTGCCCATTCAATGGTTTCCTTCTTTAACCTTTTTAAATTCTCCATGAAATGGGCTCCTTTGTTTTCTGGGGTGGAAATGCCCGGGTGCCTCCAAGTATTTCTGAACATCTGAATATAAGACTCCTCCTGAAGCCAGGAAGAGTTGAACTTAAAGGGAGAAGCCGGTTTGGGAGGGGTCTTAGAGAATTCTAGGAAAATGGGAAAGTGATCCGAGTTTCCTCCTTCCCCCACCCACTGCCTGAAGAGGGGAATGTGGGAAGCCAGCGAATCGTTTATGAGGAAACGATCCAGTCTTTTTGCAATTCTCTCCTCCCCTGTTCTTCTATTTCTCCAGGTCGGTTTTGCCTTAATTATATTGACATCAAGCAGATTGTGGTTCTGAAGAGTTGATAAGAAGAAATCGGCCAGAGGGTCTTCCCTTGCATTTGGTCCCCATGCTTCAGCAATCCCCAGGGAAAAATTTAAGTCCCCTCCAATTAAAAGCTTTTTGTTTTGGAGCAGTTCTTTCGAGAGGAGATCATTCCAATAGGAGACACGACCCTGACAGGGGCCATACACATTGATGGCCAGAAAAGGCTGTTCAAAATCCGGGGACTGAATCTCCAATCCAAGGGCGTGGGATAAACCCCAAGAATTTAGCACTCTTAACCTTCCCTTTTTGAATCCGATAGCAAGACCACCTGAATGTCCGGAAGCATCCAGAGCAGTGAAAACCCAGCCCGGAAACAGTGAGCAAAGGGAGGATTCAACATCAGTGCTGTTACCCAAAGTTTCCTGGAGAAAAACCAAATCTGGGTTGTGGCATGTAATTAGATCTTTCAGCGCTAGTTTTTTGGGTTTACTAGCCAACCCCCTACAATTCCAAGAAAGGCAGATCATTTGATAACCATCTCAGGGGGTTTTGCTGCTCTAAGCGCCCCAGGGATCGACATTTGTTTACCATCCTCTACATCAAATTTTGCCTTAACTTGTGCTTTGGAAAAAAGAGATTTTCTTCCTCTATTTTTTTTTTTGAGGCTTTTCGACGACTCAGGACAGAGGCCTCCTACTGATTCTAAAACAGACTGATGATTTGCCGGTCTTTTGCCGTGAGATCTGAGATTGTAATGACGGACGGGGGATGAAATAATTGGGATCTGACTCGGATTGGAAGGGTCCTCACAGTTCAAATTTAGGGAAGGTAGAGCTTCCGAGAGAGATTCAATATTTTGTATGGGATCTTCAAGATTTTTAATCATATTACAATCTGGAGACAATACACCCTTTACAGATTCAGAAATTGAAGAGAGATTTAGAGGAGAAGTCTGCATACCAGATGGATCATCCGCAGAGGGGTTGACTGGACCATCCGAGGGTATTTCTTTTGGAGGCTGGTCTTCATTGTTGCGCAGAGGGATCGCTTCCTCCCGTTGCACGTCCGCTTCTGCCTGAGCCTCCTGATTTGCTCTTTGATGTTCTGCTTCCAGGTTAATATCCTCCATCGGCTCCTCATTTCTCCTCCGCAGGCCCTCCTTGTCCTCTTCTCTGCTTTTCAGCTTTCTTCTCCTTTTCCCCGTAGGGCAATCCCTTGCCAGGTGACCGTATTCTTGGCATCGAAAGCACCTGAAGGGAAAGAGTTCGTAATCCAACTTCTGTTCATACACATAATCCTTGTAGTGCAATGAAACTGTTTTTGCAAGTCCTTCCGATGGGTTTAGCCTTACAAGAATCCTCGCCACCGCTCTTTCATATGTTTGCAAGAAGGATCTATCTGCGTCCAGAAAAGTTCCCAAGTGGTCTCCAATGGACTTAAAGACTGAGTCGACCCAGAGATAAGGAGGTAAATTTGGAGCTCTGACCCAGACGGGTTGTTCTGTTACCTTCTCCTTTGATGCATCGAACATGGGCGACCATCGTTTGAAGAAGACAGGTCGGTCCCCGAAAGCCCATAGACGATCCTCGACCCATTCCATAGCCTCTTTGCAATCGAATTTCACCATGAACCAGCCGTTCACCAGCGTAGCAGTCGAGAAATTGTTCGCCGGAGTATGCGACCACTGGCTCTCGGCCCACTGCTTTAGGAAATTACCAGAAATATATCTACCTCTCACTCTGCCCACGAGGGTGCTCTCCGCCACATCCAGCGCCTCCTCGGCCTGAACGTCCATGCCAAGGACCAAATTTGAGACCTTTTTTGATTTCCACGATTTTGTCTTCTTCCTTTTTTCCCCTACCTTCGCTGCCTCTCTAGATGATACTCGTTCCTCTGAGGTAGGGTTTGGAATTCTTGTATCCCCGGTTTTGCCGCTTCCATCTTTCTCAGCTCTCTGATCCTGATGCTCGATTAGGGTTTCGACCAAACCTTCCACCGGGCTCCCTGCTTCTCTCGAAACCGGATGGAATCCTTCGGTTACCTTCCCTATATCGGAAGGGTTGTCAGAAGCCCTCGGAGGGTTAAAATCCCCGGTACCAGCTAAACCCTCTACCTCCTTTGAAAATCTCTGCAAGGGTTCGTTTGGAAACAGGGTTTTGTGAAACGCCGGCTGATTGCTTCCTTCCCCCAAATCTTTCCCTGCACTCTGAACTCCTCCAACAGTCCTCCATACCCCTTTTAAATTTGGAAAGTTTATAATGTCCTCCAAGCCTCCCGACGAAGTGAAAATTTTTGACGGGGAGATAGGCTTATAGCTTTGCACTTCGTCATTCTTGATTTTGGACAGACCTGGCCATGCATGAGGGTTTGTCGCTTCCAAGCCCCTTCCTCCGGCACTGTTTGCTTCTAACGTGCCTCTGCCTCCGACTCCAACCCCGCCTAGAGCTCCAAGCTTTCATCCAACAACCCTTTTGCCGCGTTTGTATGCCAAATGCCTCCTCCCGTGAGCAGAGCGTTCGCCTGACTGACCGAGTGGCCAAAATATTGCTCAATGTTTTCCGATGAAGCCTCCTTTCCCCAGACGGAAAGGATATCTTCCGGGGAAGGGTCCAAATCAACCGACTCTCTAGGGTTTACCATAGTAAAAAACGGCGCCGTTTACCTTAAGACTCCCCTCAACCGTCACCGGATGTGCACAGCGTAACGAGCCTGGTCTTTGAAACCTCCGGATGCACAGGTAATGGTAACAATACCGAAAGGGTTTCACCATATCGTAAACGCCTTTTACGGAAAGGCTCCAAATCCCGTTCCGCAAAGACCCCAACACCGTTTGCAGGTTCCAGCTGGCGGTTTACACGTCTGTCCTCCTCCCGCTGCTTTGTTGACCCTGCCAGCTGCAGCCCGAAACCTGTACAGCTTCTGCCATGACTGCGACACCTGCATCACCTAGGCCTAGGGCCTAGGGTTCCCAGGTCGAGCCCTATTCCTTCCATCCTTCTTCGACCTTGAATCATCCTCTTTTGACAGAGAAGCCAAAAAATTAATCTCAAGTGCATGCAGATTCAATTCTTACATCATATTCACGAGTTCTTTCCCTTTAGTTAACTTTGTGGGTTTAATTTCCACATCATATTCTAGTATCGTAGAAATCCACTTGCCTCTCCTACCTTCTGGATCATTTTGAGTGAGGATATATTTCACATCAAGCCTTGGCACATAGGTAATGATATTGAATGTAGAATGTACACTTGGAAATCCTTTAAGGCTTTCACCAAATCAAAATCTTGTTTTTCCATAATATTGCATTTGAGGGAAGCATCTCTAAGACTCCTACTGAAGAATTCTATTCGTTGCTATATACCTTTGTTTTTCTTTTGCATTAGGACAATTGCTATAATATGCTCTGAAGCAAATGAAAAAGCAATGAAATCTTGAGTGTCTTTTGGGATAATAACAACAGGAGCACGAGACAAGGCATATTTTACCTTGTTGAAATATTTTCTTGTTTCTTCGGTCCAATTATCCTCATTTTTCTTTTTCAGCATGTTTGTAATTTCTCTTAAGATCTCTCCTAAGTTGGGGATAAACTTCCTTAAGATATTCATTCTCCCAATAAAAGACTGAATTTCCTTCTTGTTTCTTGGAATGCCCATCTTATGAATTGCTTCGATTATGCTAGGATCTATTCTAATGCCATCTTTCGAAATTATATGTCCTAACAACTTGCCTTCTTCCAACCCAAACAAAGATTTCTTAGGATTTAGAGAGATGCCATACTTTCTGCATTTTTCAAACACAACTCTTAGGTGCTGCAAATGATCCTTATCAGATTATGAATACTTAGTGATGTCATCAAGATATATGACCAAAATATTTCCTTCTCATCCTCAAAATATATATCCACAGCTCGCTAAACTTTGGCTCCCGCATTCATAAAACTGAAATGCATTTTGGCATACTTGAAGGTACCACATGGTGTGGTAAATGTGTCTTGTATTGATCCTCCAAATGAACAAGAATTTTGTTGTATCCTGAAAAAACATCCAACAGTGACATCCTCCTTGAACCTACTACCTTTTGAAGAATATGATACATCTTGGGCAAGTGATAATTATGCTTGATAGATACCTTGTTCAAATTCCTAAAATCTACAAACATGATTTCTCCTGTCTTATTTCTACCTGAAACTGAGTTAGACAACCACTTAGAAAATTTGAGAGGCACTATAATTCCATCATCAAATAAATTTCTTACCTCCTTTTTTATCAAAGGTAGAAAAGCAAGATTTGTCCTCCACAAATTTTTCTTTAATGGATTTTGGTCCTCTTTGATTGAAATTGTATGCTAAATGATACTCTTATCATAAACCTTGAAATCTTTGTACCCCCACACAAATACATCAACGAATTCTCTCAAAATATCTAAATCCTTATATTTCATTTCTGAGCTTAAATGTTTGGGAAGCTTGACCATTTTGGGCTTGGCCTTTGTGCCTATGTTACACTCATCTACCCATGTTTCAGTAGGCATCAATTTTGGCCTTTGAACCACATCATTTTGATCAAAAAATTCTTCAAGTGGTACCAACCCTTTTGGAATGACATTGTATTTTAACTACAACACCTTCAAATATGCCCCATGTTTATCCAAGTGTTCTCTAATCTGATTTATAAAATTTTCTTTTTCACCTTCTTCCCATCTGTTGTGATTTTCAACCTGCATCTTAGCAAATTCTTCCTTCATTGACAAAAAATTTTCAAGCTACCTATAATTTTCAAAAACTTACTAGTACTTTACATTATTCGGAATAGCAGGCCTATGACTGGCTTCAATTTCTTACCTTTCATTTTGGTGAATTGGGATTTCAAAATCACATTTAGATGTAGCTAAAGCATCTACAACAATATTTTTTCTCCTAGGAACGATGAACAAATTGTACTTAGGAAAATATTGCAGACAATCTAGGACAACATTATGGTAGGCCCAAATTCGAGGATGTTTTGTTTGGTATTCACATTTGATCTTTTTGATAATTAATTCTGAATCTCCATAAACTTCTATCCTTTTTCCTCTAACTTCTTGAAGGCTTGCAAACCCAAAAGGAGTGCCTCATACTTAGCTACATTGTTGGTGCAATCAAAATCCAACTTGTAGGAACACTTTTTTGTCTTTCCAATTACTGGGTTGATTATCCACACACCTGCACTAACACCTTCTTTACTTATTGCACCATAAAATTCATACTCCAAAGGTATTTTTCGCCTTCTTCTTCATCCACCTTGGCATTCAACTCTTCAACCTTCTTATCATTTATCTTGTTGTCATGTTTCTTATTTTCCCCATTCTTTAGATCTGATATAACAACTGAATTTGTCTTCTCCTCTTCAGGACACCCAGTGTGGAAAAAGATGAAATAATCTAAATCAGAGTGTACTACATAAACAGGGTGATTGGTAGGCTTCTCCTTGTTGTTGATCATGTACTTCATCAATGGTTCCTAGTAAAGTCTCCTAGTTTGGCCACCAAAATATGAAACAGTGATGTATGACATGTCGGTATGCATTGAGCCTTGTAATTTTTCTATCCATGACGTAGTTCATAAATTAGGAGGTATGTCTACCACTAAAATATCCATTATCATGCTCTTGGAAGGAATTTGAGTTAGGGAAATCGCTAAGTCTTTTATCAATTCCAAACACTTCACTTTGCGAATCAAAAGAATAGAAATATTTATATGGTCTACTGATATCAAGTCCAAGCCTTTCCATGATTAATTTTGGCATCAAGTTATGGGAATCCTTTGAATCCAACGTAGAATTATGAAGGATATGATCATGTACGTTAAGGATCACATATAAAGGCAGAACTTCACCATCCTAGCCCTTGTTGTCAATCTTTGGTCCAAATATGATGGCGGGATGATCATCAGTTACATTGACAGTATCATAGGTCTTCTCAATCTTCAAAGCCTTTAGAATTTGAACCCTATAGTGATCATTCTTTAGCAACTCACCTAGAGGAATTAAAATCTTGATTTTAACAAGCTCAATTTCAAAATTGAAAGGATTCTGCATTTTATCTGTATCCTTAGGATCTAGATCTTAGTTGTCTACGTTATCTCCATTAGAGTCATCCTTCCTTAGAATGACGTTTATTGGTGCATCCTTTTTGTGACTACTGCTACTTGATATATCCTTCTTTTGAGTGTTGGTTGCTACATCTTTCTTTTCACAACTGTTCCCAATATTTTTACTTCTTAAAATTTATTGCCTTTGGACCTGGATGATGGCATTTTGGTAACCCTTTCTATACTCTTCAGATTCAACCATCATGATATCATATTGACATTAAGTAAACAACATTTATTCTTCTTCTATCACAATTTTTTCAAATTACCCTTTGTCTTCTTTAGTCAAATAAACAATTTGTTGTCTATCACCGAAAAAGTGGATTTGGTCTTTAGGTGCTTTTTCATCTTCCTCATCTTGATCTTATGCATAGTTCTACTAGAAATGGGGTCTCACCTACTGTTGATGTTGTTTTGGATGCTTCTGTTCCCTTTGCTTAATCTGGATTTGTGGCTACCTCCTAAATTTTGGATTCTGAATCTTTGGACCTCCTTGAGGTTCTCTATCAACAACTCTATCTGACAGTGTTATCTTTTCCATAATTTTCTCCATGGTATTTACTAATTTATCTAGTTTTGCATCAGATGAGGTAGAAGGTTATTATTTAATGGTTACTTTCCCTCTGACTTCATCTTAGACTTCTTTACCAAAAGGTTTGCTTCCACACTAACTACATTTCTCTCCATGTCTTCAAGTGTTGCAGGGCTCCTTTCTTTAAGTTGGTATGCCATCTCTAGATCAAAACCATAAGGGTGGTGGAGTAAGGCTAATATAGGAGGGGGCTTTATATCTTTTGGAATGGATTTATATACCTTCTTGAAAAGTCTTAGACTCTATCACCGAGCTGTATTTTTAAATTCTCATACTCATCAAGGATCTCCAAAGGGTTTTTTTTCTCACCCCATCTTGCAATGAAGGCATCTTCAAGTTCTTGGTAAGCGAAAAAATTTCGAGCTCTAACACTTCTAAACCATTTTTTCACCTCGGATAAATTCTGTGCAAAAAACCTTATATTCACATCCTCATGATTTACCTCTTCAAGATCCACAAAATCATCGACCTTACCTATGTGTTGTCAGGAAATAGTTTCACCAGTGCCATCATACTGAGGGAGTCTATGACCATAATTCTTAGGAAGTTCATGTAACTAAGCAGGTAAAGACAAAGGGGCATACCTAGTTGCCATCATTGATGACTGAGTAGATAATGAGCTTTCTGTGGTGGCACTTGATATGGATGGAAGAGGGGGCACAAAAATAGTTTGTTGAGTAGTAGTTATAGTAGGTGATGCATAAAGAGTAGATGTTATAGTATTTGAGATGAGAGGTGGAATTAAAGAAACTGTGAATGAAGAGGAAGCAAATGAAGTAGAAGCTACAGATGAAAGAGGGATTGTTTGCTGGAAAAGGATTTCCTTTTCAGTAGTTTACTGCACTTTATTGACTAAACCATTAAGATTTTTTAACTGCTGCAATATATTCCTACGGAATTTAGTCTTTAGAGGTGGGATATAAGGACTCAATATTGATTCTTCCATGAAAGTTTTAGAAATAAAAGGTTCATACTTAGTTCTAGACTAATGTGCTCAACTGTACTCAAAATTTCAGGCAGAGAGTAGGACCTTCCAAGGGGAATATTACTCCCTTTACCTTCTTTAGGTGTTCTCTTTCTTCTAAGCAACATTTCAGGGCTTTATACAACTTCAGGAGGGTTTGGGTCAGGATTTTGTTTCTGGTATATGTCTTTGAAGCCATATTTCCTCACATAACTAAATTTCAATTGTTGTCAACATTACTTGTCAAGGTGATTTTTCAGCCTATTGATGTCTAGCAACCTATCACCCACAGGGATAGGATATAGTTCTCAAAACGATAAATCTTCCTAGGGAATATTTGATTTTCCATCCTCGGAAACGATGCCAGAATGTTAGCACCCTGTAATTAACTCTAGGTTGAAAAGAGGATCACAGGGGTAACCACAAACCTCTTGTAAACCAAGGTCCAGTCTGCCTAGCCTTGGAGATAGCTCTCTCCCTGTCTCGTGCTATCAATCACCTAGGGGACTAATAGATATGGGTTTTAAGCTAGCTATGAATTATCACAAATTGATTTTTGTTTAGTTTTTTGAAATTGGGGTTTTAGGTTGAGCGATATATTGGGTTAAAGTTACAAATTCAAGTGAATAAAGGACATAATGTAGTTTTTGATAGGGGCGAGATAGGAAAACTTACTAGTGATTTATCAAAACTTCGTTGTATCAGAAAGATAAATGGGGTAGGATAAAAAATGACAAATTGAGCATCAAGCCATAGATGAATTCAGATTTTCCATGGAAGAACAATCACACTTACAATCAGCTAAAAACTAAACCATAGCAAGTACATGAATTCTGAAATAAATTTCTTTCAGCTAAGTAGGAAGAACTTATACAATATTAATCTATATTTGATAAATAGATCTAAAAGAAAAAGATGTGATTCACGAAGGAAAACAAACCAGTAAAGCACGACATAACTATCCCTATTCAAACAACAATCACCTTCTTCTATTCATTTGGAAAAATAATGCAATACAAAACAGCCTTAGTCTCTTACAGTTCAAACCCAACCGAACCCTTTTTTCATGTATTGTTCTTCTTAAATACAATTAGGAAGGTTTCCATGCATAAAAATAAAATAAAAGACTAAATAAAATGTATCTCCTATCGGCTAAGAAGATTGAGACAAAATTAATTTGGAAATATCTTGTCTTAAAGCTTAGATAAAAACTCACCAACATGGAGTTCATAAAATTAGTCTTATCCACCTATCCACACAAATCCTGATCACTAACATAATTATAGAGGGTCCAAAAATAACCAAAAACAAAAGGAGGCCTAAGTGAAAATTTGGGCCGCAGTTGTGCAGTGACTATGCAGTAGACTTCCATCTTAGTATGGTTACAAGCCATACTAGATGAAACTGATCTAATGGGTACCATGTAGGTAGTGTTGTGTTAGTGTAGGACCCACTGGATGCCTCCTTTCATGCGTGTAGACCCCCGAAATGCCTAGTCACCACTTGTGCAGTAGTTGCACAACAGAATTCAAATTCTGATTTTGTTTGATATTTCTCGCTCCAAAAACATTTTAATGTCTAGAAATCCATCACATACACCTTATAACTCCCATAATGCATCAAAACTTCAAAAAAATTAACATTTTCATAAAAAAAATGACCTCTTGTGATTGAAAAATGAGCCCTTGTCTATACGGATTTTTAACTTACACCAACATCTAATTTCAAAAATGAATCAAGCTACCTTAGCTAACATACCAAAGCTACCTCCTCCTCTTATTTCTATATGATGGTTTTGTTTCTTTGTTGGATATTGTTTTGACTTCTTTAGATGGTTGTGCTACTGTGGGTAGATTGCTAAGTAACTGTGATTGCTTTATTTTCTTGAGTTATCTCCTAGCCCTTGCCATCTTTTGTTTCATCAACCTTAATCTCCTCGTCATAATTATATTTCTTGTTTAATATACATTTATCTATTTATGTAGGGGAAGATTCCATTTTAAGACTACTTTGGCTTTACCAACTGTGTCAAGAGCTTTTTCAACCCGGACATCAGCTTTGAGATAGTATCATTGTTGGCCGTCTTGTAAATTTGATTTTTTTTTCTAAGCAATTAACCTGCCATTGGTAGACCTCAATCTCCTAAAATAGCCTTTGACACTCCTTCAATTCATCGAATTCGGGATTATCTTTTGATTGAAGGGTCTCTTTCATCTTATCTTTCCCTTTGGTTGTTGAGCTTGTCATCAGCTTCCTTAGTTGCACACTAGGTTCTTTTACATCCTCTACATCAATCGCTTGTTTTCCTTTATCTTGGATTGTAGGCCTAGGAGCGATCCTAGACAACTCACTTTCCTTATGTTGGGTTGCTTCTTCTATTGTGTGCCAGAGCTCTCAGTTCTCCTTCTACAAATAGGAAATCTTAATATGAGATTTAGCAAGGTTGTCCTGCAACTTTGTAATTTCAAGGTCTTTGTCTTCCATTTAAACATATTTCTCACCCCCTGCACCCTGTTCTGGTATATCCTTTGGGAGACCAATGGTATTTTGAGAATTTGGCTCCTTAATCAACTTTTTGGTAGAAAATCTAGTCCTCGGTCTGTGAGAAATTGTGTTTCTTCATCGACCACTTGTACCTTGTCTTTCCCCTTACTAGTTGTTCTCTTATCCTTCATTGATTCCTTCACTCTATCTTCAGTTTTAGATACCTCTTCATTTTATTCAATAGGAGAAATGTTTTCATGAGCCAGCAATCCTGAAGTTGATAAGAAACCATCCCAAGGAATTTTCTTTTTCTCTAACTCATGCAAAACTAACAGTTTGATTAGTGAAAAATGGAACACATTAGGCAAGTTTTTCTCTCCCTTAGACTGAACTCTTTCTGCCATGTTGCACAAGATTTTGAACAAGTAATACGGTAATTTTAGGCTCCTCTTTCTAGTGAAATTCATAAGCAGCCTAATCTGATACTTGGACACCTTCCTGAAGTGGCATTCACATGTAAAATACCTTTGTATTACCTTCAAAAATTGGCTGTAGTGGTTCAATATGTAGTTTCTTGGAAATGCAGTGTCATATTTGTCTTTGTACAAAGGTTTTATAAACTCTTTAAAATGTGAGGCATCCAACTCCTTGCCCTTGAACCAGATTTCACCCTGTAAGAGGATTTCTGTGGCTTGAGAAATAGTTTCTTCAGACATAGTAAATTCTAAATCTCCATTTTTTACCTTGTCACCTTTAAAATTTAGGCAAACATATTAGAAAGATGGAAGTGGTGGCCATGTGTTTGAATTTTCTCGCGGAAGGCTATGCATCTTGTCTGTTCGAATGCCACTCTAATTACAAGTTCAACATTCACCATCTTTAAAATTCTGGGCTCAACACAAACTACCTCTTCTCCCTTTTCTTTTCTTTTGCTCCCTAGGCTTTCCATGTGGTTTTAAAAACTACAACACACACTTTCAACTCTTTTTTTCGTGGCATACACCAAATGTATGGAGAAACGGTTAACTGACAGCGCAATGAAAAATGAAAAGGATGAAAACACAATTAAGTGAGGTGAAAACGTGATGAACAGAGCCATGTGATAGGGTTTTCACAAGAGTTAAATGACTTTGGGTCTTGGGAAAATTCTTATGCCCAGAAAACCTTTCTACATGCTATATCATAAAATTGGGCGTATGCAAAGGAAATTATGACAATTAACATGAAATTTGATTGATGGGTTATGCATAAATACACATCAACGCATACAAACTGACACACAAACCCTAAACATTTCAAACATCTTGAACATAGACCAATGAACATCCAGGGATTTGCGCAACGATTATGCAGAAAACACACACAATATTGAATAATAAATGTCTAGTTGATTTTCTAAGGAAAAAAATGGTCGGAGAATATGTTTCCTACCTCAAGAAACAGGATAGCTTTATCGGAAGTAGTGGGAGACTAGCATTGACCTCTGTAAGGATCTTGAATCGGTTACGCAGTAGTTGCGCAACAACTGTGTGGTTTATAATTTGTGTAGCAGTTGCACAGGAACCTTCTCCTACTTGAAAATCTTGCCTTTGAACCTCTACCAAGCTACTTTTAGCCTTTTGTTATGCAACCTATTGAACATTCTCAGAGCACGAACTATGGATTGGAGAGAGAATGAGAGCAACATGAAAAAAAAAATCAAATTTTGCGCTCCATATGTCTTGTTTTGCTCGTAAATGTAAACTTTGGGTAAAGGGGTTATGATAATCATGAATTATGAATTATGGTCGATGATGATGAGTTATGAGTTTAGGGGGATGTAATGGAAATGATGATGAGAGATGATTTGAGGGGTGGGGGGTGTATATGATGGTAAATTTGAATGAAGGAAATCTATCATGGTAAATGGTGCATGGAAGAAGTATATAAAGGTGAGTTATGAATTTATGAAAGGTGAAATGTGAATGGTGACATGGGGATATGATGGACACCACTAACAGACCCATAGAACATTAACAAATGGAACTTGATTGCTATGGTTTTAACTTGTGACAAATGGAAACCCCATGAAATGACCCCCATGAAGCCTCAATGACTCTACATGAAAAATGACCTTATGACCCTCTCATGGACTTAGGATCTCTCAAATTCGATTTTGTGTTTAAGGACCCTCTATGACCTGAAAAAATTACAGTGACCTTAGATAATGATCCTTTAGACTATGACAGTAGTGATCCATATGTTAAACTGATATGCAAATCCCCCAAAATGAATAAAAAAAAGCAAAGACATTTTGATCCCTAGACCCTAGGACCCTAACAAGTAGTATACACATCAACTCTCTAGAGTTACTCAGTAGATCGTTATTTTTTATTTAAAAAAAAGAAACCTCAAACGATGTGTCATTATCTATTAAGCATTGGGATGTACAGTTATTTTTATCGCACTAGTGCTTATTATATGAGTAGTGCACCATTATTTTTTAAATATAAAGCCTTCCCCCATTGCACAATGTTTTTACGTCCCAGATCATTCATAAAATGGGAAAGCACCGATGCTTTATGTGAGTATAGCACCTAAATGTTGAAAATGAATTTTATGACCGACATTTATTTAAATTTCAACCTCATCTGGTGCTATCGAATAGTATATCGTATATTATCTGGATATGCGTATCAACCCAATGAAGTTATTTTATTTCTATTTTTTTTAATTTACAAAAAATATTTAGCACCTTCAAAAGAACGCAAATTATACCCAATTACAATTTAGACAATTTCCTTACAAATTTAAAAAAAAATTCATTGAATTTTTTTTTCAAATAGTTAGAGTATGCAATTCAACATATTTTTCAAATTTGGAGGACATCAATGCTGGCCTCACAATAAGATTCCACTACAAGTTTAATATGATATTGGCAAAATTCAACAACTTTTTCAAATTTCAAGGACACCATTTCCAGTCTCACAATAATATTCCAGTATTCCAAATTGATTAACCATTTGCATGTAAAACCATAAAATATAAAGTGATTTGAAATTTTAGAAAAGAGTGCAATCAGACGTTTTGAGTATTTTACATAAATAGTTTTCAATCAATGTTTAGTGCAACGCTGACAAAATTGTATGATACAAAAGTTTGGTAATAATAAGCGATAAGGCTACATGATAAGGAATTATTTTAACAATGCATACATATAACATCCATAAGGTATAAATTATGAATTTTTTAACCCATATAAATTATAAATTAAGAATAACCCTCCCATGGTGCACTAATGTTTGTTACCGGGCACACAATTCTATTAAATGCACTAATGCTTATATTATGCGAAACGCACCACCATTTGTAAATTAAATGTTCTTCCATATGCAACATGATTTTTACACATCGGGGCTTTCATAAATAGGGATACCACCAGTGCTCCATGAAAATAGATTGTACACTAGTTCACGTTATAAATGTAGTGCACCGTTTTTTTATTTGTATAAAAAATAACCTTGGAATGGTGCACCATTCTCTTTTCAACACCAAGGGCTTCAGTTCAATTAACAATACTAGTGTGTATAATATAATATCCACACCGCTATTTTTAAACTTAAAACCCCACAACTGTGCACCACATTGTCTATGCACCAGGTGTTGGGCTCTTAATTTTTCATTATTATTACCACTTCTTAACATTCATTTCATCTATTTCCACTATTGTTTTATCACATTATTTACCATAATTTATTATATAATTCCACTTCATAATCATTTATGCTCTTGTGGATAAATAATATATGATCTCATTTATTTTTAATAATTAATGATTTTTATGCATGATTTTGGTTTATTCATTCGTTATAACCTCACTCATGATTTTAGCCTCCAAGATCTCTTCCAAATTTCAGATTTGATTTTGAACAGATAATTAGATATTCCAACTCAGGAATTTGCTGGCATAAGAAGTGACAGTTTTGCGTTTGACGTTTTGGGCAAATGAATGCGAATCTAGAAAATCCGAGGCATGGGTTTTGTTCAAAACAGACCAAACAGTTTCCCAATGACTAGTTTTCAGAAATTCGGTTTATATTGGGATAAAATCAAGGTTCTTCGAAGGACATATTTACAAATTTGTTGTTGCAGTCATTTTCCAGAATTTCTCAATTGTGATAACCAAATTCAACTTGTTCCAGTTGAATCATGATGGACAGATCTCTCAAATATCATCTAGAATATTGAGATTAGTTCGTTGCAAGTTTCCTTTGGATGTTTGTATATTTAAAAGACACAATCCAGAGAGAGAGGGGAGCTACTTGATGTAACAATTGAGCCTTGTAACAATGGAACTCTTATTAATGAAATTTTCAGCCTTTTGATATTTTTCTCGATATGTGAGTTAAGCATAGCCCTGACCAGGGAGTTGGGCCCACTCTTCTGATCAGGTGTTGTGCGTGTGTCATTTTTATGCATATTGTTTTACTTGTTGTATTTTCTTTATTACTGTTACAAATTTCCATAGATCGTTGTGAATGCTTTTCTTTCTGCAATTTAATTTCCATTACTATTATAGTGATGCTTTAATTTCTTAGTCATGAACCCTTGGTCAATGTAACATTGTAACCTTGCTCTTGCATATACCTTGCGTGTTACCTTGAAAAGTGTACACACCTAGATTGATGAATTAATGTAGGAAACAGGATTGAATAATTTGTTCATACTCGGACACCAACATTTTGGTGTCGTTGTCGGGCATGGCTAACAATGTGCAAGACATGATCTGTATCAACCAGAGGGTCAATCTCTCATCCTAGGGAGGGAATCATCCTTTGACACCCTGCTCCAGGTCCTGAGCGTAGTTATTTTTAATAGATTTCTGTTTGGTTTTATTTTATAGGATCCACTCTCTCATCTTGGGGAGGGAAAGAGTTCTCTCACCCTGCTCCAGGTCTTGAGCTTAGAATTTTTCCTGCATTTTTGTTTGTTTTGATTTTGGAAAAACTAATCTCTCGTCCTGGGGAGGGAATGGTCCTTTGATGCCCTGCTCTAGGTCTTGAGATTTATATTTCCTTTCAAATTGTTTTTTGAATGACTAGGAAGAAAAAGGTAGAAATTTGAAAAAATCTTATCATTTCACTCAAAGTGGTGATGTAAGCACCACCCATTCCACTAACAAATTGACAGGAATATTTGAAGGAGGGACTTCAAAGCAGCACATGAAGAACATCTTCTATTATGGTAAGAAATGGCTCACATTGTTGCTTTTGAATTCCCTATCAGTGATTTTGGGGGGTGACACAAATGCACATAATTCCTTTATCTTCTCTACTAAATTTTTATGGTTTGGATAATGAGGACCTAGATACATTCTTATTTTAGTTTGAATTACTTTTAGAGGATATGATTGTTGTACTGATGATCAAAGGTTGAAAGTGTTTCCTCTTACTCTAAAAGGAGCAGCTCTCCGATGGTTCAGGATCCTTGGTGGGAACTACATCAAAACATGGGAGGACATGAAGAATGTATTCTTGGAGAAGAACCAATACTATTGCAAGGCCAATGAAGATATTTTCAGTATGATACAAGGAGAAAATGAAAGCTTGGAGGATTATTTGGAGCGATTTAAATACAACCTTCAAAATTCAAAGCATAATATTTGGAAAAAGAGATCTTAAAAACAGTCATTCTTAAAGGAATCAAAGATGAAATTTTAGAAATCTTAGATCTGATAGGAAAATGTGACATTTTTCAGCTATCATATGATAATGTTTGTGATTTATGCATAAGGTATTCAAGAGGAATATCCAAGGCTGGTAATAATTCTAGAGAATTTTCTTCTTTCCTTTCCAAATCTGCTACAAGAATAGGAGATATAAGGGATGAAATGAGTGATTTATTTGAACATTTTAAAGTTGATTTTACTAGCTCTCTAAATTCACAATTGCATGTTTTGCAGGTTAAGAAAAGTCAAGCAGAATTTGAAAGAGTGATTTTTCCTCAATGCCAAAAGGAGCATCCCATGGATAGTTTATCTTTCTTACCTAGGATGAAAACAACATTTCCAAGAGATGGAGAAGCTACAAAAATTTCACAACCATTGAAACCTTGGCCTACATGTATGTTTCAAAAAAATTCCTCTACATTATCTTACTTGCATAATCTATTATGGAATACTCATGTGTTAGGGAAGCCATGCCAATCTCAATATAACCCCCATCAATCTTGTTTACAAGTTTGGCATGGTTCATCCAATGATTACATGACTACTCTCCCTCATCATGTAGCACAAAAATATCATCCATATTCTTTTCCATCTTTCCAAGAACACCTTGCTTGCGTATCAAAATCATCCACACATCCCAATCAACTACATCATCAAAATCCTCCATGCCCTACACAATATCATGGTCAACTCATTCCACACCCTCACCATAATAAATCAGTACAACATGCTTACAGTGTTGAATTGCAAAATTTACCTACCCTTACCACCCAATATATCTTGCATACACAATTGCAGAAAACTTATATCAAGATTGGAAATGTTCCAAATCCAAAAATTGTAAAAGTTATGGAAGAAAAGGAGGTTTCTTCTAGTCTGTGTCATCAAGTTGTTTTAGAAACTCAAGAACTTCATGATATGACAACTATGTGAAATCAAGAAAGTAAAGGATATACTGAAGATTGGTTTCACTCCATCAATTGTTTGCAGCGTCATTCCATACTTCAACAAATTTTGACACCATATTTTCAAGGGAAGTTGGTCTCTCATACCTTAGTATTTATTGACAGACATTTCTCAAATTCAAGTGCATATATACTGGAGGCCTTATTTCTAAAATGGATCCATTGGAAGTACTCTTATACCTAAGTATACTTTATTTTTCAAGGTAGAATAGATTAGTGTAGAAAATAGAAAAAATAAGTATATAAATAAATTTCTTTATATGTACAAAGAGTTGTGTTTGGTGCAACTTGTTGAGTATATCAATATAAATGGGAGATATTTGAATTTATTTGTGTATGTAGACGTTATATTGAAAATCATATTTCTACTAACACTCATCATCATTTCGAAAAAAATTGTTTGATTATCATATCTGATGGCATGTAGGCTTGATAAAACCACTGAAATCACAGTCGGTACAGTCATGTTTTGAGGAAAAAAATGGGCATATTTTAAAACCCTATTTCTATCCAAAGTAGCCCTTTATTTCTACTTTCTAATCCAATTTGAATTACTCAATTTGGATTTCAAATGAAAAAGTTATGACCAAAACATTGACAGTATGTCGAGTAGGAAGCTCAGGAACAGAGTTGGGACAGTCCATTTTTTGAGGCCTAAATGACTAGATTTTTGAAACCTGTTTCTATGGTATATCACCATATTAATATAGTTTACAATGCAATTTGAATCACCTGATTTTGATATCATATGAGAAAGTTATGACCAAAATACTGACTGTCTATCGTAAATCAGCACCTTTAAAACTCTGTTTTTCTGATTATTTCTTCGCATATTTGACTCAACAATTCTTCATGATATCAAAACCTGTTTCTATTGGATATATTTACATGAATCTACTTTAATCTCCAATTTGAATTGGTTCAATCTGTCATCAAATGAAAAAGTTATGCTTAGAATATCAATTGTTGGTTTAAGTTGGGAAATCGAAAATGAATCGGTTATGCAGGTTGTTCTAAGTAAACTTGACATATCATATCATGAAATTTTTAAAACCTATTTCAATTGGAGATATCCCTATTAATTCACTTTCATTTGGATTTGGAATCATGCAAATCAGACGAAAAATAAAGAAGTTATCATTAAAATACTGTTGGGCAGTATGGTTGGCCAACGCTGTCCCGTAGGTAATAAATTAACTCTACTTTCTTATTTGTTTTCCATGGATTTGTTTTACAGAGTAACTACTCGTTAATTATTTTTTCATATTTATTGGATTTAGAGAGCCCGATTGTTGGAAATAATACTGAGAGGGGGGGTGAATCAGTATTATCAGATCAATAAAACTTTTCAATGCTCAGAAACATATACGCTACTTCAGTTAAGTGAACCAGCGTGTACACACTACTGTGTCTAAAGAAACCAGCGTATACCCATAAATCTTATAATTCAGTTATTTTATCTTCAGTTAAATGCATCAGGACATTATTCATCATATTAAGAGTAAACAGATGCAGTATAGCAGAATAGATCATCACACAAAAGCCACACACATGAACACCATGATATAAGGTGGAAACCCAATGTGGGTGAAAACCACCTGCTGCAAGTCGTCTCTATCTTTCTTTAATAAGAACTTCAGTTTACAATCTTTTGTACTGGTGCAGCCTTATACCAGTACGCAGGCTACAACCTGCAGAAGGCTTCAACCTTCTCTCGTTCTCCAAACTCCCTTGGAAGGGAGCTCCAACCCCCTTTGCTCTTGTACTAGCTAAGATACTAGTACATAGGTGCTGGCCTACAATCTTCTTTCCTTCAGGTACCACTTTTCATCAATTTTCAGACTGGATACTCCTGAAGTACAACATTACAATCTGAAGACCATGATTCATTCACAAATCATTGAAGCATAAAACAACCAATATTAGTATCATCAATCTTTGAATTACTGAACCACTGAAACCCTGTCAAACCCAGTCACCAGAACACAGAGCAAACTACAGAACTCTGCAATAACAGCCAGACCCAACTGCAAACCCAAAAATCAAGCTTCAAAAGATACACGCTACTTCAATGAGAGCAACCCGCGTATACACGCGGTTTTACCAAAGACAACCTGCGTACAGATCTAAAAATAACTTTTCATAACTTGCAGTTGTACCAGATATCAGTTATACCCAGAATATAACATTGCGTCAGTATGCAGATCTAGAAACAAGCATAATCAACCATATAAAGATAGTTCATTTCAAACCATTTGATCCCGATCTCTCCTTAGATCTTGTTCTCCATCAACTGATGAGATCTCTCCTTAGCTTAGATCAAGCAATACATCATCAACCAATAACCTGCATACTGGATCTAATACATCATCAGATATTCAAGACTTCTTCAGATGCCCTTGCCTAATGATTTCCTTCTCCTTATATATCCTTAGGCCTTGTTCAATACCAAGAGCCAAAACCATAGAAATCTAATACCATCATCCTCAAAACTAGGGATCGACACGTCCGTCGAGACACCATGGTCCGAAACCATAGGCACAACTTCCAAGGAATAACCGCCACGGACCAAAAATAAGTTTTCCACATACACGCGCTTTTACTGAAGCCAACCAGCGTGTACACGCGACTTGGGCTTGATGAACCTGCGTATATGAATTTTCTCTTCTTCTTATAGTCTAATCATCAATTCCTTGCTGCTGACCTTCTGCACTATGATTTGTCATCAGTGAGGTTTGCCATCAAGGAAAACACTTGTCTCATAATGCCAACAATCTCCCCCTTTGGACTTGATGGCAACCCCGAGATCCTTAGAATCATTCTCCCCCTTTGTCATCAAGGGCAAAGGGCTGTGCTCCCCCTGAGTACATGCTGATTTCTCTGCTCTGCTGTGCTGAACATGCTCCCCCTGACTATAGGCAAGATCTGCAAAATATGTTCTTCAAACGAACCAAGACTTATACATCAAAAAGGACCTTCCTATCACCAAAAGACTCAATACATACATCCATACTCCCAACCAAGAGGTAATACATTAGAACCAACCAATTATATTACATCATTCATCCCAGGCATAGTGGGGAAACCAACATAGGCCGTTACATGACCTTGACACCATAAAAGAGATATCACAGAAGAGATACATGACATAGAGACAACAAATCTAGACCAAGACTTATGAAAGTCACAAGCAGCATCTGATACACATCTTTTAGATCAGCAACCAAGATTTCCTTCTGAGCTCCTTCTCCTGAAACCAAAAACAGTTGTGTACTAGAACCAAAAGCATCTAAATGCCAACAATGCTTTATGAGACTTTAAGTTGCTCCCCCTGAACCTGTGCCTGCTGCACCCCCTGAAACTGTGCCTGAAGAATTCTGGCATACCCATCTCAGATCTTCTCCAACCGGAGTCTACCCTTGCTGTTCAGAACTCCATATATGCGACTTTTCCTGCATAAAACAGCGTATGCACGCGGATATGCTTCCTGCAGCACGCGTACACCATACACGCGACTTTCCCACCATAAATCGGCGTATATACGCGGATTTCCCTTACGTAACTTGCGTATACCAACTTTTCTGTAGAACAGACAAGCTTCAACAGCAGGATGAAGCATCAACTACTCCCAGCTTTTGTCTGAGATATTCAAAAGTTTCCCTGGGCAGTGGTTTTGTGAGAATATCAGCAACTTGTTCCTTAGAAGGAACATACTCCAGCTTGACCTTCTGCTCAAGCACTTGTTCCCGAAGAAAATGGTACTTGATTGGTATGTGCTTGGTCTTTGAGTGCATGACTGGATTCTTTGAAATGCTGATTGCACTTGTATTATCACATAAGATAGAGACTGGTGGCGTGCAAGTGATTTGAAAATCCTGCAGGGTCTGCATCATCCACAGAAGTTGTGTGCAACAAGATGCTGCAGCCACATATTCTGCTTCAGCTGTAGATAAAGCAATCGAACTCTGTTTCTTGCTGAACCAAGATACTAATCTGGAACCCATGAAGAAAGCACCACCACTTGTGCTTTTCCTATCATCCACACTTCCGGCCCAATCTGCATCTGTGTAAGCATGAAGAGTGAGATCTGTATCTCTAGGATACCATAAGCCATAATTTTGGGTCCCTTGAAGATACTTGAAGATTCTTTTGACTGCCTGAAGATGAGTTTCCTTTGGGTTGGCTTGAAATCTTCCAACAATTCCTACTGCATGCATAATATCTGGCCGGGTACCTGTCAAATAAAGCAAACTCCCAATCATGGATCTATAAGTGGGTTGGTGAACTGCTACTGATTCATCATTTGCACTGAGGCTGCATCCTGTAACCATGGGGGTAAAAACTGGCTTTGAATCTTCCATGCCATACTTCTTCAAGATCTGCTTGAGGTACTTGGTTTGAGACAAGAAAATACCTCCTTCATTTTGTTGGATTTGCAATCCAAGAAAGTATGTCAATTCTCCAAGTAATGACATTTCAAATTCTTTCTGCATAACCAAGGCAAAGTTCTGACTCATAGCCTCTTCATTGCTACCAAAGATAATATCATCTACATACACAACAAGTATTAGCAATTTGTTATTTTCAACTTTCATATAGAGATTGCTATCTGCTGATCCTTTTGAAAAACCTTGTTGGTGAAGATATTTGTCCAACCGATAATACCAAGCCCTTGGAGCTTGTTTGAGACCATAAAGATCCTTTTTCAATCTGCATACAAGGTTTGGATCATTCCCAAGAATGAAACCATCTGGCTGCTCAACATATACTTCTTCTTCTAAGTCTCCATTCAGAAAGGCTGATTTCACGTCCATTTGAAATACCTTGAAGTTTTGAAAGCTTGAGAGAGCAAGGAACATTCAGATGGCCTCAAGTCTTGCTACAGGAGCAAAGGTCTCCTCAAAATCTATCCCTTCTTGCTGCGCATACCCTTTACAAACAAGTCTGGCCTTGTTTCTAACTACTTCTCCATTTTCATTCAATTTATTCTTGAAGACCCATTTTGTCCCTATGACATTCTTATCTTTTGGTCTAGGAACCAGTTCCCAAGTGTTGTTCTTTTCAATCTGCTCAAGTTCTTCATCCATTGCTTTGACCCAACATTCATCTTTGCATGCCTCTTTCACATTTTGTGGTTTAGTGGAAGAGAGTAATGCCAAATAGCTTGAGGCTTCTGCAATTCTTCTTCTTGTTTGTATTCCTGCTTCTTTCTGCCCCACAATCTGAGATTCTGGATGATTCTTTTGAACATATCTGGATGGAGTCTTCTCTTCTATTCTTGTCTGCTCCTCTGGTTCTTCTTGAGGTTCTTCTTGAGGTTCTTCTTCTTCATCATTCTGCCTTTGGGGGTAGCCTTCATCTTCTTCAATGTCTTCATGATGAACTTGCCTAGGAATATATCCCTTCTCATCAACCACTACATCAATGCTGTCAACAATTCTGCCAAGTCTTTTATTGTAGCACTTGTATGCTTTGCTATATGGAGAATAACCAAGAAGAATTCCTTCATCTGCTCTTGGTTCAAGTTTGCCAAGTTGCTCATTAGTATTCTTAATATAACATTTGCTCCCAAATATTTTGAAGTGCTTCACCGAAGGAGTCTCACCACTCCAGAGCTCATGAAGTGTTTGAGTGCTGTTTACTCGGACATTTGTTTTGTTAAGAATAATAACCGCAGCATGTGCAGCTTCACCCGAGAAAGTTGCGGGAGTACCTGATTCATCAAGCATAGCACGAGCCATTTGTTGAATAGTTCTGTTCATTCTTTCCACAACCCCATTTTGTTGAGGAGTTCTAGCTGTAGAGAATTCTCTTCTTATCCCATGTTCTTCACAGAAATCAAAAAATTCGTTTGAGGTAAACTCCCCACCTCTGTCAGATCTGAGGCACTTAATTTTGTGTCCTGATTCATTTTCAACCAAGGCTTTGAAGGATTTGAATTTTTCGAATGCTTCATCTTTGTGCTTCATAAGTCCTAACCAGACAAACCTGGAGAAATCGTCAATGAATAATATCAAGTATTCTTCTCCTCGAGGTGTCCTTTTTCTGAATGGACCACATGTATCTGTATGTACTAGCTCAAGAGGCATGCTAGCTGATCCTTCCTTCTCTGGAAAGTTAGTTCTGGTTTGCTTTCCAAACTGACAAGATTTGCATATAGTGTTGTCTGGAATTTTGATATCTGGAAGACCACGAACTGCCTGATATTTGCATGCTTTCCTTATTTGTGAAAAGCTTAGATGCCCCAACCTTCGATGCCATAGCCAGTGTTCATCATTCTTGCTCAAATAGCATTGTTGTGGTCCTTCTTCAAACATGTATAGATTATTTGGAGTCCTTCTTCCTTTGATCACTGTTTTATCTGTATCAAGGTCACGAACACAACATCCATTTGATCTAAATATTACTTTTGTTCCTTGATCGCACATCTGACTGACACTCAGAAGATTATGCTTCAATCCATCAACATACAAAACATTTCCAGCTTTGACCTTCTCTTTCAATGGAGAAACACCTTTTCCTTTTATGGCTGCAGAGATATCGTTTCCAAAAGAAACTTTCTTCCCCTTTTCTAATGCGGTATATGACTCAAGCTTTTCTTTGTCCCCTGTCATATGCTTCGAACATCCGCTGTCAATGTACCATAGACTTTCTTGACCTTCTGCATAAAAGGCTATCCCACATCTTTCTGGTTGCGGTTCCTTTATTCTCCATGTTCTGACATTTGAGGTTTGTTCCTTCTGAGTTGTCTTCCGGAACCTGCTCCTGCATTCAGAGTCTTCATGACCAAAGTTATTACAAATAGAGCATTCAACTTCATTTTCAAGAACTGAAAAGTTGTTATAAGTCCTTTTCATGGTTCCAGTCATTCTCCCTTGCTTTTGTGCTTCTCTAGTCATGATTGTCTTGTAGGCAACACATTGAGCTGCTTTGTGACCGAAGTTATGGCAAGAAAAGCATTGGCCATTAAAGAAACTTCTGCGATAATCAGATCTATCATCCAACCAATTGTAGCTTCTATTTATTCTTGGAGCAAATTGGGAAGATTTTACCTGTGGCTGATTGTAGCTTCTGTTTGTCCTTAAGGCAGTTTGTCCCCAAATTTCTTGATGGGCTTTATTTGTTCTTGAGGTAAACTGTCCCTGATTCACCTGATGACTTTTATTTGGCCTTTGCTCGCTTCTCCTTGCTGCATCAAGATAGCTTTTAGAGGTAGAGGCTTGAGATTTTTCTCCATTATATCCAAGACCTGTCTTGATCAGAGGAGATCGTTGTACATTGATAATCTCATCCAAGGTTTCAGATCCTTTAACAAATTTAAGATTAATCGCTTTTGTTTTCTCAATCTCCTTTCTAAGACAAACAATCTCACATTCCAATTTTTCAAGATGTTTTTCCTTTTCAGCTAGTTGACATTGTAGAGAATCAATAATAGCACTCTTCTCTTCTAAGCAAACTTTGAGATCTTTCATTTCTTCACAAAAGCCTTCTACATCTATAGCATCCATATAGTCATCATCTTCAAAAGCCATTAACAATTTATATCTATTACCTTGTTCATCTTCATCACTATTTGAAAGACCATCACTATCTTCATGAGTGTAATAACTTTTCTTCTTTTCATTTTGTTTCTTGTTCCATTTAACAGGTTCCTTTCCCTTGTCATTCTTATTTTTGTGAGGACATCTAGCAGCATAATGACCTACTCTTCCACAAGTAAAGCATTTAAAAGGTAACTTACCTCTGAACCTTCCAGAACCCCTTTGAAGATTTCTGACAAAATTTGATTCCTCTTCTTCATCTTCTGGCACATGACTTGTTTCATAATACTCTTCTTTTCCTGAAGCTTTGAAGGCAGCTTCTCTTCTGTCTGATGGACCTCCCTTTCCCATTTCATAAGTGGTTAGAATCCCGTGAAGCTGAGACATAGTAAGAATTTGCAGATTTTCCTTTTCTTCTATGGCAGACACTTTAGATTCAAACTTGGGGGACAAAGATCTTAGAACCTTTTCAACCACAATAGCCTCTTTTATTTCTTCACCCAAGTTTTTCATGCAATTAACAATCTCATCTACCCTAAGGAAATAGTTAGCCACACTTTCATCATTATACATTCTGAGAGTCTCATACTTAATCTTGAGAGTTTGAAGTTTAGCACGCTTTACCTGTTCGTCTCCTTCATAGCTTGTGACAATTTTGTCCCATATTTATTTTGCAGATTTATAGTGCATTACCTTCATGAATTCTGTTTGAGATATACATCCCAATAGAGTATTGACTGCTTTCGCATTTGTTTCATATTTCTTTTTCTCGGCTGCATCTGTAGGAGTAGTTGAAGGAAAAGTGTAGCCTGTCTCTACGATGTCCCAAACTTCTGTACCAAGAGATTGAACATAGGCAGTAACTCTTACCTTCCAATAATTGAAGTTTGTCTCATCAAAAATCGGTGGCCTGATTGATGCTTCTCTCTCGTAGTTGCTCATGATGAACGATCTACCTTCAAGCGATCAAGCTTCTCTGAAGGACCTGCTCTGATACCAATTGTTGGAAATAATACTGAGAGGGGGGGTGAATCAGTATTATCAGATCAATAAAACTTTTCAATGCTCAGAAACATATACGCTACTTCAGTTAAGTGAACCAGCGTGTACACACTACTGTGTCTAAAGAAACCAGTGTATATCCATAAATCTTATAATTCAGTTAGTTTATCTTCAGTTAAATGCATCAGGACATTATTCATCATATTAAGAGTAAACAGATGCAGTATATCAGAATAGATCATCACACAAAAGCCACACACATGAACACCATGATATAAGGTGGAAACCCAATGTGGGTGAAAACCACCTGCTGCAAGTCATCTTCTATCTTTCTTTAATAAGAACTTCAGTTTACAATCTTTTGTACTGGTGCAGCCTTATACCAGTACGCAGGCTACAACCTGCAGAAGGCTTCAACCTTCTCTCGTTCTCCAAACTTCCTTGGAAGGGAGCTCCAACCCCCTTTGCTCTTGTACTAGCTAAGATACTAGTACGTAGGTGCTGGCCTACAATCTTCTTTCCTTCAGGTACCACTTTTCATCAATTTTCAGACTGGATACTCCTGAAGCACAACATTACAATCTGAAGACCATGATTCATTCACAAATCATTGAAGCATAAAACAACCAATATTAGTATCATCAATCTTTGAATTACTGAACCACTGAAACCCTGTCAAACCCAGTCACCAGAACACAGAGCAGACTACAGAACTCTGCAATAACAGCCAGACCCAACTGCAAACCCAAAAATCAAGCTTCAAAAGATACACGCTACTTCAATGAGAGCAACCCGCGTATACACGCGGTTTTACCGAAGACAACCTGCGTACAGATCTAAAAATAACTTTTCATAACTTGCAGCTGTACCAGATATCAGTTATACCCAGAATATAACATTGCGTCAGTATGCAGATCTAGAAACACGCATAATCAACCATATAAAGATAGTTCATTTCAAACCATTTGATCCCGATCTCTCCTTAGCTTAGATCAAGAAATACATCATCAACCAATAACCTGCATACTGGATCTAATACATCATCAGATATTCAAGACTTTTTCAGATGCCCTTGCCTAATGATTTCCTTCTCCTTATATAGCCTTAGGCCTTGTTGAATACCAAGAGCCAAAACCATAGAAATCCAATACCATCATCCTCAAAACTAGGGATTGACACGTCCGTCGAGACACCATGGTCCGAAACCATAGGCACAACTTCCAAGGAATAACCGCCACGGACCAAAAATAAGTTTTCCACATACACGCGCTTTTACTGAAGCCAACCAGCGTGTACACGCGACTTGGGCTTGATGAACCTGCGTATATGAATTTTCTCTTCTTCTTATAGTCTGATCATCAATTCCTTGCTGTTGACCTTCTGCACTATGATTTGTCATCAGTGAGGTTTGCCATCAAGGACAACACTTGTCTCATAATGCCAACACCGATCACCTCTCTTCTTCCATGATTACGTGTTTTATTATAGGTAAACGCTCATTTTTTTCCAAGTCCGAGGAGAATAAAGGAGGTTAATTTGTTTTTGAACAAGTGATTATTGAAGGCAATGATAATGAAATAATAGATTTTCATCCCAACATCTATTAAGAAATCTAATATCATATAATTTTGATTCTTTCGAGGTGTCATGGAAATTAATCATAAGAGTTTGTTACAAATTATTCTTGTTATTTCTCACCAACAACATGAATACTTTTTCATTACCTAATGGATTCATAACAGGAGAAATGGAGAATTGATTTCCATTTGAAGATCCAAGTCATTTTCGCCAAAAAAAATTCCATTCATTTACCATTGATAGATTGTTGTTTCTAGAAACAGATTGATATTCCCTTAGGAAACAACATTGTTGCAATCAAAATCATAGCCATTGCAGCTTAAGTTATTTATTTATTTATTGTTTTTCAATAAAACCATTATTTCTTTTCTGATTCCTCTTATGTTTTCTTTTCATGTGTTCAAAGTCACAAATTTTGTTCCTTCATCAAAATAAAAGGAAGTTCTCAAGTTTCATGATGTTGCTCCACAATTATCCATTTGTTCCTCAGTCTTATCAGTATATGGTTTCCTCAGATCCATTGGGCGCTATTACTCTGCCACTTCTATTACTCCCAAAAATTTTCTAAGTGTCAGATGTTGTTACTCCTTGGATGTTGTTACTCCGTCGGTGTTGTTACTTCGCCAGTGTTGTTACTTCGCTAGTGCTGTTACTCTGCCAATGCTATTACTCCGCCAGTGCTATTACTCCGTCGGTGTTGTTACTCCGCTAGTGCTAGCACTCCGTCGGTGCTATTACTCCACCAGTGTTATTACTCCGCCAGTGTTGTTATTCCGCCGGTGCTGTTACTCCACGAATGTTGTTACTTCACTGTTGCTATTACTCCACCAGTGATTTTACTCCGCCAATGTTGTTACTCCGTTGGTACTGTTACTCCATCACCGTTGTTACTCTGTCAGTTTTGTTACTCCATTGATGCCGTTACTCCGCAAGTGTTGTAGCTCCACCAGTGTTGTTACTCCGTCAGTAATTTTACGCTGTCACTGTTGTTACTTCATCGGTTTTGTTACTCCATCGATGCTATTACTCCATCACTATTGTTACTCCACGGATGCTATTACTCTGCCAGTGTTGTTACTCCATTGGTGTTGTTATTCTGTCGGTGATGTTACTCTGCCAGTGTTGTTACTTCATCGATGCTGTTACTCAGCCAGTGTTGTTACTCTGCCACTGTTGTTACTCTGCTAATGCTATTACTCTGTCGGTGTTATTACTTAGCCAGTGTTGTTACTCCACCATTGCTGTTACTCAGCCAGTGTTGTTACTTCGCTGCTGCTGTTACTCCCTCAGTGTTGTTACTCCACCGGTGTTGTTACTCTGTTGATGTTATTACTCCGCTGATGCTGTTACTCTTGAAATTTTTCTAAGTATCCAGTGTTGTTATTCCTTCGATGTTGTTACTCTTTCAGTGACGTTACTCCTCCGGTGCTGCTACTTCGTGGTGAAATTTTTTCTAGGTACCCAGTGCTGTTACTCTACACATGTTGATACACCGCCAAGGTAAGTCTTTAGGTACGTCCCTAATCAACTCCACGTATTTGATTGATGTTTCAATTATGACCGAGGACAGTCATATCTTAGTTCGGGGGAGGTGTTTCATTTAATAGAAAATGTATTATATTTAATATCAATGATGTCATGTCATCATTGTTATTAAAATTTCATGTCAACTCATACATCTCATGATTATTACCACCATAATCCATAACAATCCATAACCCCCGCTTATCCACACATTGGAACTTGAATCATGCACGACGACATTAACTTGGTGAATGGGGAAATACATTTAATTGTCTAGCACCTCTTTGACATAGTGATTGGGTAGTCAATTTATCTTTGTTTATCTATAAACATAATTTTATTTTTTAAGGAATAATTATGAAAATATGATTTCATCATGGAAACTTTCAAATTTCCTAATTTGTCAAGTCCCTGATCTTGTAAAATTTATGATGATGACCACAAAATTGTACTTAAACCTTTCCATCACTATTTAATGAATTATTCCTCAAACCCAAATCTTAACAAAGCAAAATATATTTATCAACAGTCATTTGAAGGTTATTAGTATTTGAGAAGAAAAATTACCCAAGTTGAAAATAGTTACTACAAAACATTTTACGCCATCCCTAACTCTTAAGGAGCTAGCTTGCGACCCTATCTTTTGTTGATTAACAATAACCATAGTTAAATTTTAAACATAAATAATCAACTGAAGGATAGGAGGTCTCATCACGAGCTGACCTACCATGATCATATGTCCTAATAGAGTAACATTACCACTACTGGTCACCAAGCCGGGGTAATGGCCTTCGGTCATAAAAATGAAGGACAAGAGGTGTCATCACGAGCTGACTTGTTCACTTTTGTTAGTTCCCGTGAATGGCATTGTTATTAATTGGTTACCAAGCCAGAACAATGATCTTCAGTAGACATCTAAGTAAATTGAAATGCTTTTGTAACTATGTACTTATTTCTAATAGATGGGACATTGGCATCTCAATGGGTTAAAATGGCATCCCTGTTAAGGCTATGGACTCCTCCTGGCAGCAGTGGCCATGCCTATGGTATAGAAGTTAATTCAATACTATGATCTACTTGGTTACCTTGTTTTCTCAAAACTAATTTTCGATAAAGCCACTGTTGCGTATATAAGGTTTGCTAGAACTCATGGTTCACGGGGTAAGATTTAATCAGTTCTTAGATAATGGTGGTTATGGTTTATATCTATTATTGAGTTATAAATATTTACTTTACATGTTAGGGATGAAACTTTTAGGATATTTGATATTTGGAATTTTGTATAAACTAATCTATCAATCCTTTATTCTACAAGTTTCATATCTTTAACTAAAGATAGTTTCTTTACCCAATCAATCTCTATTTAATCCTAGATTAATAACACTACTACTATTTTGGGGAAGGATGAAGAGTCCTAATTCTAATTTTGAATCTTGATGAATCGTTGATTAAGGATACTCATGAGATGTGCTATATAAATCTTGATGACAGGGAAACTAATCAGTTTGGGGGAAGGAAATCATGCTACACTTTTTTATTACTTTCTTTGAGCTTGCATGGCTTCCACCTTCTGCATCACTTACACAAGCTCAACCTACATTAGCTTCAAAAAATGTTAATCCATAGATGCCATTGCACGTCATTTTGTTGAAAGTAACAATTGAGGTGAAATAATATGAGTGTTTGATTTATTAAAAGTTTAGGAGAATGTCATAAAAAAATAAATAAAAAAACCTCTGAGCATTATTCACTCATATTTTTCAAACCATTATTTCCCCTACTTTACACAGAGGCATGGGTTGCATGTGGGCATGCAACCTATTCAGTTTGGGGGAATGTTGGGCTCTTAATTTTTCATTATTATTACCACTTCTTAACATTCATTTCATTTATTTCCACTATTCTTTTATCACATTATTTACCATAATTTCTTATATAATTCCATTTCATAATCATTTATGCTCTTGTGGATAAATAATATCTGATCTCATTTATTTTTAATAATTAATGATTATTATGCATGATTTTGGTTTATTCATTCGTTATAACCTCACTCATAATTTTAGCCTCCAAGATCTCTTCCAGATTGCAAATTTGGTCTTCAACAGATAATTAGATATT